>JAUCMX010000004.1:22044714-22644714 GCA_033459395.1 Hemibagrus guttatus
TGCAGGGATGATAATATTGGGGTTATATGATCATACTTTCTTGACCTGGTAAGGACTCTGGCAGCTGCATTCTGGACTAACTGTAGCTTGTTTATTGAAGATGCAGGACAACCACCTAATAATGCATTACAATAGTCCAGTCTGGAGGTCATGAATGCGTGAACTAGCTTTTCTGCATCAGATACAGATAAAATGTTCCTAAGCTTGGCGATATTTCTGAGGTGGAAGAAGGCTATTTTTGTAATATCGGAAATATGTTTTTCAAAAGACAAACTGCTGTCTAAAATTATGCCCAGGTCTTTCACTGTAGAGCTATTAGTAATAGAACATCCTTCTAAGTACAGGTTGAATTGTGAGAGCTTCTGTGTACTGGTTTTTGGACCAATCAGTAATATCTCCGTCTTATCAGGATTTAGTAATAGAAAATTATCAGTCATCCAGTCTTTAATATCTTTAACGCACTCTGTTAATCTAGACAGTTTAGATATTTCATCTGGTTTTGATGAGATATATAACTGTGTATCGTCAGCATAACAATGGAAACTAATCCCATGCCTTCTAATGATGTTGCCTAAGGGAAGCATGTATATTGAGAAAAGCAGAGGTCCTAAAACTGATCCTTGTGGGACCCCGTATTTCACTGGCATTACACTGGACATTTCTCCATTTAAATCTCGATATCTCGATATTTAATCTTCTCGATTAAATATCGATCAGACAGGTAGGATCTGAACCATTTAACGCCTGTCCCTGAATACCCATGTGATTTTGTAAGCGGTCTACAAGAATGTTATGATCTATAGTGTAGAATGCAGCACTAAGATCAAGTAAGACTAATATTGAGATGCAGCCTTGGTCCGAAGCTAAAAACAAGTTGTTTGTGATCTTAACTAGTGCAGTTTCTGTACTATGATGGGGCCTGAAACCTGACTGAAATTCTTCAAGGATATTGTTTTCCTGTAAGAAGGAGCATAATTGACTAGACACAACCTTTTCTAATATTTTAGATATAAAAGGAAGGTTTGAAATCGGTCTGTAATTTAATAAGTCATTAGGGTCTAGTTTAGGTTTCTTAAGAAGAGGCTTAATAACTGCTAGCTTGAAAGGTTTAGGGACGTGACCTAAATATATCGAGGAATTAATAATGTTGAGGAGAGGGTCTCCAGCTTTGTGTATCACTTCTTTCAGTAATCTAGTTGGAATTGGATCTAATAAACATGTTGAATTAGCCGTGGTGATAAGTTTATACAGCTGTTCCTTCACTATATCTGTAAAGCATTGTAGCTTTGAATGTGGAGCTTTAGGTTGGACTAGATCACCGGATGTTGGCAAAGATTGAACATCCATTATTTTATTCCTGATACTATCGATTTTGTCGGTGAAGAAGTTCATAAAGTCCTCACTACTAAACTGTGATGGAGTACTCTCTTCAGATATCTGATGTTTTGTTAATCTAGCCACTGTACTAAATAAGGATGAATTCATTGAATTCATTAAGGATGAATTCACTAATGAATTCATTTGGCCTAAGCCAGGTTTCAGTAAGGCAGAGTGTATCAAAACTATAATCTGAGATAATTTCATTAACAATAAGTGCTTTCTGTGCAAGGGATCTAATGTTGAGAAGCCCAAACTTTAGGAATTGTTTTTCTTTAATTATTTGGCGTTTTTCACGTATAACTGCGATTAGATTATTTCGAGGGCTATAAATGAATTTATTCTTTGATCTCAATATTCGGGGAACAGACACAGTCTCTATAGGATGAGCTATGTGTGCACTTGTATCAGTCTGGAGAGCTGAACAGTATCTATCATAATTGATGAAAGAAGATGCTGGTCCATTTTTAAATCTGTGTTTTAAATCAGAGCAGTTATCAGAAGCCAGTGAAAGGAAAGCAGCAATAGGGTGATGTGGGAGAGGACGAATTGTGCTCACAGGTAGACCTGCCAGAAGCAAGTTGCAGTAGTCCACTCTCAAAATGACAAGCAGTCTGAACAAGCACCTGAGTAGCCTGTGTGGATAAAAATGGCCACATCCTTTTGATATTGTAAAAGAAATACCGACATAATTATGTCAAATTAGCAATGTCCAAGGAAAAGGACAGTTGTCCATGGTTACCCCAAGGTTGCAAGCAATGGCCAAAGAGGAGATCAGCAAGTTGTCCAGGGAGATTGCAAGATCCTCACATGGGGATGAATCTCCTGGGATGACCAGCAGTTTGGTTTTGCTGTGAGATTCAGCTGATGTGCTGCCTTCCATGATGAAATGTATGCCAGACATGCTGCAATCTCTGCAGAAGCAGTGGTGTCTTCTGAAGGGAAGGAGAATATTAGTTGAGTGTCATCAGTATAGCAGTTGTATGAGAAGCCATGTGAAGACATAAGACAAGCACAACCATCTACACTATTGGTCTTGATTTGTCACTGTGGAATTTTTAGATCATTAAGGAATTTTGTGGAAGATCATCTCAGAAAATCATTTCAAGAGTTTTGATGCAATGGCAAAACAGATGCATCCAACAGTGTCTGAGGTGTACAACACATACTCTTAACAGCAGTGAAACTGGGGATTCATTTTCATCCAGCATATTTATTTTGGTGATTGACAGACTGGTGGCAGAGTTGGACCAGCTCAGTTCAATACATATGACAATGTGAACCAGCACTTTGGCTTTTTATATAACATTTTCTATCTGACTCCAGAAGAGCTGCCATTTGTTTGCAGCAAAATAACAAAATAAATACTGCAATGATTTAAAAATGGACTCCGTAGATAAACTTTACATTTTAAAGCACTCAACCATATTGAAACCGAACACCACTGGAAGAATGCTCATAAAAGGACAGAGAGGGATCTACCTACTTTTAGCCAAACTGGATTTTTACAGTTCTAGGTGAAAGATCATCCAATCAGATTTGCTCATTTTCAGAAAGTCCCACCACCTTCATCCAATGAGGATGGTCAATGTCACGACGTCCCTCCACGCCCCCCCCCCCCTTTTTTTTGTTTTTACGCTCACATGCGCACACACTTTGAAGGGATGTGTAATATAGCTGAACGGTGGTGAGAGCCCTGGCTGTGTTATCATCTAATGACTGGGGTGTGTTAAAGCGTGCCTGCCCAGGGATTTTCTGCGAGGATAAAGGAAAAAAGAGCAAAATAGCACAACCCTCTTTCCCTGAGGTCTTTCCCTGTAACCCAGAGGTTTCTGAGCAAAAAGTTATGTTCATGGCTGAATGGTTGATGAAAGCCTCTGGCACAGGTCATTGCTTCTACCATGCCAGTTACTGTGTGGAGAAAAATGAGCCGGGAGGGGCCCAGAAAATCAGAGAGTACTTTGTGCTTGATCTTTTCAGCTTGGACTTTGGTGTTTTTTTGTACCGTGTTGGATATGCCACTTATAGCTTGAATGGAAAAAAATGGGTGAGATCGATGATAAAATTATTTCACTCTTTCACAGAATCCGGCCTACACCTCTCATCGTAGACAAAATGAACTCTCTTCCATCCTCACTGGAGGAAATTTGCGCTGTTCCTTTACCGAAACGCCGCCATCGACACCATCTGCTCCCACCTCCTCTGTAGAATCCAACGTCTCTATCCCCTCAGACAAGGGTTTAGTGAGAATCCGTCCTACACCGCTCATCCTCAGGGCTCACGTCGTAGACAAAATGTACTCTCTTCTGTCTTTTCTGGAGGAAAATTCTGTTACCGATAACACCACCATTGACACTGCCAGCACCCCCGCCGGCACCGCCTGCTCCCACACCCTCTGTAGAACCCGACGTCTCTATCCTATCTATCTTATGGAGGATCAGACTGTGCCTTCTGGCGAGGCTTTGCAGTAGTGCTCCGTTGACATTAAGAAAGTCCCCCCTGTCGATCTGGGTGACCAAATTGATTCTCCGATCATACACTGGGTGAGGGCGAGTGCCTTTTTCGAATTCTTGAGGATGGCCATGCTTCATTTGGTCAACAAGGCTCTGACATGCTACCTGGAAAGCAGATGCAACAACTGTCAGATCAACCATCCTAGACATCCAAGACAGCACACATGCCTGCTCAACCGTCCCGAGGATATCTACCAGACTGACTTTGGTGGTTTGATGCAAAAACTCATAACCCCTTGGTTCTTCAAGGCCAATATCCTTCCTGGATAAGGAACGAGGCAGAGCGGAAATTTTTTTGTTGACAATAAAAGCCAAGAGCCCCATCTACGAAAGCATCTATCGAATGTATAGCAGTTTTGTGCCTGGTGATAAGAAAACAGTGGGTCTGGAAAAGCTGACCCAATTCTGCAGTTGTTGAATTTATTTTATGACATACTCTTTGTTTCTGTTAACACATGTAGTAGTTTCGTTTATTATATACTCTTTTTTGTTAACGTGTGTAGTTGTTTCTTTTATGCCATACTCTTTTTGTTAACACATGTAGTATTTTCTTTGATTATATACTCTTTTTGTTTTGTGTGTGTGTGTGTGTGTGTGTGTGTGTGTTTTGAAAAAAAAAAGGGGCATTAATGGGGAAAACCAGTCATCGACCCCGAGACCTGCATCATCATCTCTCAGCTGATAGAACTCCTGGGACAAGTAATCGACTACAAAATCTATTCAAACGTCAAAGACGCGGATGTTGAAAGACTGGAAAACTTGCTGGAAAAAATCCGGAACCAGCCAACACAAATGTCTTACGCTGTGTTTGTCAATGTTGTGTGTGAAATTGTTCAAAACAGACATCCTGAAAACATTTCGGATAAATTAAAAAAATTACGTTATATACCATACTTTTGATCATTCTGTCTCGGCTCAAACTTTGTTTATGATAAAAAGTTAGTGTGGTATGTGTATGTATACAAGAACCTGAATAAAGAACTTGAATCTGAATAAAGAACATGAATAAGTAATTCGTGACCCTGTCTTTTTGTCTCATTTGATGAAATATAGTTTATTATGATCCTGCCCACCTGGGTAGCTTCGGCTACGTAGAACGACTTTGCAGGGGTATACAAGCTGAAACGGGGAAGATGGCAGGGGTGGAAAATGTCAAAGATTTTTTATCCGAGCTTATACTCTACACAAACCCACCAGAATACATTTTACTAGAAATAGAGTTTTCGTCCCACATCCCTTAAACCAATTTCAAGCTGACCTGTGTGATATGCAAGCTTTAGTGGAGTATAATGACGGGTATAATTATTTATTAATGGTCATAGATGTAAAAGCTCCTTCACCATGTAAATCAAACTGTTTGTGTTTGAGAGTCTATGAACTTCAGAGAGTCAATGAATTTCAGCTCGTAATGGGGATCCTCGAAACTGAGTATTTTACTGAACGTCATGAGAATCCCACGGGGCGATAGCCCCTCATTCAACATGCCCTTCAAAACCAGGTAGCTGTCAAACCCTTTAGTTTTGCGAGCTATAAAAATGTTTTGTCTGTACTGATCACTTCTGAAATGCATAAGAAGCCGTTTAACGCACCCCGGACCATAAAACACCTTCTCTTCACCTTTTAACATTTTTGCAAACACCAGAAAGGGGATGGGCTCTCCTTCGCTCATAAAAAAGTCATAAAAGATCATCCACGGGGAGAGCTCGAATGTAGCACCTGTGATCGGCGTCCGACCCTTTCTTTAACACCTCCCCGCAGATTTTACATTTCAACTTAATACACCAATGTGTTGGTCAAAACATGAAGGAGACCGACAGCCTGCGTAGGACACACAGGGTCGTAGCAGACATGACAGTAACCTTGACAGCTGTGCATGTAGGAGCAATCGAAACCCCTGTAACAATAATTACAGACAAATGGTGTACCCCGAAAGGCTTTGAGATTTTTCATCCCATAAAAATGGTTTTGCAGTAAAAACAAAAACAGAGGTCTGGAATGATCAGGGAAACCTATCTCGAAATGCAAGAGTGGTAAGGTGTGAGATGTTCTGTAAAACACCACGATTTTTACAGCCTAAAAGTTCTTCAAATTTCTATACGTTGCTAAAAGAGATAGGAGTCTGCTTGTCCATGGCATCCGTGTGTTGCCATACTCTACAGTCTCTCACTCTGAGCGTCCGTGAAATTGGTTTGACAGATGCGAGCTAGGCTGATGGCGAAGCAGAGCTGATCACTGCGACCTTCTATAACGTACAGATGCCATCTTTTTTTGCGTAGGGTTTCGCAGTCTACCGTTTTCTCCAGCTTGCGTTTACCGCCACTCCTAGGGTTCCGCACCACATGAACTATCAGTACTACTCACTCGTCACCAGTTGCACTAACATGTCTAGCAAATCTTCAAAAACGCGGAGAATATTTTCACTTATGTCATCAACGATGACCAAAACGTGATCTCTCACGTTTTCACTGATCACTTCCAGCTGTATCACGTCACCACATTTCGCTGCAGATCTTGCACCATCAGCCAATTCTCGAATGAGTCTGACCATACGTCAATACGTTTCGCAGAGGGGGAATGGTTAACATGCGCCTCATTTTTAAGGTGTTAAATCTATCGTGTGAAGTGCTGTTGGTTTCTCTCCAGCATTGCACCCTCCACCCTTCTACCTACCCATCCATCCTCCCCATGCCGATTTCTCTCTCCTCTCCTCTACCTACCCCCTGATCATCTCCCACGCTGTTTTTCGCCCTCCAACCCTCTACCTGTCCATCCTCCCCCATTATAATTTCTCTCTCTCATCCCCGCCCTCCACACCATTACCGCTACCAACTTGCATGAATACCGAGTGGGCCTTGTTTAGACTTTGAATGATGTTCTCTATAGCATGAAGAGGGTAGTCTTGTTGGTTTAGGCTATTACATTTTTTTGGTGCAATACACATTACACACATGCAATACATCTTCATAAACAGGGGTATGGGAATGTGAAATGATTGAGATTTAACAAGCAATGACACGAGCTAATGTCTGCACAAAATGAACAGAAATTCAAAGTATAAATTCATACAAATTTGTACGGACTTTTGACACGACTACCAAATGACCCCATTACACCTGTCTGAAACTCATCGGCGTGTGAACATGGAAGCTAATACAAGAGGGGTCAAATGACCCATTGCACCTTTCCGGAACATGTCAACCTGTGTGTGTATGTGGGAACTTAAAAAGGGTGTCAAAAGAATGGAAAAATCAAGTCAAAACATGCACATGCATAGTGGCTGGGGAGGGACGCTGTGACATTGACCATCCTCATTGGGTGAAGGAGATGGGACTTTCTGAAAATCTTTCGGAAATTCCAAATCTGATTGGTTGACCTCTCACCTAGAACTGTAAAAATCCAGTTTGACGAAAAGTGCAAAGTACAGTGAAGTGAAAAGTATTCACAGCACTTCACTTTTCCCACATTTTGTTATGTGACAGCCTTATTCCAAAATGGATTAAATTCATTATTTTCCTTAAAAATTCTTCAAACAATACCCTATAATGACAACATGAAAGAAGTTTGTTTGAAATCTTTGCAAATTTCTTAAAAATAAAAAACAAAAAAATTACATGTACATAAATATTCATAGCCTTGGTCATGACACACAAAATTGAGCTCAGGTGCATCCAGTTTCCACTGATCATCCTTGAGATGTTTCTGCAACTTGACTGGAGTCCACCTGTGGTAAATTCAGTTGATCGGACATCAAACCAATCCATGAAGACCAAGAAATTATCTACAGACCTCTGAGACAGGCTTGTATTGAGGCACAGATCTGGGGAAGGGTAGAGAAAAATCTCTGCAGCATTGAAGGTCCCAATGAGTACAGCAGCCTCCATCATCCATAAATAGAAGTTGTTTGGAACCATCAGGACTCTTCCTAGAGCGGGCTCCCTGGCCAAACCGACCAATCGAGAAGGGCCTTAGTCAGGGAGGTGGACAAGAACCCTATGGGTTCTCTGTGTTGAGAGAAGAACCTTCCAAAAGAACAACCATCTCTGCAGCACTCCACCAATCAGGCCTGTATGGTAGAGTGGCCAGATGGAAGCGACTCCTCAGTAAAAGGCACATGACAGCCCGTCTGGAGTTTGCCAAAAGGCACCTGAAGAACTCTCAGACCATGAGAAAAAAATTGTCTGGTCTGATGAAACAAAGATTGAACTCTTTGGACTGAATGGCAAATGTCATGTCTGGAGTAAACCAGGCACCACTCATCACCTGGCCAATACCATCCCTACAGTGAATCATGGTGGTGGCAGCACCATGCTGTGGGGATGTTTCTCAGTGGCAGGGACTGGGAATGAGGGAAAGATGAATGCAGCAATGTACAGAGACATACTTGATGAAAACCTGCTCCAGAGTGCTCTGGACCTCAGACTGGTTCATCTTCCAACAGGACAACAACCCTAAGCACACAGCCAAGATAACAAAGCTATAAGACAACTTTGTGAATGTCCTTGAGTGGCCCAGCCAGAGCCCAGACTTTAACCCACTTGAACATCTCTGGAGAGATCTGAAAATGGCTGTGCACCGATACTCCCCATCTAATCTGATGGAGCTTGAAAGGTCCTGCAAAGAAGAATGGGAGAAATTGCCCAAAAATAGGTGTGCCAAGCTTGTAGCATCATACTCAAAAAAGACTTGAGGCTGTAATTGGTGTCAAAGGGGCTTAAACAAAGTATTGAGCAAAAGCTGTGAATATTTATGTACATGTGATTTTTTTTCATTTTTTATTTTTAATAAATTTTAAAATATTTCAAACAAACTTCTTTCAAGTTGTCATTATGGGGTATTGTTTGTAGAATTTTGAGGAAAATATTGAATTTAATCCATTTTGGAATAAGGCTATAACATAACAAAATGTGGAAAAAGTAAAGCGCTGTGAATACTTTTCACTTCACTGTACTTTGCACTTTTCGTCAAACTGGATTTTTACAGTTGTAGGTGAGAGGTCAACCAATCAGATTTGGAATTTCCGAAAGATTTTCAGAAAGTTCCATCCCCTTCACCCAATGAGGATGGTCAATGTAGATCCCTCTCTTAAAGGTATTAAAAACATGGAAATTGGTGTCTGTATTTCCAAACATAGGCGTCAATGTCCACTTATTTCATGGGCAGTGACAAAGGCTACTGGTGAGAGGTCATTCTCAAAACTGGCCTCGATTAAAAAAAAAAACTGGCTGTGATCTGGCAATGTTCAGGAGTGTTTCTGCCATCAAGATCTAATGTCTATCATGAGTGTTGTTCTCCAAAAAAGTGGATTTTGCTGTCATAAAGATGTATCAGCAAGAAAAACAATAAAGAAAAGTTTCTATAAGTAGGCAATTTTAATTTATTCATATGAGAGCATGAAATTAAAAGTCTATGTATTGATTAATGCTCTAGACCAGGGGCCTTGGGTTATATAAAGTCAACAAGGTCAGGGTCACAGTGGATCTGGTGCCTATTCCAAGACTACTGAGTATATGATGAGAACACACTTTGAAAAGGCCATTGATCCATCACAAAGCTGAGCCAAATCTGCTTAAAGCTGGTTGAAAAATCCTTGTAGGATTCCCATGTGTCACTATTGATTCTATTGTTTCAGTGATTCAAAGTTATTGATTCAATGTTAACACATACATTGCTATTACATTAATTGTTAAAGGCTAACACTTTCTTATTGACTCATTTAGTATGCCATTCTTTGTGTTACTGACTCTACTGCTTTCAGTCAATAACAACATACTACTGTGGCCTCATGATGAATGATGGTGCTGGTGTTTGTGAAAATGATCTCTTGCGTAATGTATTATCTCTTGATAAACGTTCTTGATTGCAGAATCTGTCTGACACACAAAACACGTTAGCACTGCTTAAGAACCTGAAGGCCAGTTCCTTACTAATGATACAACAGTCCAGATTATATACTTACATGAAAATCAAGGCTACCCTAAAACATCCATATAATAAGAATGTATAATGATATACACTTTGCACTGGATAAAGTATCAAATCAAGTTCACCAACCCTGGACTATAGTGAAAAACTTAAAGATGAACACCCCTGAATGTACCATAGCAAAATGTTTCTATATGCTGGGGTATGCAAAGACTTAACAAGCAAGTCTCTTTTTTTTGTTCACTTTAATTTTTGTATCAGGAGGATTGAAGGCAAGTATGGTGTCCTCCACTGCCTTTCCAATTTTTTTCAAGCATAGAAATCTATTAATAAGTAGGCATTTATGTTAAGTGTAGTTTCCCTCCTTAGCGATTCTGAGCAAACTCCTATAGAGCCAGATGGTGACAGTGACATAAGGGCTTCATGGGACATGAAGTGTAGTGGCTGGTTGCTCTAAGTCCCAGGAAGCCCTCATGCCTCTGTCACCTTCTGGCTCTCCCATTTAGTTATGCTGTAATAGCTAGTCTTGCCAGAGTCCCCCTTAATTGAATTAAGTAGAATATTTACTATTTACACTTACCTGTTAGTCATTACTTCTCTTGTGTCCTTTATAAATGTCCCAAACTTTGTAACTTACAACATAATACGATAGGCATAGTTCCAGAAGTAGTCCACACTTCACCAAAGATGAGCTAAATGTTTTTGCCAAACTGCCATGATGGACAGAGTAGAAGGTGTTATGTGTAACTAATAAAAAGGTCAATGAAAGGCAAGTAAAAATTGTCAACTTAATGTATGTTGAAGATAATTATACTATATACAGTGGGGCAAAAAAGTATTTAGTCAGCCACCAATTGTGCAAGTTCTCCCACTTAAAAAAATGAGAGAGGCCTATAATTTTCATCATAGGTACACTTCAACTATGAGAGACAGAATGAGAAAAAAAAATCCAGAAAATCACATTGTCTGATTTTTAAAGAATTTATTTGCAAATTATGATGGAAAATAAGTATTTGGTCACCTACAAAAAAGCAAGATTTCTGGCTCTCACAGACCTGTAACTTCTTCTTTAAGAAGCTCCTCTGTCCTCCACTTGTTACTAATGGCACCTGTTTGAACTTGTTATCAGTATAAAAGACACCTGTCCACAACCTCAAACAGTCAGACTCCAAACTCCACTATGGCCAAGACCAAAGAGCTGTCAAAGGACACCAGAAACAAAATTGTAGACCTGCACCAGGCTGGGAAGACTGAATCTGCAATAGGTAAGCAGCTTGGTGTGAAGAAATCAACTGTGGGAGCAATTATTAGAAAATGGAAGACATACAAGACCACTGATAATCTCCCTCGATCTGGGGCTCCACGCAAGATCTCACCCCGTGGGGTCAAAATGATCACAAGAACGGTGAGCAAAAATCCCAGAACCACGTGGGGGGACCTAGTGAATGACCTGCAGAGAGCTGGGACCAAAGTAACAAAGGCTACCATCAGTAACACACTACGCCGACAGGGACTCAAATCCTGCAGTGCCAGACGTGTCCTCCTGGTTAAGCCAGTACATGTCCGGGCCCGTCTGAAGTTTGGTAGAGAGCATTTGGATGATCCAGAAGAGGATTGGGAGAATGTCATATGGTCAGATGAAACCAAAATAGAACTTTTTGGTAAAAACTCAACTTGTCGTGTTTGGAGGAGAAAGAATGCTGAGTTGAATCCAAAGAACACCATACCTACTGTGAAGCATGCGAGTGGAAACATCATGCTTTGGGGCTGTTTTTCCGCAAAGGAACCAGGACGACTGATCCGTGTAAAGGAAAGAATGAATGGGGCCATGTATCGTGAGATTTTGAGTAAAAAGCTCCTTCCATCAGCAAGGGAATTGAAGATGAAACGTGGCTGGGTCTTCCAGCATGACAATGATCCCAAACACACCGCCCGGGCAACGAAGGAGTGGCTTCGTAAGAAGCATTTCAAGGTCCTGGAGTGGCCTAGCCAGTCTCCAGATCTCAACCCCATAGAAAATCTTTGGAGGGAGTTGAAAATCCGTGTTGCCCAGCGACAGCCCCAAAACATCACTGCTCTAGAGGAGATCTGCATGGAGGAATGGGCCAAACTACCAGCAACAGTGTGTAAAAACCTTGTGGCGACTTACAGAAAACGTTTGACCTCTGTCATTGCCAACAAAGGGTATATAACAAAGTATTGAGATGAACTTTTGTTATTGACCAAATACTTATTTTCCACCATAACTTGCAAATAAATTCTTTAAAAATCAGACAATGTGATTTTCTGGATTTTTTTTCTCATTCTGTCTCTCATAGTTGAAGTGTACCTATGATGAAAATTACAGGCACCTCTCATCTTTTTAAGTGGGAGAACTTGCACAATTGGTGGCTGACTAAATACTTTTTTGCCCCACTGTAGTACCTATGACATTTAACCCAACAGTGCATTCAAAAGACAAGACACATGCTTTAAAAAGATATATGTATAGATGAGGTCTATAGACTTATACAGTGCATACAGAGTGCAGCCTGGCATCTGTGCCCACTTTTTTTATGAGCCTGTTGATTCATGAATTGCACTGAAGAAAAAGTGTTTTGACATTAAAGATTTTGGCACTGCTGTTTTTTGTTTTTTGTTTTTTTTCCTCTGAGCCGTAGTCGTTAAATTGATTCTTCCATTCCAGCGTGTAAGAAAGTCAGCAATGAAACTGAGTCTTCCACTGCAGTGCCACCTTGTCAATACTCACTACAAAGAGAGAAGGATAAGAGTAAGTAGAAGAGGAGAAAAGAAGAGTGCAAATTAATTAAGTGCTTGAACCACTGCATTTTGCTCTGTATTTGTTTCACAGTGTGATTTACAGTAGACTTCACTCTGTCTATCTTTCTCTTCTGTCTATCTCTCTCTCTCTCTGTTTATCTACACACACACACACACACACACACACACACACACATACATACAGGTCCACTGGAATTCGATTATACAATCCAAATACAGAGCAATATTTATCTAATTAGTATTACTAAGTACATTGTGCTGTAATGTATCTACATGCTTTAATATAGACAAATCTTTAATAACAAATTTGCAATATTAAGACTGTTTACTTCATACTACATAATTGGAATCACAAATCAAATTCTTACTAATTAGAAAATGAATTGACCAATTACATTTGTTGACAGAGTTTCCCAGTAAAGTGGGCACATTTATATTTAACATCTTGGGCTAAGTGCTAATGACCTAGCATGATCTATATATAACCATGTAACCTATTAAAACCCACAGCACTGTCATTTTGAATTGGCCAATTATTTTTGTAGACAATGTGAAGCTAATTAGCATGAGTAATAAAAGTGGAAGATTTTATCATGCAGAGTTAATTGGGAAAATTAATGTTTTATGATCATCATCGCAACATTTTTATGGTAATCTGGGGAAACCTTTTGGATATCCCTGCAGATGAATTCTAGTAAACAGCCCAAAATGCTGAAAAAAATCTGATTTTCTTCCAATAAACACTTTATGGCCAACTGTCAGAATCAGAATCAGAATCAGCTTTATTGCCAAGTATGCTTACACATACAAGGAATTTTTTTTGGTGCTGGAGAATACACAGACATAAATTATAATATAGAAAAATATAGAAATATCAGATATAAGCAGGGTGGAAATCTAAATAGGGTACTCATGTACAGGTGGCATATACATGTGCAAAGTGTGCAGCTCAGGTATGAAGCAAGGTATGAAGTGTGGTTCAATGAAATAAGATGTAACAGTATTGCATTTGTACCGATATACATACATGTGTATATTTAGATTATTATATTGCACTGGGGGAGATGGCAGACAGATTAATTGTTCAGGAGGTCAATGGCTTGAGGGAAGAAGCTGTTCTTGTGTATGGATGTCCTGGTGTTTACTGCTCTGTAGCGCTGACCGGAGGGTAAAGGTTCAAAGAGAGGGTGAGAGTCTTAAAGCTGCACGTGGGACAGCGCAATATGTGTCCTTTACAGTGGTGTAACAGTGGTCCAGTGTATTAGTGTCTCTGGTTGCGCATGAGATATGCTGTAGATATTTTGGAAGTTCAAGGGTGAGGTTAGCTTTATTGAAGTCACCCATAATGATAATAAATGAATCTGGGTGTTGTTGATCCAAGTCTGCAATGTGATCAGCAAGCTGCTGCAGTGTGGTGTTGATGCATACTTGCGGTGGGATGTAAACACTCACCAGAATAAATGAGGAAAACACCCGCAGTAAGTAGAAAGGCGGGCAGTTAATGAAGAGTGCTTCATTAAGTTGAAGTTGGGACAGCACTTCATCAATGTTGTTATATCAGTACACCAACTTTCCTTGTTGTAAAAACTCGTCCCACCGCCTCTCATTTTCCCCGATGATTTAGCGCCGTGGTCCGCTCTGAACAGCTGGAAAACCCGGCAGATAAAGTGCACTGTCAGGAATGGCTTTGTGCAGCCAAGTTTCCATGAAACACAAAGCAGCAGAGTTAGAAAAGTCCTTGTTCATCTGTGTCATGAGAAGCAGTTTGTCAGTTTTGTTCAAAAGAGAGCAGATATTCGCCAAATGTATGCTCGGCAGCGGAGTTCTAAAGCCACGTTGACAGAGTTTCACAAGCACACCCCCTCATTTCCCTCACTTGCATCTCCTTGTGCACTTGTAGAGTGCAGCTACGCCTCCGATTAACATGTCCAATGAAACTTCTGAATAGTCGAAGTACAGCAGTTCTTCCCTGGTGTAACTGTCAAAGTCAAGTAAAAGAAGCTTTTATTATCATTTCAACCACATATAGCTGATGCAGTACACAGTGAAATGAAAACATTTCTCCAGGACCCTGGTGCTACATAAACAACATACAACATATAGTAACAACAGAAACAACAACACAGAGCTAGGAAAGAAAGTTTGTCCTAGCTAAATAAAGTGCAACGTGTGCAACCGGGTGCAAACAGTGCAAAAACAAGACAGTGCAAAGACAGGAAGGTCAAAAACAACAAAGCAGGACACACAACACAGCGAAACAAAATGTAATGTGATGTGCAAACTAGCAAAACTGTAAAAACCAGGTAACTAATTACATATATGTTTGTAAACATATACATAATCAGCATGACAGTGTGGAGTGTGCAAAAATGCAGTAGTAAAACGTAGTGCAAATAGAATTAGTCATTAAAGCAGCGAGTTGAAGTAGTGCAAATAAGAGTGACATATTGTGAATCTGTTCACACAGGTGTGTGTGTGTGTGTGTGTGTGTGTGTGTGTGTGTGTGAGTGTGTGTGTGAGTGTGTGTGTGAGTGTGTGTGAGAGAGAGAGAAAGTTTGTACAGTTCAGTTCTGGGTGTTGAGGAGCCTGATGGCTGTGGGAAGAAACTGTTCAACAGTCTGGTTTTGAGGGTCCGAATGCTTCGGTTTCTCTTTCCAGTTGGCAGGAAGGTGAAGAGTGAGTGTGAGGGGTATGTGGGGTCATCCACAATGCTGTTGGCTTTGTAGATGCAGTGTACATGTCCGTGATAGAGGGGAGAGAGACTCCAATGATCTTTTCAGCTGTCCTCACTATCCGCTGCAGGGTCTTGCAATCTGAGACGGTGCAATTCCCAAACCAGGTTGTGATGCAGCTACTCAGGATGCTCTCAATGGTCCCTCTTTAGAACATGGTCAGGATGGGGAAAGGGAGATGGGCTTTCCTCAGCAAGTAGAGGCACTGCTGGGCTTTCTTGCTGAAGGAGCTGGTGTTGAGTGACCAGGTGAAGTTCTCCGCTAGGTGTACACCAAGGAATTTGGTGTTCTTGACGATCTCCACAGAGGATCTGTCAATGAACAGCAGAGAATGGCCACTTTGTGCTCTCCTAAAGTCAACAACTATCTCCTTAGTCTTGTCGATGTTCAGAGACAGGTTGTTGGCTTTACACCAGGTGTTAGTTGTTTCACCTGCTCTCTATATGCTGACTCCTCGTTCTTGCTGATGAGACCCACCACAGTCATGTCATCGGCAAACTTGATGATGTGGTTTGAACTGTGCATTGCTGCACAGTCGTGAGTCAGCAGGGTGAACAGCAGTGGGCTAAGCACACAGCCCTGAGGGGCCCGAGTTCTCAGTGTGGTGGTACTAGAGATGTTGTTCCCGATCCGGACTGACTGAGGTCTCCCAGTCAGGAAGTCCAGGATCCATTTGCAGAGGGAGGTGTTCAGGCCCAGCAGGCTCAGTTTCTCAATCAGGTGCTGAGGGATGATTGTGTTGATTGCTGAACTAAAGTCTATGAACAGCATTCTTACGTATGAGTCCTTATTATCCAGGTAGGTGAGGGTCAGATGGAGGATTGTGGTGATGGCATCATCCATGGAGCGGTTAGGACAATACGCAAACTGCAAGGGGTCCAGTGACAGTGGTAGCTTGGTCTTGATGTGCCTCATGACGAGCCTCTTGAAGCATTTCATCACAATGGGTGTGAGTGCGATGGGATGATGGTCATTGAGGCACGAAACTGTAGACTTCTTCGGCACGGGGATGATGGTCGTTGTCTTGAGGCATGTCAGGGAAATGTTGAAGATGTCAGTAAAGTCATCTGCTAGTTTTCTGCACATTCACTGAGCACTCTGCCAGGAATGTTGTCTGGTCCAGCAGACTTCCGTGGGTTAACTCTGCATGAGTTTTCTTCACGTCAGCCTTGGAAAAACAGAGCACCTGGTCGTTAGGAGGAGGGATGGTCATCCTCGCCACTACGCTGTTCTGTGCCTTGAAATGAGCGTAGTCGTCATTCAACACATCTGGGAGAGAGGCGTTACTATCACAGGCAGATGATGTGGTCTTGTAGATCATGATCGCCTGTATGCCCTGCCACATGTGCCGGGAGTCTCCGCTGTCCTTGAAGTTGCCGTTGATTACAGCCTCCCAGAACATATTCCAGTCAGTGCACTCAAAACAGTCCTGAAGAGCAGAGATGGCAAGATCCAGAGCGTTTGTACCCCTCATCACAAAGTCCACATGCTGATGAAATTTAGGGAGCACTGTTTTGAGATGGTTGAAATCTCAGGTGATAGTAAACAGTCCATCGGGGTGAACATTCTGCAGCTTGCTAATAGCTCCGTAGAGCTCACACAGAGCCTCCTTAGCATTAGTGCTGGTGGGAATGTACACTCCGAAAATGAAAGCAATGGTGAATTCACATTGTAAATTAAATGGCCTGCATCTATTGGTCACAAACTCGACTAGCGATGAACAGTAGAAAGAAACACAGAGTTCTTGCACCATTCCGTGATGATGTAAACTCATATGCCGCACAGAGCTGCATTTCTGTCGGCACAAAACGAGGTGAGCCTGGCTAGCTGAATGGCGGCGTCTGGAACTCTGTCACTGAGCCACATCTCCATGAAAACAAAGACACAGCAGTCTCTGAACTCTCGACGTGTGGTTTGCTGGAGTTGGATGTAGTTTAGTTTATTATCCAGTGAGCAAACATTGGACAGAATGATGGACACGAGAGTCGGCCGACTAGAGTTTGTTTTTAGCCTAGCACGGACACCCGCCCACTTTTCATGCTTCCGCTTCCTTGAGCACCGGTTGCGACATCCTCTCTCCCGGCCACCAGCATCAGGCAACGCCGAGCACTGAAGGCCTGGTCTTCGCAGCAAGCAGAGTTTGCAAATTTTTTCAAGTACTTTATCATGCAGGTTAGTAATTGCATGATTTCTGTACTGTATGAGCGTCTGGCGGTCATATGCTTGAACACCACTGTCTTTGGTGTCCATGCATCTTGAAATTCGGGCAAAAACGAACAAAAAGCACCATTAAGGATCCGGAGTGGCTACTGCGTGCTACCGCCATCTTGGTAAACTGACCGAAAGAGTGACACACAACATGAAAAACAAACAAAAGTAACAAAAACATGAGAGAGCTCCACACTGAGGCTGCCATCCGTGGTGCCATCTTGGATGTATGTGGACATCTGACTCTCACAGCCATATATATAGGTCTCCCCACAACTGTTGGCTAGTTGGAAGCACACAGTTGAATGTCTTTGTATACTCTACCATTGATTTCCTTTCACTCAAATTAAGGTGCAGAGCCCAAACCTGTTACAGCATGACAATGTCTCTGTGCACGGAGCGAGGTCATGGCAGAGGCATGTTTTGCCAAAGTTGGAGTGAAGATCTTCTAGTAACTTGCACAAAAGCATGCTCTCAAGCCTACTGAACATGTTTGGAATGAACTGAAATGCTGAGGCCTGCCTAAATCACCCTAAAACCATGTGACAAAACATGTTATGGTCTGATAACCAAAGCATAACTTATCGTGGCTAATTCTAAAAATATGATTGGTGCAAAACAAGGCAGCATACCACTAAAAGACAACACACCTGCATGCTATAGTTCTATATTGCATTTCTACCCAAACACAGCACATAGTGGCAGATATTCTTAAATATTTTGAACATTGTATGCAATCCAAGTGTCACAGTGACAGATATTGCACATATGGTACAAGAACAAAGATAGAGTGTGATCTCAGTCAAGTACAACCATCAGTGTAGATGTAAGTGATAATGATAAAGTGCAGTGCATAGTACATACAGTGGGTTGTGCTTGTGGCGGTGTAATTGGTTAATGTTCAATAGTCTGAAGGCCTGTGAGAAGAAGCTGACCTGCAGCCTGGTGGTGACAGATCTGAGGTTGCGATACAGTCTGTCTGATGGTAGCAGTGAGAGCAGTCTACGGCTCAGGTGTCTGGAGTCTCAATTTGGTACCCAAGTTAGTATCCAGAAAAACATTAATAAAGTATTAGTTAAGCCATGTGTAGACTTATGCAACCATTTTCTTTTGGTTTTTCACTTGAATTTAATTGGTTACTGTATTATATTAAAGGTGGAAATGATATACTGTATCTTGGTTTTCTCCTTTTACAATCACAAAACCCTTTGCAGACTTTTTATGTGCACTGCATATTTATATTACAAAATGTCAATAGCTGGATGTACCATGACTAGCACAGAAGACTTCTGAAAATCACAAATGAAAAGTCAAAGTAAAATGCCCAGGGACTATTTTTATTCTTATCACTGCAATTCCAACATGCAATACTGTCTCTTTTCCCAGACTGAATAATTAAAACTTTTCAAGATTGTGTGCCCTTATCAATGCAATATTCAACCATAGTCCTTAACAAGTGAACCACAAAGCCTGGAAGAAATACTCTCAATTGTTGATCAAACAAATAATGCCTTTAGACCTCTTTATTAGTGTGGGACAAAATGTAATTTGTAATTTACTTTCTGTATATATATAATATTTCATTTTTTTTCATTTAAATTTTATATTTAATTTATATTTTTGAATACATTTTATACTTTCGAATACATTTGTATATATAGAATATTTCATTTATTTTTCTTATCTTATATCACATATCAATACATGTCAACACAGAGCTTCTGATAGAGGCCTTTGAATGTACCCTGTGATGCTCGAAATTGACAGGGTAGAGTGACAGGAGCTTCAGCGTGACTGACATTTCCTACTCTCCTGTCTGCCCCAACCTCAGACATCCTGGGGAGAGTAAGTGCCAAGAATGCCTGCCATTGACAAGCCCATGCCGACTGAGCCAGACCCCCCAAAAAAAGCACACGTACTCCACATTCCGCTCCCTATTATCATAATCCTGTTTCGGAGGACACCAAGGATACAATGTAGAGACTTGGTAAATGGTTGGGTGGTAGGTAGGTAGGTAGGTAGGTAGGTAGGTAGGTAGGTAGGTAGGTAGGGTAGGAAGGAAGGACCGATCGAATGAACCGATGAATGAATGAAAAGACAAATGAACGACCGAACAAAGGAATGGGTGGACAGCTGGACACATGGACGGGCAGGTGGGCAGACGGATGGAAGAACACCTGAATGTAATTTTTAGGCATACAATGACGCCTGAGATAGGCACAGGCTCCCTGTGACCCGAGAATAGATCGGATAAGCGGTAGACCATGAATGAATGAATAATTAATTAATTTATTGAGGATTCAATTCAAGTTACCATTGTGTGTGTCTGTGTGTCTGTCGGGGTGAAGTACAAATGAATAAACAAGACAAAAAAACTCTCAATTAAAGCCGATTCCAATAGTTAAGCAAGACATAATACAGAATTAATTAAATCCATCTCAGTGGAAAGTTCAATTCAGTGCTTGAAAGTCCAGTTGTTTCACAATCACTCATGTCACATTGTGGAGACCTCCAACATATGAGAACACTGCTAAATAAGTTTCACCAGGTGAGTCTGCAATTAATCTAGCCATGGGGGTCACAGTCCAGTGACTTCTGTGCCGGTCCCAAGCCCAGAAAAATAGAGAGGGTTGCGTCAGGAAGGGTATCCGGCGTAAAACATTGCCAAATTTAACCATGCGAATCGTCAGTATGAATTTCATACCGGATCGGTCGAGGCCCGGGTTAACAACGACCGCCATCGGCGCCGTTGACCTACAGGGCGCCGGTGGAAATTGGGCTACTGTTGGTCGAAGAAGTAGAGGAGGGAGGAGAGTGCGCAGACAGAGAGAGAAGAGGAAAGGTAAGAGTGTAGGACTGAGAATAGGAACTCTGAATGTTGGTACTATGACAGGGAAAGGTAGAGAGCTGGCTGATGTGATGGAAAGAAGGAAGGTGGATATACTGTGTGTACAGGAGACCAGGTGGAAGGGTAGCAAGGCTCGTAGTATAGGAGCAGGATTCAAGCTGTTTTATTATGGTGTGGATAGTAAGAGAAATGGGGTAGGTGTGGTCCTGAAGGAGGAGTTTGTGAGGAATGTTCTGGAGGTGAAGAGAGTGTCAGACAGGGTGATGAGTCTGAAGTTAGAGATTGAAAGTGTGATGTTGAATGTTGTTAGTGGTTATGCCCCACAGGTAGTATGCCCCACGTAGTATAGGAGCAGGATTCAAGCTGTTTTATTATGGTTATGGTTATTATGGTTTATTATGGAATGTTGTTAGTGGTTATGCCCCACAGGTAGGTTGTGAGTTAGAGGAGAAAAGAGAGAATCTGGAGTGAATTAGATGAGGTGATGGAGAGTATTCCCACGGGTGAGAGAGTGGTGATAGGAGCGGATTTTAATGGACATGTTGGTGAGGGGATCAGAGGTGATGAGGAGGTGATGGGCAAGTTTGGAGTTAAGGAAAGGAACCTTGAAGGACAGATGGTAGTGGACTTTGCTAAGAGGATGGACATGGCTGTGGTTAACACTTATTTTCAGAATAGGGAGGAGCATAAAGTGACTTACAAGAGTGGAGGTAGGAGAACACAGGTAGACTACATCCTATGTAGAAGAGGCAATCTGAAAGAGATTAGTGACTGTAAAGTGGTAGTGGGAGAGAGTGTAGCCAGACAGCATAGGATGGTGGTGTGTAGGATGACTTTGATGGTCTGTAAGACGAAGAGGTCAAAGAGAGAGATAGAGAAGAAAACCAAGTGGTGGAAGCTGAAAAAGGAGGAATGTTGTGAGGAATTTAGACAGAAGTTGAGGCAGGCTTTGGGTGGTAAGGTAGTGCTGCCAGATGACTGGGAAACTACAGCAGAAGTGATCAGGGAGACAGGGAGAAAGGTGCTGGGTGTGTCATCTGGAAGGAGGAAAGAAGATAAGGAGACTTGGTGGTGGAATGAGGAAGTTCAGGATAGTATCCAGAGGAAGAGGTTAGCCAAGAAGAAGTGGGACATGGACAGGACTGAAGAGAATAGACAGGAATACAAGGAGTTACAGTGCAGAGTGAAGAGGGAGGTGTCTAAGGCCAAGCAGAAGGCATATGACGAGTTGTACACTAGGTTAGACACTAGAGAAGGACGGAAGGACTTGTACAGGTTAGCTAGGCAGAGGGATCAAGATGGGAAGGATGTGCAGCAAGTTAGAGTTATTAAGGATAGAGATGGAAGGGTGCTCACAAGTGAGGAGAGTGTACAGAGGAGATGGAAGGAGTACTTTGAGGAGCTGATGAATGAGGAAAATGAGAGGGAAAAAAGAGTAGAAGGGGTGAACTCTGTGGAACAGAAAGTAGATAAGATTAGAAAGGATGAAGTCAGGAAGGCTTTGAAGAGTATGAAAAGTGGGAAGGCAGTTGGTCCTGATGACATCCTGGTGGAGGTCTGGAAGTGTCTGGGAGAGGCAGCAGTGGAATTTTTAGCTAGTTTGTTCAACAGGGTTTTAGAGAGTGAGAGGATGCCTGAGGAATGGAGAAGAAGTGTGTTAGTGCCGATTTTTAAGAATAAGGGTGATGTGCAGAGTTGCAGCAACTATAGGGGGATAAAGTTGATGAGCCATACAATGAAGCTATGGGAAAGAGTAGTGGAAGCTAGGTTAAGGAAGGTAGTGGAAATTTGTGAGCAGCAGTATGGCTTCATGCCCAGAAAGAGCACAACAGATGCAATTTTTGCTCTGAGAATTTTGATGGAGAAGTATAGGGATAGTACAGGGAGTTGCACTGTGTGTTTGTAGACTTGGAGAAAGCGTATGACAGGGTTCCAAGAGAAGAGCTGTGGTACTGTATGAGGAAGTCAGGAGTAGCAGAGAAGTATGTCAGAGTGGTGCAGGACATGTATGAGAGGAGCAGGACAGTGGTGAGGTGTGCTGTAGGTCAGACAGAGGAGTTCAAAGTGGAGGTGGGACTGCATCAGGGATCGGCTCTGAGCCTCTTCCTATTCGCTATAGTGATGGACCAGTTGTCAGAGGAGGTCAGACAGGAGTCTCCTTGGACAATGATGTTTGCAGATGACATTGTGATCTGTAGTGATAGCAGGGAGCAGGTGGAGGAAAACCTGGAGAGGTGGAGGTTTGCGCTGGAGAGAAGAGGAATGAAAGTCAGTCGTAGTAAGACTGAGGACATGTGTGTGAATGAAAGGGAGGGAAGTGGAACAGTAAGGTTACAGGGTGAAGAGGTGAAGAAGGTACAGGAGTTTAAGTACTTGGGGTCAACAGTCCAGAGTAATGGAGAGTATGGGAAAGAGGTAAAGAAGCGAGAGCAGGCAGCTTGGAATGGGTGGAGAAAGGTGTCGGGAGTTCTGTGTGATCAGAAAATATCAGCGAGAATCAAGGGGAAGGTGTACAGGACAGTGGTGAGACCGGCCATGCTGTATGGTTTAGAGACAGTGTTGCTGAGGAAGAGACAGGAGTCAGAGCTAGAGGTAGCAGAGCTGAAGATGTTGAGGTTCTCTTTGGGAGTGACAAGATTGGACAGGATTAGGAACGAGTACATCAGAGGGACAGCTCATGTTGGACGTTTGGGGGACAAAGTTAGGGAGGCCAGATTAAGATGGTTTGGACATGTTCAGAGGAGGGAGAGTGAGTATATTGGTAGGAGAATGTTGGACATGGAGCTGCCAGGCAGGAGGCAAAGAGGAAGGCCAAAGAGGAGGTATATGGATGGAATTAATGAGGATATGAAGCTAGTGGGTGCAAGTGTTGAGGATGCAGAAGATAGGGATAGGTGGAGAGAGATGATTCGCTGTGGTGACCCCTGAAGGGAAAAGCCGAAAGAAGAAGAAGAAGAGGTGAGTCTGCAATTGTATTAAAAGAATATCTAGACTTTATATGTTAGTGCTATGGAATTTAAATGTTCAAATAGCAACTTCCAGCACAAAATGTTAAGAATAATGTTTTTGCTTTTTAGTGTAAAACACAGAGACTCCATGTCAGAGCAACAAACAGCCAAAACAAAAATACACTTGCTCCACCCAGCATTCTGCTTGTCATTTTGTTTGAATAAAGTGTAGTACAACCAAACTTGCCTGAAATCTTTGTCAGAATTTGTGTAAACATGTCTGAAACACACAGACTTTATTATTTCCCCTTCTCAAAATAGCATTATATCTGCACAATTAGTGGAACAAAGAGAACCTAGTTATTATTTATGCTGAAATAACTAGCATTTTGTGAAGGATACCAGCTCTGAAACCCAGGTGCTGGAATATATAATGTATACAGGCATTGGTTGCAAAATGCACCACTGAACACTGTGATTCACAATACTTCCATGGCTAAGTTGAGCCCGTTGCCCCCCTGTTGAATGGGTTTGATTAGAGGGAAGGGAAGAGCTTATATACGCAAATTAATTCAGATATATTGGAGTCATATTGGCTGCTTGCTAAGTAGCTAGCAGGGAAAGAGATAAAGTAACTTCATCTGCCATGCATAGTTAGCTACATATGGGCCCAATGGTGTATGTAAAGAGTCTGTAGTGAGGATGCATTATATATACACATGTATATGTGTGTGTGTGTGTGTGTGTGTGTGTGTGTGTGTGTATGTATGTGGCTTATCCTAGAAATATATAACATAACAGCTATACATTTCAACTGTGACAGGCTCTGATACACAGACAGTCAGCTATTAACGATACATTGGGTACACCATGGGTACAGAGTCCAGATGGAGAAGAAGAAAGCAAAGACAAAAATGTTCCAAATGGTGTCAATGACTCATTCAGTATGAGATACTTAAACCACCCCTTCTCTCTCCCTCCTCATCCCAATTACTCAGCTAGCAGAAAAAAAAAATCAATTTCTAAAATTAGAAGCCCTGATTGCTTGTGGTGATAGTGGATGTGGATGATATCCTGCTTGATTTATACAGGCTGCCGGGGCCAGACAGATCGCCCATGAACCATGGGGTGGACCTAGAGAACTGCACCCCAGCCCATGACAAAAGTGTCCGTTCAAGTGTTTTGTAATAGAAACATGCTCCAAAAGTGGTATCCAAAGAAAGAAACCAGGGTCTTTTCCACAAATGAAAGGTATGCCAACAACCTGCAATTTGTTGTTGACATTGAGCTCCTCACAGCCCAATGCAGACAAAAATAGGTCATTGTCTGGCTTGAAAAAATGGCGGAGCAAGCTTTCAAATTCAAAATGCAGCCTTCAGAGTTGGAGGAGAGGGTGAGAGAAAGGGGATTCCCCATTTCATGCTCCACCTCCACCAACTCCAACTGCAAGTCCTGTGAACAAAGCCAATGTGCTGCCTTGGCCAACACAGGGCCTGAGCAACAGGGAGCAGGTGCCTGGCTTGAAAATAAACTCAGGTGGGAGTGAGGCTTCTTAAGAGAAAAACTCTCGCACTGCACATGGCCAGCTCCCTTGAGAGCTAACCATGAACACTCCTCTCCCAACAAAATGCAAAGACTGTGCAAGTAAACCTCTTTAAAAGAACATAATGGCATAATGGCAAAATAGATGCAACAAAACAGACAATGCAGGTGACAAAATAGACAGACAATTCCCACAGACAGACAAACAGCTTCCTGAAGGATCAGTTTTAAATGCTTATTTGTGTATGGTTAACATAACACAGAGAGCGAAAGGTCAACAAAGTCATCATTATGATTTCTCGATATTTAAATGCAAACATCCCTTAATTTGTTTAATCACATTTTATATGCTACCAGCTGTTATGGTTAGAAACAGGATTAACCACTGAGATCACCACTATTTCTCTTTTAAGCTACTACCCAGCTTTTACACTCTAAATTGATTCAACAGCTTACAAAATACTGGAGGTTTATGGAACGACAAGAAAAAGAAAGATAGATCTGTTTTTTTTTAATGGTAACACCATTTTCTCCTATCATTAGCATGTTATTTTAATCATTTAAATATAACTATGAAGGTATTTTATTTCATGTTAACTTTATAAATAAAACAAATTGGTTGACAGTAAATTAATAGATTCTAAATACTACCACTGGCATTAACCTAAACTACATAACCATTTCAAACTGATCAGTGTAATTGAACAGATATTTTTAGCACAACTGCTCATCCCCCACCCAACCACTGGTTGGTCTGTTCTGTGTTCTCTGACTCTGAGCTCCAATATTTCTGTTCTTGTTACAATGTGTAAAAGTTTTATAACAGTGATACATGTACATAGAGCTGAGTGTATTTCTAATTTACAGTTGAGGAAAATTCTGTGATTTTATTACAACCAGCACAATTATGGAGCTCAAGAGCTTATGAGGCTGAAGAGGGAGCTATAAAAAGCAAACAGAAATTACAAGCTTTGTTTAATTTATACATTACCATTGAAGGGGAAGATAATGTTCATTGGGTGATCAGAAAGGTAAATGCAATAGCAGCTATTGTGTGCTAGGTGATGTGGCACCACCGTGGCACTGCTTATAACTAGGGATTGAATTTAATTTGCACTTTCTTACCTTGTATGTGCATTAATTTTCTTGATTTCTTGACCTCTAATGTATTATGGCTGAATGGGCAAATTCCAGCCATGCTCCAAAATCTGGTAGAAAGCATTCTGAAAATCTATTCAGAAAATATTTTCAGTTTATGACATAGTCAATGTATTTGGCAGGTCCACTGGATTTCTCAAACATGCTATTTTGTTTGTGTAATTTGATTAAAAGGTAGGTGGGTGGCTCCATTTTCTACATCAAGTCCTCCAATGTATATATGTGACCAAGTTTGACAGTAGTACTTTGCATAAATCTACAATAGTCATGAATTTGTCATGCATTATCATATGTATGCCTTGCCTGGTCTCACATACCCAATTCCTTGCATAACTGCCTTGATAGCTGATGAGCTAATGTGGAGGTTATAGAGCAGCAAAGGCTTGAAAATATGCAGTGCTAGTGTACTGAAGGCCTGAAATTGGGAAATCTGTTTTTAATCTACATATGCATCGAGTAGGTCTCAGCATCAACATTTAGTCATTCTTGTGAACAAGTCTATGCTGTACTAAGAACAGGGTTATTTCATGGTGTATTAGTGTGTGACTCTAGCAGTGTTGCTGCCAGATATAGGGTGATGCCAGAGTTTGTTGGCACACTGGCAGCAGCTGTGACTGTTGGCACAAACTCAGTGTGTGTCCTAGTATGAAAGAGGGTGCTTTGCAAGGTCATGCTGGTATAATCAGAGTTCATTTATCCCTCCCTTACTCTTTCTGTGTCTGTTTCTGCCTCACTCTCTCTCACTCTCTCTCTCTCTCTCTCCTGGGGCATACATTAACCTTGGCAAGGGATGTTTGTTCTCCATGAAACAGGGACAGATAGTTTTGTTAGAAGAAACTCATTTGTTCTGATAGCACTGTAGTCACCATGCTGATGAGCTTAGACTCACTCTGGCCAATGTTTTTGTCTCTGTCCCTCTCTCTCCTTGAGTGTGTCACTCTGACTTCACACACCACCACATTATTTCATCCTCACTATTGGGCTCAAAGATCATCAAGAAGGCAAGATTCTGGGCTGGCCTTTGAAGACATTTGAATCATCTTTGCACTCTCTCAGAATACAAATGGTGCTATTTTAGTCAGGGTAAACAGGTGCCCCAGTAGTGCATTGAATCTCTAATGGCTCAGTCTGGTTTTAAATTGCAGTGAGTGTTATATTACTTGTGCATGCATGTCCTATCTTACATGACAGCTGAATAATAAGTTGAATAATGAGTAGTGCAGACTGTAAACTATGCAGACAGTGAAATTTCTTAAGCACTTTTAATCTTTTTTTTATGATTATGTATTCCACTATTAAATTAGTTAATAAAACGCTTTGAATTGATAGCTGTTTCAAGGAAAATGGCTGTATTATAAAAAAAATAACAAAAAACGGAAATGCTTGCATGTTCTGTGTGTATCTTAGTTTAGAAGTCTGTGCAATACCAATCAGAGTTCTTCATTCAACCAGAACTATAAAACAGATGACATCCTGGCCTATTAGTAAAGCATGTGTGTCAACTGACTACGCAGAATGGATGGGGTTACACAGTTTTATTGTTAAAGAATGCCTGTACTTTCTGTTCTGTGGATGATTGTTATGTGTAGGTGGGCCCTTGGAGGTTGTTCACCCACAACAAAATGATATTGATTGAGAAATTTTGCAGAGAACATAGAATTTTCAGAAATATTAGCATTTATGGAGATTGCTTAAATTGTTTCATAAATCTTCAGAATATGGTGTAGCAGACATAGTTAGTTCTTGGAATTGACTGGTCAGTGTTGTTTTCATATATATATATATATATATATATATATATATATATATATATATATATATATATATATATATATATATATATATATATATATATATATATATATATATATATATATATATATATATATATATATATATATGAAATGTATATATGTATATATGTCACGTGTACAACCACTTGAACAGGAGCCATAACCTCCTTCAACAGGAGCCATAAACTTGTAATTGTAATCTGTAGTTGCAGTTATTCTGTCTCAATTGCAAGTAACTTTTGGTTAAAAAGTTACACAAATGTACATTTAATTTAAATTTAATTTAAGTTTTATCTCAATATTGACAGTCAGCCACTCAGTAAAACTGCATGGTGTTCATGTACAATTGTGTGTTATGAAAAGCCTTCGCTTTGTTCTCAGTGGAGGCATGCACTTTACTACTTAAAATACCACATAGTTTTTGTTGTTTTTATCTAAAAAAATTTACATATTGTCATGAGTGTGCAAAGTAATTAAGTATGTTTGTGCCCTATGAAAAGATTTTTCACGACCTGCAAAAACCAGATATGATTTTTGGCATTTGACCTTATCCAGAGCAACTTAAATTTATCTCATTTATACATCTGAGCAAGTGAGGGTTAAGGGCCTTGTTGTAGTGACCCTTTCCTTTACTGGCACATAAACTGCCTGTCCTCATCTATCATGGTACATAAACTGCAAGTGGGCTGTTTCTAGCTTGAAATGTCCCTCTCGCCTTGGAAGGCTACCATGAACAGTCAATCAAGTGCAGTTTTACCTACAAATCGCCCACTTATGGTGTAAGGCTAGCCCTGGATCCCAAGCATGGAGCATTCTGCCTTTGCAGTACACTTAGGACAGGCACTTTTTTTCTTATGGACTGGGGTGCATAAAATGAACCAGCCCCTGTCCTTAGGGAGTCCCTCAACTTTGACAGCACTTCAAATAGAGACTTCAAAGCACTTTTGTACCTCTTTGAATAAGAGCATCTGCCAAATGCTGTAAATGTAGGATAGCATTTTATAGCATAGAAATATTCCTCCCCAACTGTACTGTACTGGAATTCCCCCAGAAGTGCTTCTCAGTGGGGCTAGACCCTGCTACTCTTTAGATGTATATGACGGCTACTTCTGCTAGCCAGCACCCATCTTTTGGGCCACACAGGAAGCAAGAGACCAAAAAGGTGCCTCCCACAGATTGGCTTCTATGTGGACTAGGAGGGTCTATCAGAGGCCCCCTTCAAGCCCTCTGAGCCAGCCTCAGACACTTTTGGACCCTAAAACAACTTTTCTGTTAGAGGAGCCTTAATAATCTCCTTTAAAGAGTAGAAGATTTGAAGGCCATATCAGTAGTCTCTTCATGAATGGAGTTCACTCCTGGGAGGATTAAAGCTATTGCTGTTATATCGGGTTATGTACTCTAGGTGCTTGTGGTGCCCAGTCAGCCAGCCATTTTACATGCCTTCACTCCTCTGCCCCATGAATCTTTTCAGCAGGGAAGATTAGATGCTCATATATGGTCTTGCTAACACATGTTGCTATGTCACCTGAGTCAGAGTGACAACAATATCAGTGTGTTCACAAGTGCTTCAGACACTAGTTCCACAAAAGGCATTCCCATAGAGTTAAGGTATGACATAGGGTCTTGTTCCCTTCTCAGGTAACAGGATTACATATAGTATGTAACCTGAGATGTTTATTATGATTTCTCTCTTCCTAGTCATGAGGAGATTCCAAAAGTTGGATTTATAAGTAGTGTTACTGCACCTTTAGAATAAAATTCATTATCCATACCTTGTGCTGACAACTTCAAAACACATACAGTATAATCTGATCTATGTCAATTGCTGTAACAGCAAAACACTATGGCTTCTCTGGGTAAATCGAGATGAGATATGCATGAGTGTTGAAATTGTGTCATAGTAATGTAGCTCAGTTACATAAATCACAGGAAATTCAGTGGTAATCAGGGTGAGAACTACCATATAGGCCTCATAATATAGTGCAAACAGCAAAAAACTTTTGCATTTGTACAAGGGTATTAAAAAACTCAAAAAAGTCCTCCCTCCTTCAAGGGATCAAAATAAGAGGAAGAAGAACAATAACCAATCATGTTTAGTGGTTGTTAGAAATAACCAGAATCAAAATAACACAAACACACACAGCCATAACACTTACACGTGCTGGTTGAGTGAATAACACTGATTATCTCATTACTTAGGCACTTCTTAAGTCTCAACAGTCAGGTCTCAAACTTGATGTGTTGGAAGCAGGAAAATGGCCAAGTTTAAGGATCTGAGCAGCTTTGACAAGGTCCAAATTGTGCTGGCTAGATGCCTCTCCGAAATGGCAGCTTTTTGTGGTCTAATTATCAATAAATGAATGATTAATATATGCTTTCACTTAATGCCTTTCTTTAAAACCATAGAAAGCTTGAGAAAAACAGAGGGGGGGGGGGGGGGGGGAGAGAGAGAGAGAGAGAGAGAGAGAGAGAGAGAGAGATGTGAAAAGGATTACAAAGAAAGTTAACTTAGCAATGAGCTATATTTAGATAGTGGGGGTGGGAGAAAGAATATAAAGGGAAAAAATGGATGGCTTTTGATTGAAAAAATTAAACGGGCCTTTTTATCATGGGGTTTGGGTTCTCAATATCCTGTGTCTTTAAATAGCTCCAATAGAGGGTCATTGTGTGTAGGATGAAATTTCTTAGAATGTTGAGTGTGTTTTTTTTTTAAGAGTCTCCCAGTGAGTTTTTTCGTACGATCTATGTGGCATTTAGATACAAACAAAAAGTGAGGGTGTGTGAGCTAGGTTCTAGAAAGAGATTTCTTCTTGTCTTCATATTTATCTGGACTGAAAGATTTTACTCATTCTTTAATAAACTGATCAGCTATAACATTATGACCACTGACAGGTGAAGTGAATAACACTGTCTCTTCATCATGGCACCTGTTAGTGGGTGGGATATATTAGACAGCAGGTGAACATTTTGTTCTCAAAGTTGATGTGTTAGAAGCAGGAAAAATGGGCAAGTGTAAGGATTTGAGGGACTTTGACAAGGGTCAAATTGTGATGCCTAGACGACTGGATAAGAGCATCTCCAAAACTGAGGTTCTTGGGGGTGTTCCCAGTCTAGAGTGGTCACTATTTATCAAAAGTGGTCCAAGGTTGGTGTACAAGAGGCGAAACCTGGACCCTACAGAAGTTGCACAGTCAGTCCAACTCCTCCAGGATGGCATATCAATATGTACCATTGCCAGAAGATTTGCTATGTCTCCCAGCACAGTCTCAAGAGCATGGAGGAAATCCAAGAGACAGACAGTTATACTCTAGGATAGCTGAACAGGGCTGTAGAAGGCCCTTCACCCATCAACAGGACAGGTATCTGCTCCTTTGTACAAGGAGGAACAGGATGAGCACTGCCAGAGCCCTACAAAATGACCTCCAGCAGGCCACTGGTGTGAATGTCTCTGACCAAACAATCAGAAACAGACTTCATGAGGGTGGCCTGAAGGCCCAACATCCTCTAGTGGGCCCTGTGCTCACTGCCCAACACTGTGGAGCTTGATTGGCATTTGCCATTGAACACCAGAATTCAATGCCATTGAACACCACTGTGCTTTACACAAATGAGAGCAGGTTCACCTTGAGTACATGTGACAAACGTGAAAGGGTCTTGAGAAGCTGTGGAGAATGTTATGCTGCCTAACATAATTCAGCATGACCGGTTTGGTGGTGGGTCAATAATGGTCTGGGGAGGCACATATCCATGGAGGGATGCACAGACCTCTACAGGCTAGACAATGGCACCCTGGCTGCCATTTGGTATCAGGATGAAATCCTTGGACCTATTGTCAGAACCTATGCTGGTGCAGTGGGTCCTGGGTTCCTCCTGGTGCACGTCAATGCCTGGCCTCATGTGGGCATGAAGGCCATGAAGGAATTGATAGTACTGAATGGCCCCCAAGCTCACTTGACCTAAATTCAATAGAACACCTCTGGGACATTATGTTTCATTCATCTGACGCTGCAAGGTTGCACATTTGATTTCTCTTTGAATTCAGCCCTCTCTAGGTTGATAATTGTCATTTCCATCAAACGATGTGGCATCCTTTCATTCTTAACACATTACCCAGTCAATATCAGTATACATATCATGTAATCTGTTTTCAAAGTGTTCTTTTATTTTTTTCAGTATAGTCCATATCAGTATACATATATATCAGTATACATATCAGTCCATATCTGTATGTATATATATATGTATACTTACATACAGACAGTGCTGCTTGAAAGTTTGTAAACCCCAATCAAACGTCTTCTGTAACAACTGACCAGTCTCTCACATCTGTTGTTGGGGATTTTCGCCCACTCCTCCTTACAGAACATTTCACATTCAACAGTTCACAAACTTTCAAGCAGCACTGAGATAGAGATATATATATATATATATATATATATATATATATATATATATATATATATATATATATATATATATATATATATATATATATATATATATATATATATATATATATATATATATATATATTTATATATATATATATATTTATATATATATATATATATTTATATACACATATACACACACACACACACAGTGGTGTGATTGTCCTGATTTCTTATTTTTTTGCATGTTTGTCACACTTTAATGTTTCAGATAATCAAACACATTTAAATATTAGTCAAAGATAACACAAGTAAACACATCATGCAGTTTTCAAATGGAGGTTTTTGTTATTAAGGGAAAACAAAATCCAAAACTACATAGCCCTGTGTGAAAAAGTATTTGCTCCCTAAGCCTAATAACTGGTTGGGCCACCCTTAGCAGCAACAACTGCAATCAAGTGTTTTCGATAACTTGCAATGAGTCTGTTACAGTGCTGTGGAGGAATTCTGGCCCACTCATCTTTGCAGAATTGTTGTAATTCAGCCACATTGGAGGGTTTTTGAGCATGAACCACCTTTTTAAGGTCATGCCACAGCATCTCAATCGGATTGAGGTCAGGACTTTGACTAGGCCAGTCCAAAGTCTTCATTTTGTTTTCTTCAGCCATTCAAAGGTGGACTTGCTGGTGTGTTTTGGATCATTGTCCTGCTGTAGAACCCAAGTTCGGGTCAGCTTGAGGTCACAAACCTACCTATCTATCAGTCTGGAAAAGGTTATACAGCCATTTCTAAAGCTTTGGGACTGCCACGAAGCACAGTGAGAGCCATTATCTACAAATGGCGAAAACATGGAACAGTGGAGAACCTTCCCAGGAGTGGCTGGCCAACCAAAATTACCCCAAGGGCGCAGTGACAACTCATCCAGGAGGTCACAAAAGACCCCACAACATCCAAAGAACTGCAGGCCTCACTTGCCTCAGTTAAGGTGAGTGTTCATGACTCCACCATAAGAAAGAGATTGGGCAAAAGTGGTTTGCATGGCAGAGTTTCAAGACGAAAACCACTGCTGAGCAAAAAGAACATAAAGGCTCGTCTCAGTTTTGCCAGAAAAAATCTTGATGATCCCCAAGACTTTTGGGAAAATACTCTGTGGACTGACAAGACAAAAATTGTACTTTTTGGAAGGTCTGTGTCCCATTACGTCTGGCGTAAAAGTAACACCGCATTTCAGAAAAAGAACATCATACCAACAGCAATATATGGTGGTGGTAGAGTGATGGTCTGGGGCTGTTTTGCTGCTTCAGGACCTCGAAGACTTGCTGTGATAAATGGAACCATGAATTCTGCTGTCTACCAAAAAATCCTGAAGGAGAATGTCCGGCCATCTGTTTGTGACCTCAATCTGAAGCAAACTTGGGTTCTGCAGCAGGACAATGATCCAAAACACACCAGAAAGTCCACCTCTGAATGGCTGAAGAAAAACAAAATGAAGACTTTGGAGTGGCCTAGTCAAAGTCCTGACCTCAATCCGATTGAGATGCTGTGGCATGACCTTAAAAAGGTGGTTCATGCTCGAAAACCCTCCAATGTGGCTGAATTACAACAATTCTGCAAAGATGAGTGGGCCAAAATTCCTCCACAGCGCTGTAACAGACTCATCGCAAGTTATCGAAAACGCTTGATTGCAGTTGTTGCTGCTAAGGGTGGCCCAACCAGTTATTAGGCTTAGGGGGCAAACACTTTTTCACACAGGGCCATGTAGTTTTGGATTTTGTTTTCCCTTAATAATAAAAACCTTCATTTAAAAGCTGCATGATGTGTTTACTTGTGTTATCTTTGACTAATATTTAAATGTGTTTGATTATCTGAAACATTAAAGTGTGACAAACATGCAAAACAATAAGAAATCAGGAAGGGGGCCAACACTTTCACACCACAGTGTGTATATATATATATATATATTTATATATGTTTCAGTTTCAACTGTTCAGAGAGTATCTGAAAAGCCTGATGACTCCTTTTGTTGAACACCTGAATGCATCCTATCCACACATTACTTGCCCAGCTTAGTGTATTCAGGCCAGGCTGAGTGGGCACAGAAAGTAATTACAGCAACAACATGCAAGCGTTCAGTCACAGCCAATGTTCTTTACCTAATCTCTGTGCCTGGACACAGCATGTTTGCCAAGCTTGATGCTTTACAGCCAGCAGGTAATAATGAGAATTGTTGAGAACACACAGCTTAGCAGCAAGCAGATGTCACTACTTACATAGTTTAATTACAAATGCATCTGCAGTGCTGTTAATTACAGTTATGTGCATCTTTCCATGATAAGATGTGTACATTTTTTATAAATAGGGGATTAAATAATATATGGTCACTACTAGAATGAGTTGCATGCAGTTGCTGATTTGTTTAGAGGATTGCCAATGAATCCTGCATACACTGCACCTTCCAAAAAGACATGGGAATGATGCAGTGGCAGGAGCCGATACAGCACAGCTTGAGGTTTCCATGATCTAATTGTTAAAAACAAACAAACAAGAAATACAAAGCATAGAAAAACACAAAAAATGTATATTTAGTCACTAGCCATCTCTCATGAGTGCTCATTATCATTCTATAAAATTACAGAACAAATAAATGCCTTAGCATCTAATTCAGGGACAGAAAAAATGTCTGGATCTAAACTAAATCCTGTTTAGTTTATTTACACACCAACACTTGATTCCTTCTCTCACTTAATTGTTGATGACTGAATTTCTTTCACATGATTTTCAGGGCAGTTCATATAAGCATGTGAAAATTGTATTAGTGTTTTTGTCCCCTGACTCAATAATTGCATCTTTAAAAATGGCACAAACAGTATTCAAATGATTTTGGCAATTTGCAACTTCAAGAGTGACAAACATTGGCCTAACTAATTAACCAATCAATTGATTAATGCACCAGAGACATAATAAATAGTTTGTATCAGTTGTGTCTCATGCGAATTTGTGCATCCTATTTTCACCTGAACATTGTGCAATCCCAGTGGGATAAGTTAATGTGATCTTATTGCTGTGTGTGATGCAATCAGCTGGGTTACATGAAAGGAGAACCTGCAAGAAAACCACTAGAAACTCACAAGAAACCCTCATTTGGATCACATTCTGCCATTAGATAATATGTATAAAAAGTAATAATAATAATAATAATAATAATAATAATAATAATAATAATTAAACACGCAAAAAAGGATGGGTAAAAATTAAGAATGTCATGTCAAAGTTTAAGTGACAAAGTAGCAAAATATAACAAATATGATGGTTATCTTTCTTATTCTGACTATATTTTTAATAGAATGAAATTATGATGTCTATAACATGTTTTGCAGATTATTTGTTTAAATTTTTGAGAGAGAGAGAGAGAGAGAAAGAGGGAGAGAAGCAGTAGTTGGCTGCATTAAATAGCAAGCCAACGAGCTCAACTTGGCCATTAGATATGCTCAAGCTAATAGTATCAATCCAGTTGTTGAATTGTCAAATATGATTAAGGATCTTTCGATTTATTAGTTTCATGCTTTTAGCCCTGTCATGAATGGGGAACAGAAAACAAAATAAATAGAAAGTGAAATAAGTAATAATGAAGTAAAGGAGCAAGGGGGCCTTGTTACACCACTATTCTTTAAGGGAACTACACCACTATAGTGTAAATGTCATTTATATCTAACTAAAGAGGCTCACTTTGTAAAATGGCCTGCATATATTATAGAGCAGCTTAATAGAATGACAGATTAATGTCCACATTTAAATCATTATCTGTGTAAAAAAAACTCTTACTTACTAAGAAAATGCTTTGGTTGCGCATAAATCCAGGAGGAATGGCGCATGTCGTCAAACTGCTTGCTATGTGAATTTCAGCTTTTTTAAGCAAGTCATCTCACACTTAAGGGCAGACTTTTTTACATCCCCATTGTTCTTTTTTCCAACCTGAGCAAAACATACAGGAGGGTGATAATGCAATTTGATACAAAGCCACGGTGCCTTTCAGTGTTTGCTATAGAATTACAATTAAGTGCATTCACTAACATGTAGTGAAACATTGTGCAAGAACACTGATGCACACACTCTAACTCACACTCTCACTCACACACTGCACTTAGTTTGCACTCTATCACTCTCCTCCTGCTTGTCTTTGCTCAGTAGGGAAATGCAATCTGTGTTATTTATGCATATTAAGGGAGCTGCCACTTTCATAATGCCGTTTCTATAGCAGCCATTTTTGCACGGTCTGCTCTGCTGCCAGCCAACTGGGAAACAACCAAACCAGTTACATGGACTATCTGCATAGGATCAAAAACACCTTAAGGTTTAACTAACACTTACTGGCATAATACAGTTTTTAAATTAAGATTGACAAGGCTGTTCATCTATCACAGAATATTTCTATGTACAATTATCTTGTTTGCTTTTTGGGTTCCTGGAAACAATATGTTGTATGGTTATTGATAAAGGACCCATATTATAAAATAAAATAAATTCAGCTGCTAATAAATGGTAAATACATCTGGGTTATTTTTCTTTATAGAAAGAAATCTTTCAATCTATTTATATATTTACAAAATGCGGATGGGCGGATGGACGGACAGACGATAAAGCTGGGAGAAACAATGACGTTTTATAGGTCACTATAAACAAACAGTAATAAACAATTGGTCACTGGGAAAACAAATAGTGATCATGAATGGTTGGTTATTAGGAATGATGATAAGCAAAACACTGATGGCTCACATAAGAACAACTCAGTCACTCTTAACACACTGGTTGTGTATCAACCAAATCCACTTTTTCAAAAGCTGCTGTTTTGAGGTCCAAATTTACACCAAATCTTGTATTAAATATCTGTTTTCTGGCAGCACTAAACTAAGCAACAAACAAAACACAATCATTATCCCAATGCTTCATATGGCAAGAGGGCTTCTAGATAGCTAGCATGTTTACTTTCGGCAATTGGATAGCAGATGTAAAACACCCAGTTTGAGGACCCTTGTTTCGTACCAACACAGATTAAGTAAACATATTGTATTGATGGTGGTCTTTGACAGTGTCATTCAACAGCACTTCCTTTTTTTCTGTTGTACAGGTGTAGGGTGTAAAATTTAGTTTTAATCAGCCAGTCATTTGATCATCATTACATATCTGTTCATTTCTATGCAACTGTACAGATTAGCTGCTGATTAAATATGTTAGTTCTGCAATACTAGCTAAGCTAGTCATACCAGTACCAAACATAAGCAATATCTATTTGATGTAACTGATGTACTTAAAAACTACCTAACATCAGGTGAACTATTGTGCCCATGTTATTTGATTCATTTTGCTTTTGGCTCATTACCTTTAAGTTGAGCACTCTCATTTTGATACAGGAATGCCTTTCACTCAACAAACCAGGATGCTGTTAATTACAAATAAAACAGGAAAGCAGTGACTAAAATTTTTTATACATTTATGTGCTTACTTACATATTGAATTTTCAGCCTTTCACTTGAAACTTTCAGTGCATCATTACATGTTTCTTCTGTACTCTATATCACAGTGTTAAAAAAAATCTTACCCTCCTCTTCATGTGGCTTTTCTGCTCTGTCGCTCATGCTGTGTTGATTTCCCGTTGATCGCTGTTTATTCCCTGAATGGAGGTCTGGACCTGATGTGCAAGATGATTGGTACATTCTATATATGTGCTAATTTCATGGTTGTGTATTTCTCTAATTTAGTTGATCAGGATGATTATCTTGCATGGTTGCTGACTAGGGAGAGCAATTACACTGGAGCATGGAGGAAAATTGACTTTGCTTTTTATACAGTGTTAGGAAGTTGAAATATTTTAAACATTTTTTGGTGATTTTTATGCTTAAATTCTGTAAATGTCTTAAATCATATATGTATATACACTAATCAGGCATAACATTATGACCACTGACAGGTGAAGTGATTAAGACTGATTATCTTGTCATCATAGCACCTGTTAGTATGTGGAATATATTAGGCAGCAAGTGAACATTTTGTCCTCAAAGTTGATATGTTAGAAGCAAGAAAAATGGGCAAGCGACTTTGACAAGGGCCAAATTGTGATAGCTAGACGACTGGATCAGAGTATCTCCAAAACTGCAGCTCTTGTGGGTTGTTCCTGGTCTGCAGTGGTCAGTATCTATCAAACGTGGACCAAGGAAGGAACAGTGGTGAACCAGTGACAGGCTCATGGGCGGCCAAGGCACATTGATGCAGGTGGGGAGTGAAGGCTGGCCCATGTGGTCCAGCAGACGAGCTACTTTTTCTCAAATTGCTGAAGAAGTTAATGCTGGTTCTAATAGCATTGTGTTAGAATACACAATGCATCGCAGTTTGTTGCATATGGGGCTGCATAGCCACAGACCAGTCAGGGTGCCCATGATGACCCCTGTGCACTGCCGAAAATGAGAACAATGAGCACATGAACTGGACCACAGAGCAATGGAAAAAAATGGCCTGGTCTGATGAATCATGTTTTCTTTTACATCACGTGGATAGCTGGGTGTGTGTGCATTGCTTACCTGGGGATCACATGGCACCAGGATGCAGTTTAGGAATAAGGCAAGCCAGTGGAGGCAGTGTCATGCTTTGGGCAATGTTCTGCTGGGAAACCTGGGTCCTGCCATCCATGTGGATGTTGCTTTGACACATACCACCTAACTAAGCACTGTTGCAGACCATGTACACCCTTTCATTGAAACGGTATTCCCTGATGGCTGTGGCCTCTTTCAGCAGTATAATACGCTGTGCCACAAAGCAAAAATGCTTCAGGAATGGTTTGATGATCACAACAACGAGTTTGGGGTGTTGAATTGGCCTCCAAATTCCCCATATCTCAATCCAATCGAGCATCTGTGGAATGTGCTGGAAAAACTAGTCCGGTATACAGTATATATATATATATATATATAAATAACAAAAGGATGCCACATCTTTTGATGGAAATGAAAAAGACCCTTTCACATCTATCACATGTGCTCAGGGTGAACCTGCTCTCATCTGTGAAAAGCACAGGGCACCAGTGGTGGACCTGCCAATTCTGGTGTTCAATGGCAAATGTCAATCAAGCTCCACGGTGCCGGGCAGCGAGCAGGGTGCACTAGAGGACGTTGGGCCCTCAGGCCACCCTTTATGAAGACTCTGATTGTTTGGTCAGAGACATTCAGAACAGTGGCCTGCTGGAGGTCAATTTATAATGCTCTGGCAGTGTTCATTCTGTTCCTCTTTGCAGAAAGGAGCAGATACCGGTCTTGCTGATAGGTGAAGGATCTTCTACGGCCCTGTCCAGCTCTCCTATAGTAACTGTCCGTCTCCTGGAATCTCCTCCATGTTTTTGAGACCTTCTGGCAATGGCACGTATTGATGTGCCATCCTGGAGGAATTGGACTGCCTGTGCAAACTCTGTAGGGTCCGGGGATCACTTCATGCTACCAGCATTGACACTGGCCCTAGCCAAATGCAAAACTAGTGAAATACTGTCAGAAAATATGAGTAGGGAAAAAATGTCAGTGGCCTCCACCTGTAAAACCATTCCCGTTTTGGGGGTTGTCTCATCATCTATGAGTGTTTACACTCTCACCATGTCTTCCAATATAAAAGATGATCAGATAGCTAGATAAGTAATTATAAAAGCATTTGATATAGCTGGTTAGATTCAGTCAAGCATTCAGATATTGTTCTTTGACTCAAAGCCTGTGCAATATCTTTTAAATGCTGTTAACTTTAGTTTAATATTGCCTGATGGTCTGCTTGACTGCGTTCTCAATAAACACCTCACAGTTGCATCCAGCTTTCTGTTGCATACAGAAGACACCTGTCTGTCCCATCCTCAATTGTCTGAGAGTTCTCAGACTTGGCATCATGCTACATAACTCATTCAGTGCAGACATATTTAATTTAATCTCTTACTGTATCTTATATTTTAGCAATGACAGAATCAAGTCTGTTCTTATGGGAGATGATTTTTATTGATCTACTGAGTTTTACAAAGTCCTTTTTCTCTGTGTCCCCATAAATATTGATGTGAACATTTATGCAGGATAGCAAATTAAATTCACGATATTTAGAGCTTCAAGATGTGCATTTGTATGTGTGGCATTAGTATATGAAATACTGAGCATAAGTAACTAAGCCCAAACTTTGGGAGAGAGTGCAGGCCTTGTAAGTAGTTTGCTGTAGAGATTAAAGCCTTGATCTTGTCTTGGTTTGCATCAATACTATGTCTAGCTTTCAAGTGTTCAGCCAAGTAGGTTCATTCTTGCTCTTGACAATAACAAAATGTCAACTCAGCACTTCATTCAATCAGTACAGAAGCACATTTATAGGTAATACTCTCTGGAGTCACTACCAAGCACAAGATTTGGGACCCTACCCTTCCTGTGGCATTACTTGGAAAGAACACTTGGGCTTGGAGGCTTAATTGAGAGAACTGGGAATGAATTGTGTCAAGGAGTTTGTGCCAAGTGAAAACAGAATGAGAGATTAATGCATTCTAGAAATGCTGAAATATGACAAACGATTACAGAAAGCACACTTTCTGTAGAAGAGCTTACCTACTGCGGCATAATGGTGCATGCATGTGTGTGATATACATTAATCACTCCTGTTGAGGAAACATGATAGATATTAGTCAACGGCAGAGTGAAGAGACACGTGGCATGTGTGCAAATAGTTTCACAAGTACAAAGAAATGTGTCTGGGAGTGAGAAAATGTGAATAAATGAAAATACATTTACATTACTTCATTTGAAAAAGTATTTGAAAGTGTTGTAGTATCCAATCAAAATGAAGGTTAAAATATTAAAGTTAACAGATAATTTCAAGGGCACTACTGTGACTCTCTGGCAGTCCTGGGATTGCAACTCATAACCTTGTGTTGCCTCCTTAACATGCCCCTGAATGTGTTACTTTAGACCAGTGGTTCACGGCCCGCGGGCCGTATGCGGCCCGTTACAAATGCAAATGCAGCCCACAATGCTGACCACTTTAAAAAAATTCATTCATTCTTTAAAACTTATAGTTTTACAATTCATATTTTATTTTTTTTATGTATTAAACAAATAAAGGTTTGAGCAATACTTTTTATTAAATTATAATTATTACAATAATTTTGGTAATCATGCACTGTTTTCAGACATGTGCAGTATTGACGCAACTATGAACTGAAGCAATTACAAGTGCACGCTCTGGCAGATTTAAAATATCCGGTTAGTTTGCATTGGTGACGTCATATGTAAATGGTATGCGGCCCGTGAGACTTGACCTTGGACATAGTGCGGCCCACTGAAAAAAAAGGTTGAGAACCACTGCTTTAGACCATTAAATGTTAAAACTGTGAAAACTACCTCTTATTTTTCAGGGGTACAGATAAGTGGAATTTCAGTACTAGAATTTCCATTTGCATTGTCATATTCACAGTGATAAATAATTTCACTGATTATATGAGTGACAGATTATATAACAGTGGCCAAGTCAATCAAAACATACTGTACTTCCCTATTTTTTCCTTAATTGCATGATCTAAGTTAGCTAGATAATGAAACGTAGGTTCTCTAGACAGAACTGTGTGGTACAGTGGGGAACATTGCCATATTGCAGCTCCACAGTTCATAGTTGTAAAAAGAATCATAGTGACAGGATGTGTTTTTAAGATGGAAGAATCAATGGAAGGGAAAAAAACTGAATATGTAAAATAGAAATGGCGTATGATGGGGCATGATGATAGAAAGGGTCTTTAGGTAACTTCTTGTTTCCTTATTTACGTTATTTTTAGTTTTTTATACAGCCATTTTCATTACAGATTACATTATTGCCAATTTGATATGTCCCCAAAGTGACTTTCATTTGAATACATGCTTTAGTAGAAATTAATTATGAACTAGAAATCCATACTTCTAAAACCTTCTATCACTTTGCTTTTTCTAAAAGGTAGCAAAACCCTTGACATTAAAGCCTGAATTCAGAGTCCCTGATTACTAATCAAATACTCCTTTCTTCCATTTACCAACTTACTAAAATAACGCAGAATTTCACACATGCAAATTGCAAAGTCTTGCTGAAGAAGAACTGCCCGTTTAAAGTATGTTACAGTCATTAATGTTCTTTGACTCAAAGCCTGTGCAATATCTTTTAAATGCTGTTCACTTTAGTTTAATATTGCCTGATGGTCTGCTTCAAACAAGTCGTTTGAAATTATAAAGGACAGTTATTTGTTAGTAAACAACTGTATAGGTGTAATAACTATTACAGCTTCTCAATTGCTTAAACACATTTGTCCACTCTGATGGACATGTAGGTGAGGGCAAGGTGATGAAGAGGATGGGCAAGTTTGGAGTTAAGGAAAGGAACCTTGAAGGACAGATGGTAGTGGACTTTGCTAAGAGGATGGACATGGCTGTGGTTAACACTTATTTTCAGGAGAGGGAGGAGCATAGTGTGACTTACAAAAGTGGAGGTAGGAGCACACACGTTGACTACATCCTATGTAGAAGAGGCAATCTGAAAGAGATTAGTGACTGTAAAGTTTTAGTAGGAGAGAGTGTATCCAGAGGATAGGATGGTGGTGTGTAGGATGACTTTGATGGTCTGTAAAAAGAAGAGGTCAGAGACAGACAAGAAAACCAAGTTGTGGAAAGCTGAAAAAGACCAAGCTGAAAAAGAAGGATGTGTGGAATTTAGACAGAAGTTGAGGCAGGCTTTGGGTGGTCAGGTAGTGTGGCTAGATGACTGAAGTTACAGCAGAGGTGATCAGTGTGACAGGAAGAAAGGTGCTGGGTGTGTCATCTGGAAGGAGGAAAGAATATAAGGTGACTTGTTGGTGACACCTCTCTCTTCACTCTGCGCTGTAACTCCTTGTATTCCTGTCTTGTATTCTCTTCAGTCCTGCCATGTCCACTTCTACTTGGCTAAGCTCTTCCTGAACTTCCTCATTCCACCACCAAGTCTCCTTATCTTCTTTCCTCCTTCCAGATGACACACCCAGCACCTTTCTCCCTGTTTCCCTGATCACTTCTGCTGTAGTTTCCCAGTCATCTGGCAGCACTACCTGACCACCCAAAGCCTGCCTCAACTTCTGTCTAAATTCCTCACAACATTCCTCCTTTTTCAGCTTCCACCACTTGGTTTTCTCTCTATCGCTCTCTTTGACCTCTTCTTACAGACCATCAAAGTTATCCTACACACCACCATCCTATGCTGTCTGGCTACACTCTCTCCCACTACCACTTTACAGTCACTAATCTCTTTCAGATTGCCTCTTCTACATAGGATGTAGTCTACCTGTGTTCTCCTACCTTCACTCTTGTAAGTCACTCTATGCTCCTCCCTTTGAAAAGAAGTGCCCCGCAAGTTAGAGTTATTAAGGATAGAGATGGAAGGGTGCTCACAAGTGAGGAGAGTGTACAGAGGAGATGGAAGGAGTACTTTGAAAAGCTGATGAATGAGGAAAATGAGAGGGAAAAAGAGTAGAAGGGGCAAACTCTGTGGAACAGAAAGTAGATAAGATTAGAAAGGATACTTGAGAATAATGAGTAGGCCAGATTCAGAAGGTTTTAGGCTCAGCAGGAGCCAAGAGTTGAGTGAATTTCCACTACCTTCCTTAACCTAGCTTCCACTACTCTTTCCCATAGCTTCATTGTATGGCTCATCAACTTTATCCCCCTATAGTTGCTGCAACTCTGCACGTCACCCTTATTCTTAAAGATCGGCACTAACACACTTCTCCATTCCTCAGGCATCCTCTCACTCTCTAAAACCCTGGTGAACAAACTAGTTAAAAATTCCACTGCTGCCTCTTCCAGACCTCCACTGGGATGTCGTCAGGATCAACTGTTTTTCCACTTTTCATCCTCTTCAAAGCCTTCCTGACTTCATCCTTTCTAATCTTATCTACTTTCTGTTCCACAGAGTTCACCCCTTCTACTCTTTCTCCCTTTCATTTTCCTCATTCATCAGCTCCTCAAAGTACTCCTTCCATCTCCTCTGTACACTCTCCTCACTTGTGAGCACCCTTCCATCTCTATCCTTAATAACTCTAACTTGCTGCACATCCTTCCCATCTTGATCCCTCTGCCTAGCTAACCTGTACAAGTCCTTCTCTCCTTCTCTAGTGTACAACTCATCATATGCCTTCTGCTTGGCCTTAGACACCTCTCTCTTCACTCTGCGCTGTAACTCCTTGTATTCCTGTCTTGTATTCTCTTCAGTCCTGCCCATGTCCCACTTCTACTTGGCTAAGCTCTTCCTGAACTTCCTCATTCCACCACCAAGTCTCCTTATCTTCTTTCCTCCTTCCAGATGACACACCCAGCACCTTTCTCCCTGTTTCCCTGATCACTTCTGCTGTAGTTTCCCAGTCATCTGGCAGCACTACCTGACCACCCAAAGCCTGCCTCAACTTCTGTCTAAATTCCTCACAACATTCCTCCTTTTTCAGCTTCCACCACTTGGTTTTCTTCTCTATCGCTCTCTTTGACCTCTTCTTACAGACCATCAAAGTTATCCTACACACCACCATCCTATGCTGTCTGGCTACACTCTCTCCCACTACCACTTTACAGTCACTAATCTCTTTCAGATTGCCTCTTCTACATAGGATGTAGTCTACCTGTGTTCTCCTACCTTCACTCTTGTAAGTCACTCTATGCTCCTCCCTCTTCTGAAAACAAGTGTTAACCACAGTCATGTCCATCCTCTTAGCAAAGTCCACTACCAGCTGTCCTTCTAGGTTCCTCTCCTTAACTCCAAACTTGCCCATCACCTCCTCATCACCTCTGATCCCCTCACCAACATGTCCATTAAAATCCGCTCCTATACCACTCTCTCACCCGTGGGAATACTCTCCATCACCTCATCTAATTCACTCCAGATTCTTTTCTTTCTCCTCTAACTCACAACCTACCTGTGGGGCATAACCACCAACAACATTCCATAATAAACCATAATAACCATAACCATAATAAAACAGCTTGAATCCTGCTCCTATACTACGAGCCTTGCTACCCTTCCACCTGGTCTCCTGTACACACAGTATATCCACCTTCCTTCTCTCCATCATATCATCCAGCTCTCTACCTTTCCCTGTCATAGTACCAACATTCAGAGTTCCTATTCTCAGTCCTACACTCTTACGTTTCCTCTTCTCTCTCTGTCTGTGCACTCTCCTCCCTCCTCTACTTCTTCGAGCAACAGTAGCCCAATTTCCACCAGCGCCCTGTAGGTCAACAGCGCCGATGACGGTCGTTGTTAACCTGGGCCTCGACCGATCCGATATGAAATTCAGAGTACTGACAATTCGCATGGTTAAATTTGGCAATGTTTTACACCAGATGACCTTCCTGACGCAACCCTGTCTATTTATCCGGGCGTGGGACCGGCACAGAAGTCACTGGACTGTGACCCCCATGGCTAGATTAAACGATTAACCCTCTTACTTTTATTATTTCCAATAATTTTTTTAATAACTATTCTATAATTTTATACTATGTATATTTTTATGGCTAATTATGACCACTGGGTTACAGAAGCCTCCTGTTCAACATGACACATCTTTTCTCTTCCACCAGTGTGTGGTTGTGACGGGGCTCTGCCGGAGGTGGAAGTGTTTGGATCCATTCGCCGAGCCGGCGATAGGGGACGAGCAAAGACGAAGTCGGGGACAGGCACAGAGTTCGGCAACATAGTAACAGTAATCCAAAGCGTATAATCCAGTAGCGAAAGACAGAAACGAAAGTCCATAAACAGTCCGAGTTCAATAAGCCAAATACAGATACAACAGAGATAATCCAATAGAGAAAACGGTAAACAGTCCAGGTCGGTAACAAAAGGTAATCCAATAACAAAACGCTTGGCACTTCCCATGAAAAGATACTTCGCGGCGTGCATGAAGTGCGCACCGTATTTATGCCCGGGGTGCAACCCGGAAGTAGTCTCAAAAAACGGGCGAGAGCTCCCTCTCGCGGTCCACTCCTGGGCGGGTCATGACAGTGGTTGTGTGTGGATTCTGTAAAGCAAAGGCAAAAATTGACATTATGACAACCACATAAATAGGGTTTGATGAAATATCTGCATTTCTGTGGACACAATTTGTTCTGGTAATAGGGCAATGCAGTAAAGCTGAAATACACAGTGGTATGCTGTAAGATTGTGACCTACCTGTTCTGATTCCAAATAAGCCTGACAATATATGCCAAAGTGCTCAACTCATAATGGGCTGGACCCTTTGTCCAGCTTGTGCTGCAACACAGAGGTGGCATCTTTTATAATGGGAAGAGGACTGATTGCTGATTGAGAGTTGTGTAATCAAGTTTCACACAGGTGCATTAGATATTCATAATTATGCAAGTTCTTTCTATTAGCTGTGAATAGATTCAACACAATTATCCAATAGAGTTTGGGGTCTTTAAATGAGATCTATGGTAAATGTTTTGAAAAAGGGTGTAAGAAATGTGTGAAACAAATGAAAAAGTGTTAAGACATTTGCAAGAGAAGACTTCTGCTGTGCTAAGAAGGTGATGATGAAGATCAAGTGGATCCAAGTTTCATTAAACAAATAATTTTTTTTAAAGAAATAGAATGTATTCTAATAATGTTTTCTAATAATAATCTAAAAATAAATGGGGAAGTCAAGAACACAGAAATGGTCAAACAAACAAAATATCAAAGATGAAACAGTGGTTCAGAATTGACCCAATTGCAACAATGGCAATGGTTTTATGATTCTTTAGGTATATTAAATGAATGATTCATCATATAATGCATAAACTGGAAGTGATTGGGGAACAGAAAATGTTTCTTCTGTAAGATATTTTAACATTCGCTTGTTATTCCTTCAGTAACTGCTTTGTACTGGTCTGGGTTGGAGTTGATTTTGTATATTCCAAGGCCAATGGGGGAAAGGTAGAAATACATTCTGGTTGGGGCACAAATCCATCACAGGTACCATGCACTCACATATTCACACATTCATTTAAAAATTTAGAATAGTCAGTCCACCCCACTGGCATGTTTTATGGGAGGCTGTCAAAAACAGAGTAGCCAGAGGAAATCCATTCAGACATAGGGAGAACATGCAAAACCCCACAAAGACAGTAACCCAAGCTCAGAGTTGAACTGGGGATGCTGAAGCTCAGAGGTAGCCTGACATAAATCTTATGTGATGTAGAAAAAAAAGGAAACAAACAGGTTTACTAAGTTAAATTAATAAATACATTTAATTAATTAATTAAAAACATACTGCATTTGCTTTGCAGTTTCATATTAATTGCAACTAATTACAACACAGCCTGATGACATTGAACTTCTGACAGACCTTTCCTTATCTCAACCACCAGACCTCACTGACTTATGCTTACTTTTGCTCTGTTCCTCATGTCCTTTATTTGGAGCCAGTGGGCTAATACTGTGAATAATCTCATTTGTACAATATAACCTAAAGATTGGCACCTCCCAATAACTGTTTATGCCTAAAACTCATCATTGTGCTTCATAGGATAATCATACCTGAATAGCATATAACTGCACCAAGTAAGATTTGCTGATGTAATTAGAGAAATAATAAGAAAGTATGTTTTACTTTCAAAATGTTCATTCAGAACACATTTAGTACTGGTTTAACTACTTTTCTTTACAACTCTCTATACATTGTTGAGATAGAATATAGTGACTACTGAGAAAGTTTTTCCTATTGGCAATTCTCACATCTGGCATAATCATTATGAATGTATATGGCATCCAGGTTTCTGTAACTCTGCTTTGTTACAATGTATATTGTTAAATGTTCCATACCAATCAAATTTAATTGAATTGTACTGATACTCTTACCTTTGTAACTTGGCCTAAGTAAAGAGATAAAAAAAATATTTGTCTGTGTTTTAGATAGAACCACTTTAGGTCCACAATAAAGAGAAGCATAAAGAAATTCTCTTAGAGACAGAATATCCTCACTCAACCTTCCTGACCATGTTATTCTTAGGCAATATAGACTGCCAAGAAACTCAATAACATTGTTGACAGATATGTTGACAAATGATCTGCAATGAAAAGCAATAAGATCCTAAGGCATTTCAGTGACTCTTTCAATAAAGTTATACTTCCTTTGCATCAGGATCATTACAAACAATGTTAGAGCACACCTAAGCTGGTCAAATGTAAGCACTACATGTGAAAAACAAAGTGTGCAATGTTACATAATTAGGGGTGTGTATTTCCGTTTCTGAGAAGACAACATGTGCAGCTTAATATGTAATTGTAGATATACATACTTAGCACAGTATAGAATGACCAGGCATAGGACACACACCATTGAATCTAATAAATTCAGCAACAAAACTATTGGACACAATTCTCCATCAAACTATTCATTATCCCCAATAAACTAGCTGGGCTCTAAGCAGACACTTAACCATACATAGGGCCATCTCTTTCTCGGTCTGTGGTCTCTCACTCTGCTAATGCTAATCTCTGTCCCAGAACCACTTACCCAACAGCACAAAGGAGTTTTGTTCAGCCCAATAAACCTGCGCTGGAATTAATAATTTTTCTCATTCAACTAGCCAGGTGAAATTTCTTTTTTATATTAATGTCCATGAATCTTTGTGCCCTTACCTGAAATGTAGATTTATCAATTGTTGTGCTGCTTGTGGTGACAGTCATCCCAGAGATCACCTCCTTCCAACCCTCCAAAAAGATGAATAAACCTATTCCATATCCAATAACTCAAAAATTGTGTTTTTTTATCCTAACTATATACTTTATAAATTTTCTCACAACTGGTCTTACCCAAGGCTATTTAGCAAGGCTTAGTTACAGACCCCCATCATTTATGTTTGCAAAATCTCTCATCAGCTTCAAAAGAACACAAAAAAGTTAACACCCTAATCCGAAAAGAATTGGCCAAAGGATATTTCATCGGTGCCCTCTACCATTCTCCATTTCTTGTTAACCCCTTGTTTTATGGTATCACCATGAAAATATACTGAGACAAGAAAAGATTAATCATCAACAAACAACAAGCATTAACAAACTTCTTCCCAAAGACATTCTCTCTGTCATATGCCACTGTAGATCACATCATCCAGTTAAAAAAAGTGCAGGTAAAGGTGTTTAGCTAGACAAAGCCAAGTCCAATGGTATCCTTTTGTTATTAACTGGAGATCAAAAATGTACTTTGCTGTATGCCAAAAGTTCAGCTGCACATTCATTATGATATAATTGCTCTAAAACAAGGCTTTCTGTTGGATTTATGTTTTTGGTCTCAACAAGTGGAACAGAATTTATGTATTTATTTATTTATTTGTTTGTTTGTTTGTTTATTCATTTATTTTTATGATGACACCTTTTAAAACCTCCAGCTCTCTCCAAATTTTACCGCCATAGCCGCTTCCATTGGGTTTGGAAAGATTTGCAGTAATTAAACAGTTTCAGTAATAAAAGGTCAATGACAATGACAAAAAAATTTTATGAATTCTGCACCCTTTGTCCAAAAGCCCATACATTTGGCATGACCTGACACCCATTCTGCTAAACAGTACTAGATTGAAACCTCTCCCTTCATATTTAGAAGAGGCACAAAGGTATATAGGATGGGGATGGGCAAATCCACCCTAAATGTCATACCTCTCCTTGTTCTGCACTGCTTTTGCTATCTCTTCTTTCCCAAAAAATATTGAGGCATTATGAGCCTTCATAGCCTACTGGTCTAATTCCAACAAATTACAGCTTCCATCCATTCAAGCAATCTTAGCAGGTAATTTCACCTTTGTTGACAAGATACTAGGCCACCCAGACATCTTTTCAGTCATCTTCTCCTGAACAACATTTTGAGGCTTCTCCTGCAACCATAGATACATTTTTACCTTACCACTTTTACATATGTTCTGGCACTTTCTCAGACTTGGCATCTTCAGTTCCTACACAGACACTGAATTTTGAATTAACCTTATTCTAAAAGGATTCTAAGCTGACCAAACCAACAAAGGTTCCTGTATCATGATATCCTGAATTCATACTGTCTTTTTCCCTCTCTTACCTTTCAGTCCAAGGAACTCCTTAGCCAATGACAGGCTAAAGAGAAGGCTCCTCACCCAAAAATCTGAAAAACTAGGACCAAGAGCTAGGGATGACTAACCCTTTGTTCTCTCCCCTGTTCACAAAGTTGCCTAGCTCTTACCACCATTCACACATTCCACAGAATCCATCTTGAAGAAATTTGTCAGGTTATTTTTCTAAAAGAACAAAAAAACTCTTATAATGCTTTCGAAAACATGCATTTTTAATGTTCAACCATGTATGTATCATGCCTATAACTACCAGGATATTAGTATGCTTTGATCATTTAACATGTAAGAGTGAGTATATTGTTATTACAAATGTGAAAAAATCCAAGCCCAAATTCCAAGCAGAGACTAGCATATTAATTATTGTCATAGGTGGAGAATATTTCTTATATCCCACCCTAAAGCTGGATTGGATGAAATACTTTGGAGTTGGTTCAGACACAAAGGATTAAATGATCAAGTCAAGTCACCAAGAGTCATCCAGAGTCTTCAAGAGTCAATCCAAGCCAAGCATCAAGACTGGTTCACAGAATGGCCTGGACTCCATCCTTTGCACCACCATGAATTGTAGCATGCCTGCTTTGTTAGGGGGGTTCTTCATTCATTCATTTATTGTCTACCGCTTATCCGAACTATTCTTGTATCACGGGGAGCCTGTGCCTATCTCAGGCGTCATTGGGCATCAAGGCAGGATACACCCTGGACAGAGTGCCAACCAATCGCAGGGCACACACACACACTCATTCACTCACGCAATCACACACTACGGACAATTTAGAGATGCCAATGGGGTTCTTTATATCTCTATGTGTTAGCATGTTTAACTGAGTCTCCATACTTGCTCAGCAGCAGCATTGTAGCAGAACTACTCCACTCAGACCAAATTTACTTGCACTTTATTTGTATCGATAAATGCTTGATAAACTCATTCAGAGAGTTGTCATAGATTAAACAGAGCACTGTTCTACAGCTTGCCATTTTCCAATGCTCTTTTGTCACAACATCTTTCACCATAATTGGTTATAAGTCTTGGTGTTTGTTTGAATATTTGCTCTAAAGAACCATTACATAGCTTTGACTTGGCCCCTCAGGCTCTAAGGGTTCACCCATCAAACCATTACAGTAATGGATCAGCTCTTAAAATGGCAATGGGATTTAACCAGTTGTGAAATCTCACAAGGGTATTAGAGTATAAAGTGTTAACTATATTGGAGTGCAGCCCCAAACCCATTTCCCTTTCAAGGGAACTCGATACTGAGTCATGGATGATGTTTTGGGAATGCTCCCTGGTATTCCAAGCACCTGTGCCATATGGCTTGAGCCTCATTCTCTCAAGGCAGTGTGCTGGCTACGGTCATGGAGGTTGCAGGTTGAGCTAGCAGAAATGGAATGAGTGATGGAGGAGTCTCTTCTCTTGTCCTCTCTGTTGACTCTAATGCCTCTGCTTTGGCTCTGGGAGCTCGATTTGGGATTTCTCCTGACGAGCAATTAATATTGTCTGCATTACACTCTAAGTAGCTCATTGTGGGTGATCGTGAGCAGGATGCTACTGAAATGCTATCCAAAAAAGAACAATCAGTGGCGTTAGTTACATACACTGTCAATGAGTTCAGTTACATTAGCCTGTGTAATGGAGGCCAGTGGTAAGTGCTGTGCAGGTAAAAACCTCACTCCTCTGATCTCAAGAGGTGCACTGGTGACTGACACTAGTGGCTGCAGTCTTTAGCCTCCTTGTTGACTCGCCCGCCTCCCATGCTGGCGACCTGGGTTCGAGACCCCTTTGGTGCGGTTGCGAGTAGGACCCGGATGTTACACCTGACAAACAGACTAGCATCATCTGTTCTAAACTTGATGATCACTACCTGACTTCAGGCCACATGCTGAAGTAGGAAACTCATCATTTTTTCCCGACCTCCACGCCTGTACTTGGCTTGTGCCATCTACGCTGTGTAGAGCTGCATTGGCTCTCATAGACATGACCTACATGCAGTGGGCCAAGCTGGTGCAGCTTACCAGACTGATCTGATAAAGGAGCTTCAAAGCAGATGCCCACACCTTTGGCCATTCCAAGGATAAAAGAAAAGGACAAAATCTTTCTTTTAGATGCCCTGATATCTCCTAAGGGACTGTTCTTCCAATCGCTACACTGAGGATCTAAGGCTGTTGGCCCCAGCCTGGCCTGCTGAGGCAGGAAAAGAAGGCTGGCATTGCACCCCAAAAGCCCCTGTGCAAAATCTGTGCAGCTGGCCAGTACTGGGGTCTCCCAAATGCCAGAAATGTAAATGTAAATCTCCACCTGGCAGGCCAGGAAGGAATCCTAATGCCTGAGGGCTGGGGTTTCTAGGGATGTCCCTTTAGGGCTGTCTCCACTGCTGTCTACCCCACCACCTCTGGTGCTTCAGGGGTCAGACATGGCTGCCCATTCTCCCACTTCTTATGTGTCTTCCCTTTCTGGGTTAGCCCCTGCCAGCTTGCTGTTTCAGGGCACCAGGTGAGATGAGAACAAGATGTTAACACCTCTCTCATACCACCTGGCAGCATAGAAGTTTCTGCCAGGTGTGACACAGTGGGTTCTGGATGTTGTGGAAAAAGGCTACAGAATCCAGTTTTCATCCCGTCCTCCCTCTTTCAAGGTGTGCTGCCCACTGTTGTTGTTATAGACCAAACCTCATTCCTCCAGGAGGAACTTCTCTCGCATTTGAGAAAGGAGCCATAGAGCATATTCCCCTCCCGGAACAAGCTTCTGGCTTTACAGCTGGTATTTCTTGGTTCCCAATTTTAGACCAGTTTGCTCTGAATTTTATGCTGAAATGTACAAGTTTGAGATTTTAATGCTCATAGGCTCATTCTGTTGCTCATCTTGGCTCAGTTGAGGGACATGGCAGCCAGGCATTGAGGTGCCATGCTTGACCACATGCCTAGGCCTCAGGCTCAACCCAGGAAAATGTGTGCTTTCCTCCTCTCAGAGAATCACCTTCTTGGGGTTAGTGTAGGATTCAGCCACAATGCATGTCTGTGTCTATATAATCCACTTGGGTGGATTACATCCTTTCTTCTGTAAAGGTCATCTGGCTAGGCCAATGCCTCTCTGGCACCCAGGCATAAATGTGCTCAGCTCATGTTGGTAGTGGCCAAAGCTGTTCCTGTGTTTCAACTCTGGTTTCTTACCTTGATGTATGCCTCTTGGGTTGGGATCTCTTGGGTTGGGGAGTGCTCAGGGACTACCTTTGGTGGTCCTCTACATCAATAATTAGGCTAGTCCATGCTTGCACCTTCTGTTCTGGTTGGTGAGCCAGATCTTGCCTTGAGCAGAGACCAGATTTCTCTCCCTGAGAGTGATTTACTCTCCAGGCTGCATAATCATGAAGCAGGGTTCCTGTTGAGGCAGGGGCTGTGGCCTGGTGAATGGTGTCTCCACCCACAGGTGGTGGAACACATATGGAAATTTTTGGCTCGGTGGAAGTGGCTTTGTTCACTTCTGAGGAGTCGATCCTCTGTCTCCCTGCCCTATGAGGTGCACGATGTGGCTTAATCTCTAGGGATTAGGGCTCACTCCACTAGGGTATCACCTTGTCCAGCACTCTGGCTAGGGGCGTTCTCTGGCCAAGATATTTGTGATGCGGCAGTTTGTTACTCTCCTCACATGCTAATCAGGTTCAATTACCTGTACCTGGACCCTACTCCTGGGTCCTGGGTCTTACAGGGCTAGTAGTGCTCTGCTTTTGGCTCGTTCATGCCCTTTCATGACCTCCGGGACAAACATCTCCTGACGTGTGGAGACATTGGTATTGATGTTCCCATAACATCAGCCATTATGCAGCATTGAGTTTTATCAACAGGGAGCTACATCAGTTTATGTATGTAACCTGGTTGTCTGAGAAGGACATGAGCACTTGCCACAGTCTGGGCATCCACTCCCACTTCCTTCAGACTGTAGAAGCTGAAGTAATGTGAGGTAGATTCCCATATATGGTCTTGCTGACATGCTCCACTTCATCACATGACTTCCTGTCTCTCACACAGATCTTCAGACACTGCTACAGGGAACTGGGTTACATACGTAACCTGGTGTAATTTTCGATCATATCTCTTTTCATCAATAGCGGATTTATTTATTTTTTTACCCAGCAACTCATGCCAGTTGCTGCTACCATTACATCCACTGCATGTGATCAATTCTTATATTTTCTATATATTTTTTTTAATTCTTAGTTAGCTTACTATAAATATTTTTTATATTGCTTTGAGTCATCTCCTCATTTTTACCTGATATTTTTTATCTCTCTCTGCTTAATACTCCTTGGGGACATTCTGAAAATGGGGCTCAGTTTAAAACGGACTACTCCACTTGTGTAAGGTAAAGTGGAATGGACACTTGATCCACTGACATATATTACTGCACATCCAAAGCAAATAGGATTTCATCAGTCTTTGGAACTTGTCTGAGCAGCCCAGGGCAATTCAAATGAAATAAAAGTGAAACATCTAGCATGCACACATATACATACATTAACATTGTGCACTCAGAATATGTCACTGCTCATACGGCTTCTGAGAATAATGCAGCATCGATTGCTCATCCTCTAATGCATTGGATTGTGAGTGTGAGATAAGTGGAGGGAAAAGATTTAGGCCTGTCTATTATGGATCTAAAAAAAACTCTTTTTCTCTCAGTTGTTTTCACCATGTCTGCCCTTTCTACCTCATCTAGGTAAAATGCAGCTCTACTATATGTAAACCACAAAACCTCACAGAAGACTAACAGTGACCGTCCCTTTTTTTCAGTGGCCTTGATTTAGTAACGATGCTCTTTTTATTACTGCTGTGAATGTTTAAGAAAAACCATGAATAAGGTTTTGATAAGGGATCAAACCATACCAATCATCTATGAAATATAAAAAAAAATTATACTTAATTTAACAAAAACTAATGTGATTTTTTTTTTCTTGAAAAATAAACTGAATAAAATTTCACTCTCCTTTGTAAATCAGGATTGTGTCATGATGAAGGCTTTCTTGTGCTCTTTAATGCTCCCTGCTTAGTTATCATTATTTATCATCAGACCTAAGAGGAGTGGGTCAGACCTCGGAAATCTTAATGACCCCATGAAAAATAAAAAAATAAAAAATGTGACCAGGAGGTGATTATACATTAGCATCTGGTGATCAATCCACAAATGTAACCTAGTTTGGCTTACCCTGAAAAGGTGAAATGGACACTTTCTGTGGACCACCTCCAAGATGAAAGGTGGAGATTAGGTTGAATACTAGTTGGGCATCAGGCATATGGACTCTTTCTGGTGGAGAAAGAGCCTGAGTGTGTGAGATTTAAAAAAAAGCATAAAACATAAAAAACAAAAACTAAATAAAGTTGACCTTACATCCACACAGCATAAGGGCTCAACTTCTTGATCAGGGGTTTTTCTCTGTACTACTCTCTGGTTCCCAGTAGAGACAGACCCCAGCCTGTGGTGTTTCTTTCTAATCCAAAGCTTTGACCATTGTTTGTGCTTATGCACCAGCAGTTCAGACTTCTTGAAGAAAATGGAGCACTTGCACAAGAAAGTATTTCTTACTGACTCCACTGTTTTACATTGCTTTATTGTTCTATAGGGGGCTTTAGTGATTATATTATATTATATTAATATTATATATTAGTTATATTGTTGTATACTTTTAGGATTGTGATTTGGAGGAATGGCATCCAGGATCTGAATCTGAGTGGTGAAATATTACTTATCCTGTCCAATAACAAAAACTTTTCAATAACAAGCCCTTTGTTTGTAAATTGCTATGAGGTCATCCAAAAGACAGTAATCAAAATTATAATGTAATCACCTGACTTGAAGCCTTTTTTTGGACAGAAAGGTAAAGTGAGGGGCAACACCTTCCAACACCAAACTTCATGTTAAATCAGTTAGTGCCTATATGATGCCTAAAGTATAATTTTAAAAGCTTCAATAGCTATTTGTAGCTGGCTGCATACAAATTTAACCCCACCAGGTCCCATGTAAAAGGAAATAAAACCAAAATTTACATTTTAAGTTACATTTGCAAAAAATGAGTTTGGCAAGAGTATTCTGTTATTATTATTATTATTATTTTAGAAGTACATTTGACCTTGATATCTCTTCTGTTTGAACAAGTGCAGAGGAATGATGACCTCTAAGGAAGGTATTGCTGTTTAATGGCATTTTCATATAGAATGTGTGACCACATATTACAAAAATCAGAAATGTATATTTTATATATATATATATATATATATATATATATATATATATATATATATATATATATATATATATATATATATATAAAATATATATATATATATATATATATTTCTGATTTTTGTAATATATGTGGTCGCACATTCTATATGAAAACCAAAATATATGTACCATAAATATACATGTATATATATGTACCAATAAATATACCATTCTATATGTAACCAAATACATTATTCGGAATTTGGAACAGATAACAGATGTGTTTCAAACAGATATATTAACATATGTAAATATGAATAGGCTTTGGGATAGAGCTAGGTTTAGAATTATGGTTAACAATAGCATCAAACAGAAATAAAGCAGAAACATTTGCTTGACCAGGCGCATCAGCAGCGGCACATTGCAAAATTATTCATTTGTTCAATTATGCAGAATGCACAATCCTTGTTCCCCACACAGACCATTTGGATTGAGAACTTTTTGCGGGGTACCATTTCCCCACAATTATCGGCAATTCTATCTATTGTGAAGTGAATGCGGTGTGAAACCTCCTGTCGTCGATCCATCATGCAATGGGAACACAGCAGCAGCTGAATGCTACCCTAGATAGTCGTGCAGTGTGAAAACAACCATGAGCCGATGACTTTGAAAATTGTGCAATGTGAACTTGGCATAAGGTGCAATAAACCTCTACTTCTTAAACTAGATGTACTCGACCTTTTTCCGGTCGAGAACCATGGCCTCAGATTTGGAGGTGCTGACCCTCATCCCAGCCACTTCACACTCAGCTGCAAAATGTCCCAGTGCATGCTGTAAGTCCTGGCTTGAAGGAGCCAACAGGACAGCATCATGTGCAAAAAGCAGTGATGAAATCCTGTGGTCCCCTTACTGGACTCCCTCCAGCCCCTGGCTGTGCCTAGAAATTCTGTCCATTAAAACAATGAACAGAACCGGTAACAAAGAACAGCCCTGTCGGAGTCCAACATGCACTGGGAACAAATCTGACTTTTCAGCTGGCAATGCGAACCAAGTTCGTGCTCTGGTCATACAGAGACCAAACAGCCCTTAACAGAGGGCCATGGACCCCATACTGCCAGAGCACCTACCACAGAATGCCACAAGGGACATGGTCGAATGCATTCTCCAAGTCTGCAAAACAACAAAACACATGTGGACTGGTTGGGCAAACTCCCACAAACCCTCGAGCACCCTATGGAGGGTATAGAGCTGGTCCAGTATTCCATGACTAGGATGAAAACCGCATTGCTCCTCCTGTATCCGAGGTTCAACTAACAGTTGGACTCTCTTCTCCAGTACTCTGGAATAGACTTTCTAGAATAGACTTTCTTGGGAGGCTGAGGAGTGTGATCCCCCTGTAGTTGGAACACACCCTCCGGTCCCCCTTCTTAAAAAGAGGGACCACCACCCCTGTCGCCCAGTCCAGAAGCACTGTCCCTGACCGCCACGCTATGTCACAGAGATGTGTCAGCCAAGACAGCCCCACAACATCCAGAGACTTAAGGTACTCCGGGCGAATCTCATCCACCCCTGGTGCCTTGCCACAGAGGAGCTGCTGAACTACCTCAGTGACCTCAGCTTGAGTGATGAATGAATCTACCTCTGAGTCCTCAGCCTCTGGTTCCTCTATGGAAGGCATGTCAGTGGGATTGAGGAGATCCTCAAAGTATTCCTTCCACCGTCCGACAATATCCCCAGTCGAGGCCAGCAACTCTCCACCTCCACTGTAAACAGTGTTGGCAGGGAGCTGCTTACCCCTTCTGAGGTGCAGAACGGTCTGCCAGAATTTCCCCGAGGCCGTCCGATAGTCCTTCTCCATGTCCTCACAGACCCGAGTTTTTGCTTCCGAGACCACCCGGGCTGTAGCTTGCTTGGCCAGCCGGTATGCCTCAGCTGCCTCCGGAGTCCCCCAAGCCAACCAGGCACGATAGGACTCCTTCAGCTTGACAGCATCCCTTACTTCCATTGTCCACCACTGTGTTCGGGGATTGCCACCGTGACCAGCACCAGAGACCTTACGGCCACAGCTCCGGATGGCTGTGTCAACAATGGAGGAGGAGAACATGGTCCAGTCAGACTCAATGTCCCCAACCTCCTTTGGGATCTGGTTGAAACTCTCCCGGAGGTGGGAGTTGAAGACCCCCCTAACAGAGGGATCAGCAAGACGTTCCCAACAGACCCTCACAATACATTTGGGTCTTCCAAGTCTGTCCGGCCTCCTCCTCCTCTGTAAGCGGATCCAACTCACCACCAGGTGGTGATTGGTTGACAGCTACGCCCCTCTGTTCACCAGAGTGTCCAAGACATGCGGCCGAAGGTCAGATGACATGACCACAAGGTCGATCATTGATCTCCAGCCTAGGATGTCCTGGTACCACATGTACTGATGGGCACCCTTATGCTTGAACATGGTGTTCGTTATTGTCAAACTGTGACTAGCACAGAAGTCCAGCAACAGGACACCAATCAAGTTCAGATCAGGAGGGCCATTCCTCCCAATCATGCCCCTCCAGGTATCACTGTCGTTGCCCACGTGGGCATTGAAGTCCCCCAGCAAAACTATGGAGTCCCCAGTTGGAGCACCTTCCAGCACCCCTCTCAGGGTCTCCAAGAAGGTTGGGTACTCCACACTGCCGTTCGGCCCATAAGCCGAAACAACAGTGAGACACCTATCCCCGGCCCGAAGGCGCAGGGAAACAACCCTCTCGTTTACCAGGGAAAACTCCAACACATGGCGGCTGAGCTGGGGGCTATAAGCAAGACCACCCCAGCCCGACACCTTTCACCATGGGGCACTCCAGAGTAGAAGAGGGTCCAAACTCTCTCAAGGAGACAATATAAAAACAATATCAATACTACAAACTTCAACTACAAACCTGTTTTAGAAATAAATTATAGCTTCCCTTTTTAATGAAAAGTAAATTAAACAAACACAAAATATAAATTATATAAATTGCAGATACTGCATCTCTTTCCCCAGACTAGTGTACAAAACTACATCACACTACTTCAAATTCAAACAAAAAAAAACTCAGATTTACTCGTTTTGATGGTTTAGTTGCGAACAAATTACACACAAAATGGCTTAATTGTCCTTTCTTTCTCAGTTGCCTCAAAACATAACAGCCAAATTATTTAAAATAAACAAAAAAACGTAGCAGGCCTGATTCGATGCTTGAGGGTGTTGAGACTAAAAACTCAGTGGTTGTTTCACTCACAACAAATAAAGCGACAAATAAACAGGATGGTATCTTATTCCATGTTTGGAGGCTATCCAACAATTTCTACTCATCCATCTGTCTCTGTCCACTAGTGGCTGACATTAACTGTGAAGTTGTCTCTCATGTCCAGAACAGCAACAGTCCAACAGAAGCACATTGAGCTGGGTTAGCTAGCCTCGTCCGCCCGTTAATGTTGCTACGTTCTCCTCACTGTACTAATGAGTGGGTCTCCGGAAGACACGCAAAACACCCCGAATTTCGAGTGGAAATTCTCAGTCTTTCACAAAATTCTGTACTCTATCAGATTATCTTGCTAACAATCTAAAGCTTAAGTCATTACGAGCTTAAGTGCTTAACTTGAGAATGCTCCATTAGCCTGCTAGCATCTCGCCTCACTCTTCTTTTCATGTGCTTTTTTTCCATTGTAAATAAATAAGTAAATAAATAAATAAATAAATAACAAGCCTGCTTAATCAAATACATTTTTATCTAGAAAATAACCACTCAAAAATTAGCAGCTTTTATAAAAGAAACAAAAACGCAGATTTACAATTTTGACATTTTAAACATGAATCAATTTTAACTTTTTAACCCATTAACATGACATTTTAAATAACAATAACAAATATCTAATTTGACCTTGTCTAACCATTACCTATTTATTTAATTATTACAACTAGTTTGTGCATTTTTTAAACTGGTCTACATATAAATAACCTATTTATACCCATTTCATACTTATGTCCATTTACATTCTATTTACATTGACAATTCTTGTGAACTGCTAAACAGTTTTTCAAACAATGTTTGTTTTTAAAACAATGACAATAAAGATTTATTCTATTCTATTGTATTCTATTCCATCAATGGTATTTTGACTTTCATTTTAAGTATTTTTCACATTGTATGTTTAAATGAATACACAATATGTTTGCATCCTGGATTTATATGTATTTATATGTACTCTAAAATGTACACTGTCTCACAAGATTTGACACTCTTTGTTGAGCAAGCATTTCACACTCAACTCAGTGCTAATACACTAATCTGAAATATGCTTCATAATTCAGGGGAGCTGTAAAACCAACATCAGGGGTTTTAGAACTCCATGACCCTCACCCTAACACGGGGGAAAGACAGGACCTCGTTTGGCCATATCCTAATAACACACTTAACCATCTAACACACTGTTTAGTGTGCCTTCATGTACACACTTGCACAGGATTTTATTGCTCTAGTGCAATTGAAGTCTTGTGTGTGTTTTATTGCACCCATATTTCATTTTGGCCTACTTTCCCTAAATTGCCTGTGGGGTTTGGTGAGATGAGTGGAGTGTGGCTGCTTCTAAATGAGATGGGGAAGAACAGAGTGAGTGACTCTGTCTGTCTGTCTGTGTCTTTTTTTTTTGTGTGTGTGTGTGTGTGTGTGTGTGTGTGTGTGTGTGTGTGTGTGTGTGTGGAGAGAGAGAGAGAGAGAGAGAGAATGATGCATTTTGGACAGCATGCTTAATTGTGGCACTGACTTGTAAAAAAGAGGTGAATAGATTGAGAGATGGGTGGGGGGTGGGGTGACAGTCTGGCCATTCTGAGTAAGTGAGGGTCATTGTGTTGTGTGTGGGTGGGAGAGAAAATCACAATGCTGTCTATAAAGGGAATCCTGCCTGAGAAGAGAGTAAATTGTGATGTTTTAAAGCTCTGAAGGCGAGTCTACTAATTACTCATGGTTCTCAAGGGCAGGTCATGGCAAGTGAATGTTTATGCAATGCTATTCTTACAACTTTCTTCAGAAATATTCAGTTATGTAATTTTAAGAATGGCATAAATGCCACAGTCCCCACGGATGCTATATAAAGATGTAATTTATGCAACATGAAAACATAATATTAACAAGGTTTATAAAATGCCCCTATCCCATATACATTTCTGGCATTTAGCAGACACCCTTATCCAGAGCGACTTACATTTTTCTCTCATTTTTTATACAACTGAGCATTTTTGGGGTTAAGGGCCTTGCTCAGGGGCCCAGTAGTTGCAGCTTGGTGGACCTGGGATTCGAACACACAACCTTCCAATCAGTAGTCCAATGCCTTAACCACTAAGCTACCACATACATAGCTTATAGATATGATTTTTAATGATTTAGATGCTTGAATACAAAACGTGAACTCAATAAATATGAAGAGAAATCCTGCTATTTATAGAACATTGTTAAATGGTACAACTATCTGTCATCTATGAAATTGATCAGCATATAAATTCAATGTATTTAAAAAATATGGAGTGTATAATTAAAATATAATTCACTAAAATGTAAAACTACAAATGCAAAAATGTAAAACTACAAATATCTAAGACAGTGACTGCCATATATGTCAGATCCTTATCCCACATGCTTATCCTGGGAACAGTGGGCAAACATATTTATTCATACCTTTTGGCAATTTATAGCTAAGCCACTTACTCACATGTTTTTGTTAGATGTGAGTAAACCAGGCAACCCAGAGGACCACACCACCATGCCATACGTATTGGCTGCCAATTTTTTTTGGCTTACTCACTTTTTTTAAGCCCTGAAGGCATGTTTAATCAAAGCATTCATTAAAAAAGGTTATTAAAAATTACAGCTAACATATTAATTGCACTGAACAGAGAAGCATAGTGATTCTTGATTATGGCCAAAAGAGAATAAAATATTTTTTGTGGAAAAACTGTCTCTCTTATCAAACTAGTTAGACTTGAACAGTGCATACAAGTGATGTAATTATGTGTCCTGTAGTGTTTTCAGCAGGGCAAATGCAGCATTGTTTTTTTTTTTTTTTTTTGTGTGTGTGTGTGTGTGTGTGTGTGTGTGTGTGTGTGTGTGTGTGTGTGTGTGTGTGTGTATAATGTCTCACAGGTGTTACTGCAGAGAACATTTTGCTCAAAGTGCACCCCCTGCCTAGTGTAAAGAAAGATAGAAATGTCTCTCTGCACTCAAGACTTCAAACCTGTGCAACACCTCCTAAACAAGAAACAGAAGTAAATATAAAATGTCCTGTAGGGGTTCCCTGTGTACGATTCTAGATTCAGTTTATAGCTGTAACCCAGTGACCAGTAGTCATCCAGTAAAATCCAAAAAACTCAATGCAGTTACAGCAACAGTCTATTTTTCCATCAACAAAGCTTTTGTAAAACCTTTTGTGTTGAAACCATCACTATTTAAGCTGAGCTGGGTCCATGGTCCCAGAGTTTTAACAAAATCCAACAATTTAGACCAATACATTGTGTTTAGATTTAGGTAATACAAGAAATCAATTCTATATCTTAACTCTTCCATTTATTTATTTATTTGTTTGTTTTGTTTGTCAAAACCCCTTGAAACAATGTAGGATGTCCAGATTTCCCTGTCCTTTCCTGCAACCCAAAATATCTTTTTCTTCATTGTCTGTACCGCTTATCCAATCTGTTCTTGAGTCACGGGGAGCCTGTGCCCATCTCAGGCATCATCGGGCATCAAGGCAGGTGTAACATCTCTGATGCTAAACCCCTCCCTCCAAGCGGAACTCGTTAGTCATGAGATGAACACTTCCCTCTCGCAATACATCTCTAAGGCCATCAGGATGGATAACCTCCGGCGCCAACACCAAGCCAGAGCTCCTGATCCTCCAGTTTTTTACCCGCACAAGCCCCCTAGGTCTCGTGAGGAGGCCCCGGAACCCATGCAACTCCATCGCTTCCGCCTCCGGTTCTCAGATGCTACAGCAGGATACACCCTGGACGGAGTTCCAACCCACACACACAGACACACACTACAGGCAATTTAGAGACAAGTCTTTGGAATGTGGGAAGAAACCGGAGCACCCGGAGAAAACCCACCAAGCACGGGGAGAACAGGCAAACTCCACACACACAGCGAGCAGGAGTGAGACTAGAACCCAGGGCGCTGGAGGTGTGAGGGAAACGTGCTAACCACTAAGCCACCATGCCACCATGCCACCCTCCAACATATCTAAATAACCAAAAAGAAGCATACATTACTACATTAGACAGCAATTATGGCTACTTGATTAGCCTCTGTGCTATGTAGAAGCAAGTATTTCTTTAAGAAATGCACTTTTTCTTGACTTTCTTTTCTTATACTCAGTGTAAATTAACATTTATTGGCTTTACTTTTGATTTCCAAGCTTTCTTTTGATCAATCAACTTAGTGTGGGTATACAGTTATCCAACCCAGTCTGACAGATAAAACCTTAAAATACAGTTTATTTTCAGCAAATACAATGATCAGCTATAACATTATGATCAGCTGCCTAACATTGTGTTGGTCCCCCTTTTGCTGCCAAAAACAGCCCTGACCTGATGAGGCATTGACTCCACTAAATCGCTGAAGGTGTGCTGTGGTATCCGGCGTGAAAATGTTATCAGCAGATCCTGTAAAGTCCTGTAAGTTGCGAGGTTGGGCCTTCATGCATTGGACATATTTGTCCAGCACATCCCACAGATGCTCGATTGGATTGAGAACTGTGGAATTTGGAGGCCAATTCAACACCTCAAACTCATTGTTGTGATCATCAAACCATTCCTGAACCACTTTTGCTTTGTGGCACAGCACATTATCCTGTTGAAAGAGGCCACAGCCATCCAGGAACACCGTTTCCACGAAAGAGAATGCACACTCAATGTTAGGGCTGATCGATATATATATCGATTTCTTCCTGATTTCTTATTTTTGTGCATGTTTGTCACACTTTAATGTTTTAGACAATCAAACATTTAAATATTAGTCAAAGATAACACAGGTAAACACATCATGCAGTTTTTAAATGAAGGTTTTTATTATTAAGGGAAAACAAAATCCAAAACTACATGGCCCTGTGCGAAAAAGTATTTGCCCCCTAAGCCTAATAACTGGTTGGGCCACCCTTAGCAACAACAACTGCAATCAAGCATTTTCTATAACTTGCAATGAGTCTGTTACAGCGCTGTGGAGGAATTTTGGCCCACTCATCTTTGCCGAATTGTTGTAATTCTGACACATTGGAGAATTTTTTGAGCATGAACCACCTTTTTAAGGTCATGCCACAGCATCTCAATCGGATTGAGGTCAGGACTTTGACTAGGCCACTCCAAAGTCTTCATTTTGTTTTTCTTCAGCCATTCAGAGGTGGACTTGCTGGTGTGTTTTGGATCATTGTCCTGCTGCAGAACCCAAGTTTGGTTCAGCTTGAAGTCACAAACAGATGGCCGGACATTCTCCTTCAGGATTTTTTGGTAGACAGCAGCATTCATGGTTCCATTTATCACAGCAAGTCTTCCAGGTTCTGAAGCAGCAAAACAGCCCCAGACCATCACACTACCACTACCATATTTTACTGTTGGTATGATGTTCTTTTTCTGAAATGCAGTGTGAATTTACGCCAGACGTAATGGAACACAGACCTTCCAAAAAGTTACATTTTTGACTCGTCAGTCCGCAGAGTATTTTCTTAAATGTCTTGGGGATCATGAAGATGTTTTCTGGCAAAACTGAGACGAGCCTTTATGTTCTTTTTGCTCAGCAGCGGTTTTTGTCTCGGAACTCATTTTTGCCCAGGCTCTTTCTTATGGTGGAGTCATGAACACTTACCTTACACTGTATGTCATGAAAATAAATTTTAAACTGAATTCAGCTTTACTCAAAATAAAAGCTTGATTGTGCCAGAAAGTTGCTAGTCAATATATACTACACACAGATCAGCCATAACATTATGATCATTGACAGGTGAAGTGAACAACACTGATTGTCTCCTCATCATGGCACCTGTTAGTGGGTGGGATATATTAGGCAGCAAGTGAACATTTTGTCCTCAATTTTGATGTGTTCAAAGCAGGAAAAATGGGAAAGCTTAATGATTTGAGTGAGTTTGATGAAAGGCCAAATTGAACTGCAGCTCGTGTGGGGTGTTCCCGATCTGCAGCAGTAGGTATCTATCAAAGTGGTCCAAGGAAGGAACAGTGGTGAACCAGAAACAAGGTCATGGGCTGGCCCATGTGGTCCAATCCAACAGATGAACTACTGTTGCTCAAAAAAAGTTAATGCTGGTTTTGATGGAAAGGTGTCAGAATACACAGTGCATCACAGTTTGTTGCCTATAGGACTGCATAGCCGCAGAGCAGTCAGGGTACGCATGCTGACCCCTGTGCACCACCAAAAGTGGCAACAATTGGCATGTGAGCATTAGAACTGGACCACAGAGCAATGGAAGTGTGTGTATGTGTGTGTGTGTGTGTGTGTGTGTGTGTGTGTGTGTGTGTGCGCGCGCGCATGCGCATCACTTATCTGGGGAACACATGGCTCCAGGATGCTCTATAGGAAGAAGGCAAGCCGGTGGAGGCAGTGTTATGCTTTGGGCAATGTTCTGCTGGGAAACCTTGGGTTCTGCCATCTATGTGGATGTTAGTTTGACATGTACCACCTACCTAAGCATCATTGCAGACCATGTACACCCTTTCATGGAAACGGTATTCCCTGATGGCTGTGGCCTCTTTCAGTAGGATAATGCACCATGCCAAAAAGCAAAAATGGTTCAGGAATGGTTTGATGTTACTTTGACACGAACCACCTACCTAAGCAACGTTGTAAACATAATGCTGATTTAACATAAGAGAAGCATCAGTAATCAGACAAGAAAAATCTGCTCTGAAAACAGATTTTGTCTGTCTCGGGGTGGTAGACAGACATTCTCAGGTGTGTCATCTGCAACAGCTGACGCAGATCAACCATGAGACGGGAAACAAATGGCACACCTTGATTAGTCAGGATGTCCTTCAGGGTTTGTATGTGGCTGAAGAGTCACTAGCTTCCATGCAATGTTGCAGGAGGTGGCTTTCCAAAGTGGGATTGCCTTGAGGTACTTGCTGCTGTAGCTGACATTCACCAGAATGTACTACTGATCCCAGGATGACTTTAGCAGCAGCCCAACAAGATCCATTCTGATCCTTTTAAATGGGATGGCAATGATGGGGAACAGCATGAGGGGCATGAGTGTCAGTTTCCTTGGAGTGGTTCGCTGACACTGGGGACACTGCTGGCAGAAGGTGCATCTATGCTGAGCCAAAGCATCCTCCTCAGAGTATTGCTTGCCCCAAGGTGGCCTGCTGGCCAAGCAGATAAATGTTGAACTAATGTATCAGTAGTCAGGTCTTGTAGTATGGGATGACAAGGAGGTTACATGGCTGGCCCCGCTACTGTGTGTGATGGTACAGCAGCCCCCCACTAACCAGGAAATAGAATTCAGGAAGTCTCTAGTCCAGTTCTACATTGACTCCTTCAACTCGGTGCACCTTGGTTCAACTAGCTCCAACAGTGCGTCTGGTTCACCTCATGCATGACCTCTTATCAAACCTCACAGACATCACCTTCTACACACAAGACCGACAACATCTCCACCAGTTGTTCAGGCCAGAATAATGGGCTGGGCCAGCTGAGCATCAGTGGACTTGTGAGAGAGAGTTTCTGGTTAAGATCCTGGGTCTAGGCAAGCTCTTGGGTCAACATCTGCTGCATGAGGCTTGCTTCTAAAAGGTGCTTGAGCATAGGTCAATATCTGGATTGTGGGGTGGATCTGTATTCATGGCCACATTCTCCACCACAGTGCTGACGCCCACTTGAAATGGGCTGAACAAAGACACACAGGAAGCCAGGTATTTTATTTTATTTTATGTTTTTAAAATGAGATGAAAAGAGGTGAGGCATGTGTGTTTGGGGTGCATCATCCTCACTATTTTCAGCAAGTCCTGGAAAGTGGATGTAAGCATACATCAGGTCACAGCCGAATCAAATGGTGAATTGGTGGGTTTTTGTTAAATGTGAGCCAAAATCACCACAATTAAAAGAACCAAAGATTTGAACTACTTCAGTCTGTGTGCATTGAATTTATTTAATACACGGGTTTCACAATTTGAGTTGAATTACTGAAATAAATGAACTTTTCCATGACATTGTAATTTATTGAGATGCACCTGTATATGAGCACTATAGGCCAGCCATATTTAAACCACCTTCACACAAGATTTAGTTGTGAACTTGAAAATGTAGAGTGCGTGACCAGAGAATGGATTTTATATTGAACTTCCAAAGAATAAATATTTGGCTTGGCATGTGATGTTTTTGGATACTGTGACAACGGCGCACACACTGCCACATGCATACAGAAGGAAACCGCTCTTCGCCCCCTCTCTCGCCCTTCAAAACACAAGCAGCAACTCAGCACCTCGGATAGCGGTGCCATCACAGAGAGGAGGAGGATCAACACCATGGCCAGCGCCACTAAATTTGAGTGTAGGCTGGAGTGGGAGCCAAACCATGCCGGAACAATCAGGAGCACCTCTAAACTCTTCACCCTCTGGCAGAAGTCCACAGCGGAGAGCCAGGCCCCACTGGTCACACAGGCTAAGGTCTGCCATTAATGTGCACTGGCTGTTTTCTTTGCAGAATCCTCTAGATAGAAACTGCCCCTTATGAAGCTCTGTCACACTCCTGGGACACCTCCACCAGACCTCTACCAACTCCAGCCCCTTCTGGCCACAGCTCCACCCCCGGCCAGGGCCATGAACACCGCCCACCAGCATTCGGTTAAGGAAAGACCCTCCTTAGTTGTTCTGTTTAAGACTGCCTGATTTCATTTCATTTGCTTTGCCTTTTCTTTTCTAAAGTTTAGTAAAGGCGTGTCTTAACCCTATCCCCTGGCTCTGTGTGTTGTTCTGTGTCCCTCACTCAGTGCGCTACAATACAAAGCCAATGTATTCAGTGTTCATAGTAAGTGGTTGGAAGTATACAAGGGGTATCATATCCATAGTATCATAGTAGAGCATAAAGATTGAGAGATGCACCATAAAACCCAAGCTCACTTATTTCCTGGAAACTATATGAAACCATAAAATATATTTAAGTTAGTGTTGGGTCTACCCCTGTTGTGGCACATACTGATCAGTTCAATTTTGTGCAAGGTTTCACAAGAGGGTTGCATTGAAGAATGTTTTCTAAAGTTTTTGCCTTACTGGAGATGGAGATAAACTTATGGCCAATGCTATTGGAATGTTTCTTAATGGAAGTTGTGTCTAAAGCTCTGTGTGAAATCATGCTGCTTTATCAGCCTTGGTAGGTCATGTGATGAAGTTGAGCAAGTCAGTAAGACCATAAAAGGGCATCTACGTTACATTACTCCAGCTTCTACTTGTCTGAAGGAAGTGCGAGTGGACATCCAGGGTGTGGCTAGCGGCGCAGCATCTCAATCTCGTCTCAGGGAACTGGGTTACATATGTAACACCTGTTGTAGTTTACCTGCTGCCTCATGGACCCGGGACTCAGGAGTGGGGTCCAGATACAGGTTATTAAACCTGATAAGTGTGTGAGAAGAGGATCACCTTCCATGGCACAAATATCCTGGAGGAGAGAACTCCTATCCAGAGTGTTGGACAAAGCAATACCCTAGTTGAGTGCCACATCGTGCACCTCGCGGGGCTGGGAGGCAGTGGGAGACTCCCAGCCAAAAATTGCCATATATATTCCACCACCTGCAGGTGGAGACACCATCCCCAGGCTACAGACCCTGTGTCAACAGGAAGCCTGCTTCATGACCATGCACCCTGGAGAGTAAATCCCGCTCAGGGAGAGAAATCTGATCTCTACTGGTTCACCAACCAGAACAGAAGGCGCAAACATAGACTACCCTAATTATTGATCTAAGGGACCAATAAAGGTAGCTCCTGAGCTTTGGGAGGAAGTGTTTCAGCACTTGAAACAACTAGAATCCATATTCAGGAAATCGGTATGCCACAAGAGACAGAAGCTCTCCCATAAGCCATGGACAGGATGGCCATTTAGGACCACTCCCCAACTCAAGAGATAGGGTCCGTCACTCTCGCAAGATTCTTTTGATAGATGCCCAAGTGTGGGACCCAAGGTGAGAAACAGGGATCTCTTCATATAAGAAGAGTGTGAAGCTTATGAAATATACCCCTTGTGACCTTGAAAAGGGTGTCTGCAGGGGTGAAAACCCCTGCTTCTGAGCCAGAGTTGAAACGGACTCTTGTGTAGTGGACACAAAGGAATGGCTTTGGCCACTACAGTCATGAGCTGTGCACCCTCTAAGCCTCGGTGGCAGAGAGGCATTGGTCTAGTTAGATGTCTTATGGCAGAAAGGATGGAATCCCCCTGAGCAGGAGACAAATGTGCCCTCATCGTGGCTAAATCACAAATTCCAAGAATGTGGTTCTCAGAGAGGGAGAAAGCACACTTTGCTGGGTTGAGGCCTAGGGACCTCAAGTGGGCAAGGATGGCATCCCAATGCCTGGCTGCCACTTCCCTCTACTGAGCCAAGAAGAGCCAGTCATCTGGATAATTGAGTACATGGATACCAAAGGGTGCAATGATGCCAGAGCAGCCTCCAAGCACTTTGTGAAGGTGAGCAATAAGACTAGGCCTAAAGGGAGAACCCGCTAATATGCTTCATCCCGATAGCGAACTGTGGAGTCTCCTGTGCTCTGGCAAGATACCTATGTGAAGATAGGTACCCTTCAGAATTATGGTCGCAAATCAGTCCTCAGACCTGGTCTGCAACACAATGACCTTAAGTGTTAACATCTCAAAATTGTATGATTCAGCATACAATTCGGAGCACTCAGGTCTAAAATTTGTCATAGCCCCTATCTTTCTTGGGAACCAAACAATGCCGAATGTAAAGGCAGAGGCTCGACCAGGGAGGGGAATGAAGTCTATGGCTCCTTTCTCAGCTGCGAGTGAAATTCCTCCTGGAGGAACAAGGTTTGGTCTGTGCCTAAAACAGTAAGAAGCACACCCTTAAAGGACAGGAGGTAAACTGGATTCTGCCTTTTCCCATAGAACCCACTAAGACACACCCAGCAGAAGCTTCTATGCTGCAAGGTAGTCTGAGATAGGTGTTAGCCTCTTGCTGTTCTCACCTCATCTAGTGTCCTGAAACAGCAAGCTGGCAGTTAACACTCACTATATGAAGCTAGCCAAATAAATAAACAGATACACTGGAAATTGCTTTCCTGTGTAACATGTGGAGCATATTTTTGACAATTTCACAATAATCATTCACACTGTTGATCTTGAGTTGTGTGTTACTATAGAATTGTTAAGATTGTTAGACAGACAAGGGTAACATAAGCTTCTTGACTTGACTTAAATTTATCTAACATCTGTAGTGTACAAAGTGGACTCTCAACTTCAGAGAAAGTGCAGTGTTGAAGTTACAGTGCTAAGCTACCACATGTCAGAGTATTTATACTGGAGAATGACAGACTGATGGTGGACCGAGATTTAATTCATATGACAATATAAATCAAAACTTCGGCTTTTAAAATAACACTCACTCCCTGACTCCAAAAAAACAGCTTGTGTCTGAAACAGTATTACAAAATAAATACTGCAGTTATTCGAAAATGGAAGTAGAAGATGAACTTCCTCCTTTGAAAGCACTCAACCATAAAGAAACCGACACCACTGCAAGAACTCTCAAGATGATGATAATAATAATAATAATAATAATAATAATAATAATAATAATAATAAAAATAAATTGCTGTCAGAATTTCTAAGGATACATAGCAATCACCTATTATTTCACTGCCGGTAACAAATGCAACATGGGAGGGCTCGTTCTCAAAACTGGCTGAAAAGAAAAAAAAAAAAAAAAGTCCACGGCCTGTTATTCTGTTATGGGCCAGGGGCGTCTGTCATCTAGCTCTAATGTCTATCAAAAATTGGGTTTTAAAACACTATCAAAAAAACAAAGAAGAAAAGTTTTATTTAAGTGATATTTTTATTGGGGGTACAGGGGCCTACTGAAATGCTGAAGCCCAGAGGCCTCTGATTATCTAAAGCCACTCCTGTCTATTAGGTAAGCACTCATTTCACTTGTTTTTTCTCCTCACAATAATCATCTGCTCTTCATGCTTAAAATTGGTATAGTCACATAGAAAAAACCTCTTGGCAGAATAACAACTACCCTTAGGTCTCTACTATAAAATGAGCCATGATTAAATTGTTTTCTTTGTTTTCGATATTACAGGAGAAAAATTTTGTCTATATTAATTGCACAGATGATATAATTGTGGTCTTATTGGTGATAAGAATACTTAGGGACATGGTTTGCACAGATGGTGCAGTTCAGTAGCAAAATACAAAATACATTTATAAACCATATATTTATAATTTTATTATTAACTCCCTGCACATATATAGATCATCTATGAGGTAGTGAGGTACACTAATAAATATGTAAATAGCCACTTATGGTGCATCACTTGACTATGCAATTCCACATATTTTCTTTGATTTTAATTTTTTCCACCGGTAACAAATCACAAAGCATAATCTCAAATTCCTTAGCAGTGTTTTTCCTCAAGACACAAAGTCTGTGAAACCTGTTACCATACCCTATCTTGAAGAATAAAATCTGACAATTCTAATAAGCATTCACAAAGCTCTGAAACACAATTTACGTCAGTTCACCTAAAGTGGCCCAATCAAACCGAAACACTGATTACAAACGTAACCTCTCAGATCTGATGAGCTCACACAATATGGATCTTGGACCCAGACGGATAATTCATGCTAATTAGCAGCAGGCTCATTTTGGGCTAATTATCGCTGCTCCTGTGGAGAGAAGTGCGTGTGTGTGTGTGTGTGTGTGTGTGTGTGTGTGTGTGTGTGTGTGTGTGTGTGTGTGTGTGTGTGTGTGTGTGTGTGTGTGTGTGTGTGTGTGTGTGTGTGTGTGTGTGTACCATGATTAGTGCCTCAGTAGGCCAATTCCTTCAGGTTTCTGTCACCCCTGGATTATTGACCTCTGGGCACAGCCGGCCAAGTCCATTAAAGTGCTAATAATAATTAGCATCACATTGTGTTTGGCAGCAGGAGAGTGTGTTAAAGTAAGAAACATCATGATATAAAGGACTAAGCTTTTTATCTGAACCTGAACATTGGCTTTGGTAAATGTGTCCATTTATTTAAACAATCAAACAATAGAAATTAATCTTTTTTTTTGCGCATGTTTGAATACATGCTTCAAAGTGAGATGACAGCTACTTCTGCATTTTTGCTATCTTCCCAAAAACCTCCATCAAACAGTGACAATAAATGTAACATTTGTATATTATAGCCTAGCTGATCTTGTTTTGAGTGTAAGATGCTTAAACATTCTTCCCCATTTGTAATCATTTTATTTGGAAAAAAATTAACTATGAAAATTAGCAGTAGAATTGTACACCCAGATACTAAACTGAACTATTGTGCAGAGTATCGATCCAGTACATGTTCAGTAGAAATTCTACATGGCATAGGCAGAAGCAGTGACCCTCTAACTCTGGCATTAGAGCTTTTACAACGAGGTGAATGGGTGACAACCTGGAAGTATAGTTGCAAAATCAAGGTTAATGCTAAGGCTAACCCATGGGGTCACCAGTCATCGTCCATTGGCAAGTATGCCCCACTCAGTAAGGTACAACAGTGAGAAGCCTGCTGAAAGCACTGACAATAGCAGACTATTTTACAACACAAGAAATGAACTAGTGCTTTAGGGGCACGGTCAGCAGCAGAATGACAACCATTCAAGTTAATCTTAGCAAATGTGTTCTTAGAATTCCTTAACTCCATTTCTGGTGACCTACTGTCTTACACAGTTTAAAATTCTCCCTACGTTTTACACTCCTAGCTCAACTTATTACCATATAGCTTGTTGTACTACCATTGTGTATAGGGCTATGAGTGACTTAAGGCCCTCTGAAGTCACTAATTGTTTCTTCAGTCTCAACTATTTTAAGAGTGGAACCTGATATGGTCGTCTGTTGCAGCCTATCTGTCTCAAGGTTCAACATGTTATGTGTTTTGAGATGCTTATGTGCACACTATGGTTGTAAAGAGTGGTTATTTGAGTATTTGTAAGCTTTCTATTGGCTTAAACAATACCATTCTGGCCATTGTCCTTTGACCTCTTTAATCAACAAGACATTTCTGCCAAATAACTGCTGCTTAATGGATGTTTATTTGTTTTTGAGAATGCTAGGAGATTTCAGAAATAAACCATTGCATCTGCGACCAATAACAATACCCCTGTTAATATTATACACACAATTACAATCTTCTGATTTTGTAACATAGATGCTCTTTTATGGTCTTGCTTATGTAAGCCACTATGTCACCTGACCCAATGTAGGCCAATAAAATTGTGTTTTCACACAATTTTCAGACAACTGTCTCGCTGAGGCATTCACATAGTCTAACACAGCGTCTTGTTCCCTTCTTAGACATTTCCCGAAAAATGAACAGTTGAAAATTATTTATTGGGCTTTTTCCAATCTTCAAATCTCCAGTGAGCATGTACCTTGTAACCCTAGGTTCCTGTAAACTTTAGAGACTACCATATGTGAATATGTGTAAATAATTGTTCAGGCAAATCCAGTGCATGGACATGTTTTAAACATGTTGGAAAAATTCTAAAAAATGTTGCCAATTTTAGACGTACTAAGAAAGTACACTTTTAAAATTATTTTCTGCTCAAGACAGACCCAATCAGGAAGGTGAAATTTTATTTCAAGGAAATTATGTCTGGAGTGTAATAACTGCAAATTAGTTCTCAAAACATTTTTTAATTAATTGCAAATGGAAGAGTTGCTTTAATAATTGGATTCAAAGCTTTATTAAATATATGGGTTCTTGAAACTGCAATGTCTGTGTGTGTGGTGTGTGTGAATCAGTTTTTTGTCTGTTACTAATGCACAAGTATTTTTGGTTATCAAAGTTATGTACTTAAATTTAAATTTTTATGATGAAGATTGACGTATTTTATTGGGATGTTTCTTATTGTATTGGTATGCACAGTACAGTACTTATGGTATACTCAACTGTAGTATAGGTGTAGTATAAGTGCATTTATTATATTCACTGAAATTGATCAGTAACTGGACATCTATTGTTTTGAAATAATGACAAAGTAAAAATTTACTATTAGATATACAGTCAGGCCTGAAGCCTGAAACACTGATTGATTGGTTGGTTGATTAAATGATTTACAAAAATAAATAGCAAATTCTGTCAGGAACTTGTTCAAAATATTGAATATTCAGTATTTCTAGATCACTTTATGAATTTGTATAAAATTAAAAAGATTTTTGTATTGTCCATGTTAACCTCTTGTACAATAGGTCAGATTTTTTTGGGTCGTATCCCTTCCATTGAGCATTTTACACAAACATGTGGAACCTGAATGTGCCCTCGAGTGTATGCTGTCATTTCAAAACAATAGTGTAAGGAACCCTCAGAGCAAAAGATGTAGAATCCATTTACTGAGTTTTATTCAAAAACACAAAGTATATAATTCAAAGCTGTAATCAAAAACTGCAGTAGAAAAAAACATGCAGAGACTCAAAGAAAAAGTCAACATGCCAAACAAATCCAAAAAAACACAATCCAAACAATAGTAAACTGGGAAATCATAGCAAGGTCATACACAGAAATCTACACGAATTAATGAATGGCTTGGTACGCAATAAATTGTCAATACCTCACACCGATGTTGAGCATGGAAGTGGTTTTTATGTTCTTTAACCAGGAAGTCACCCTTGTTCTGGAGGCTGTTCAGTATTCAGGAGAGGGCTCCCTCTGGCCAAGAGGTGGTAGAACTGTAGGTGAGGTCATTGCACATGGATAAACCGAATACTTGTAAATCCTATTAAATTCATGTAAATATTCACCCAGATCTTCTTTCTGGAAGTTCTGGTTCTAACTTTGAAATAATCAAATTATCCTGGTATTATTTCCAAGAGAATTTCAGCTTTGAAATTAAATTAGTAATTTCAATTTAGAATTTATTATTAATTATTAAATAAATCTCCAGAAATAGATGTAATAATCTGATTATTTCTCATAATGAGGGATATTAGGATAAATTTGCTTATCTTGTGTTTCTTAGAATATACTGCATATATCTGAAACTGACAATGGATGCAAATGGCTTACCTTCATCTTCAGCATATTATTTATATCGTTGTAATGTAATGTCATTCGTTACATACCCCCCCACCTCCCCCGATGCAATATTTTTGTATTGTCTTTGAAGTTGAATTCATTTTGTTAGGGTTTATGTAGTCCATCACTATTGTTTCTTGCATTGACACTAACAGATAAAATGGAAGATCTCTCATTGAACTATAGCTAGACACAACAATGGTGCTATTTTGGAAAGGGTGACTTTCTAGAGATCTTTTGATTGTTTGTTTTTCAGTTAAGGCTAAGAAATATACAGCATTTTTTTGTTGCAACAAAATTGTCAAATACAAATGATCTAAATTTGGTTGAAAATAGTTTTGTGGTTACAAGTTTGGAATAGATATGATGCCTCAGGATGGTGGAATGTGTGTATATTTATGTACACTAGATGTAAGTGTGCAAGTCTTTTGGAATTTACTAAGAAATAAAGAATGACAAACAGATAAAACTTCTAGCAAGCCAGAAATATTCCTTTACCTTTTGTGCTTCTTTTGTTCATAAATCTATGTATCTTTCTGTACAGGTATTGATTTATGTTCACTTTCTCCCAGAAGGCCAAGTGCTTTATTTAACTTCCCTTGTATTTTGGAAACATCATGCCCTTCTACAGCAGTCAATACCTTTGGACATGAGCATTCTTGGGATTTGGGGGTATACATAGCAATATCAATATTGTGTGGGAAAATGTGTTTAAAAATTTTAGAATATCACAATGCAAAAGGGCAGCACTATGTTGCAGCAAAAGTTCTTGACTCAAAGCTACATGATCCCAAGCTTGATCCTGAGCTTTAGTTATTGTACAAGTTTAAATTTGAATTTCTGTCCAGGTTCAGCCTGTGTCTATGTGGGATTATTCCAGTTTCCTCTTAACTTCAAAATGTGCTTGTAGGTGGACTGCCCCTACATGTTAATGCAAATGCAGTTTGTGTGTGTGTGTGTGTGTGTGTGTGTGTGTGTGTGTGTGTGTGTGTGTGTGTGTAGCGTACCTTTCAACCGAGTCCCATCCAGAGTGTTTTCTCTCCACACACTTGACGTTTCTAGGATAGACACTGGATCTACCACAAATATGACGAGAAGACATCAATTCAACATGCCTTATGTGCCATTGGTCCCTTTATTTTATTTCAGTTGACTAATTAAGATACTATAAGGTAATAACAAATCTCTTGATGTCTCTACAAGAGATATAAACATGTAATTTAACTGAACTGTTGTACTATTATGTTTAGAAGAAGGCCAAATTTCAAATGACTTCTGTCTTTCTACCTAGAAGCAATTGATTAGTTATAAGTTTTTCTACTTACACTGATCTTTTAGCTATTCTGGGTTTTAACATTTACTGCCATCATTGTTCACTAATATATGTCTGGGTAGGGTTCTAAACTAAATAATATTTAATGCATTAACTGCTGTATACACAATATATTTTTAAACAAGGACTTTATATGTAGCTGTTCTGTTTTCACAAATAATTCTATGAACCAAGTATCCTCTGTATTATGTCCTAAGAAAATCTGTACATAGAGCAGATAATGGTCCATATGCTATTTGCTCTTTTAAAAAGTTTTATTTCAGCAAAATCCCACTCAAGCAACACATTAAGGGTTAAGCTGCTACAAGGCTGAATGGATAACTGTTTAACCCATAACACCCTAGACCATAGATTATGAAAATCACAAATCTTTTTGTGACTTAAAGCTGAAAAAAATGCCTCTAGGTGCAAATCTGTTCAGTCAGCTCCCTCTGGTACCCTAGCTGTGCAGTATTTGTTTTATTTTTGCTGAGAGCCATGTTTTTATTATAGAACACCAGCTATACTTTCATATGCAACATTGTCATTATCCCATGGTGATTTTCAACACTCTCCTAAAGCAAAAATTAGATGCAACATGTGCACATGCTGAGTGTAAGAGGCTGGTGCGGAGTTAATAGAGTTATCCAAGGTCTCCCACGTGAGGACAGAGAAAGTGTAATTGCACCAGAGAGACATTCAGTGTGAACGGAACAAGGAAATATTGAACTTTATACAGCAGCCCCCACTCAGCAAAGCTGAGATTTAATGGAAAACATCATACCTCACATGCAAAGGGTTTTGTCTTTTTGCTTACTTGAAAGATGCATTCCTCTGTATATACTGTTATTCAGCTTACAAACCTTTTGCAGGTTTAATCATGTTGTACACAAACCTTTAGTAAATAAGGTCTATAACTGGTTATTGGTTATATTAAAATCAAATTAGCACAAACTGTGTGTGCATCAAATCCAAGCAGCGTTCACAAAGCTTGGAGAGAGCACACTGCATGGTAAATAGGTATGTTTTAAATGCTTGATATAATCTAAATTGTCCTCTCCATTCCAGATAGCATTTACAATGGGGACAAAAGTTTACATACACCTAGGCTAATGATATTCAAGCTATATTTTTGACATTTCCACAAATTTCTTGTCACTATGCATTTCCTTTGGACAACTCAGTTAGCACTACATCTACAATACATTAGAAGTCATTTTAAAATAACTGATTAAATATAGATTTATTTTAGCTTCAATCCACTATATCAATCAATGGGCATTGGTGGCAGAGTGGTAGGTTTCTCACCTAGCGTGCGGAAGTCCTGGGTTCAATTCCTAACCAATGCCCAAACCCCAGCCAGTCCAGATGCAGTGCTGGTCCCCAGCTTGGGAAAAGGGGGAGGGTTGCATCAAGAAGGGCATCCAGTGTAAAACCTGTGCCAAGTTGTTGTGTGGGCTGGTTGGTCTGCTGTGGTGACCATGAACAGGGAGCAGCTGCAACTTCTTCCACTGTATCAATTATCAATCTCATGGGTCAAAAGTGTATGTGCATCAAGTTAACTTTCACTTTTAACAGTCTGCAAAATTCCAGAAATTGATGTTTACAAGCTGCTAATAGGACATCTGTCAAAATTAGGAGTTAAGAGTTGTTTAGTTCTTGATACCATGGGAAGAATTAGGAAGAAAATTGTGAACCTCTGCAAATCGTGTTCCACTTTATGTATTTTCCAAACAAATGGAGGCACAACAAGCATCAGAAAAAACAGCTGCTTTGCAAATATTAAACTCATGGTACCACACAAATACTTCATCCCCTAAACATCAGCAAAGGAACTGATGAAGTTGGAGGCATTGGGTATCAAAGTATGTTCATTCACCAATAAAAGAGCCCTACATTACCATGATGTAGCATGGTTTGGGAGGCTTCAGAGAAAAGAAACTGGAGGCAGGTTTTGAGATTACATCTACACACACACACACACACACACAGATCTCTCATTCAGCTCTTTTTTCCCCTCCCTGTTTTCTCCCTGCTTCCACTCAATGAAACAGAACAGTCATTTGAACCAATCGGCACAGGTGCGTGATCTTTACCACTCACTTCCATTCACAAATTTGATCACACCTATGCTTCCACATAGCCCCACCGCCCAAATCAGGATGGCAGCCATCCAAGCCTGCAGCTGACTCCCTGCTGCCACAAGAGGAAATCTACCACAGCCTTCTGCACCACCAGCCTGTGTACCACCTTGTCCTTAAATGGATGAAGAGCCAGATACCAATGAATGATGCAAGTGTTGGCATATTTCAAGCAGTGCAGCGGGCCATGTTCCGAGCAGACAGTAAAGTCTGTCCCAGCAGATGGTATCAGAAAGTGAGGACCACCCATATGATTGCCAGTCACTCCTTCTCCATCACACCATGCTGTACCTGTTCTCTTACCCCAAGAGCTTGTGACTGCTGTACAACACAGGGCACTCCTCTACCTCCACCACCTGGGACAACAAGGCCCCAAGCCTTTGTGGTCTAAGGTCTTATATTTGAGGAAACTGCACATGGCCTAAGTGGAAGCTCAGATATTGTACTTTCACCCATCCAATCACAAATTTCTTTGAGTTTTCTGTGAGTCGTGCCTATCTCAGCAATGGATTCTATCCATTATTTGCTGGAATGTCACTGGGGCATCAGTCAAACCAAAAGGAAGGGTCACAAATTGTTGTAGCCGAAAATTGAGTGGAAAAGGTCATTTTTTTTGCAAGATAATAGGATTTAAGAAGATCTATGTAAAAGCCAATAAACCTTTGTCAAACCCAGTGTTGAGTAAAAACAAGCTGCACCAAACCAACTGAGTACTTCATCAGTGTGAGGGGTTTGAATCAAATTTTGATATTCCACTGACTTTTATAAAGTCCACAAAGAACCAGAATGATCATTATATATGGGAATACCATTCCCATCAAAGGGTGTACATGGTCTGTAACAATGCTTAGGTAGGTGGTACGTGTCAAAATAACATCCACATGGATGGCAGGACTCAAGGTTTCCCAGCAGAACATTGCCCAAAGCATAACCTTGCCTCCACCGGCTTGCTTTCTTCCCATAGTGCATCCTGGTGCCATGTGTTCCACAGGTAGGCAATGCACACACACCCAGCCAGCCATATGATTTAAAACAAATTGTGATGATCAGACCAGGCCACCTACTTCCATTGCTCTGTTGCCACTTTCGGCGATGCACAGGTGTCAGTATGGGCACCCTGACTGGTCTGCGGCTATGCAGTGCCATAAACAACAAACTGTGATGCACTGTGACACCTTTCTATCAGAACCAGCATTAACTTCTGCAATTTGAGCAACAGTAGCTCGTCTGTTGGATTGGGTAACACGGGCCAGCCTTCAATGAACCTTGGCCGGCCATGACCCTGTTGACAATTCACCACTATTCCTTCCTTGGACCACTTTTGATGGATATTGACCACTGCAGACTGGGGTCACCTCACCAGAGCTGTAGATATATGATATTTGTAATATTTAATGTAATGTAACTGCTAATTGGTTCCTGTTCAATGACATAACTACATCCAAATTGGACAATACAGATCACATTATTTGTAAATATAAAATAACTAAGTCACTTGTACTTAGTGTTACATTAACACCACCACCCCCATTTTTTTTTTTTAGCTCTTAGACTCCTGTCTGAACTATTGAACGCAGGTGTATTTGTGTTGCAGGTTCTGCATCCAGTCGGGTATATGGTCACTCAGATAGGGTTGTAAGTTATCATGATGTAGTATTTTCTCTTACTTTGTCCTTGACTCGGTACAGCCCTGGTCCAAGGCATTCGGTGATGACAAATAGCCCCTGCCATGGAGGTTGAAATTTTTGACTGTAACCCATTTTCCTGCTACTGAACCTAACTAAAACAAGATCACCCACTTGGTAGGACTTCTCTCTGGCTCATAAGTCATAGATTGAGCTGAGCATAAGTTCTGGTAAGCGACTTGAGCTAGCTTCAGGTTACTTTGTAGTTCATGGACAAACACAGGTGGAAAACTTCTTGCCCCAGCATCAACTGATTTGGTGTGAAGCCTGTCACTGAATGCACAGTGCTCCTGTATGCCGCAGTGAGTAAGGGAAGATGTTCATCCCAATTCCGCTGACTTTGATGCACATAACACCTTATCATCTGTAATAATGTTCTATTGAATTGTTCCACATGGCCATACGAAGCTGGGTAATATGATGTGGTTTGGGTCTTGGCCACTTGTAACAGGCAACAGACTTTGTTGAACAGCAAGCGCTCAAAGTTCCATCCTTGGTCAGTGTGAGTTTCAAGAGGAACCCCAAATTGGGAAAGGTCAAAAAAAAAAATCAAACACCAACCTCTTTTCTGTTGTCTCAGCTCCTTGTTTGGGTACAGGGAATGACTCTACACAGTGGGTAAACTGGTCAATTATAACCAGGATGTACCTGTTGGCCGACTTGGATACTGGGAACGGTCTTAGGACATCAAGGTGGAGTCGGTCCATGGGTGCTCCAGCCCAGTAGTTCTGGAGCTTGGCCCTTCCTATTGGAACCTTAAAAGAACTACAATGTAGGCACGCCAGCTCCCACACTGTACCAGTGGTAATGACTGCAGAGTTGCAGGAGTGTCTTTTTCTCAGCTTTTTCTATGCTTGGAGAACCTCATTCTTCAGGGAAACAGGAAGAATTAAGCACAGAGGGGACATACCCCCCCGTGACATTATCCCAGCTGTAATAGAGGATCCCATCTCACATCTCCACTTGAGACCAGCACAGCCAGTACTTGTGAACTGCTGGGCTCAGCATTATGACTTCTTCCTTAGCAGGCAAAGAACCATAAGACATCCATTTATGGAGAACTGAAAGGTCTGGGTCAGCTAACTGTTCTTTCCTGAGATTTTGAGTCTTAATGGTTGCAACCAGTTTGTGGAAGGACCTGGATTGTCAGCACACTGCACTATTACAAATACTGACACTTTTTTCTAGACTCACAACGTTCTTCATATATTATATACACCACCAGTTTGCACATGTACATGCCAGTGTACTGTAAATACTGATCTAAATATGGTTAAATCCACAACTGTGATTCATATCTGCACTGCTATGTTTAATTTAAATAATTGTATTGTATATTTAAGGTTGTTTCTTCTTAGTCTTATATTCGAATTTTAATAATAATAATAATAATAATAATAATAATAATAATAATAATAATAATAATAATAATAATAATAATAATAATAATCTTCTATATATTATATATTTTATAAGCAGAAGTCCAATCAAATTAGACATCCTTAGGAAAGTGGTTGGGCAACACTGATTAAAAGAGAGAGGAAACCAACCAAACCAATGTAGTGCCAAGGAGTCAAACAATGCCAAGAGGAAAGGAGATATCTGAGGACATCAGGAAGAAGGTGGTGACAGCCTAGTCTGGGGAAGGCTATAAGACCATCTCCAAGAAATTCCAACTCCATCCATCCACTGTAAGACAAATCATCTACAAATGGAGGGCATTCAACACGACCACAACTCTGCCAAGAATTGGACGCCCATCAAAAATATCATGAAGAAGCACCATAAAAAAAAATAAATGAGGTAAAGGCCTACCCACACATCACCTCTAGAGAGTTGCAGACCTCTCTGGCAGCATCTGGGGTAAATGTACATGTGTCTACAATCAGTCGAAAATTTAACAGACATGACATTTATGGGAGGGTTGCTAGAAAGAAGCCTCTGCTTTCAAAAAAGAGCAACGCTGCCTGTTTCACTTTGCCAGAAAGCATTTGGACAAACCTGAGACCTTTTGGAAGTCCATTTGTTTGGACAGATGAGTCCAAAATAGATTTATTTGGTCATAATCAAATCTGCCATGTTTAGAGAAAAGCCAACAGTGAATTCCAGGAAAAGAACCTCCTCCCAACAGTGAAGCATGGTGGTGGAAATGTGAAGGTATGGGGCTGCTTTTCTGCCTCCAGGCCAGGGCGACTACATATTCTCCAGGGAAACTTGAATTCTCAGACCTGTCAACAAATTCTTGAAGAGAATCTCCTGCCATCCGTCAGAGAACTGAAGCTGGGCCGAAAATGGGTGATGCAACAAGACAACGACCCTAAGCATTTAAGCAAATCCACCAAGGAATGGCTTAAAAGAAAGAAGTTTCACATTCTTGATTGGTCTAGTCAGAGTCCGGATCTGAATCCAATTGAAATGTTCTGGCTAGACCTGAAGTGGGCGGTACATGCCAGATGTCCTTCCAACCTCTCAACTGGCTGTTCTGCAAGGAGGAGTGGGCAAAAATCCCCAAAGACAGATGTGAGAGACTGGTCAGTGGTTACAGAAGACATTTGTTTGAAGTAATGGCTGCAAAAGGAGGTGCCACAAGCTGCTAAATAAAACGCTTCACTTACTTTTGCACATACAATAATTCAATCTTTCATGTAGTTTTTTGGCTACTTGCAAAATTCCCTCTAAACAAAACATATGCATATGGTTTGTGACCATCCATTTTCCTCTTTATGACATTCCAGAAGTTTTCAGTAGGGTTCAAATCTGGAGATTGGGCTGGCCATGACAGGGTCTTGATCTGGTGATCCTCCATCCAGACTCTGATTGCTCTGGCTGTATGTCATGGCACATTGTCCTGTTGGAAAATCCAATCTTCTTAGTTGGGGAACATTGTCTTAGCAGAAGGAAGTAAATGTTCTATAAGAACAACCCTCTACTTGGCTTGATTCATGCACCCTTCACAAAGACAAATCTGTCCAATTTCAGCCTTGCTGAAGCACTCCCAGATCATCACTGGGATCATATTTTACAGTTGGTGCAAGACACTGTGGGTTGTAGGCCTCTCCAGGGCTCCGTCTAACCACAACACGACCGGATGTTTGGCAAGCTGAAAATTGGACTCCTCAGAAAAGTTACCTTACTCCAGTCCATTACAGTTCAATTCCTGTGGTCTTTTGCAAACTTCAGCCTAGCTCTTCTTTGCTTTTGACTGATGCAGAGCTTTTTCTGGCTTTGTATGACTTCAGCCCTACGTGTGGAAGCCTGTTTTGAACCGTTCTAGCAGTGCACTTCACTTCAGTCTCAGTTTTCCACAGTTTTTGAAGGTCACTTGAGATCAGCCTACGGTTCTTGATTGACATTCGAATAAGTCTGTGGTCATCTCGCTTGTTACGGACCCATTTTCAGCCTATTCCAGGCTGTAGCTTTGTTGTTCCTAGTGTCTGTTGCTTGATCTTGTTTTTGTGAACTGCCATCTTTTAAATATTAAGGATAGAAGCAACTTGACACTCACTGAATCCTTGTGCCAGTAAAGCTAGAATTGAGCCTTTTTTTTCCTTCACTCAAAACCTCTCTTTTCAGTATGTTCAATGGTTATTTTTAAATTTCCAATTACCTTTGAAAGTCACTTTTTTACCATCCAACTGGTCACATTGCAAGATTATATATATATATATATATATATATATATATATATATATATATATATATATATATATATATATATATATATATATATATATATATATATATATATATATATATATATATATATATATATATATATATATATATATATATATATATATATATATATATATATATATATATATATATATATAGATAGAGAGAGTATATATATATATATATATAGATAGAGAGAGAGAATATGTATATATATGTATGTATGTATATATATATATATATATAATATTCTCTCTCTCTATATATATATATATATATATATATATATATATATATATATATATATATATATATATATATATATATATATATATATATATATATATATATATATATATATATATATATATATATATATATATATATATATATATATATATATATATATATATATATATATATATATATATATATATATATATATATATATATAGAGAGAGAGAATATTATATATATATTTATATATAGATATATCTATCTATATATAATATATATAATATTCTCTATATCTATATATATCTATATCTCTATATCTATATCTATATCTATATCTATATCTATATTATTCTCTATATCTATATATATAATATATATATTATTCTCTATATCTATATATATAATATATACCTCTACCATGAGGGGATGTAAGGTGTTGGGTGGGCGTTAAAGCAGTGCAATGTGTGTGCATGTGTGGGCCCAAGTTGAATGAGCCATTATAATGGCTGGGTCCCTGTGCACAGCTTCTGGGTCTTAGATCAGGTCCAGGCATGGAGTAAGTTGGACTAGCTGGTCTCTGTGTATGTCCATCAATGACTGCTAACTCAGCAGCAAAAAGTTGATCAGCATCTAAAGGCACTGCAGCATTTCTGCTTGTCACAAGGGTCTCATCAGGGGCAGCTGAAAGTATGGTAGTGTCTTCATGTGTATGGGGACCATGTGGCACCTTGTTCGCATTGGGCTGCTTCATGAAAGCAGACAAAGAGGCTTCTGTTGCTTTCATTCTTTGGAGCAGAGGTGAAATGGCATTTTGGAGTTGCTTATTTTGTTCTGACAGCACAGCTTGTAGCCAGTGTGGGGGGGGGTCTGAGGCAGCTGAGGTTCAATGTTGGCCAACATAAATTAGCTTGAAAACTGCTCTTACTATTAATTTTGCTTTGATTATGAAATGTATTCCGTGTTTTGTGATTTTCCATGTACAACGTATCTTAGCAGCTGTGAAATTTGCCAGGCAGCCAACAGCAGCACATGGTTTTGCAGATTGCAGGACCACGCCTATCCATTGGGGGGAAGGTAATTGCTTGCAGCATTTATCTCTGTTAATTTTTGGGTAATGGGACTGAATGGTGAATCAGTCTTTAATATTACTTCACATCAGCGTTTTGCAGATTATAATGTCCATAGATTCACAATGGATGCCCCAGCAGTTCATAACACTCATGATTCACTGATGACTTTTTAATCACGCTCAGCTTCTGACACCACTCATTGTGTTCTCATCTGTAGTTTCTGTGTTCATGGAGGCATGAATAGAAGCACCCAACAAAGATGATCTGTTGCAGGAACTTTACTTGTTAAAACACAAATTTATGCCCTTGCCCAACACTGATGGTTTTTTTCTACAACCATCCAAACCGGAGCCTGCAAACATACTACAGCTAAATGTAAACAAACAGTGAACTTGTCCACGCACAATGATGAAACCACACCCGATTGAATACAAAACTCAATTTGTACATATAAAATAACTAACTCACTGATATTTAATTAAGTAGCACTATAACAATACAATAAATATACAAAGTAATTTTTTTTTTTTTTTTTTTTTTAAAGTCTTTCCTCATTTATTTCCTCATAGTTAACCATTCACTACATTTCTTACACTTACTTCTTATAGAATCATTCTATATACAGGTGCATCTCAATTACAATGTCGTGGAAAAGTTCATTTCAGTAATTCAACTCAAATTGTGAAACTCATGTATTAAATAAATTCAATGCAGACAGACTGAAGTAGTTTAAGTCTTTGGTTCTTTTAATTGTGATAATTTTGGCTCACATTTAACAAACCCACCAATTCACAAATCTGAAATAAATGAACTTTTCCATGACATTCTAATTTATTGAGATGCACCTGTAGATCCTAAATTGGTTCTACCACTTGTTTCATATATGGAACCCCAAAATGTTTATGTAGCTCAGTTGTGAAGTGTTCTTTAAAACTGAAGTCACACTGTCAAATTCTCATCTCTTCCAAGATGGCGGAGCGGCAGTAGCACGCAGCGGCCACTCCGTATCCAAAATGGTGTGATTTCTGTGTTATAAATACCAAAGTGCATGGACACCATAGACAGTAGTTCTTGAGGAAGCAGAAGCGCGGAAGACGGGCGGGCGTTTGTGCTAGGCTAAAAACAAACCCTAGCCGGCCGGCTCTCCCGTCCATCATTCTGTCCACCATCTGCTCCCTGGATAATAAACTGGACTACATCCAACTCCAGTGAGCTACACGGCATGAGTACAGAGACTGCTGCGTTTTTGTTTTTACAGAGACGTGGCTCAGCGACAGAGTTCTGGACGCTGCCATTCAGCTATACAGGCTAACCGTGTTTCATGCCGACAGAAATGCAGTTCTGTGCAGTAAGACTCGTGGTGGCGGTGTGTGTGTTTGCATCAATACGGAATGGTGCAAGAACTCTGCTTGTCTTTAGTTACTGTTCATCCTTAGTGGAGTTTGTGACTGTTAGATGCAGGCCTTTTTATTTACCATGGGAATTCACCACTGCTTTCATTTTCATAGTGTAGATCCCCCCCAGTGCTAATGCTAAAGCGGTTCTGTGTGAGCTTTATGGAGCTATTAGCGAGCTGCTCACCCTGATGGACTGTTTATTATCGCTGGAGATTTCAATCATGCAAATCTCAAGTCTGTTCTCCTTAAATTCCATCAACATGTGGACTTTGCTACGAAAGGCACAAACACGCTGGATCTTGTTTATACAAACATTCCTGGCGCGTATTGTGCAGAGCCCCGCCCCCACCTCGGCTACTCAGACCACATCTGTTATGTTGATTGCAGCATACAGACTGCTCGTCAGACGCTCTAAACCGGGTCTGAAACAGGTTAAAACCTGGCCAGCAGGAGCCATCTCTGCTCTTCAGGACTGTTTTGAATGCACTGACTGGAATATGTTCAGGGAGGCTGCAACCAATGGCAACTATCAACTTGGAGGAGCACACGACATCAGTGACCTGCTACATCGGCAAGATGATGACCGTCTCCAAGACCATCACCACACGCTCCAACTAGAAACCGTGGATGACTGCAGAAGTGCGTGTTCTCCTGAAGTTGAAAGACTCTGCCTTCAGAGCTGGGGATAAGGAGGCCTTAAGACCAGCAAGGGCCAAACTGTCTCAAGCCATCAAAGAGGCGATGCGCACACATGCTCAGAATCCACAGCCACTTTCAAGATAGCAGAGACTCCCGGCGCATGTGGCAGGGCATACAGGTGATCACAAACTACAAGACCACACCATCTGCCTGTGACAATGACGCCTCCCTCCCAGATGTGCTGAATGACTTCTACACTCAGTTCGAGGCACAGAACAATGTAGCAGTGAGGAAGACCATCCCTCCTCCCAACGACCAGGTGCTCGGTCTTTCCATGGTTGACGTGAAGAGAACTCTATGCAGAGTTAACCCATGGAAGTCTGCTGGACCAGACAACATTCCTGGCAGAGTGCTCAGGGAATGTGCAGAACAGCTAGTGGATGTCTTCACTGACATTTCCCTTAGAAGCGCCATTGTTCCTATGTGCCTCAAGACAACGACCATCATCCCTGTGCCGAAGAAGTCTACAGTTTCACACCTTAATGACTACTGTCCTGTTGCACTCACACCCATCGTGATGAAATGCTTTGAGAGGCTCGTCGTGAGGCACATCAAGACCCAGCTACCACCCTCACTAGACCCCTTGCAGTTTGCATATCGTCTGAATTGCTCCACTGACAATGCCATCACCACAACCCTCCATCTGTCCCTCACACACCTGGACAATAAGGACACATGTACGAATGCTGTTCATAGACTTTAGTTCAGCATTCAACACAATCATTCCTCAGCACCTGACTGAGAATCTGAGCCTGCTGGGCCTGAACACCACCCTCTGCAACTGGATCCTGGCCTTCCTGACAGGGAGACCTCAGTCAGTCAGAATTGGGAACAGCTTCCCCAGCACCAACACACTGAGCACTGGAGCCCCTCAGAGCTGTGTGCTCAGCCCACTGCTGTTCACATTACTGTCTAACAACTGTGTAGCAATGCACAGTTCGAACCACATCAAGTTCGCCGATGACACTACCGTGGTGGGTCTCATCAGCAAAAAACAACAAGTCAGCGTACAGAGAGGAGGTGCAATGTCTAACAGCCTGGTGTAAAGCCAACAGCCTGTCCTTGAATGTTGACAAGACAAAAGAGATGGTTGTTGACTTTGAACAGCAGAGAATGGTCACTCTGTGCTCTCATCGACGGATCCACTGTGGAGATCATCAAGAGCACCAAATTCCTTGGTGTACATCTAGCAGAGAACTTCACTTGGTCACTCCACACCACCTCCATCACCAAGAAAGCCCAGCACCGCCTCTACTTCCTGCAGAGGAAAGCCCATCTACCTCCCCCCCATCCTGACCATGTTCTACAGAGGGACCATCGAGAGTGTCCTGAGCAGCTGCATCACAGCCTGGTTGGGGAATTGCACCATCTCGGATCGCAAGACCCTGCAGCGGATAGTGAGGACAGCTGAGAAGATCACTGGAGTCTCTCTCCCCTCTATCACCTACATGTACACCCATAAAGCAAACCACCCCCCCACACACACCCACCCCGCTCCCACGGCACCATTTTTAAACTGCTGCTATCATATCTTGCACACAAATGGTCATGCTGCTATGCATTACATACATGTAATGCACATCACATTCTGCCAACATTGCACGTTCTGTGTCCTGTCTTGTGTTTGTGTCGTCTTTGCACTATTTGCAACCGTTTGCACACGTTGCACTTTATGTAGCTAGAACAAATTTCTGTCCTAGCTCTGTTGTTTTGATTTTGTAATTACATGTGTTGTTTTTAATGTAGCACCAGGGTCGTGGAGAAACGTTGCCTCATTTCACTATGTACTGCATCAGCTATATGTGGTTGGAATGACAATAAAAGCTTCTTGACTTGACTAAAATGGTATTTTAGAAAACTGAAGTCACATTATCAAAATAGTCTGTGAAACAGAAGTTTATGCAAAACAAACTTTGAACAATTTTCTTTGCTTTCACACAAAATGCCCACATCTTCCAAAATACAAAAAATGGAAAATACAGGCAAGGTCATACACTAAATCAATCACAATATTCATGAAGAAAACACTCAGTATGTTACGGGGGGACGATACTTCGCATACACCTATGTGTGTGTGCGCTTCTTATATGTCTGTTTGGGAACAATGAAGTGAGTCACGTGATTGTCTCAAAACTCAGGGGAGGGTTCAAAGCTCAGATGTGTGTAAGGTGGAACTCTTCAGTCAATGAGGGGTCCAGGATATTGGCTGCATCGACCCAGCGGGCAAGAAGCCTTTATAAATCGCCACACATACATTACAGCACAGTGGAATTCTTTTCTTCACATATCCCAGCTGACGAAGTTGGGGTCAGAGCGCAAGGACAGATATTATACAGCACCCCTGCAGCAGAGAGGGTTAAGGGCCTTGCTCAATTGCCCAACAGTGGAGCTTCGTGATGCTGGGGCTTGAACCCCTATCCTCTAATCAACAATCCAGAGCCTTAACCACTTGAGCCACCACTGCCCCCAAACTCCATGTCAGAAGTGGGATTTGAACCCATGCCTCCATTGGGAGACTAGAATCCTCCTTATATCAGGTGGATGGTTTGAACCTTGAGTCTGTCGCCTTAGAGTTGGCATGACAGGGTGTCAGCTTTAGCGTTTTTTGACCTGGGGCAAGAGGTGACTCAACTGAAATCTGGTGAAGAAAAGCACCCAGAGGTTTCAGACGTTTGGCTCCCCAGAGGTACTCAAGATTTCGGTGATCAGTGATGACGTAAAATGGATGACTGGCCCCTTCTAGCCAGTGACGCCTTAATGGACAGGAGTTCTCGGTTCCCCACATCATAGTTTCCTGGAAAAGAAGGCACAAGAGTAAAGTTTGCCCATGTTCTCTTGGCGTTGAGAAAGTACAGCCCCGATGGCTGAACTAGAGGCATCAACGTCTACCTCGGGGTCAGGGTGACACAGAATGGGCGCTGTGGTGAAGCTGTTTGAGTTTTTCAAATGCTCCATTAGCCATTTCATACCAGGAGAGCTTTTTTGGCTTGCCTCTGAATAAGGATGTCAGGGGGCTGGTCACAGTACTGTAGTTCCTAATGACTCTTCTGTAGAGGTTGGCAAAGCCCAGGAAGCATTGCAACTCTTTCATGGTAGAAGGATTGTGCCAGTCTGTGACTTTCACCTTTACTCTGATCCATTTCTACCCCCTTGGCTGAGAGAACATATCCAAGGAACATGATGATTCTGCGGTGGAACTCACTTCTCTTATTTAATAAAGATGTGTTGCTGTTTCAGGTGGGTGAGTACGGCTCACACATGGGTTACATGTTCTTCCTTGGACTTGGAGTAAATGAGGATGCCATCAACATATGCCATCACAAACTGATTGAGCATGTCATGGAATATTTCATTGATCAGGAACTGGAACACAGCAATCTAGCCATGGGGCTCACAGTCCAGTGACTTCTGTGCCGGTCCCAAGCCCGGATAAATAGAGAGGGTTGCGTCAGGAAGGTCATCTGGCGTAAAACATTGCCAAATTTAACCATGCAAATCGTCAGTACAAATTTCATACCAGATCAGTCGAGGCCCGGGTTAACAATGACCACCATCGACGCTGTTGACCTACAGGGCGCTGGTGGAAATTGGGCTACTGTTGGTTCGAAGTAGTAAAGGAGGGAGGAGAGTGCACAGACAGAGAAGAGGAAAGGTAAGAGTGTAGGACTGAGAATAGGAACTCTGAATGTTGATATGACAGGGAAAGGTAGGGAGCTGGCTGATATGATGGAGAGAAGGAAGGTAGATATACTGTGTGTACAGGAGACCAGGTGGAAGGGTAGCAAGGCTTGTAGTATAGGAGCAGGATTCAAGCTGTTTTATTATGGTGTGGATAGTAAGAGAAATGGGGTAGGTGTGGTCCTGAAGGAGGAGTTTGTGAGGAATGTTTTGGAGGTGAAGAGTGTCAGACAGGGTGATGAGTCTGAAGTTAGAGATTGAAGGGGTGATGTTGAATGTTGGTATTGTTATGCCCCAGAGGTAGGTTGTGAGTTAGAGGAGAAAGATTCTGGAGTGAATTAGGTGAGGTGATGGAGCGTATTCCCACGGGTGGGGAGTGGTGATAGGAGAGGATTTTAATGGACATATTGGTGAGGGGAACAGCTGGGCAAGTTTGGAGTTAAGGAAAGGACCCTAGAAGGACAGATGGTAGTGGACTTTGCTAAGAGGATGGACATGGCTGTAGTTAACACTTATTTTCAGAAGAGGCAGGAGCATAGAGTGACTTACAAGAGTGGAGGTAGGAGAACACAGGTAGACTACATCCTATGTGGAAGAGGCAATCTGAAAGAGATTAGTGACTGTAAAGTGGTAGTGGGAGAGAGTGTAGCCAGACAAGCATAGGATGGTGGTGTGTAGGATGACTGATGGTCTGTAAGAAGAAGAGGTCAAAGATAGAGACAGAAGAAAACCAAGTGGTGGAAGCTGAAAAAGGAGGAATGTTGTGAGGAATTTAAACAGAAGTTGAGGCAGGCTCTGGGTGGTCAGGTAGTGCTGCCAGATGACTGGGAAACTACAGCAGAAGTGATCAGGGAGACAGGGAGAAAGGTGCTGGGTGTGTCATCTGGAAGGAGGAAAAGAAGAAAAGGGAAAGACTTGGTGGTGGAATGAGGAAGTTCAGGATAGTATCCAGAGGAAGAGGTTAGCCTAGAAGAAGTGGGACATGGACAGGACTGAAGAGAATAGACAGGAATACAAGGAGTTACAGCACAGAGTGAAGAGGGAGGTGTCTAAGGCCAAGCAGAAGGCATATGACGAGTTGTACACTAGGTTAGACACTAGAGAAGGAGAGAAGGACTTGTTCAGGTTAGCTAGGCAGAGGGATCAAGATGGGAAGGATGTGCAGCAAGTTAGAGTTATTAAGGATAGAGATGGAAGGGTGCTCACAAGTGAGGAGAGTGTACAGAGGAGATGGAAGGAGTACTTGAGGAGCTAATGAATGAGGAAAATATGAGGGGGAAAAAAAAAAAAAAAAAAAAAAAAAAAAAAAAGTAGAAGGGGTGAACGCTGTGGAACAGAAAGTAGATAACATTAGAAAGGATGAAGTCAGGAAAGCTTTGAAGAGCATGAAAAGTGGAAAGGCAGTTGGTCCTGACGACATCCCGGTGGAGGTCTGGAAGTGTCTGGGAGAGGCAGCAGTGGAATTTTTAACTAGTTTGTTCAACAGGGTTTTAGAGAGTGAGAGGATGTCTGAGGAATGGAGAAGTGTGTTAGTATTCTTTAAGAATAAGGGTGATGTGCAGAGTTGCAGTAACTATAGGGGGATAAAGTTGATGAGCCATACAATGAAGCTACAGGAAAGAGTAGTGGAAGCTAGGTTATGGAAGGTAGTGGAAATTTGTGAGCAGCAGTATGGCTTCATGACCAGAAAGAGCACAACAGATGCAATTTTTGCTCTGAGAATTTTGATGGAGAAGTATAGGGATGGTCAGAGGGAGTTGCACTGTGTGTTTGTAGACTTGGAGAAAGCGTATGACAGGGTGCCAAGAGAAGAGCTGTGGTACTGTATGAGGAAGTCAGGAGTAGCAGAGAAGTATGTCAGAGTGGTGCAGGACATGTATGAGAGGAGCAGGACAGTGGTGCGGTATGCTGTAGGTCAGACAGAGGAGTTCAAAATAGAGGTGGGACTACATCAGGGATCAGCTCTGAGCCCCTTCCTGTTTGCTATAGTGATGGACCAGTTGTCAGGAGGTCAGACAGGAGTCTCCTTGGGCAATGATGTTTGCAGATGACCTTTTGATCTGTAGTGAGAGCAGGGAGCAGGTGGAGGAAAACCTGGAGAAGTGGAGGTTTGCGCTGGAGAGAAGAGGAATGAAATTCAGTCGTAGTAAGACTGAGTACATGTGTGTGAATGAAAGGGAGGGAAGTGGAACAGTAAGGTTACAGGGTGAAGAAGGTACAGTAGGTTTAAGTATTTGGGGTCAACAGTCCAGAGTAATGGAGTGTGTGGGAAAGAGGTGAAGAAGCGAGTGCAGGCAGGTTGAAATGGGTGGAGAAAGGTGTCAGGAGTTTTGTGTGATAGGAAAATATCAGGAAGAAGAAGAAGGAGGACTGGAACACAGCGGGGGTGTTGGTGAGACCATATGGCATGACCAAGTATTCATAATGGCCTTGGGATGTGTGAAAGGTGGTTTTCCATTTGTTTCCCTCTCTGATACCTATAAGATTATGAGCGCTGCAGAGGTTGAGTTTGGAGAAGATGCAGGCCCCCTGTAGTTGTTCTAAGGTGGCAGGAACCAAAGGAAGAGGTTAAGGATAGAGTACAGTGAGGGCATTGAGCCCTCGGTAATCAATGCAGGGACGGAGGCAGCCATCCTTTTTTCCATGAAGAACCCAGCGGAGATGTAGATGGGCGGATATAACCGGCCACTAGCGCCTCTGATGTAATCCTCCATAGCTTTGGTTTCGGGGAGAGAAAGCGGGTAGACTCGACTTTTGGGAGGCATAGCATTGGGGAAGAGGTCAATGGCACAGTTCCAGGGCCGATGTGGCGGGAGGTGGGTGGCCCTTTCTTTGCTGAATACCTACTTGAGGTCACTGTATTCCCTGGGAAGAGTGATAATGTGCTGCCAACACCACATTATAATATTACATTATTAGCAGGATTATAACAGTATTATAAATATCCGAACCTGCCGTAAATCGTTTCGTCATACTTCAGACAAGTATGCATTTTCACACATGCGCAGTACAAATCGTGTTTCTGGTACAGATCAGGTAGTGACGAACTAATCAAGTTTCCCCCACAGATTCAAAGGGATGTTGCGCATGAGGTCAATACAAAATGAACGAATCGCTCTGAGACTTGAAACTTGTTAAAAACTTGTTCCTGAGTCACATTAAGTAATATCCTACCCAACCACCATTATGAACGCAAATATATTCAGGTCTCATAACTGTAAAAGCACCTGGCCAAACAAAGACAACATGTCAGATATTTCCCAAGAAACAGTGAGTAAAAGTTTAATACTCAGTTAGATAGTTGAAAACATTAAATCAATAAACAATCAAAGCTAGTGGCTCGATGCACAAACTATTATTTTAAACTTTATTTATTGCATTTGAGCACAAAAGCAATATACGGCAGAGCGTGCATTGAATAGCAGTTAGGGGATATAATTTTGCATTGAAACTGTGTACAGCTCATTACAGGCCGAACACAAAATATGCCTCAGAGCAACCATAGAGTTCAAGTCAATATCTATTCTTACTTTCTGTCTATCATGTAAGTCTAAACTGGGAGTGAGCAGAAACAAAATAGCTTGAAGCCAACTTACCTGTTAAGTAACAAAGACGCCACATTTTCATCCAATCCAACTGCAGATAGCATTTCAATTCCTTCCACCTTGTAATTTCTGTACCTATGTGTATTCTACTTTTGTTGTAATAGGTTTGATAAGCAGCTGCACACCTCTTTCGGTGAATCTGTGAATTTTTACTCAAGTTTAACCTTAATATGAGAATTCATCATTGTTGTGATATGCTAATTAGGACACACGGAAGTGTCACATGACTTTCTGTGCTCCTTTTGTCTAATTAGCATACGAAAAACTTGGATGGGTTTTTTAAAAATTCAGTTCCTTTACTCTGCGTCATGGCTGAAGCTATAGGAACGCTTCTATGTGGAAGTTGTGTCTGAAGCTGTGTGAAATCACGCTGATTTATCAGCTTGGGTAGGTCATGTGACACCAACAAGACTATAAAAGGGCACATTACTACAGCTTCTTTGTCTTCAGGAAGTGCTTTTTGTACATCTGTTGATTGTCCTGTTAAGTCAAGAAGCTTTTATTGTCATTCCAACCACATATAGCTGACACAGTACATAGTGAAATTAGACAACATTTCTCCAGGACCCTGGTGCTACATTAAAACAAGCACCATTCTGGATCCGGAGTGGCCACTGTGTGCACTACTGCCACGCCGCCATCTTGGAAAACCACTGTCCTATCTAGGAAAACCTGTCTGTCTAGACTAGGGCAAAAGAAAAGATGTATATAAAAAAGATTAGGAAAGATGCATAAAAGTGCATGCATCCATGCCCCGCTACACTTCAGGGGACGAATCTCACTTTTTCCGCATTGTTTGTAGATCGTGCAGCTCTCAAGTGAGCTGGTTGCGTGTACTGTGAAACTTTTCCACGCCATAAACTCTACTCTTGCTTGGCTGTTTTCTCCAGCCAAGCGCCTGCGGCTCGTGACTCTGGTCCCACGTTTACTGAGGCAGCATGCTGACTTAGATCATGGGTCTTGCAAGTCGAGTTAGTGAAGGCGGAACAAGAGACTGATGATCTCCTTTCTATTAACCGACACTGCACAAAGGTGGGTTTTTGTTAAATGTGAGCCAAAATCACCACAATTAAAAAGAACCAAAGACTTAAACTACTTCAGTCTGTGTGCACTGAATTTATTTAATACATGAGTTTCACAATTTGAGTTGAATTACTGAAATAAGTGAACTTTTCCACAACATTCTAATTTATTGAGAGGCACCTGTACTTGTTTAAGTACACAAATTATTGACTATATAAAAAACAGAACCGTGACAAAATACATTGACCTTTAATTTAATACATCATGGCTTTATACTATGGGATCACCCCTTTGCAGAAAGGGTGTTTGAAGCTTATGTGAAACAGCCATCTATTGGCTAGGAGGGTCCGGTGATGTAGTGAAGCAGACCAGCAAGACTATAAAAGGGCATCTATGTCAGAATCGGTCATGGGGTTCACAGGTTGAGTTAGCAGAACAAGTTATGGGTAATTCCCTGTCTCCATTGCAGATCCGGAAACTCGGTCTGTGATTTCTTCTAATCCAAATTAGGATAAAATTGATTTAATTTTAGAGCTGCCTGCTCTATCATTGTGATTATGAAATCAATCAGCAGAGTAAACAGCCCACTCCAATATAAAACTAGAACAAATCCCCACCCCTCTCTTTCACAGTGGGAATGGGATTGTGTCAACCTCAAAATAGTCATCACACTTGTGTTGTAGCTTGTACTTGTGTCATGGAAATCTGTCTTAATTCTGAAATAAAATAACAGTCGTCAGTTACCAACAGAAGAAAAACTTTATTCTCTGCAGAGGGATGTCTGTCCCATTCAGGAAAATGTGCACGGAGATAGTTCCTCTCTCGTGTACTGTTTTATAACCCTTCTCCTGCCCCCACTACCCCCACCCTTTGTTCTCCCTCAACTGAAGAACCCCAAAATAGGTTTTGTTCTGTGCGTTGACCAATAGAATAAACTACATGTACCGATCATGTGCTGATCACTGTCTGCACATGCAGTTCTTCAGTCAGGGTGGGAGGGGCAAGTGCAGCACAAGCGGAAAAATAAAGTTCCTTTATCTTCAACAGAGACATTATTTCACTCTACTTTTGCTGATCCAAGCAATTAATAAGAACATAAAGGACATTTAAGAGAACATACACAGAATGAAAATTTTCTACCACACTTGTTTAAGTACCTACATATTTTTGACTATTAAAAAAAAAGACAGAACCTTGACAAAATATACATAGTAGAGGGCAGACATGCATTTTGTCTCTCACCCGGGCTCTAAGAAGTCATGCTACATTACCAATAAATGTCAAACTCTAATATTGGTGATGAGACGTGAAAAAGGAAATGCTAAAATGTTCTGCAGGACAAAGGATTTCAGAGACCTTCAGCTAATTGGTGCTTATAGAGCAATGGACCATCAAGAGATCACAGATGATGCCTTTAGTAACCCACAATTCCTAGTGTCTGTACATTAAGACTGCAGTATCCATTAGAGATGCAAAGATCAATTAATGGACTTGCGTATAGTTTATACTGGAAGTGCTGGAAGAATTAAGGCTAATGCCTTATGCAGTTTTAAGCGTATGCATCGTCATGCTGCATATGCATTCTTTGGACTTCTTTATTGTGACTTGCAGCAGTGTCCTTTGCAGAACTTTGGCCTATATGACAGTATAACAACCAGGGACATGGGAGCATTGGAAAGGCATAAGGAGGCATCAGAGGATCTATCTATCCATCCATCCATCTATCCACACAGCTGAAATCATAAGTTTACATAGACTATAAAAAAAAAAAAGAAAAAGACAACCTTTTTCCCCCCTCACTGTCTGACATTAAATCAGACTACACATTTTCTGTTTTAGGTCAGTTAGTGTACAAGACTCTACTCCCTATAAAACAGATGCAGACCCAAGTACTACCAAACACTATTGGTAATTTAATAGGACAATAAACATAATTTGTCAATTAGTCTTTGGAAAGAGTCTTCATTAGTTTTGGGCAGCGGTGTATTAATTAGTTTGCCTGCTTCAGTGAAAAAGCCTTTAAGAATCTGGTAGCCATGACACACATTCTGTGGTACATTTACCCAGAGAGCAGGAGGGTGAAGAGTTCATGAGGTGTGGGAGAGTCTTTAATTTAACAAGTATTCTCAAATTAGCAAGTATAGTAGATTTTTAATTATACCAAAAGTTCAGTTTTTACACTGTGTGGGTCAGTTGTAACAAATCAAAACTTTTATAAATTATATACATATAATGTACATAAGGAAAATCAATATTAATCTGTTGTCAACAATATGTGATTTACCATTGAGGGTATCATTAATGAACTAAGAAAACAAGGAATAGGTTAAATAAATAGGTTAAATTTTAATGATAGCATGATAAGAATTAAGAAATTAAGGAATTAAGACACATGGGAATATAAATAGGCAAACTGATCAGAAAATTTAAAAAATAAAATAAATAATTAAAAAAATAGTGAGAACAATCAATACATTACAGGGAAAAAAAACAAACAAACTGATAGAGTAGGGGTGGGGACAGAATCACTGATTCACATTGGAAGCCACACAACATGTGCTGATAAGGGAATTTCAGGTGTGTTAGATAAAATATTCCTTTACCTCCACCATCAGCACAAAATATATTTACTCAAAATGTTGAGATTAAATGACTACTAATTTTGAAGATGCAATTCAATTTATATACACGCTGTAATGTACATATTGGTGTGCTACCTTTTTAAAATAGGGACTAAACACAGGTAGGAAGTGAATTTGGGAGAGAAAAAGTTTTAGGACACAGCAGACAACTCATGGCAGAGTATTGGGCTGAGAAATTCACTGGAGCCAGTGGTTTGTAATTTTCACATAAATATAATTAATACAATTAAGAAAATCTAGTGCCACTTACTGCTCTGTTACACTGTTCTCTGCTGCTGCAGTTGCAGGTCACCGTCACGTTTCCGATATCCAAAACATGAGGAAAACAGACCCAGCATGAAGATAGACAAAAGACAGCGTTTTATTCAACTCAAAAAATAAACAAACACAACCGACACTACATAAAGACAAGGACTAGCCCCAAACCCTGGCAAAAGGCCACTATATATATACGAAACATAATTAAGGAACACATTGGGAACAGGTGAACATCAATGAAGACACATTAGGAACAAGGCGGGGCTAACACAGGCACATGACATAAAAACCTAAACAAAACCAATCCCTGTTAGCAACCCCCCCTAGTGGTCCAACCTGGGACCTGCCACCCGTAACAGTCACATAACTATCACATAATTACATAAAATGAATAGCTACTTTGCCATTTGCTATTGTGTATGCAGAGTTCTAAAGTGACTTACAGCAAGGAATGTTGATATATGACTTTTTCTATTAAGTAATGTACATAAATGTCATTTTAATCTAACCATTTTGGAATATGTTATGTAAAATAGTATGGTTGGTATAGTTTTCTTGTATAATCAACAAATCAAAATATATACAGATTGTTTCTTAAAACACACTAACAGATCTGGACTGACAAGACTGAAAAAGAAGATGAAGCAGGGACATTTTATAGGCTATCCTTTATGGTTATAAATATGAGGTGATGACTTTGCAAGGAAACAAATGGTCAGATCCGGAAACTCGGTCTGTGATTTCTTCTAATCCAAATGAGGATAGAATTTTGATTTAATTTTGATTTAATTTTAGAGCTGCCTGCTCTTACACACAGAAAAATAGAGGTATTGTTTCTGTACCTAAAAGTATATTTGCCACAAGAGTACCCTGTATGGTACAGGAAGTGCCCTGAACTTCAGTAGGTTTTGCAGTCATCTGATTTGTTAGATAAAGCTTTTGAGATGGTTCATTCTCCACATATGATTAAAGAACACTGTAAGGCCAAGATGGACTATACAAAACCTGTACACTACACCCTGAAAGGCCCTTCAGGGAAGAAAATTGGAACCTACTCCTATGTTCCCATCTCTGAAGTCCCAAGATGAACAGTTTCTGATGGACTATAAAGATGGCCTTTATTTTAAGGAACATTTGTTTTTTAGCGAGCATCCAGATGCTTTAAGACTTCATTTTTACGAGGATGAATTTGAAATAGTTAACCCTCTAGGACCTAAGAGGATGAAGTATAAGTTGTGTGCATTTTACTACATTGTTGGAAATGTAGGTGGAAAATATCGATCCCATCTTAAGCACATTCACTTAGCTCTGCTGGTTTGTCATTCACATTTGAAACAGTTTGGTATGGACATCATATTAAAACCATTGATAGATGATCTAAAACAACTTTTAACTGAAGGCTTCACTTTGAGTGTCTGTGGAACAGAACACAAAGTTTATGCTGCTTTAGCGACGTTTTCTGCTGACAATTTGTCAGATTGATTGGTGGCTTCCGCATGTGTTTTAACTCAGGTCGAATTTGTCGTTACTGTATGGCAACACATTCAGTCAATGAATATCATCTCCAGTGTGTCCAACATAACAAAGAAAATGCTGCTTTGTATGGTGTAAATGGCAAAAAGTTCATTTGATGCGCTAGGTTATTTTAAGGTGACTAAATCTTTGCCCCCAGACATCATGCATGATATGTTGGAGGGGGTTTTTCCACTGACATTGAAGCATGTTATTTGTGAAGCTCATAAACAAATGCATATAACAATAACCGAGCTAAATGAAGAGCTTCAAAAATTCTCTTTTGGTCAGAATGACAAGGCCAATAAGCCTGTGCTGTTGTCTGAACGACTTCTTCAAACTTCAGGGATCGTAGGAACAGCTGCTCAGAAATGGTGTCTTTTTAGATTGTTGCCATTTATAATGGGCCATCATGTTCCACCTGGCAGCACATATTGGCATTATGTAAAGAGATTGCAGACATAGTCATGGCAGCTAAATTGAAGAAAGATGAACTAGCATATCTAGAATTACTTGTACATGCATTCCTTTCAGAGATGACAGAAGTGTTTTGATGCCAAAATGTCACTATCTTCTACATTATCCCAGATTAATGTTAATGTATGGTCCTCTTCATTCTCATTGGTGTATGAGATTCAAAGGAAAACATCAGTATTTTCAGAACCTGACTTGTAACTGTCGAAGTTTTGTAAACATAACAATGACACTGAACAATTGTCACCAGTTCAAACAATGCTAGGAATTTTTACCAGTCAATATTTTGGGTAATTCTGAAAAGGTTCCTAGCAGATGTATCTGCACACCTTTATTGTGCAGATCAAGTACATTCTTAATATTGATACCACATGGGTGCTTTGCAATAAAATCTTGCTTCCATTGTCCTTTGACTCACATTTTCATGCATACCATGTAAGAGTAGATAGTGACTGGATATTGCTCAAACCTGGAGATGAGTTGGACTACACATCACTTGACACATATACAGTTGATGATAATCTATATGTTGGATTGAGACATTTTGTATAAATGCTTGCAGGTTTTTGGCAGGGTCAGATGAATGGAATGCTTAATGTATTAAAGTCAATTTTTTGCCCCCTTTACACCTGTCATAGCTGACAATTGTCATTTATTGACCCTCATGTTCCAAACCTGTATAAATTCTTTCTTTAATTAAACACAGAATTAAATTGTGAAACATGCACTGCCTCTGTGATTTGTATTTAAAACTGGTTAATAAAATGCTCGCAAAAACTAATGCTTCTAAAGGAATTAAATAGCACTATGCAAGTGCACTTTTTATTGTTTTTTAGAAATCAGTTCAGCATCACATCAGTGAAAAACTATGGAAAAATATCAGGATGTAATTTTAAATTAACCAGGACATAAAGGTACAGTTTCTATCACTAGGGGTGCATAAATGTTCTTTTAGAGGTACAAACAAGAAGGTACAAAAATGTACCAATGTTCAGAGGTACATTGGTGTACCCTGCTAGGGTACAGCTGGAGTGACAAAGCATTTGTACTATTTTAGGTACAGTCCTGTACCTTGATTTTTCTGTGTGTATAGAAGAGCAGACATACAAGTTAAAATCATGTCCAAGAGCTTGTTCATCACAATAGACCTAAAGGATGCATACTTTCACATCAGTATCCTGCCAGAACACAGGAGATTCCTCAGGTTCCATGGGAGCGGTCCAAGCCATGACACGGCATTGAGGTCCCTCAAAAGGAAATGTCTCCAGGTTATATATGTAACCCGGTTCCCTGAGCAGGGAACACAACACTGCATCATTTGCCACAATCTAGGTATCTACTCATGCCTTCCCTCAGACAAGTAAAAGTTGAATGAACATGATTTAGATGCCGTTTTATGGTCTTACTTTGCCATGTCATCTGCCCCTCCTAACCAGTAGATTGTTGTTTCAAACATGCTTCAGATGCTGCTTCCATGAAAGCATGTTCCCATAGCATTAAGCCATGATGCAGTGTCTCAATCCCTTCTCAGGGATTTGGGCTACATACATAACCTGGAGACATTTTTCTCCCTATGAGAATGGTTTTCAAATGGGAATAATAAAAATGGGATCAGTGGAAGTTCTGTAGTTTAACGTGCAAATATCTGTACTAAGAAATTAATGTGATAATATGGATGTTACCATTGTTATCTCTTATAACACTTATCTAAATATCTGTTCTTTAACTCTTACAGATATTTGCATATTTAAGCTAGATAGGTATCTGTAGTACAATCTAGCCATGGGGGTCACAGTCCAGTGACTTCTGTGCCGGTCCCAAGCCCGGATAAATAGAGAGGGTTGTGTCAGGAAGGGCATCCGGCGTAAAACATTGCCAAATTTAACCATGCGAATCGTCAGTACGAATTTCATACCGGATCGGTCGAGGCCCGGGTTAACAACGACCGCCATCGGCGCCGTTGACCTACAGGGCGCCGGTGGAAATTGGGCTACTGTTGGTCGAAGAAGTAGAGGAGGGAGGAGAGTGCGCAGACAGAGAGAGAAGAGGAAAGGTAAGAGTGTAGGACTGAGAATAGGAACTCTGAATGTTGGTACTATGACAGGGAAAGGTAGAGAGCTGGCTGATGTGATGGAGAGAAGGAAGGTGGATATACTGTGTGTACAGGAGACCAGGTGGAAGGGTAGCAAGGCTCGTAGTATAGGAGCAGTGTTCAAGCAGTTTTATTATGGTGTGGATAGTAAGAGAAATGGGGTAGGTGTGGTCCTGAAGGAGGAGTTTGTGAGGAATGTTCTGGAGGTGAAGAGAGTGTCAGACAGGGTGATGAGTCTGAAGTTAGAGATTGAAGGGGTGATGTTGAATGTTGTTAGTGGTTATGCCCCACAGGTAGGTTGTGAGTTAGAGGAGAAAGAGAGATTCTGGAGTGAATTAGATGAGGTGATGGAGAGTATTCCCACGGGTGAGAGAGTGGTGATAGGAGCGGATTTTAATGGACATGTTGGTGAGGGGAACACAGGTGATGAGGAGGTGATGGGCAGGTTTGGAGTTAAGGAAAGGAACCTTGAAGGACAGATGGTAGTGGACTTTGCTAAGAGGATGGACATGGGTGTGGTTAACACTTATTTTCAGAAGAGGGAGGAGCATAGAGTGACTTACAAGAGTGGAGGTAGGAGAACACAGGTAGACTACATCCTATGTAGAAGAGGCAATCTGAAAGAGATTAGTGACTGTAAAGTGGTAGTGGGAGAGAGTGTAGCCAGACAGCATAGGATGGTGGTGTGTAGGATGACTCTGATGGTCTGTAAGAAGAAGAGGCCAGAGATAGAGAAGAAAACCAAGTGGTGGAAGCTGAAAAAGGAGGAATGTTGTGAGGAATTTAAACAGAAGTTGAGGCAGGCTCTGGGTGGTCAGGTAGTGCTGCCAGATGACTGGGAAACTACAGCAGAAGTAATCAGGGAGACAGGGTGAAAGGTGCTGGGTGTGTCATCTGGAAGGAGGAAAGAAGATAAGGAGACTTGGTGGTGGAATGAGGAAGTTCAGGATAGTGTCCAGAGGAAGAGGTTAGCCAAGAAGAAGTGGGACATGGACAGGACTGAAGAGAATAGACAGGAATACAAGGAGTTACAGCGCAGAGTGAAGAGGGAGGTGTCTAAGGCCAAGCAGAAGGCATATGATGAGTTGTATACTAGGTTAGACACTAGAGAAGGAGAGAAGGACTTGTACAGGTTAGCTAGGCAGAGGGATCGAGATGGGAAGGATGTGCAGCAAGTTAGAGTTATTAAGGATAGAGATGGAAGGGTGCTCACAAGTGAGGAGAGTGTACAGAGGAGATGGAAGGAGTACTTTGAGGAGCTGATGAATGAGGAAAATGACAGGGAAAAAAGAGTAGAAGGGGTGAACTCTGTGGAACAGAAAGTAGATAAGATTAGAAAGGATGAAGTCAGGAAGGCTTTGAAGAGGATGAAAAGTGGGAAGGCAGTTGGTCCTGATGACATCCTGGTGGAGGTCTGGAAGTGTCTGGGAGAGGCAGCAGTGGAATTTTTAGCTAGTTTGTTCAACAGGGTTTTAGAGAGTGAGAGGATGCCTGAGGAATGGAGAAGAAGTGTGTTAGTGCCGATCTTTAAGAATAAGGGTGACGTGCAGAGTTGCAGTAACTATAGGGGGATAAAGTTGATGAGCCATACAATGAAGGTATGGGAAAGAGTAGTGGAAGCTAGGTTAAGGAAGGTAGTAGGAATTTGTGAGCAGCAGTATGGCTTCATGCCCAGAAAGAGCACAACAGATGCAATTTTTGCTCTGAGAATTTTGATGGAGAAGTATAGGGATGGTCAGAGGGAGTTGCACTGTGTGTTTGTAGACTTGGAGAAAGCATATGACAGGGTGCCAAGAGAAGAGCTGTGGTACTGTATGAGGAAGTCAGGAGTAGCAGAGAAGTATGTCAGAGTGGTGCAGGACATGTATGAGAGGAGCAGGACAGTGGTGAGGTGTGCTGTAGGTCAGACAGAGGAGTTCAGTGTGGAGGTGGGCCTGCATCAGGGATCGGCTCTGAGCCCCTTCCTGTTTGCTATAGTGATGGACCAGTTGTCAGAGGAGGTCAGACAGGAGTCTCCTTGGACAATGATGTTTGCAGATGACATTGTGATCTGTAGTGAGAGCAGGGAGCAGGTGGAGGAAAACCTGGAGAGGTGAAGGTTTGCGCTGGAGAGAAGAGGAATGAAAGTCAGTCGTAGTAAGACTGAGTACATGTGTGTGAATGAAAGGGAGGGAAGTGGAACAGTAAGGTTACAGGGTGAAGAGGTGAAGAAGGTACAGGAGTTTAAGTACTTGGGGTCAACAGTCCAGAGTAATGGAGAGTGTGGGAAAGAGGTAAAGAAGCGAGTGCAGGCAGGTTGGAATGGGTGGAGAAAGGTGTCGGGAGTTCTGTGTGATAGGAAAATATCAGCGAGAATCAAGGGGAAGGTGTACAGGACAGTGGTGAGACCGGCCATGCTGTATGGTTTAGAGACAGTGTCACTGAGGAAGAGACAGGAGTCAGAGCTAGAGGTAGCAGAGCTGAAGATGTTGAGGTTCTCTTTGGGAGTGACAAGGTTGGACAGGATTAGGAACGAGTACATCAGAGGGACAGCTCATGTTGGACGTTTGGGGGACAGAGTTAGAGAGGCCAGATTAAGATGGTTTGGACATGTTCAGAGGAGGGAGAGTGAGTATATTGGTAGGAGAATGTTGGACATGAAGCTGCCAGGCAGGAGGCAAAGAGGAAGGCCAAAGAGGAGGTATATGGATGTAATTAATGAGGATATGAAGCTAGTGGGTGCAAGGGTTGAGGATGCAGAAGATAGGGATAGGTGGAGAGAGATGATTCGCTGTGGCGACCCCTGAAGGGAGAAGCCGAAAGAAGAAGAAGAAGAGGTATCTGTTGTACAATGTGGTCCTCTTTTTTGAATTCACAAATGTATTAAATTAGATTTTTCCCACATATTCCACAGATTATCAAATAAGACATTAATATGGATAGTCATTATTTCCTGTGTTTAAAATGACCTATGTGCCTATTGTCTTGTTTTAGTGTTTATTGTAATGGCTTGCACTGTTTGCATTTTATATAGACTGTGTTATCTTGTTTAGCTCTGTGTAGACTCATGCAGTTCTGTGTTATATGTAGCACTATATTCCTGGATGAACTTTGTTTCATATGATATGCACAGAACCCAGGTATACCCTGATGTTGACTATTTTACCTAAATTGCCTTTTAAGTTTAGATTAGATGGTTACCCAGTTTGACTACATGTATTGCAAAATATGTAAATCCTTTTGTCAGCATTTGAGATTTGTTCCATAGTGCATAGTGTCATTTCATGTAAGAACTAGCAAGATCACTTGAAGATCACGATGCAGAGTGTAATTGATAATAGAAAAAAGAGATTTTTGAACTTTTGTAAACTGCTAATTTGCACTAATCGTGTTATAAACCTGTTCTATTTTCAAGCAAGAAAGAACTTGCGACACTTGTGACATGCAATGGGATACAACATGTGACCTTTTTTTTAAAAAAAGAACACTGGTCTAAAATCCAGTACATACACCGATCAGCCACAACATTATGACCACTGACAGAATCATTCTATTCACTTTATCTCCTCATCATGGCACCTGTTAGTGGTTAGGATATATCAGGCAGCAATAATATAAATAAATTCTTTATATATTTTATTTATATTTTTTATTATATATATATATATATATATATATATATATATATATATATATATATATATATATATATATATATATATATATATATATATATATATATATATGCGCAGGTGCATCTGGTGTCGTGGAAGATAAGGAACCAATCACAAAACTAATTGTTGCAACAGCAGTTCAGCAGTTCAAAGACGGCTCCAAGTAGTTCTATCCTTAGCAATTCCATGGGTCTCCAGGCTGTCAACACAGAGCCATCCCCAGCGACAAGACAGGTCCAAAGAGAAGAAGTGGTCACATTGGGAACTTAGAACACCGGGAGCTCAGCAGTAGCTCGATGGGTAGCTCAGCAGACAGGCAGTAAGGGAGAGAGAGAAAGAGAAAGAAAAAGAGAAAGAGAGATTAGGTTTGCTTGTTATCACGTTATGGTTAAAAACAATATACATTGTGTGCATAGCGCAGGTAGGGACTCCATTAAGACTAGCTATAACAGCATGAACTAAAAGGCTGTTCCATAACTAAGAGAAAGATCTGCCCCTGTTGTGGCCTTTACTACTTAAAGTACTGCCAAGTAGCCAGAACCTTATGATTGAAGTAGGCATGGCGGATCATAAGAAAACAAAAGGTTGTTGAGGTACTGTGGTGCAAGAACATTCAGTGCGGTGTGGATAAGATAGGAGTGATGTGTTCATATCTATATTCTAGTTACGACACAATCTGCTGCATTCTGCAGCTTGTTTATGCACCTACTGAAACATCCAGAGAGTAAGGTGTTACAAAAATGCAAAATAGAGGTAAGAAAAAACAAGTACTACTATTTCTGCATCATATAGTGGCATTATACTTCTTATCTTAGCAATATGTCTCAGATGAAAGAAGTCTACCCTAGTGATATTTTCAAATGAAATACATGAATCAATAATCACACCAAGGTCTTTACTGCTGCACATGATAAAATAGAAGGGCCATCCAGAGTTACTCTGTATTCAAAAAGCTTACATCTGGCTGCATGTAGTCCTAGTACAAGAACTTCTGTGTTGTCAGCAAGCAGGAGGACGTTATTAAGCATCCACTGTCTAATGTCCATTACACATTCTTCAATCTTATTAAGTTGGTGCATCTCATGTGGCTTTGCTGGAAAATATTACAGTGTGTCATCAGCATAACAGTGAAAGCTAATACAATGTTTATGCATAACTAGACCAAGAGATAGCATATATAAGGAAAAAAGCAGTGGGCCTAAAACAGAACCTTGTGGAACACTGAACATAACCTTAGTATGCATAGAGAAGTCACCATTTAGATGTGTAAACTGAAAAATCAATTAAATAAGACCTGAGCCAGGAGATACCTGTTCCCTTAACCCCAACAACATTTTCTAGCCTATCAAGTAGAATAGTATCACCAATGACACTAAGATCAAGCAACACCAGCAGGGAGACACATCCCTTATAAGAGGCCAGTAACACGTCATTTACCACTTTTTCCAGTGTTGTCTCTTTGCTAAGATGCCTAAATCCTGACTGATACATTTCATAAATGTTATTCCTATGTAGGTATGAGCATAACTGCTGTACAACAACCTTTTTTCTAGGATTTTAGAAATAAAGAGAAAGTTTGATATTGGCCTACAGTTGGACAGCTGACAGGGGTCAAGGTCGGGGTTTTTTAAATCGGGTTTGATAACCACTAGTTTAAAAGATTTAGCCCCTAGCCAGTTGCTAAGGGAAGAATTGCTTATTCATTATCTGTTTAAAGAAACATGTAGGTAAGGGATCTATTATGCAGGGTGATGATTTAGAAGAGGAAATTAGTGACATTAAATCGGTCTCTTGAAGTGCTGATCAGAAACATTAATATTACAGGATTATCTGTCAAATTGTTTGGCTTTAAATGAATAGTCTGAATTTTCTGTCTGATATTGTCAATTATTCCATTGAAATAATTCATGAAGTCATTGCTGCTGCATATTGATGGCTTTTCTACAAATCTAAAATTTAGCATTATTCTATTTTTATTTTATCTTCTATTAGGGTGGAGAGATAAACAGATCTAGCAGCATGAAGTGATTTTCTGTAGCACAGGAGGCTTTCCTTCACCGCTGACTGAAATTCTACAAATAAAGTTATTACACAGCTTTCTAACAAAACTGTGTGTGTAGTCATTGTACCAGGGCCCTCATCCAGTCACCCTTGGCCCAAACCTAGCTTCATGAGACTGGAGAAAAAGGCTAGCATTGCTAATTGGGCCCCCCTCTTAAGGATGGGAGGCCGGCCAGCATGCTAAGGTGCAGGCCAGTCAGTTGCGAGAAGACTGAATATCTATAATCTCCGCCAGGTGGGCCGATAAAGAACCCTGACACCCAAGTGCTAGGTATCCTGGGAGCACCCTCTCTGGGGTTAGGTTGACTCTTGGCAGCATGAAAACTATTGCCAAATGTGTATCAATGGGTTCTGGATACCATAAAGGAAGGGTACAGTATCCAGTTTGCCTCCTTCCCCCCCACCCTCAACATTTCAAGGCATGTTTACATTTACATTTACACATCTAGCATTTGGCAGAAAATTTTATCCAGAGCTACAATACAATTTAACACTGGTTCAATAGAATAGGATATCAGCCGCCTAAATTTTGATTTTTTTATTTTATTTTAATCTACATACAACATATCTGATGCATGCAGCTACTGGAAGCCAGTAGAGGGAACGCAGCAGTGGGATGGTGTGGGAGAACTTAGGCAGTTTGAAAACAAGTCATCAAAAAGCAGCTGCATTTTGGATCATTTGCAGTGGATTAATTGCATTCAGAAGCCAGTAGAGAGTTGCAGTAGTCCAGTCTCGAAATGACAAGACACTGAACAAGCACTTGAGTAGCCTGTGTGGATAGAAATGGTTGAATCCTTCTGATGTTGTACAGAAGAAACTGACATGAGCGTGTAACATTAGTAACATGGGAGGAAAAAGACAGTTGATTGTCCATGGTTACCCTAAGGTTGCCCACTATCAAAACTTTATTCTTCCAGCCGGAACTTCTGTCACTCCTGGGCAAAGGGCCCATATAACATGTTCCCCTCCCAGAGAAGAACTCCAGTGTTTACAGTCAGGACCTCATAGTACCCAAAATGTGTCCAATTTTAGACCTTTGTGCTCTGAAATGGAATCTGAAAGACATTCAACTAGGCCAACACCGCTCTACTTCTCAGGTAGAGAGGTTATTGGGGCTCATGGCTGCAGCAGCCAATGTTATTCCTTTGGGTCTACTGCAGATGACACAGTTTAAGCTCTGGCTCAGGAGCAAAGGGTTTCACCCCAGCAATCACCCTCCCAGGATCATAACGGTTCTTATGTGTGATCTACCTCCTGGGGCAGATAAACCAGAAAACCAGAACTTCATCTGCTTTTGGCAGCTGCAATAAACACAATCCGGTCTCCAAAGCAGTGCCTTGTTTACAGGAGCAGTGGAGGCTATCACCCAGGACTACAGGGCATGCAGCATGTCTTCATCCCTAGGTTTTGAGCTCACTCAACTAGGAAAATTGCCTCATACAGTTCCCTAGTTAAGGGTATTCCTTTACCTGTGTCAGGCACACTTTTATTAGGTTTTATAGTTTGGACCTGTAGGTCCCAGGTCCTACAGGACTAGTCAATGCTCTGCTCCCATATTTGTCTGTGCTGTTCACATAGCCCTGCAGGACAGACATCTTCCAGGGTTTGGTGGCATTGGAATTGACGTTCCCATAGCATCAAGCTATGATGCAGCGTTAAGTTCCCTACATATGTAATTTGGTTCCTTGAGAAGGGAATGAGATGCTGCATTGCTTGCCACACTCCAGGCATTAATTTGTGCTTCCTTCAGATAAGTAGAAGCTGGAGTAATGTGAGGTAGATGCCCTTTTATGGTCTTGCTGGCATGCTTCAGTTTGTCACATAACCTCCTAGAAACAAGACAATAAATTGATCTGTTTGCACACAGAGCTTCAGACACTGCTTCTGCAAAGGGGAGTTCCAATAGTGTATCCCACTTCTCAGGGAACCGGATTATATACGTGGCCTGCTGTTGTTTTTACACCCCTTCATAATGCAGTATCATGTATGTCCTGGTTTATATCTATATCAATATATAGAGATATATTTACTTATATAGGATTTAGTCTTTATTTCTTCCTTCTGGCTCTAATTTTTTCAGACTATATAATATGAAGATTGAGTCTCATAATTGCACTCAAATGCAAATGTGTTTCTAATTTCCATTTCAAAATATTCCCCATTTTTACACATGCTAATCAAAATGTGTCATAAATAATGAAAAACGACATCTCTGAATATTTACAAGGCTTCAAAAGGATCAGGGGAAAATGGCATGCTTTATTTTAATGCAGTGGGATAACTGTTAGTACTCTAAGGAAGTGGAATAATGAGTGGATGTTTGTATTCACTGACAATGTTTTCTTTCTGTAGCCTGACCGCATTATAAGCTGAAAGTGAAAGATTGATGGATTTATTTATAATATTATATATTTATATTTCTCAAGTAGGTTCTTGTTAAAGGGTCAAAACAATTAATGAGACTCACTAAATGTTACAGAAACCAAAACTTCAGAAGAATTTTTCTTGATGAACATCCTCTTTCTCTCGAAACTTTGTATACAATCCTTACATAGTGTATGTGCTTATATTGATATACTATACATTTTTATTACATGCACTATATATAAAGGGACATATGTACACCTACCCAATCAGCCAATCATGTGGCTGTAACACAATTCAGCCTGATGCAGATCATGAGATTCAGTTAATATTTACAACAGACATCCAAAAAGTGAAGAAATGTGATCTCGACTGTAGCATGAATGCTGATGCAAGACAGTTTGCATATTTTAGAAGCTGCTGATCTCCTGGGATTCTCACACACAGCAGTCTCCAGCATTTACAAATAATAGAGTGAAAAAGCAATCAGAGGAGACAGGGCAAACTGGGGTTACATGTAAAGCTTGAGTCAGCTACAGTTATGTTTTACACTTGTTGGCAAACACTTTTTCCCAAAGTGACTCTCAGTTGAGGATTATGGGTCTTGCTAAACAGCAGGAGATTGGCCAAGATTCATACTCACTACCATCCAATCTGGTGTCCAGAGTCTGAAACTCTGACCCATCATTCTCCACCACATGTTACTACCATTTTGACCAGAAAAGCATCTCATAATACACAATAAATTAAAACACATTAAACTGAACCTCAAGATGGATGGGCTACAACATCAGGTTACAGCTAATATAAACAAACAAACAACAAGCAAACAGTGTTTATATAGCATATATGAGTACCATGATTAACAATCCTTTTAATCCCAGTCCAGCAGAGAGAATTAATTGTACTTAATTTCTTTAAAAGAGTACTGCACTATATCCAATATACATGTAAATAAGTAAACAAAATAAACAATCGTAAATAAATAAATAATCTAGGTAAAATTAATACTGAAGTTCTCAGGGCACATCAGTTTAGTTCTTAGTTTAAGGGTCTTCATTACTTGTGATCGCCTGAGTTAAACCTACTGTGAACATTGACTAACATTTACATTTCTGGCATTTGACAAACGTGAACAAAAGTACTTTAAGGTCTCCATCAATGAATATATTAACATTGGTTCAGCAGGCCACAGACTTAGGATACCATCTAAAAAACTGTGTTGGGAGTTTTTTTTTTTTTTTTACACAAAATACACATACAACAATACATAAAACAAACAGGGCACATAAGAGCTTGCTTAAGTAGGTCTTTAGATGTCGTTTGAAGATGGCCAGTGACTCATCTGTGCGAACATCTAGGGAAAGTTCATTCCACCACCTCAATGCCAGAATAGACAAGAGTCTAGATGAATAGCTACCTTGTGCCCTGAAAGATGGTGGGACCAGGCAAGCAGTGCCTACCACTACCCAGCGCTGCTTGGAGACTGGATTGCTTTGGTCGTGGCCGCTGAAGGAGACAAAAAGGGAGAGGACTTACACCATACAATTGAGCAATGGGCATAAGTGCTGAGAACTTGAACTGGGCACAGCAGGTGCAGTCTCTCCTGCTCCAGCAACTTGTGAGGCCGAGGGCAGAAGGCCTGCAGAAAGACCAGATGTCTGGCTAATAGTAGTTTCATTCCATTGCCAGAGGCTGGCTCCATTGGCTCAAAGAGGGCTTAGAGAAGTCCCTTCAGGACCACTGAGACCACTTTATGGTTAGGAGGGGAGACGTGGTCTGCAGGAAAGCCTCAGCTGCCTGGAACCATGCAAAAAGCAAGAGACCAGAGAACGGGCACGTGATTCATGGCAATGCCTGCCATGTATACAACAAGGTATAGGGTAATAGGCTCAAATAGGTGAGTCTGCAGGAACTCTTGCACTGTACTAACAAAGCAATGAACTAGATCCTGACAATGCCAGTTACACCAGACAGGAAAGTTCAACATAATGTCTCTAACCTCGGTTGGGACAACAGAGTCTAGGAATCAGACCAAGAAGTTCCAAATCTCAATGAAGGGGTGGAGAATCGCCCCCTGTGCCTGAGAGAGAAGGTTTCTTCTGATGGGAGTGACCCAAGGTGCACCATCTAGAGGAAAATTAGGTCAACAAGCCATGGTGTACCTTGACTAGGACCCCCCTTGAGCAGAGCTATTAAGGAAAGTGCACAGATGGAGCCTTGGCTACATTTGTACCATGGCATCTAGCCTCCAAAAATATGCATTCCACTGCCTACAGGTGGAGATGCCATTCCCCAGGCCTGAGCCTGCAGAATCAGCAGAAAGTGTACTTCCTGATCATGCGCTCTGGAGTGTAAATCTCTCTAAGCAAGAGAAATCTGGTCTCTACCTAGGGCCAGATCTGGTGCACCAACCTGAACAGAGGACGCAAACACAGACCACTGTAAGAAACTACAGACTGCCTCAACACAGATTCCACTCCATGGTACACATCAGAGCTCATGCCCAAAAAGGCTTACATAACATAGAGAAATATGTTTAATTCAATTCAGTTTATTTGTAGTCCTTTTAGCAGTTGACATTGCCTTAATGCAGCCTTACCAAACATTTAGAACACTTAATCCAATCAATTATTAGTATGGGAGCAGCAGAAAGACATCAAGGACCATCACTGAACAAAGGGTATACATGACCATGATTACCATTTAATATCGGCCAACCACCAAACCAATGTGTATGTGACTGTGATTACCATTTAAAGTCATCCGGCTAGACAATACTATCACTCGGCCATTTGGGTGATACTCAATTATTACACTCATTTCACATTTAAAGTGAAACTCATTAATTACAAACAGGAAACAGAACAAAATGTTTGAGCAGGATTTGTCCTGCGTTCTTTTTTACTCCGACGTGCCAAAAGTACTTCGTGTATTCTGTCACTGCTATGCTGCAATAAACATCTTCTTTGGGAAAGTATTTCCATCTAAAAGAAAGGTTTTGTCCTTTTCTTTTATCTCGATCAGATTTCCTCTTTATGGCAACCAATGCAGTCATGGAATGGCCGATGGCTTGTGCCATCTGCTTCGTGGAACTAAATCATGGAAGGGCTTCATGGAAGGGCTAAATCTGTGGCTTGGCAGAGTTCAGACCTCATTGGTGAGCGCCTCACCACAGGCAAGCTCCTTTAGCAGGCCTATCTGGGGGAGCCTAGGCTTTCCCAATAATGGCCAGCATGGCCTCACAGGGCTTTAATGGTAGTGCAGAATTTCTCCATGTGGCCAATGAAGGGGAGAAATTGCTAACAAATGTCTATTCAACCATAAGCATTGCCATATACCAATGTTTATCTAGGCTCACAATGGCTGAATAGCAGTGGCCTAATAAGGACTGCAGTGTGGAGGTCTGGGAAAAAATGGGAGACACTTACATGGAGATAGAAGGCGGCATGAAGTTAGGTATCAGTCGTCAAGTTCAGAGCAGACAACTCTAACCTTTCATTAGACCAATCTAAACTAAGCTTAGCAACAGCATGTGTAATCACCTCCAGTGTGTAAACACTTCAGAAAGTTGTGGCAATTCAACTGCTGCTTGCTCACATCAAGCACCTAAGAGTCTGATGCAGACAACATTATAATCTTATCTATGGTGTGAGAAATCACAAAGCAAGCTCCCGGAGATGTGGCGGGAGTCAGCTGAGAGGACGAAAGAAAGGGATTCACAAAACTCCATGACCAAACCTGGTGCGCTGTCTCAACAGATGCAGGACTCAAACCACATGGCACAAGTGCTTGGCTGAAACATACACAGAGCACTTCCTGAAGACAAAGAAGCTAGAGTAATGTGACATAGAGCCCCATTTATGGACTTGCTGGCACACACCACCTTTGTCACATGACCTTCCTGAGCCAATAAATTGGCATGGTTTCACACAAAGCTTCAGACACAACTTCCCAAAGAAGTGTTCCCATAGCGTCAGCCATGACACAGCATCATGTTTCCTCAAAAGGGGACTCACACATCAAAACTTGAAAATTTTTCTTGGCTAAATAATGTTTTTTCTATGTAATATCATTAGTCTTAGATTATGTGGCACATCCACAACACAAGTTGTTGTGTATGACCTGTTAATATAGAAAAATAATTTATTAAAACAAATACATTATACAGCAAGTTCAACTTGCTGTATAATGTATTTCAAAATAGTTTAAACAGCAAACTATTGTGCATGTTATAGTTGAAACTATTTTACAAGCCATGTAGTAAAAAAGAAATAATTCACACCTCCTGATCACTCAGATTCAAGAACAACCCATTATTAAGATAATCTTATATAAATGGGAGAGAGATTAAAACAAAAGACTCAAAGGCAAGTAAACTGAAGGCAACTTAAATGATTAAAAAGGCTTTTGATAATTGTTTAATGGAGGGTTTTATTGTGGTGTTTAATTTTGTTGTTTTTGCCACTGTCATAAATGGCTTTCTCACTATATATATATATATATATATATATATATATATATATATATATATATATATATATATATATATATATTATTTATTTATTTATTTATTTTTTTTTTAAAGGTCTAAGGGAATTGTATATTAGTTACTCACACACACATTGTCACACCAGTGAAAATGTGAGCTCATTTGCCCCTAATCCATGAATAATTGCAAATGAAGCAATTAAATGCTCAGTTGCAGGGATTCGTTTAAGATGGTATCATGTGGTGCCCATTTATTAGGATCAATCAGATGCACAGATGTGAAGGAGATTAACATCAGACATAGAGAAATGCCTCACAATCTTAATTAACACTCATCCATGGGGAAAGATCAACGTGCAGCTTTTTTGCTTTGAAGTGACAGCATATATGATGTTGCATCCCCAGTGTTATATCTGTATCTCATGTCATTTGCATGTCAGCTTATTCCATTTTATTGTCTTCAGATGTCAGTAAAAACACAGCAGTTCATTTTCTGTCTTAATACTGCTCTTAATACACATGGTAGCATGAATGATATATTATTGGGCTAATATAATTTGCTGATGTTATAGCTCTTACTGCCACACAGGAAAAAACATTTATTATTATTATTTTTTAATTTCTTCACAAACAGATACCACAAACATATGATAAAAGTCTAAGCATGACTAATAAAAAAATAGATTATTTTTATTTTAAAACAGTTAATCTGGAATTGAGTTTGGACTTATCAGACATGAAGGAAAATAAGAACACAGTGGATGCAAAACTACACCAGGTTATGTATGTTACATTTTCTGAGAATGAGAGGGAATGAGAGGCTGCATCATGGCTGATGCTATGGGAACTTTTCTCTGTGGAAGTTTGAAGTGAAGTGTATGAAGCTCTGTTTGAAATCATGCCAATTTATCGGCTCGGGTAGGTCATGTGACGAAGCGGAGCGTGCCAGCAAGACCATATAAGGGCATCTATGTCACATTACTCCAACTTCTACTTGTCTGAAGCAAGAGCTAGTGGACGCCCGGGTGTGGCTAGCCACGCAGCATCTTGTTCCCTTCTCAGGGAACCAGGCTACATAAGTAACCTGGTGTAGTTCCCTTTCGAGGGAACATGAGGCTGCATCATGGATGACACTATGAGTATGCCAATACTAACACCACTACATGCTGGGAGATTTCTGTCCCGGAGGTCGTGAAAGAGCACAAACGAGCCAGAAACAGAGCATCATTAGCCCTGTAAGACCCAAGACACAGAAGTGGGGTCCAGGTCTAGGATATAGAACCTGATAAAAGTGCGTGGAGAGGACCAACTTGCTGTAACACAAACATCCAGAGGAGAACACCCCTAGCCAGGGTGCTGGACAAAGCGATACACCTTATGAAGTGAGCTGTAATCCCTAGAAGTGATGCCACACAGTGCACCTCATAGGCCTAGGAGATAGCTACCCCCACCCAGAACAAGGTGCTGCTCGGAGACTGGATTGCATTTGTTGCGGCCGCCAAAGTAGATGAAAAGGCAGAGGACTTATGCCTTGCACTCGAGCAATAGGTGTAAGTCCCAAGAACCCGAAGTGGGCACAGCAGGGCAGGAGGACTGCAGAAAGGCTGGATGACTGGCTTTTAGCAGAGCTGCTTCCAGGGTCAGAAACTCCTCAGAGCCTGACTCTATTTGCTCAAAGGGAGCTTGGAGAAGCCCCTCTAGGTCCCAGGAGGGGAGACACGGTCTACAAGAAAGCCTCAGCTGCCTGGCACCATGCAGGAGGTGAGAGACCAGAAAATAAGCAAGTGACTCGCAGCAATGGCTGCCACGTATGGCTCAATGTAGAGGGTGATAGGCCCTCAAAGAGACGTGTCTGCAGGAACTCTAGCACTGTACTAATAGGGCAGTGAACTAGATCCTGATGACTCCAAGGCGAAAATTCAAAATAGTCTCCACAACCTCGGTTGGGAGAACGGAGTCTAGGAGCTGGTTCCCATTAGGGCCCAGACCAGAGGTTCTAAATCTCAGGCACAGAGCACAGTGGGTCAACTCCTCAGAGGCCACTTCTGCCTGGCCAAAAATTACCATTTGCATTCCACCACCTATGGGTGGAAATGCCATTCCCTGGGCCTCAGCCCCTGCCTCAGCAGGAGGCCTGCTTCCCAGTCATGTGCTCTGGAGTGTAAAAAGCTCTCAGCGAGAGAAATCTGGTCTCTGCCTTGAGCCAGATCCGGTGCACCAACCTGAACAGGGGGCGCAAACACAGATCGCACTAATGATTGAAGAAGGGGACCTCCAAAGGTCCACATCTTCAGGCAATCTGTGTGCTAAAAGAGACAGGAGCCTTCCTAAATTCTATTGGCAGGGCGGTCATCTAGGGCCACTCCCCAGCCCTAAGAGTGGGAAAGAGTCTTATGACAAGGACACACCCTAAGAATGGGACCCAAGGTGAGAAACTGGGGTATGTCCACATAAGAAGGGTACTGGGTGTGAGGATGAAAACCCCTGCTCCTGAGCCAGAGTTAAAACAGTCTCATGTGTAGCAGATCCAAAGGAATAGCTTTGGCTGCTACAGTCATGAGCCAAGCACCCTCTAAGCCTGAGAGGCAGAGAGGCAGTGGCCTAGTCAGATCTTTGCAGCAGAAAGGATGGAATTTCCCAAAGAAGGAGACAGACATGCCCACACTATGGCTGAATCCCAAACTGTTCCCCAGAAGGTGGTTCTCAGAGAGGGAGAAAGCACACATTTCACTGGGTTGAGGCCTAGGGACCTCATGTGGGCAAGCATAGTGTCTCAATGCCTGGCTGCCATTTCCCTTGACTGAGCCAAGATAAGCCAGGATAATTGAGTACATGGATGCCCCGGGGTACAGTGATGCCAGAGCAGTCTCCAAGCACTCTGTGAGGGTGAGCAATAAGACTAGGCCTAAAAGGAGAACCTGGCATTGGTACGCTTCACCCTGAAAGCGAACCAGGGAGTTTCCTGTGCTCTAGCAAGATGCATATGTGAATATATGCACCCTTCAGGATTGTCATCGCAAATCAGTCCTTAGACCTGATCTGTAACACAATGACCTTGAGTATTAACATCCTGGACTTGTATGATTCAGCATACAATTTGGCGCACACCGGTCCGAATTTGGGTGTAAAATTGGGTGTAGCCCCCATCCTTCTTGTTAACCATGACATGCCAGCTCAATCTGGGCGGGGAATGCACTTTACAACCCTTTTTTCAGATGTGAGAGAGATTCCTCATGGAGGAGCAAGGTTCGGTCTGTACCAACAACAGTGGGCAGCACACCCTGAAAGAAGGAGAACGGATGGCAAACTGGATTCTTTAGCCATTTCCCACATAACCCATTGTGATACACCCAGCAGAAGCTTCATTGCTGCCAAGTGGTCTGTGAGAGGTGTTAGCCTCTCACTGTTCTCACTTTGCATAGTGGCAACACATAAGTAGCAAGACCATAGTTGGTCATGACTGAACCCTGAAGCACCAGAGGTCGCATGGTAGGCAGCAGTGGAAATGGCCCTAAAGGGGCATCCCTCAGAACCCTAGCCCTCAGGTATTAGGATTCCTTTCTGGCCCACATAATGAAGATGGTTGTCTTTTGCCTGGGGTACCTGCCCTTAAGTGCTGGCCAGCCACCTAGAATTTACATGGGGTGGCTCCGGCTGCAATGCGAGCTTACTTTTCCTGCCTCAGTTTAGGGAACTCAGTTTAGAGCCACAATGCAGTCAATGAATCCATGAGTTGCCTTTGAAAACCTGCAATAGTAACTCAGAGTATTTCACACTGATAGGACTGCACACATCATCTATCAGCTCAGGTACATACCAAGTCATTGCAGTTTAAAGTAATGTGGCCAAAAATCCCAAACAAATATTTTGTACCATCTTAAAACAAAAGTCTTTTTACCCAAACAGACTTTGAACCAGATAACTCATGAAATTAAAAAATCTAAGAACAAAGTATTAAAATACTCTTTCACCTTGGGTTCCCTTTTAAGGGAACTAAATGGTTTGACTATGGGAACTAGTTATTTATCTTAATTGCATGCATTGCAGGTGATTTCATTTAAGAAAGCTTCAGTTCTGTCTGGCTGTACGCTATGTCTGCTTAGATGACATGGTAGCTCTGATCATAGGGTTTGCAGATTGAGTTGAGTTCTTTTGCTCTCTCCTCTGACTGTGAGGGCCCTATTCAGGATTAAGAAACTTGCTCTGTGATTTCTTCTGGTCCAAATCTGGATCCACTGATGTCTGCATCACACTTTGTGGAGTTGGATGAATGTAAGTGTGCTTGTGCAGTGGAAGAGTAGCTTATGTCCCCAGGGTGGGTCATAGTAAACCTCTACATGATGTATTCAGCCACCCAATGAAGCCAACTCTGCCACTTCCGGTGATTCAGTGAGCTGGACTGCCCGGTGGTTCACTCGTCATGCTCCAGTGACCTTTTTCCTCAGCCAGTTTGGTTGTTCCTGCCAGTGTCCTGTTTCAGGGACATGAACAGGCCAGTGCTATAAATGACTCCTCTTTCAAATCATTTGCTACATCACCTGACTCCAGGTCAGCCATTAGAATTGACATGCATTTACAAGTGCTTCAGACACTGGTCTCACGAAGGCATTTCCATTAAAACAAGCCATGATGCAGTTTTCCCTTTCTAACTGGGTTAAATACATTATTTGAGATGTTTTCATGATCAGGATAGAGTTAAACAGCTAGCTTCCTACTGTCACCCTTATGTTCTGTAATACTTTTGCAGAAAACATGCTCTTTCACTTACTTTCAGAAGTCAATGTAATTCAACTGTCACCGTCACACCAATATATACAAAGCAGAAATGCATGCTGGATGGGATGCCAGTCCATTGTAAGCTATCATGCAAACTCACATTTGTTTACACCAAGAGACAGTTTAGTGGCACCACTTTTCCAGCATACTTTTAATAGCTGGGAGGAAACCAGAATTTTTATGAAATTCCATTGAACACTGAGCATGCCAACACTCCACATGGGCAGAAACCCACACTAAGAATTGAACCAGAAGGCCCAAGCAGACAAGGCAGGCTGCAGGAGAGAAAATACTTTCGCAGCAAGGAACGTGAACAGCGAGTGTGTCTCAGTGGTTCAGCCAGGTGAGGTCCTCTGGGTGTACACAATATGATCCTTGCTTACAGGCTATCTGAAAAGAAGGAGAGGCACAGAACATAGCATTAGTTCTGGCTGCATAAGCCACCATTACCTCTGCTCGGTCTCTGCCTCATCTGGCTGGCTACCCTTATCCTGGAGGGTGAGTGAAGCCAGCAATGCCTTTGATTAGCCCGCCGGTGCTGCTCCAACTCCACCCTTTTGTTCCGCTGATCGGTACTGTCCACGGTGCTGAAGTAGCACCTACCATGTTGTTGTTGGAGGCTGTGTGGGCACTCTCGCTTCTTCAGCCACACCCTATAAGGAGAAGTAACAGCACTGTAAGCTTGTTCACACATCATTTGCAAAACTAGCAATACTGCAATCCTGATATCATATATATGATGTGTAAACAAGCTTACAGTGCTGTTAATTCTTCTTACAGGGTGTGGCTGAAGTAGCACACATACCATAAAAATACTAACAAATTGGCATGCAAATAACCCAAAGCTTAAATCATAATACATGCATTACATAACATGATTACTGTCACATTGCCGGTCGTGCTAGTTTAGATGGATCAGACCCAACGCGGGAATAGACGGCAGACAGGGGTTTATTTGAAATGAGAACATACATCCACGAAGACACCACACAAAGACGTTACATTCAGACAAAGACTAGCAAAGGAACCTAAACACAGACACCACTATAAATAGGAAACATAATTAGAGAGCACATTAGGAACAGGTGAGTCAAGGCAGGAACCCATTAGGATAGGGCAGGGCTAAAACACATGGCAAATACGAACAAAACAACATGACAAGACAACTGTTACAGACACGCCAGGCTCTGCACACACTCAGTCACAGTGCACTCCCTCACCAGAGTTCTAACGAGACACACCTGAACACCATAATCACCTTCACCTCCTCTATAAATAGCACCACGACACAAACCACTATTGTCCGTTATCGTTAACACTTACCTTGTGTTGGCAACACTGGACTCTTTCATAGCTATCTGTATATGTTCCCAGAGATCTCTACCTTCCCATCCTCGCGCAGCTCCCAGCCACGCCACGGATACCGGTCGGTCCTCCTGTTCACGCCATGACCACGCTCAGCTTCAAGCCACACGCTCACCTCCACGCTCTCCACCTCTACCATGCTCCACCAGCCTTCTCCACGCTTTGCCTCCAGCACGATTCATGCTTTTCCTCTTTCCTCAATAAACCACCTAAACTTGCATTGCTGTCTCAGTCCTCATTCTGTTCTTAACAGAATAACGGACCAACACCGTGAGCTCACGAGCTCACGAGATCTGGTGGAAGAGCTGGCCGAGGCGCTGCGCCGCGCTCTCGCCAGCGCAGCCGGATCCGCGACTCCGGAGAGCGCTTCCGGATTGGAGGATTGCAACGGGTTCCTGCTGCAGTGCTCGCTGACTCTGGAGATTCAGGCGCACCTGTACCCTGACGATCGGGCGAAGAGCGCCTTTATCATCTCCCGCCTCGACGGGAAAGCGCTTCGCTGGGCCGAGCCCCTCTGGTCCCAGAACAACCCCATGATGTCCTCGTTGTCCGCCTTCACCAAGCATTTCAGGGAGGTGTTCGGGAAACCAGAGTGGGACTCATCGTTGGGTGAGAGACTGTGTCGTTTAAAGCAAGGTAATCTGTCCGTCGCTGAATATGCCCTACAGTTCCGCACCCTCGCCGCAGCCAGTGGCTGGAATGAGCAGGCACTCATCACCACCTATCGTCAGGGTCTAGATCCTCGGGTTCGCTTGCACCTCGCTGCGTACGAGGATTCGACGGGCTGGAAAAATTTATCCAGCTCTCCATTCACTTCGCTACTCGGATGCAGCTGTACCTTGAGGAGCACCAGAGTCAGCCGGCAGCCAGCGCTGCTGCCGCCCAGTCGGGACCTGTCAGCCACCCAGAGCCCACTGATGACGCCATGCAGCTGGAGCTTTCTGATGTTTCATCGGTGGAACGACAGTGGGAGCGGCAGAGGCGGCTGGCCCAGAACTGCTGTTTCTACTGTGGGAGCTCGGGGCATTTCGTGGCGAGGTGCCCCCTTCGCCCCGCACGAGCACTGGTGAGTACACTGTTTCCGACACAAAACATAAGAAAACCTCTTTCAATTTTGGTCAGCCTTACTACCCATGATTTTTGTGTTTCAGCGACCGCGCTCCTTGACTCTGGGTCAGCCGGGAACTTCATCTCCGGGACCCTCTGCCGCCAGCTCCAGCTCCCGACTGCCGTCACGCCAAAGATATACCAGGTCCACGTGGTAACTGGGAAGCCCCTGAGGCAGGTGCGTTGTCAGGCGGGGCCCTTCCATCTCCAGATCGGGGTGATACACATGGAGGAGATCTTTCTGATGGTGCTGCAGAACTCAACAGCGGACGTGGTTCTTGGCCGTCCCTGGCTGGAGCAGCATGATCCCATCCTTTCTTGGAGAACAGGAGAAATCCTGAGGTGGGGGCACAAGTGCTTCGAGGGCTGTTTTCCCGAGTGACCTAGTCCAAGACCTTCACGACCGCACACCCTCCAGATCCACACCACATCCATGGAGAGCCCCCTCGAAGCCCGCTCTGTCAACATCCTGGCGTGCTACTCTCACTTCAGGGATGTCTTCTGTCCCAAGAAAGCCTCCAAGCTGCCCCCACACCGGCCATGGGATTGTGCCATCGATCTCATCCCCGGCAAGCCAGTACCCAAGGGGAGGATATATTCTCTCACGCTCCCAGAGGAAAAGGCCATGGAAGAGTACATAAAGGAAGCCTTGGCACAGGGCTACATTTGCCCGTCCACGTCCCCTGCTGCCTCCAGTTTCTTCTTTGTAGCCAAGAAAGATGGTGGTCTCCGGCCCTGTATTGACTATCGAGCACTGAACAAGATCACGGTTAAGTTCAGATATCCCCTTCCTCTCATTACCGCGGCGCTGGAGCGTCTCCACGGCGCCACTGTGTTTACGAAGCTCGACCTCCGCAGCGCCTACAACCTGATCCGGATACAGAAGGGGGATGAGTGGAAGATCGCATTCGTGACCCCTACCGGTCATTATGAGTACCTGGTCATGCCCTATGGACTCGCCAATGCCCCTTCCGTGTTCCAGAATTTCATGCACAAGGTGCTCCAGGACTTCCTGCACTTCCCGAGACTATAACCTCTTCCTCAAGGCAGAGAAATGCCTTTTTCACCAGCCCACTGTACAGTTCCTCAGATATGTCATTGACCGCAGTGGCGTTCGCATGGACGAGAAGAAGGTGACCGCCGTCCGTGACTGGCCCACTCCCACGACCGTGAAGGAACTCCAGCAATTCCTAGGGTTTGCAAACTTCTATCGAAGGTTCATCAAAGGATACAGTTCAGTCACTAGCCCACTCACAAACCTCCTACGCAACAAGCCCAAAGCCCTCGTCTGGACCCCGGCCGCTACACACGCCTTCCAAACGCTCAAACAGACCTTCACTACCGCTCCCCTCTTAGTCCACCCTGATCCGGAGCTTCCCTCAAAAGCTCCATCCATGCGCCTTCTTTTCACGGAAGTTGAACCCAGCCGAAATGAATTATGACATCGGGAACCGGGAACTACTCGCCATCAAGCTCGCCCTGGAGGAATGGAGGCACTGGCTCGAGGGAGCCAAGCACCCCTTCACCGTCCTTACCGACCACAAGAATCTCGAGTATCTCTGGGCCGCGAAGAGGCTGAACCCCCACTGGGCCCTCTTCTTCACGAGGTTCAACTTCACCATATCATACCACCCAGGGTCAAAGAACATCAAGGCCGATGCCCTGTCCCGGCTCTATGGCCCAGACATCGCCAACGACGATCCAGAACCCATTCTCCCAGAAAAAATCTTTGCAAGCCCCATCTCATGGTCGGAAGACACGCTTCCCGAGTCAGACGCTCCACCAGGGTGCCCACCGGGGCTGCAGTCCATTCCGCGATCACACTGCACCTCCCTCATACACTCCACGCATGTCTCCCTGGGTACTGGCCATCCTGGGATCAAGGCAACCCTCTTGCTTCTCCAACAACGTTTCTGGTGGCCCCGCATGGCAGTGGATGTCAAGAGATATGTTCAGGGATGCAGGGAGTGTGCCATGTCTAAGAGTCCACGTCATCTTCCCGCCGGTAAGCTGCTGCCCCTTCCTGTTCCGAATCGCCCGTGGTCACACCTAGGGATCGACTTCATCGTTGATCTCCCAGGCTGTGAGGGGTGTACGTGTGTCCTCGTCATCGTCGACAGATTTTCCAAGGCGTGCCGGCTAATGCCGGGACAACCTACAGCCCTGGAAACGGCCGAATGCCTTTTCAACCACGTCTTCAGGTATTATGGGCTCCCCGAGGACATTATCTCGGACCGGGGACCACAGTTCACTTCCAGGGTCTGGAGAGCCTTCTTCAAACACCTAGGTGTGACCATCAGTCTTTCCTCGGGCTACCACCCCCAAACCAACGGTCAGACCGAGTGGAAGATTCAAGAAATAGGCCGCTTCCTGCGCAGCTTCTGCCATAGCCACCAGGAATCCTGGAGTCAGTTTTTGGGTTGGACCGAGTACGCCCATAACTCACTGCGGCAGTCCACCACAGGCCTCACCCCGTTTCAGTGCGTGCTCGGTTACCAACCCCCACTGTTCCCCTGGGACGGAGAACCATCAGACATCCCAGCAGTGGATTACTGGTTCCGGAAGAGCGAGAGAGTCTGGGGCGAGGCCCACCGCCAGCTCCAACAGGCCTTACGGAGGCACAGAACAACAGCAGACCTTCAACGGTCCCAAGCCAAAAGGTCTGGCTGTCGACTTGCGACATCAAGCTGCGTCTCCCCTGTAAGAAGCTGAGTCCCCAGTTCATTGGCCCCTTTACCATAGTCCGCCAAGTCAACCCCGTCACCTACCGCCTACAGCTTCCCCCAGAGTACAAGATACATCCAGTGTTCCATGTGTCACTACTAAAACCTCACCACCCTTCAGTTCTTCTCTCCACAGAGCCTGGCGTAGCAGAGGAGCCCCCCCTTCCACTGCTCGTGGACGATGGAACAGCGTATCTGGTGAAGCAAATATTGGACTCCCGGCGCTGTGGCGGCCGTTTGGAGTACCTGGTCGACTGGGAAGGCTACGGTCCCAAGGAACAGTCATGGGTTCCCAGAAATGACATCCTCGACCCGAGCCTCCTCGAGGACTTCCACACCAGCCACCCCGACCGACCGGCTCCTCGGGGCAGAGGCCAACCGCCGCAGCGTTGGGGCCAAAGGTCCTCGGGAGCGGACCATGGAGGGGGGGGTAATGTTACAGACACGCCAGGCTCTGCACACACTCAGTCACAGCGCACTCCCTCACCAGAGTTCTAACGAGACACACCTGAACACCATAATCACCTTCACCTCCTCTATAAATAGCACCACGACACAAACCACTATTGTCCGTTATCGTTAATACTTACCTCTGCGTTGTGTTGGCAACACTGGACTCTTTCATAGCTATCTGTATATGTTCCCAGAGATCTCTACCTTCCCATCCTCGCGCAGCTCCCAGCCACGCCACGGATACCGGTCCGTCCTCCTGTTCACGCCACGGCCACGCTCAGCTTCAAGCCACACGCTCACCTCCACACTCTCCACCTCTACCATGCTCCACCAGCCTTCTGCACGCTTCGCCTCCAGCACGATTCACGCTTTTCTTCCTTCCTCAATAAACCACCTAAACTTGCATCGCTGTCTCAGTCCTCATTCTGTTCTTAACAACAACCTCTGCTGAAGGCCCCCTAGTGGTCCTACGGGGAACTCGCCACCCATAACAATTTATTATCATTCACACCAAATGTGTAACATCACCACAGCATCTGTACACCAGAGGGAGCCCTCACCCAAGTTCTGACACCACCGACAAAGGAACACTTCCGGGTTTGTCAGACATTTAAGCAGCGTGCTCACCACGCCAATATGCGAAGTATTGTGTTTGCCACGCTACTGAGCTATGCCATTGTTTTGAGTTATTTGGATTACTGTGTTTGACTTTTACCTGTCTTTTCTAGTTTTTCGATTTCTGGTTTTGCATCTGTCGGTTTTGTTTGCTGATTGTGTTATGTCTTTTCCGGTATTTGATTTCTTCTGCCTGTCCCTGTTTCTGAGTTTGCCTTGCATTTTGGATTGTTCAATAAATCTGCACATGGATCTTACTCCTTCCACCTCTTGCAAATTGTTACAGAATACTTCACTCCCCCCGGATCCAGCAGATCATACCTGCCTTCAGGCAGTGGCGGCCCACCAGAAAGCTATCATCCGCGAGCAAATCACGGTGTTACAGATGTGAATGAACAGCAACAGAGTCTCCCGCACGCCTCAACCCCCATCACACCCACTCACAGTGAACCAGCCCGCATGGTGCTACCTGAAAAATTCTATGGCGCAGCAGACCGTTGCCGTGGCTTCCTTCCTAAAATCTTTGCTCACCAGCTTGACTTGGGTTCTGCAGCAGGACAATGATACAAAACACACCAGCAAGTCCACCTCTGAATGGCTGAAGAAAAACAAAATGAAGACTTTGGAGTGGCCTAGTCAAAGTCCTGACCTCAATCCGATTGAAATGCTGTGGCATGACCTTAAAAAGGTGGTTTATGCTCGAAAACCCTCCAGTGTGGCTGAATTACAACAATTCAAAGCAAAGATGAGTGGGACCAAAATTCCTCCACAGTGGTGTACCAGACTCATTGCAAGTTGTCAAAAATGCTTGATTGCAGTTGTTGCTGCTAAGGGTGGCCCAACCAGTTATTAGGCTTAGGGGGCAAACACTTTTTCACACAGGGCCATGTAGTTTTGCATTTTGTTTTCCCTTAATAATAAAAACCTTCATTTAAAAACTGCATGATGTGTTTATTTGTGTTATATTTGAGTAATATTTAAATGTGTTTGATTATTATTCGACCCCCAGCTTGCTGAGGAGTTACGTCTGCACTTTTAACTGCCTTGTGACACACCCCTATGAGTGACAGCAATTGACAACTGCCCAATCATTACATGACAAACCAGCCCAATTATGCTCCAAGTTGGGTTACTACACTTTGAGGAGATTTCCTTCTTCATCATTTCCTCCCCGGGTCAACCAATTATCCTGGGGTTTCCATGGCTGCAGCACCATGACCTGCTTGTGTCCTGGAGGAAGGGGGAACTGATTAGGTGGTCAACACATTGTCTTTGCAACTGTCTCCAAGAGGTGATCTACCATCTGTGCCTCACCACATCCATGGAAAGCCCGTCTCCTGTCACAAACACGTCAATCCCACGAGTGTACCAGGACTTCAAAGAGGTCTTCAGCAAAGAAAGTGCAGTGCAACTACCCCCACATCTCCCATGGGACTGAGCCATCAAACTGCTTCCCAATGCCATGCCACCACGGTGCAAAGTCTGACCGCTTTCACTTCCGGAAACCAAAGCCATGGAGGAATATGTGGAGGAGGCCCTAACGACGGGATATATTCGACCCTCTACCTCTCCAGCAGCCGCTGGATTCTTCTTTGTGGAAAAAAAGGATGGGGGTCTCCGGCCATGTATTGACTATCAGGGGTTAAACAGAATCACCGTACAGTACCCCTACCCACTACCACTTGTCCTGGCAGCACTGGAACAGCTGAGGGAGTGGCAGTGCATACAACTTGGTGTAGATCAGAGAGGGTCACAAGTGGAAAATGGCCTTCCACACCACGCTGGGACATTATGAGTACCTGGTGATGCCCTACGGTCTGACCAATGCCCCAGCAGTATTTCAATCATTCATCAATGAGATTTTCCGAAACCTGCTCAACCAATATGTTATCACATACATCGACAATATCCTCATCTACTCCTCCTCCTAAGATGACCACATCCACCATGTCCAAACTATTATTGCTGAACTGTTATTGCTCTCCTGTGACAACACAACCTCTATGTTAAGGCAGAAAAGTGTGAGTTTCATCAAGACACCACTACATTCCTGTGGTATGTCATCTAACGGCGCGGAGTAGAGATGGGTGCTAGGAAAGTAAAGGCAGTTATGGACTGGCCAGAACTGATGACTGTCAAAGAACTACAGCGATTACTGGGGTTCACCAACTTTTACCGTTGGTTCATACGTGGGTACAGCAAAATAGCCAGTCCACTGACCTCCATACTTTGGGGAAAACCAAGATGTCTACGCTGGACTGAGCCGGCTCACACTGCCTACATGCACCTGAAATCTAGCTTTATCACAGCCCCTATCCTGAGACATCCAGACCCCGATCTCCCATTTATCGAAGTCGCCACCTCCAGCTGCGAGGTGGTTCTGTCACAACACCATGGTGATCACAGCAAGTTATACCTATGTGCATACTTTTTGCGCAAGCTGACCCTGGCCAAAGCCAATTATGGCATCGGTAACTGGGAATTACGCTCGATTAAGGAGGCTCTGGAGGAGTGGTGCCACTGGATAGAAGGGGCCTATCATCCATTTTTTGTGTTGATGGACCACAGGAATTTAGAATATCTACACAATGCCAAGAGACTGAATCCATGCCAAGCATGATGGACTCTCTTTTTCACCAGATTCCACTTCTCCGTCACATACTGGCCTGGCACCAAGAATGGCAAGACAGATGCACTGTCCCACCGACATGACCCCATAGAATCACCAAGCTCACCAGAATCCATACTACCGCCCACTAAAGTTATCTCCCTTCTTGAAGGCATGTTAGCTGGTGCCACTCAAAGGACTGCCCATGGCCATGGAAACAGCCACTATAGTATTCGACCAGGTGTTCCATATCTATGGACTTCTAGAGGACATTGTGTCAGACCAGGGCCCTCAGTTTACGTTTAGAGTTTGGAGGGCATTCTTTACACCAGCCTCAGAGTGATTTCCTATCATAAGCAGAGTATGCCCAGAACTCACTCACCCACTCATCAATGGGGCTCACTCCTTTCCAGTGCATTCTGGGGTACCAACCGCCCCTATTCCCACTGTCATGCGAACCTTCAGATGTACCTGCTGTAGATGACTGGGCTCAATGAAGCCAGGAGGTTGGAGAAAGTGTGCACATCCGATTACAGCAAGCCATGTAAAGGCAGAGAATCCAGGCAGACCCTCACCAGTGCCCACACCCCAGGATTCAGGTGGGACAAATGGTCTGGCTTTTTGTGAGAATTTGTGACTGCGACTACCCTGCTGGAAACCCAGCCCCAGATACATCAGACCATTTCGCATTACCCGTCAAATTAATCCTGTAACCTACCACCTCCAGCTCCCAGCATCCTACCATATCTCCCCCTCCTTCGCGTGTCACTGCTGAAGCCTGAGCACTCATGCCATAACTAGACGATCTTGACTAACTAGCTAGTACCCCCACTGTAGGTCAATGGAGCCCCAGCATACCGAGTCAGTTCACTCCTGAATTCACACCTCCACAGAAATCTGTTGTAGTACCTGGTAGACTTGGTGGGTTAAGGCCCGGAGGAGCAATCTTGGGTCAATGTGGATGACATCTTTGACCCATCGTTGATCAAGGAATTCCATCGCCTTCACCCTAACCGACCTGCTCCTTGGCCCGGGACCATCCTAGATGTAGAACACCCAGAGATGTTCATGGGGGGGGTTATGTAATATCACCACCGGCATCTGGCCGCCAGAGGGAGCCCTCAACTGAGTTCTGACGCCACCGACGAAGGAACGCTTCAGGGTTTCTCAGACATTTAAGCAGCGTGCTCACCACACCAAGACATGAAGTATTGTGTTTATCATGTTACCGAACCGTGCCATTGTCTTGAGTTATTTGGATTACTGTGTTTGACTTTTGCCTGTTTTTTCTCGTTTTGTGTCTGTCGGTTTTGTTTGGTAGTGTTTTGTCTTTTCCAGTGCCTGAATTAATCTCTTCCCAGTAGCATGGATCAGAGGAACATGACATGAAGAGCACTTCCAGGATTACCAGCATTTTAGCAGCATGCACACCGCTTTCTACGCAAAGTATTGTCTCCTAGTGAACCTACTCTATAGTGAAGCCTGCTCTTGCTATTATCATTGTGGATTATTTCGTGTATGACCTTTTGCCTGCCTAGTTAAGTTATCGAGTCAGTTTGGCATTTGTCGGATTTGTGTTTTGCTTTCTGGTTTTGACCCTTTGCATAGTTTTTTCTATTACGTCTTTGCCTGCTGTTTGCTTTCAATAAACTGCATATGGATCCTACATCATCTGCCTCTGGCACATCCTTACAGGATACCTTGCCACCCATGGATCCAGTAGATCTTCAGGCGATAATCATACACCAAGTGGCAATTATCCGCGCATATTAGGAGGAGGTCACGGCTTTACAAGCTGCTAACCAGCTACTCCAACAGCAGCCTGTTAGTGTTGCTGCACCCCCCCCTTCTCCCCATCATGCCTGCTGCTACCGTGCATGGCGCTAAACAGAAAATTCGATGGCTCCACGGATCACTGTCGCAGTTTTATTTGGCAGTGTGACAATTTCTTTGCCCACCAACCTGATGTCTACAGGGAGGTGACTACCAGGTGCACATTCACATTGTCAGTACTCACAGGGAGAGCACTGGACTGGGCATACTTCACAGAGCTAATGCGGGAAGTTTTTGAGTACCCAGCTGGAGGAAAGGATATCTCCTTTCAATTACTAGAGTTACACCAAGGCACAGATTCTGCTGCTGACTATGCTGTTAAGTTCCGCACACTAGCCGCTCAGAGTTGTTGGAACGATGCCGCGCTGCTGGCTGTGTTTCAAAAGGGTCTCTGCCCAGCTCTCCAGACCGAAATGGCATGCCAGGATTCTAACACCACCCTGTCCCACTACATCTCCACTGCCATCCGCCTGGACAACCTATGGTGCCAGCACCACCCGAGCTCTCACGCACACCCCAGCTTTTACCAACGTGCTGAGTTTCAGAGCCCCAGGGTGGAGAGATCTGAACCCATGCAACTGGGACAAACCTGCATATCCAAGGAGGAGCATCGGCGCCGGTTACAGCAGCGACTATGCTTCTACTTTGGAAAATCTGGTCATCAGTTGTCCTCTTGCCCCGAGATACCACCCAAGCCTAAGGTAGGGAGCGATTGTCTTCATTCTTGCTTAGCTCTAGCAGTCCTGCTACATTATGCTCACAAAAGATTACACCCATGCATTGACTACAGGGGATTGAATGCTCTCATGGTTCACTACCCATATCCCCTTCCACTTGTTCCCGCCACCTTGGAACAATTGAGGGGAGCCTGTTTGTTTACTAAACTGTATTTAAGGAGTGCTTACAACCTGATCAGGATTAAGGCAAGCGATGAGTGGAAGATGGCATTTCATGCCTCCAAGGGCCACTACGAATACCTCATCATGCCATTTGGACTAACCAACGCACCTGCAGTCTTCCAGTCCATGATTAATGAGATCTTCAAGGACCTCCTGGATAAATATGTCATTGCTTATATAGACGACATACTAATATATTCCTCATCCAACAGAGAGCATGTCAATCATGTCAGCACAGTGCTCACCCAACTCCTCCAGAACAACCTTTACGTTAAGGCCAAGAAATGTTTCATCAAGAAAGCATAACTGATGTCACCAAGTGGCTGTCACCAAGTGGCTGGAGCCAGCTACGATCAAGGAGTTACAACATCTCTTGGGGTTCACCAACTTTTAGCGGTGTTTTATTGGCAATTACAGCACCATCACCAGTCCACTCACGTCCCTCTTACAAGAGAAGCCCAAGAAATTACTATGGACTGACCAAGCCAAGAAAGCATTCACTAGACTCAAGCGAAGTTTCACCACTGCCCCCATCTTGTGTCATCCTGACCGTAGTCTACCCTTTGTAGTGGAGGTTGATGCCTCCAGTAGTGGAATAGGAGCTGTCCTTTGCCAATGCCACAGTGATCCAGGGAAGTTAGATCCCTGTGCCTTCTTCTCCCATAAGCTCACACCATCAGAGAGTAATTATGATGTAGGAAACAGGGAATTGCTATCCATCAAAGCAGCCCTGGAAGAATGGGGACACTGGCTAGAGGGGGCCCTCCATCCCTTCCTGGCGCTCACTGACCACTGAAATCTAGAATACCTCCGAAGGGCCAAACGCCTCAACCCACGGCAGGCCCCCGTGGGCACTATTCTTTACATGTTTCCAGTTTTCTGTTACATATCAAACAGGGTCTAAGAATAGTAAAGCAGATGCATTATCCCAACAGCATGAAGCTGCCAGTCCAGTCCTTGTTTCTGACCCAATTCTCCCTCCATCTGTTATCATAACTCCCATTCAGTGTAACCTCATTGAGGAGATTCAACAGGACCATGCTGCAGACCCTCCACCTCCTACTTGTCCCATGTCTAAGTTCCATGTTCCATTCTAGGGTCATGCAATGGGTTCACAAAGCCCATAGCTCGGGTCACCCAGGTATCAACAGGATGACCCAGCTGGTGCAGATTAAATTTTGGTGGCCCTCATTGACTTGTGATGTAATGTCTTGTACCACCTGTGCACAAACTCATTCTAGCTGTCAACTTCCGGAGGGTCTCCTGGAACCCCTGCCCATCCCTCAATGACCCTGGTCACACTTGTCCATAGATTTCCTCACTGACTTGCCCAACTCCAATGGATTCACCACCATATTAGTGGTTATCGATCACGTCTCCAAGTCCCACAGATTCATCCCTCTAGATGGATTATCCGCCGCTATGAACACCACCAAAGCCTTGTTTCATCATGTGTTTAGAACTTATGGACTTCCAGATAATATCGTGTATGACAGAGGTTTTCAATTCACCTCTCAAGTCTGGAGGGCTTTCTGCAGCCAACTGGGTATTAATATCAGCCTCTGTTCTAATATCAGCCTCTGTTCAAGTTCTGGCTACCACCCCCAAACCAATGGGCAAGCTGAACGGTTAAATCAAGAAATCGGAAGGTTCCTCCACAGCTACTGCAGTGAACAAAATCGGTGGAGTGAGTTCCTCCCCTGGGCGGAATATGCCCAGAATTCACTGACTCACTTGTCCACTGGCCTTACCCCCTTTCAATGTGTCCTTGGGTACCAACCACCCCTGTTTTCTTGGTCTGGGGAACCGTCTAACATCCCGGCAGTGGACAAATGGTCTCAGTGTAGCCAGGAGGTCTGGGAAAGGGCCCATGTTCGGCTCCAAAAGGCAATAAGAAGACAACGCATCCAGGCAAATTAGCGTTGGCACCAGCATCCCACATATCAAGTGGGACAATGAGTGTGGCTATCAACCAAAAACCTGAGACTTCAGCTTCCATGCAGAAAACTTCATCGTTCCCTTCCAAATCATCTGGCAGATCAATTCTGTCTCCTGTCGCATCCACCTTCCTCCCTCCTTCTTCATTTCCCCCACCTTCCATGTGTCTCTGCTCAAGCCAGTCCACGATCATCAGGGTATCCCTGTCACAGTCGAGCCGCCTCCTCAGTTGGAAGTTGATGGGGCACCCGCATGCCAGGTAGGCTACATTCTCAACTCACGTCGAGTCAGAAACCATCTGCAATACCTGGTCGACTGGGAGGGCTATGGCCCAGAGGAACATCCTTGGGTTAATGCCGCTGACATTCTTAACCCCTTTCTTATAGAGGAGTTCCACTGCTCTCGTCCCAACATACCCAACAACGTCGTAGAACACCCGGAGGTGTTCATAGGAGAGGGGGCTCTGTAACATCTCAGAGACAGTCTAGAGGGAGCCCTCTCTTGAGTTTTGAGTCAAACCCACGAAGAACACTTCTGAAATTACCAGCGTTTAAGCAGCATGCACACCGCTTTCTACGCAAAGTATCGTCTCCTAGTAAATGTACCAAGCCTACTCTTGCTATTATCAATGTGGATTATTTCATGCATGACCTTTTGCCTGCCTAGTTAAGTTACGAGTCAGTTTAGCATTTGTCGGATTTGTCTGCTTAGTGTTTTGCTTTCCCGTTTTTGACCCTTTGCATAATTTTTTTTATTATGTCTTTGCCTGTTGTTTGCTTTCAATAAACTGCATATAGATCCTACATCATCCGCTTCTGGCACGTCAACCAAAAACAGTAAATCCACAAAGGTAAAACCACACCAAAAACAGTAAATCAGACTACCAGCACAGGCCTGCTGTTCAGTTAAATGGCAACATGTGAGAAGATAGAGAAGCATCCTCAAGCATTCCAATACAAAGCTAATGTATATAGAGGAAGTACAGTGGGGCAAAAAAGTATTTAGTCAGCCACCAATTGTGCAAGTTCTCCCACTTAAAAAGATGAGAGAGGTCTGTAATTTTCATCATAGGTATACTTCAACTATGAGAGACAGAATGAGAAAAAAAAAATCCAGAAAATCACATTGTCTGATTTTTAAAGAATTTATTTGCAAGTTATGGTGGAAAATAAGTATTTGGTCAATAACAAAAGTTCATCTCAATACTTTGTTATATACTTTTTGTTGGCAATGACAGAGGTCAAACGTTTTCTGTAAGTCGCCACAAGGTTTTTACACACTGTTGCTGGTAGTTTGGCCCATTCCTCCATGCAGATCTCCTCTAGAGCAGAGATGTTTTGGGGCTGTCGCTGGGCAAAACGGATTTTCAACTCCCTCCAAAGATTTTCTATGAGGTTGAGATCTGGAGACTGGCTAGGCCACTCCAGGACACTCCAGGCCACTCCAGGACCTTGAAATGCTTCTTATGAAGCCACTCCTTCGTTGCCCAGGCGGTGTGTTTGGGATCATTGTCATGCTGAAAGACCCAGCCAAGTTACATGTCTGTGAGAGCCAGTAATCTTGCTTTTTTGTAGGTGACCAAATACTTATTTTCCACCATAATTTGCAAATAAATTCTTTAAAAATCAGACAATGTGATTTTATGGATTTTTTTTTCTCATTCTGTCTCTCATAGTTGAAGTGTACCTATGATGAAAATTATAGGCCTCTCTCATCTTTTTAAGTGGGAGAACTTGCACAATTGGTGGCTGACTAAATACTTTTTTGCCCCACTGTATTCATGATGAAGTACCAGAGGGGGAAGGGAAAAAAAATTGAGACAGAGGGAACAATAGAAAGAAAGAGAATATGAGATATAGACAGTAAAGAGGCAGAGTAGGAGAAACAAAGAGATAGGGTAGGTGAACGAATTGGGCATTAGACACACACAACCACAGCAACAACAACAACATAATAAATTAATAAATTAATAAATTTATAAATGATGGAATGATGAAAGATAATAAAGTTGTATCAAAATTTTTGATGGGCTTGACAATCTGAGTCAAAGGTTTTATGGTGTATGGAAACTGCAGACACACTCTGTGATGTCTTTGGCAATTGTCAAGAGCCCAGCAGGAGGAAAGATAGTATTTATTTCATACATGCAAGAGTCCCTAGCTAAGACGCGCTCTAATCATGCAGGCAGGGCAAAGAGGCTGTCAGACGAAATTCTCTTAAAAGATTAATCATAGATGAGCAATAAGAGCCAGAGAACCTGGAGCTATTGATTTGCTTGTAAACGAGCTGGGCTTCCCAGAAGTGTACATCACCAGTGCTTTCAGACTGAGAGGGTGGATGTGGGATAGGGTGTGCTTGCAAAAATGTGGGGAAACAGAGAAAGTGATAGGAGAAAGAAGGTGGGGCATGGGGAACCAGAGAGAGAAATGGCAGAGGAGGACTAGAAGTAAAAGAGGGTAATGGAATGAGGGTACTAAAGATAATGGGAAAAAATAAACCAAAGATAAGCAATTGGGAGAGAAGGGAGAGTGAATTAAGAAAGTAGAAACATAAAAACTGTCAGAGATGAAGAGATTGAAGAAGTGCAAGAATTAAGTAAAACACAGAAATAGGTATGGGAAAAGAAAAAGAGCTGATGAATGGGAGATAACAAGAAAGTTATGCAGGACTCAAGAGAGATGGTGTGAATAAAATAAAGAAACAGTAAAAGAAGTGAAGAAGACAAAAAAGTGAAAAATATTATGAGACTGTAAGAAAATAGAAAGAAATAGTAAGACAATAGTGAGGAAAAAGGAGAAGAAATAATGTGAGAGAGAGGGGCAGACAGAAAACATACCATGAGGATGACCAAGAAAACCAAGAATGACAAAGAAAGGTGAGAGAAAATAAAAAGTTAAATAAATACATAAATACATTAATAATAATAATAATAATAATAATAATAATAATAATAATAATAATAATAATAATAACAATTTATTTGTATAGTTCACTGTAGACACTTATAGACTCTCATGAGCCAGGCTATCAAGTAAATGTCAGCAACATGTTAAGTGATGTTTATCTGGGGTTTTTTTTAAACAATATATCATAAAATGTATTAAAGCATATCAGTCTACATGAATTTTTATGAAATTGAAATTTGATCAACTGAAACAGATTTTATGCACAGCATTGTTCCCCTACTGTTGTGATTTGACAGTATTTTGAAAATCTATAAAATCCAGAAGAGTGAAAACAGACCTTATACACATGAGGTGACATTAGAGGTAATGGTCTAGAACAGTACATAAAAGGGAGATAGATGGAAAATTTGTCATCTTCTATTGCTGAATTGCCATGCTTAGTGTAGCTAAAATAAAATAACATACTCTTTATTTATAGGGATAACATTTCAAATAGTTAGCACACAAAAGTCTGTCTTCTGCATTATTCTGCAATATTCCTTTGTAAAAGTAAATGAAAAGATAAAGGAGAAGATTGTGAGGTTTTTTTCACAGAACCCATCTGTAAATCAAGCAATTCCATGTGGTTTCACAACCACTAATTTACAAATCACTGAGATAGATGAAAAATATCAGGATCTCAAAAATAAAGTGAAAAAAGGACAAGTTAATAATCAATGTATTATCTACTAAACATCAACGGCCCGGACCGGACATCAATGAACCAGACTATTCAATAAAATAAAGTAAAAACAGAAGCTGACAGGATTCTGTATATAATTTGTTTAGAATATCCAGTTAAAAAAACATATATAGATGGTTTATGACAGCCTGTCAATTTGCTACATTGAACTATACAAATATTAGAAATAGGCAATAATTGCGGAAATTGGCAAAGTGAAAAATAGAGAAACAAGGAGAGATTGTAACACTGACAGTATGCGTTATTCAGTGTTATGCTCCCTTATGTGTGTTTTGTGTTTCAGACAGGCACAGTGCAGAACAAATGCTTGACTTGCCTCCACTTTTGATCTTTTAACTGAGATTGGTGTGGTTGCTAATGAATAAGACACTGTATCAAAACCAACATTAATGTTTCTATTTCTGCTCTTGTAAATTCAGCATTTGATTTTAGTAGAAACAAATTAGCTTTCAAGGCATGATGGTAAATAAGTGGCTGAAAGAAAATAATTGAAATGAAAGAAATGAGAAAGCATCACCCTCTGTCATTCAGAGCAAATGGATTCACTGGTCCTCCTACGTAGCTTACTGAATCATTTTGAAGCTGCCTACTTCTCATTCAGTCGTTTGCTGTTGAATCTATTGAGATTACTGACTCTAACCAGCTGTTAAAAAACATGTTCTTTAAACCAACTGCTAATTGTTGTTAGAATGGCTATTAGAATAAACTCTAACAAGTAGCCTCCAATACACTTATTTTATATAAACTCCAAGTGCATCTCACTTGTTGATATCTGTTGCTGTGAAATTCATGTGATTATGAAAACACTTCTGTTTGCCTTCTTGCCACAAAGCTGAAAATGTAGTATATTACCTTAAGTAGCAAAGATAGGATTTAGCAATGATAGGCTAAAAAGTCAAGGTTGCACCTGGACCATCAGGAACAAACTCATAAATCAAAGGTGTGAAATGCACACATTACTCTTTTCCTCTCAGAAAATATATGCAGAACCTTATGAGGCCGTAATTTACCAGGTCAGCCACATCCCCCAGGCTGCTAGCTGCACAGGAAGAAGCACTGGGAAGGAATATATATCTTCCACTCACAAACACAGAACCACTGAAGATGGCTAAGGTCAGTCACTGAAGCTCAAACAGTTTGAAAGCTTACATGAGGATTTCAAAGTGACAAAAGGATAAACACTTAAATAGTGGAGGCAACCAACATTTTAATGTTTAGCAGTGTCTAATAGCCAGAGTTCATTACCAAGTAGTTCTATTGCTTTCTACTTAAAAAATAATTAAACAGTAGTGTAACTAATGTCTTACATTGTATTTAAAAGAAATGGTTACTGTTACGTCCTTGGGCGTAAGTTATTATTTGTGTTCTATTTTGCATTAATTCTGTGTGTTTACGTTGTATTGCGTGTTGTGGAATGCGCGCGCGCGCGCGCTCGCTCTCTCTCTCTCTCTCTCTCTCTCTCTCTCTCTCCTCTCTCTCTCTCTCTCTCTCTCTCTCTCTGGCAGTGCTTCATTGGGACCAGCTGCGGGAGATTGCTGCAGGAGATTGCGTTGTGAGCGGCAGCTTTAAATGCTGAGAAGCGGAGCAGTGTCAGAGGGAGCTTCTGTAGTGTGCGCGTGGTGAAGCTTCGTCGCGGGCGTTGTGTTGGTCTGGCTTTTTCCGCCTGCCCCAGACAATGTTTGATTGTGTATGTTGTTGGATAGTGTTGATTTACGGCTGAAATAATCTGTGGGTAGTTCCCATAGAGTTTAGTTTCGCCATAGAGATCCCGCTTCCTGGCGGCAAGTTTCAGTTTCGGTTTACTCCTCTGTTTCGATTAACCGCTTTTCAGTTTTTTTAAACAATTCTCCTCCGTTATAACTAAAGCAGTAGGTTGGGGATTGCCTTTTATTTTGTGAATTGTCTTGGTCTTTTTTTTTTTCCCTGTTTTGGCTAGCTAGGGAGCTAGGCAAGATCCCTGTATTTTATTTAAGGATTTTCTTTGTTAGGTAATTTTAAATCTTTTTGTATACCAGTTTGTTATTTTGGCCTGGATCCCCTTCCGAAGTTATATGCTTTTGATTTATAATTGTTTTATGATAAAAATAAACATTTCAGCTGGTAGAACTTCTGTTGTGGTCATTGTGAGTTGGGACAGGAGAAGGGCAGCACAATGATCGCTGATCGCTAGTCTAATTACTTTTCTTAATTTCTTGTCACCTGCCCTACCAATCCTAGACTGGTCAGGTCGTGACCATCTAAAGTGTTGAGCAGGGATGTTCACAAGTCTCTCATCTGAAGTCCGAGTCAAATCTGAAGTCTTTTGTCACGAGGTCGAGTCTCGAATCATTTCATGCGTTATTGAGAAAAAAGTCTATTTAAAAGTCCTGTAAATATCCTTTTTTCAAAGTTGTTTTATGTAGACAAAACTGTTATCAGTGTTGGAAACAGTTGTGTTGCTTAATATTTTTAATAACCTGTGATACATTTTCAAGTTTCTTTGATAAACAGTGGGTTGGGGGAGCAGCATTTGTTCAAGGTGGAAATCTTTTCTGACAATATACACTACTGTTCAAAAATTTCAGAGGTCAATTTCTTTTTTTCTTACTAGAAAAGACTTGTTTGAAGGGGTTTCTATTTGGAATGGGTGCTGGTATTTTCGGCTTTCTGTTCATCAAAGAATCCGAAAACTATTTCCAACATTTGTTAATAAATTAGCATATTAGAATGATGATGCTAAATGAGGCAAAAGATGGCGACAGTCGCTCGTTATTATATACAGCGTTGCTACTGATGACGGTCATTATCAGAAAACAGCGAAAAGTTTCCAACTGTTTTAAGTCAATATAAAATTGAAGGCATGCTGATTGTGATATATTTAGATGGGGGGACTGTACAATATCTTCGCTCGCTCTCTCATAAAAAATATTAAGTAAAAGCCACGCATTTTCTATATACTAAAAAATCAGCGTAGAGCTAGATTGAAAGGCTTTATTTTCGCTCATGTTTTTAACAGGGTGACAGTGGCAGTCTAATGGCGCGAGCAGCCTGCATAGTTTTATAGCTATATCGATGAGTTAATGTGTCTAACCTTTGCGGATGTATTCTCAGGTGTCCAATAAATTTTGAAGTTGTCCCAGTATCCTTTATTGTTTTTCCACATTCTTTGCATGTGGTTGATCTTCCAGACGTTCCTTCTTACACATTAGAAAATGCAAATAATAAAACATATGGCAGGTCCTGTCATGTTTTGTGAGACGCCGGAGGTGCCGCACACAGCCAACAAAACGTCATTGAATTCTATAATAAGGGTCCGCTCCAGTCCGATCTACTACGATACAGCATACACAAATAAGACACGTAATCTTTCTGTATGATATCAGTAGTTAAGGATAAAAGACATGCGTTGATTTTAAAGTATTCACGAGTCTTTTATGTCGAGTCGAGTCAAGTCTGAAGTCCATGGAAATGCGAGTCAAGTGCCCATCTCTGGTGTTGAGAATTATTTGTACTGTCCCCTAAGTAAACAATGGGACATATTCAGAGTTGGCAACTTAATTCAAAAAGTTTACAAATGTTCAGATATAGGTTATGCAGCTGCTTAAGTTGATTATCTGAGATTCACATTATGTAAAGCACATGCGGCTGAAAGTAGTTTCAAGTATCTCTGGGGTTGCCAGACTTTTCTTGAGATTTGTCCATTTTTTATTTATTTTTTTGATCATTTCAGTTCCATGCCGAAAAAAATACTCAAAAAAATGTCTATGTACATTCATTGTCTACCGCTTATCCAATCTATTCTCGGGTCACGGGGAGCCTGTGCCTATCTCAGGCGTCATTGGGCCATTCACTCACTACGGACAATTTAGAGACGCCAATCAAACTACATTGCATGTCTTTGGACATGGAGAGGAAACCCCTGAGGCACGAGGAGAACGTGCAAACCCCACACACACACGGTGGAGGCGGGAATCAAACCCCCAACCCTGGAGGTGTGTGGCAAACGTGCTAACCACCAAGCCACCATGATTTCTATGTATATAATTAATTTATTATTTATAATAATATCTAAAGACTTTTTGTAATTATTAACGCATGAAATAAGATTGTTAATATAAATGAACCTTAAAAAGAATAAATAAGCAATAAAATAAACAAAAATAAATACGGTTGGCGTGAGGGAGATGGAAACGGGGGGCGGGGGGGTATCGGGGGAAGGAGGAGAATCTTCTTCACTCGCTGACTGACTCACTAGATTTAAATCTTTTAGAAACACTGGCACTACTGGCAGTTTCTTTAGCATCCTTTTTTACTAGAAAGCTGTCTAGAGACATTCATTTTTGCCATTTTTGCAAAAATGCGACATAGCATTATCACTAAATAAATTTGTAGCGTGCATAGCCACTGCCTTATTAGAGTGATGCTTCTCAATGTACAATGCAACAGTTTCCCATGCTTTCAGCATCTCCCTTATTGCACTGGAAGGTTGTTGCTCTGCTGAGGAAAAAAATACATAAATAATGCATCTGAGCACAAGTTATACTATCACAAGTAACAAAGATGCTGGTGGAATGAGCGCTAAATACAGACTGATAGCCGAGAAGCTGCCTCACCTTGTCTCATTGTCACTCGTTATGCAAAACGTTGCTCGTTAAGCAAGTCAATTTTTTACAATTTGTTTTGTTCATTATGTGAATCACTCGTTATGTAAGGTGCTTGTTAAGCGAGGTTTGACTGTATACCCACCAATCAGGTATAACTTTAAAACCATCTGCCTAATATTGTGTAGGATCTATTTGTGCTACCAAAATAGCTCCTAAGTGCCACCTAAGACCTCTAAAGCTGTGCTCTGGTATCTGGCACCAAGATGTCAACAGAAGTTCCCTTAAGTGGTGAGGTGAGGACTCGATAGGACTTGTTTGTCGAGTACATCCCAAAGACCCTTGATCAGATTGAGATTTGAGGAATTGGAGGCCATGTCAACACCTTACACTCATTTTCCTTATTCCTGAACATTTTTGCAGTGTGGCAGGGTACATTATCCTGTTGAAAGAGAGTGCTACCATTAGGGACTGCCATTCCCATGAATGGGGTTACTTGGTCTGCAAAATTTTTAGGTAGGTGGTACATGTCAAATAACATCAATATGAATGCCAGGACCCAGTAGAACATATGCCAATGCATCACACTGCTTCTGCTCACTTGCTTTTTTCCCCATAGTCCATCCTTTCCCCAGGTGAGTGACACACACACACACACACACACACACACACACACACACACACACACACACACACACACACACACACACACACACACACACATCACCTTGGATAACTGACTTCATTTGGGCCTAATATATCCCACAAATTGGCAGGTGCAATTGTAATGAGGATCAAAGTTATGTGTCATCTGTCAGTGGTATCATTGTTATGGCTTTGGGCAATGTTCTGCTAGCAAACCTTGGGTTCTGGTATCTATGTGGATGCTACTTTTACACATAGCAATGCCATTCAATGCAAAGCAACATACAAAAGTGCATTGAGTTATCTATGAATGATTACTTTTCCTGCTTCACTAGGTCACAGACTAAGAATACAACTCCATTGGAAGGTAATATAGCACACACAACTTAATTTCTTTTTAAAAGCAAGAAGGAAAAATAAGTGCTAGTTTAAGAATTTCAGGAAGTCGTAGGTCTTCATCCATTGTTTGAAGACAGGGAGTGACTCAGACATCACTGGGAAGTTCATTCAACCAACTACATGCTAGAACATAGAAAAGTATTGATGCATAATTACCTTGTACCCTGAGAGATGGTGGGACCAGTCAAGCAGTGGTAATTAGTACAGTGATTAATATGTTTCAGCTGTTAACAAGTTATTTAACTCTAACTGATGCATTGAGTAGCTTCTCATTTTTTAAACAACCACATTGGAAGACATCAGTGTTGGGCAAGCTACTTTTTCGGTCTAGCTCTGTTGCCATGCAACTTCACGAAGTTCATGGATGCGGCTCTGGTGCCGTTGCGTCTCCAGGGCATCCATGTACTCAATTACCTGGATGACTGGCTTATCCTGGCCCACTCCAAGGACATGGCAGCCAGTCACCGGGATGTGGTGCTCATGCATATGAGGTTGCTAGACCTCAGGATCAACCCAGAGAAGTGTGTGCTTTCTTCATCTCAGAGAACCACCTTCCTGGGAGTGTTTTGGGATTCCACCATGATGCAGGCATGTCTATCTCCTGCTCAGGTCGCTTCCATACTGTCAGCAGTGAATGCCGTTTGGCTAGACCAGAGCCTCTCTGTCGCCAAGGCACAAAGAGTCCTCAGACTCATGGCAGCAGCAGTCAACATGATTCCTTTGGGCCTGCTTCATATGAGGCCATTCCAGTTTTGGCTCAGAGGTGCGGGCTTCTCTCTGTGCAAGTTGGTGCAGCAGATCCTGCTCTGGGCAGAGACCAGACTCCTGTTGCTGAGAGTGATTTTTGTTCCAGGGCACATAAATTGGGAGGCAGACTTCCTGTTGAGACAGGTGCTGAGGCCCGGGGAGTGGCGGCTCTACCCTCAGGTGGTGGAGTCCATCTGGCAGATTCACAGCCGAACGGAAGTGGATCTGTTTGCCTCTGAGGTGTCGACACACTGTCTGTCTGGGCCTGGATGCTCTGGTACAGACCTGGCTGAGGCTGCATCTGTACGCCTTTCCCCCAGAAGCTCTGCTCCCACAAGGCCTAGCCAGAGTGTGCCATGATGGGGTCCACCTCCTTCTAGTGGCTCCCCTCTGGCCCACTCAAGTTTGGTTCGTGGACCTTGTCTCCCTCCTAGATGGCACTCCTTGGGAGATTCCCATCAGGGAAGATCTCCTCTCTCAGGCTGAGACCATACTGCAGACTGTGCCTCCCCTCCTGGGACCTCCCGGTAGTCTTGGACAGGTTTCTGGGAGCCACATTTGAGCCCATGGAGTCAGCCTCAGAGAAGTTTCTGAACCTTAAGATGGCTCTGCTTTTAGCCTTGGCCCCCCATAGATGGGTAGGGGATCTGCAGGCTCTGTGAGTTGCCCCCACTTGCCTGGAGTTTACCCCTGGCATGTCCAAGGCTATCTTGCACCCCAGGGCTGGATATGTCCCAAAGGTGCCCAGGATGGCTGGTCACCTGGTCATCCTGCAGGCCTTCTGCCTTCCGCTTCATGAGTCAGCAGAACAGGAGAGGCTGCACTTGCTCTGCCTAGTCAGAGCCTTTAAGACTTATGTCCACCGCTCTGGCTCGTGACATAAGTCCCCCTCCTTGTTTGTTTGCTTTGGGAACCGGAACAAGGGTAATCCGGTCTCCAAGCAGCACTTGGCACACTGGGGTGTAGAGACCATTACCCAGGCCTACTAGGTGCGTGGTATTGCTTTGCCTCTAGGAGTTAGGGCTCACTTCACTAGGGGTGTCACCTCATCCAGTGCCCTGGCTTGAGGTGTTCTCCTCCAGGAGATTTGTGCTGCAGCAGGCTGGTCCTCTCTGCACACCTTTATCAGGTTTCATAACCCGGACCTGGACCCCTCTCCTGGGTCTCGGCTCCTTCAGAGCTAACAGGTGCTCTGTTCCTGGTCTGCTCGCGCTCTCTCACGGCCCCTGGGACAGACATCGACCAGTGTGCGGTGGCATGGGTATTGACGTTCCCATAGCGTCAGTTATGACACAGCATCGAGTTCCCTCGAAAGGGAACTACAACAGGTTACGTATGTAACCCAGTTCCCTAAGAAGGGAACAAGACACTGCATTGCTGGCCACACCCTGAGAGTGCTTTCATGCTTCCTTCAGAATAGGCAAGCTGAATGAATGTGACATACAGTGGTGTGAAAAAGTGTTGGCCTCCTTCCTGATTTCTTATTTTTTTGCATGTTTGTCATACTTTAATGTTTCAGATAATCAAACACATTTAAATATTACTCAAATATAACACAAGTAAACACATCATGCAGTTTTTAAATGAAGGTTTTTATTATTAAGGGAAAACAAAATACAAAACTACATGGCCCTGTGTGAAAAAGTGTTTGCCCCCTAAGCCTAATAACTGGTTGGGCCACCCTTAGCAGCAACAACTGCAATCAAGCGTTTTCGATAACTTGCAATGAGTCTGTTACAGCACTGTGGAGGAATTTTGGCCCACTCATCTTTGCAGAATTATTGTAATTCGGCCCCATTGGAGGGTTTTCGAGCATAAACCACCTTTTTAAGGTCATGCCACAGCATCTCAATCGGATTGAGGTCAGGACTTTGACTAGGCCACTCCAAAGTCTTCATTTTGTTTTCCTTCAGCCAATCAGAGGTGGATTTGCTGGTGTGTTTTGCATCATTGTCCTGCTGCAGAACCCAAGTTCGCTTCAGCTTGAGGTCACGAACAGATGGCCGGACATTCTCTCTTCAGGATTTTTTGGTATACAGCAGAATTCATGGTTCCATTTATCACAGGAAGTCTTCCAGGTCCTGAAGCAGCAGAACAGCCCCAAACCATCACACTACCACCACCATATTTTACTGTTGGTATGATGTTCTTTTTCTGAAATGCGGTGTTACTTTTACGCCAGACGTAATGGGACACAGACCTTCCAAAAAGTTTAATTTTTGTCTCATCAGTCCACAGAGTATTTTCCCAAAAGTCTTGGGGATCATCAAGATGTTTTCTGGCAAAACTGAGATGAGCATTTATGTTCTTTTTGCTCAGCAGCGGTTTTCGTCTTGGAACTCTGCCATGCAAACCATTTTTGCCCAGTCTCTTTTTTATGGTGGAGTCATGAACACTCACCATAACTGAGGCAAGTGAGGCCTGCAGTTCTTTGGATGTTGTTGTGGGGTCTTTTGTGACCTCCTGGATGAGTTGTCATTGCGCTCTTGGGGTAATTTTGGTCGGCCAGCCACTCCTGGGAAGGTTCTCCACTGTTCCATGTTTTCGCAACGTTTTCGGCTCTCACTGTGGTTCACAGCACTCCCAAAACCTTAGAAATGGCTTTATAACCTAGAGAAATTGAACTCAGGTGTGATAAACCACATTTAAGTTATGTTTTAACAGAGGGTCAAACACTTTTGCACACAGGGCCATGTAGTTTTGGATTTTGTTTTTCCTTAATAATAAAAACCTTCATTTAAAAACTGCATGATGTGCTTACTTGTGTTATCTCTGACTAATATTTAAATGTGTTTGATTATCTGAAACATTAAAGTATGACAAACATGCAAAAAAATAAGAAATCAGGAAGGGGGCCAACACTTTTTCACACCACTGTAGGTGCCCTTATATGGACATGCTGGCACGTATTCTCTGTCACGTGTCCTATGAATTGGCTTGTGTGCTAATGGAGCTTCAGACACAATTCCTCTGCAGTGTTCCCATAGCGTCAGTTATGACGCAGCGTCTCATTCCCTTCTCAGGGAACTGGGTTACCTACGTAACCTGTTGTAGTTCTTGCCATATGTTTGCATGTGATCATCTGGGTATGGACTTTGAAGCAGGTTTACTTCTGTTTTCAGTTTTTACACAACATCAGCCTTCATTTCATTGGGGATGTATGCCAATCTGAACCTTGGAGAAGTGGCAGATACTATGAACAACCTTGCCTCTTGAAAAATGTATCCAAATCTCTTCTTTACCTAACTGATGATGACATCTACCAATGGGTTGCAGTGATGTAAGTTTGCCTCATGCTTCACTGCAACGGGAGGTTAAAAATGCCCAACACATTATAGGAACCCCACTTCCTGCATTTGAGGACATCCAGAAGAAGCGCTGTTACGTCTGGCTCACAGCATTCTCAAAGACTCTTCTCACCCTGCCCATAGCCTTTTCAGATTCAGGAGCCTCCGGACCAAAATCAGCAGACTAAGGAACAGCTTTTCCCACAGCTGTCTCCCTAGTGAACTCCTATGCCTTCCCTCAACACAACACTTTCCTCATCCCTCCTGTATTGACTGTATTACTTCATCTAGCCATGTCACTTCCACGTAAGCAATGCATCTATCACACTTTCACATGCTATATATAATCAAAGTCAAAGTCAAAGAAGCTTTATTGTCACTTCAACCATATATAGCTGATGCAGTACATGGTGAAATGAACCAACATTCCTCCTGGACCAGTATGCTACACATAACAAAAACAAAATACAGGGTAACGCGGACAAACATGAAGCTAAACTAAGGTGCAGAATATTTAAACTAAATATACAACATAAGTGCAGTTAATGATGAGATAGTGCAGACAAGCAAAACTCATAACGCTGACTGTGTGCAAAAAAAGAACAGTATTGTACAGTGAGTACAAGAATAGCAGCAGAGATAGCTAACACAGTTATAATATTTAAAGTTATAGTGCAAATATTAAAAGTGATGTGTGCATGTAAACAATATCAGGTGTGTGTATGTGTGTGTGAGTTCAGTTCAGTTCAGTTCTCTGTTCAGAGTGTGTGTGTGTGTGTGTGTGTGTGTGTGTGTGTGTGTGTGTGTGTGTGTGAGTGTGTGTGTGTGTCCATGTTCCTCAGTTTATTTCAGTTCTCTGTTGAGACACCTGATTGCCTGAGGGAAGAAACTGTTCAGCAGTCTGGATGTGTGGGCCTGAATGCTATGGTACCTCTTTCCAGACAGCAGGAGGGTGAAGAGTGTGTGTGAGGGGTGTGTGGGGTCATCCACAATGCTGTTGGCTTTGCGGATGCAGCGTGTGGAGTAAATGTCCGTAACAGACGGAAGAGAGATTCCAATGATCTTCTCAGCTGTCCTCACTATCCACTGCAGGGTCTTGCGATCCGAGATGGTGCAATTTCCGAACCAGTCAGTGATGCAGCTGCTCAGGATGCTCTCAATGGTCCCTCTGTAGAAGGTGTATAAGAGGTGGAAGATGAGCCTTCCTCAGCCTTCTCAGGAAGTAGAGATGCTGCTGGGCTTTCTTGGTGATGGAGCTGGTGTTAAGCAACCAGGGGAGATCCTCCACCAGGTGAACACCAAGGAATTTGGTGCTCTTGACGATCTCCACGTTGGACCCGTTGATGTCCAGTGAAGAGTGGTCACTCTGTGCTCTCCTGAAGTCAACAACCATCTCTTTTGTTTTCTCCACGTTCAGAGACAGGTTGTTGGCTTTACACCAGGCTGTTAGCCTCTGCACCTCCTCTCTGTATGCTGACTCGTCGTTCTTGCTGATGAGACCCACCACGGTCATGTCATCTGCGAACTTAATGATGTGGTTGGAGCTGTGCATTTCTGCACAGTCATGAATCAGCAGGGTGAACAGCAGTGGACTGAGCATGCAGCCCTGAGGAGCTCCAGTGTTCAGTGTGGTGGTGCTGGAGATGCTGTTCCTGATCCGGACTGACTGAGGTATCCCTATCAGGAAGTCCAGGATCCAGTTGCAGAGGGAGGTGTTGATGCCCAGCAGGCTCAGCTTCTTGGTCAGGTGCTGAAGGATGATTGTGTTGAATGCTGAACTGAAGTCAATGAACAGCATTCGTACATAATTACATAAAGTGTCCTTATTTTCCAGGTGTGTGAGGGACAGATGGAGAGTTGTGCTGATGGCATCGTCTGTGGAGCGATTTGGATGATACGCAAACTGCATGGGGTCTAGTGATGGTGGCAGCAGGTCCTTGATTTGCCTTATGACGAGCCTCTCGAAGCACTTCATGATGATGGGTTTGAGAGCAACGGGACGGTAGTCATTGAGATAGGACACTGGAGACTTCTTTGGCACGGTGATGATGGTGGTGGTCTTTAGGCACCTTGGGACGATGGCACCGCTCAGGGAGATGTTGAAAATGTCAGTGAAGACATCTGCTAGCTGTTCTGCATATTCCCTGAGCACTCTGCCAGGAATGTTGTCTGGTCCAGCAGCTTTCCATGAGTTAACTCTGCATAGAGTTTTCCTCACATCGGCCATGGTGAGACAGAGCACCTGGTCCTCTGGAGGAGGAATGGTCTTCCTTGCTGTCACGTCATTCTGTGCCCCAAACCAAGCATAGAAGCTGTTCAGTGCATCTGGAAGGATGGCATCACTGTCACAGGAAGGTGGAGCTGGCCTGTAGTTGGTGATGGACTGGATGCCTTGCCACATGCGCTGAGTGTCACCGCTGCTCTGGTAGTGGCCGTGGATTCTCTGGGAGTGTGTATGCTTTGCCTCCCTGATGGCTCAAGATTAGCCTGTGCTGTACTTGGGGCATCCTTGTCTCCAGCTCTGAAGGCAGAGTCCCTGGATTTTAGCAGCGCACACACTTTTCGGTCATCCACGGCTTCTGGTTCGAGCGTGTGGTGATGGATTTGGAGATGGTCACATCATCAATGCACTTGCTGATGTAGCTGGTCACTGATGACGTATATTCCTCCAAATCTGTGGTATCGCCATTGGTTGCAGCCTCCCTGAACATGCACTCAAAACAGTCCTGAAGAGCAGAGATGGCTCCTTCTGGCCAGGTTGTAACCAGTTTCAGAAACGGTTTAGAGCGTCTGACGAGTGGTCTGTATGCTGGAATCAACATAACAGAGATGTGGTCTGAGTAGCCGATGTGGGGTCGGGGCTGTGCACGATACACGCCAGGAATGTTTGTATAAACAAGATCCAGCGCGTTCACTCCTCTGGTTACACAGTCCACATGCTGATGGAATTTAGGGAGAACAGACTTGAGATTTGCATGATTGAAATCTCCGGTGATAATAAACAGTCCATCAGGGTGAGCTTTCTGCAGCTCGCTAATAGCTCCGTAGAGCTCACACAGAGCCTCTTTAGCATTAGAGCTGGGGGGAATGTATACTCCAACAATGAATACGGTGGTGAATTCCCATGGTAAATAAAATGGTCTGCATCTAACAGTCACAAACGCCACTAGGGATGAACAGAAAATAGAAACAAGCACAGAGTTCTTGCACCATTTTCCACGTCTCCATAAAAACAGAGATGCAGCAGTCTCTGTACTCACGTCGTGTAGTTCCCTGGAGTCGGATGTAGTCCAGTGTCTGGCGGTCGTACACATGAACAACGTTGTATCTGGTGTCCATATGCCGTGGTAGTCGGGCTATATGAGGACAATAGCACTATTGGATGGATCCGGAGTGGCCGCTGCGTGCTACTGCCGCGCCGCCATCTTGATTATCATATTAAAATTGTTCATAGCCTCAGCCTATACATCATTTGCACGTTCCATTTGTATTGTATGCACATGGCACTAACCTCCTGTATATATGCTCATTGCACATATGTGTATTGTCAATATACACTGTATATTATGTTCATAGCACACACATTATATATCATGTTGATCTATCATGTAGAAAATTGTATTTATCCACCTGTATCTATAATGCTCCTATCTGGACATCTGCCCTTATATTACATAATCTATAGCTCCTATCTGAACATCTGCCCTTATCTGTACATATTGTATATCTATACATAATTCATAGTATTCTGTATATCATGTCCATAGCACATACATCTGCATATGATGTTGATAATACTGTATATTCACAACTTTAATTTATCTCCATAGTACTGCATCTGTACATATGTACTTATCTGCACATATTAGTTTATCTAATACCAAATTAGATACACTTCTGTATATAAAGCACTTGCTGCTCATCGCACTTCTGGTTAGATGCTAAACTGCATTTCGTTGCCTTGTACTTGTACATGTGTAATGACAATAAAGTTTAATCTAATCTAATCTAATCTAATCTAATCTGCTCCATTCTATCCAGAAGAATTGAGATTGTTGGCACCAGCACTCCTGTGTAGGCCATTTTATCAGATTGTAGTATGTCAAGGGCCTTGGCCAGGGGTGCCATAGCCTTAAAGATGTACAGAAAAGACAAAGAATAAACAGTTACTCTGAAGTAATAATAATAAATTTAATACAAGTTTTCTTATTAATAATCATTATCATTCTAATATGTAGTAGTAGTATTTTAACATTCAATTGACAACCTTGGAGAAAAATTCACTACACAAGTAAGCTCATTTAGAAGTATGTGGTTACCTCTATGTTCAAACAGATACATGGATTACAGCATAAAAACCAATTAACTTAAGCACATATCAAAATAAAGATAATATATACCTGAACATACTCCTGTATGAAGGTGAATTCTGCTGTTTTGAAGCGAGTCTCCAGAAGCTCCTCACAGGACTCCTGGAGGTCTTGTTCTTTTGTCAGGATACAGTTATTCAAGTGTTCCATGGCATGATATGTGGAGTTCCACCTTGTTGGACAGGGAACTATCAGATGGCACCCTAGCTTGTCTTTGATGTTTGAAGCTTGTGTGCTTCTATGTTGCTTATTCCATAGTGCCTGGCATTTTCCAATCATTGATCTCAATATTTATTTAAATGCCCCTGACTGGGTCAATACATCCTCCATGTCTCTTGTTGTTATCAGATTGAGGGTGTGGCAGGTGCATCGCTGATGAGGTGGGAGACTGTAGTCTAGGTCTGTTCCATTTAAGATATCTGTGATATTTACGAAGACAGTGTGTCCCTCCTCTCCTTCCTCATTCTCCTCTTCTCTGTTTTGGATGGTTCTTTGAACTTCTGTAAAGACACTGAAAGCCTTGACAAAATTTTGACCATTATCTGTGGTTGTAACAGTCACCTTGTCTTTAGTGTTGAATTCTCTGTGTACATCTTCCAACATCTCAGCCAAAACATCATATGTGTGGCGCTCTATAATTCTATGACAGGCTAATGCCCCAGAGCAGATGCTTAATGTTTCTTGGTTTATCCAGTGTATAGTCACCCCAAGGAAGCTTCTGTTGTTTGAAGACCACGCATCTGTTGTGGTACATACATGGCTCTGTTTGGACAAAATCTTAGAGAGTGTGCTTTTTATTGATATATATACTCATCCTCAAGCATTCTTCCCAATGTTCTCCTGGACATTAAATGCCTGGAGGGTAAAATTTCTCTGAATAAATCAGTGAACTCTGGTCTCTCCACAGTGTGAAGTGGATGCAGTCCTTGAATGATCAACTTGTCAAATTGCTCTTGGGTTAGAATGGGGCTTCCTTCCTATGTAAGGTATTTGGTTAAGTTTTGTCTTTTACAACATTACGACATCTGTTTTTACAGATAAGTTCACATTATTAACTGTCAAACTCCCCTCAAATAGAGTGCATTTTTATGATCCTTGTGGTCAGTTAAACCAAAAACTTTTACAAATTGATTGTATAAAAATATATAATTTTTAATTTTACAAACTACATATTTTTTTATTTACCTCTCAAATATACATTTTTGCTTTTTTTGGGGGGGAGGGGGCATTTTTACATACACTGTTAAATAAAAAAAAAAAAAATTGGTAATTTTCTGCCAGTACATTTTCCAGTAATTTTACAGATATTTCCATTAATCTTTAAAACACTACTGCAATGCAATCGTCACACATCACCAAGGATGGGGACCGAGAGGAAGCAGTAAGTAAGCGCAAAGAGACTTTAATCAAGACACACAAAAATGATAAGGAGGTGAAATAACTGAAACTGAAACTGGCAATAGCGCACTAGTAATAATAACTGAAACAGTCTTATCTGAACCACTGCAGTCTGAACAAAGCCAATGTCCCCAGGGAGATAAGCACGGCTGGAGCAGAGACCATAAATCCATAGAACATGGGCAGGAAGAGAAATCTCTGAGTAAGCAACCATAATACTAGCCAAAGACTCAGTGGAGTGAGGGAGCTAAATAGTGTGCTGGTGATTGGGTGCAGGTGTCAGTGCTAGAATTCTGGTGTTTGGGGGCGTGGTTGAGTGGCTGTGGTCAGTGCATCTGTGACAGTACCCCCTCCCCCACGGGCATCTCCAGACACCGGGAACCGCGACAAGGATGACCGCAGCCTCTGGGAGCGGGACGGTCTGGGTGACGCTGATGGAATCCCACGAGTAGCGAGGGGTTGTCATCCCGATCCACCCAAGACCTCTCTTCAGGACCATACCCTTTCAAGTCGACTAGATATTGGAGACGGCTGCCGCGTCGCCTGGAGTTCACGACTTCCCGGACCTGGTAGATGGTGTCATCTGTGTCGACCTTGGGCTGAGGAGGCACCTCAGGGTCTGTGGACGGAGGAAGAACAGAATCAGTGTATGGTTTAAGTAAGGACACGTGAAAGGTCAGTGAAATGCGGTATTGACGGGGAAGTTGGAGTTCATAGGTCACTTCATTTATCTGCCTCAGGATTGTGAAGGGACCTATGTAGTGGGGGCTTAGCTTCTTGCAAGGGAGCCGCACGTGGATGTCTCAAGTGGAGAGCCAGGCCCTGTCACCTGGATGATAGAGAGGTGTATCTCGGCGGAGGACATTTACCTGAACCTTCTGACACTGGACTGCCCGCTGCAGATGGACGTGCGCTGATTCCCATACCCTCTCACTCTCTTGGAACCAGTGGTCTACGGTGGGTACCTTGGATGGTTCCCCTGTAAATGGAAAGAGAGGTGGCTGGTACCCGAGTATGTGCTGAAAGGGCATCAGTTTGGTTGATTCCTGGCATAGAAAGTTCTGCGCATACTCAGCCCAGGGGAGGTATTGGCTCCAGTCATGCTGATGGTTGTAGCTGTAGGCCCTGAGGTAGCGCCCAATCTCTTGGATCTTGTGTTCAGTCTGGCCATTCGTCTGTGGGTGATACCCAGAGGATAGACTCACAGCTTGAAGAACCCTCACCACACTCTGGAAATGAATTGAGGCCCTCTATCAGACACGATGTCCTCTGGAAAGCCAAAATGTCTGAAGACATTGTTAAAGAGGGCCTCTGCTGTTTCCAGGGCTGTAGGTAAGCCTTTTAGCGGGAAGAGTTGGAGAAACAGTCTACTGTGATGAGGATTCTGGTGAGCCATTAGAAACCAGTAAGTCAGTGGCAAAGTCAATACCCAGATGGGACCAGGGGCAGTGCGGAATAGGGAGCAGTACCAGTTTACCCTCAGTTAGACAACGTGAGGTGGAGATCATGGCACAGACTGAGTGGGTTACATCCTGGGCCATGTTGGGCCACCAATACCTTTCGTTGAGGAGTGAGAGGGTTTGCTGCCTGCCTGGGTGGCCAGATCCCGGAGAAGGATGTACTGAGTCCAGAAGGGAAAGACGTAGGGATGTTGGCACACTTGCTTTACCATCTGGACATCCCGGCGGAGCAGGTTCCTCTTCAGTGGCAGCAGTATCATCCAGCGACCAGGTGATCGGAAACACAAACAGGTCTGGAGGGAGTATGGGTTCTGGTTCTTCTGGCATTGGGTCTGGGGAAAGGATTCTAGAATGAGCATCTGCTTTGATGTTTTTATATCCAGGATGGTAGGTGGCACAGAAGTTGAATCGGGTTAAACACAGCACTCACTGAGCTTGTCTTGGGTTCAAGCGTTTAGCTTACCTGAGATACTGCAGGTTTTTATGATCCGTGATGACCTTGAATGGATGATTCACTCCCTCCAGCCAGTGCCGCCACACTTCTAGGGCCAATTTTATGGCTAACAGATCACGGTTCCTGATATCATAATTCTGCTCCGCCGGGGATAACTTCTTGGAGAAGTAGGCACATGGATGGAGTACTGGGGTTTCACCGCTCCATTGGGACAAGAGTGCTCCCACTCCTAGAGCAGAAGCATCCACTTCAACAACAAAAGGCCAGGTTGGGTCAGGATGGACAAGAGTTGGGTCCGTACAGAAGGTGGCTTTCAGCTTCCGGAAGGCTTCGATTGCGCCTGATGTCCAGCTGAGGTTTTTTGGTTTCCTGCACAGGAGGGAGGTGAGAGGAGCGGTGAGTTCACTGTACCCTGAGATGAATTGACGGTAAAAGTTTGCGAACCCCATGAAATGTAGAAGATTCTTCATGGTACAGGGTTGTGGCCAGCTCTTAATGGCTTCCACTTTGGTGCAAGCCATCTGAATCCCCTTAGGTGATATGATGTAGTCCAGGAACTGGGTAGTAGATTGGTGGAACTCACATTTCTCAAGCTAAAGGAACAGGTGGTAATAGTGGATTCGGTTGAGTACCTGTTTTATGTGCTCTACGTGCTCAGAGAGGTTGGGGGAGTAGATGAGAATATCAATGTAGACGATGGTGAACCTGTGGAGCATGTCCTGAAAGATTTCATTCATGAAACTCTGAAAGACTGAGGGGGCGTTAGAGAGCCCATATGGCATGACCAGATACTCATAGTGTCCCGATGGAGTTATGAAGGCCGTTTTCCACTCATCTCCCCGTCTGATGCGGAGGAGGTTGTATGCACTGTGAAGGTCTAGCTTGGAGAAGATGTGAGCTCCACGTAGTTCCTCCAGGGCCGCAGGTACTAGAGGTAGGGGGTAAGCAAATTTTACCATCTGGGAGTTGAGGACACAGTAGTCAATACAAGGTCGAAGCCCTCCATCCTTCTTGGCCACAAAGAAGAAGCTGGAAGCCGCCAGAGAGGTGGATGGTCGAATGAACCCCTGTTATAATGCCTCGCTGATGTACTCCTCCATGACCTTATTCTCCGGGATCGAGAGTCGGTAGACTTTTCCTTTGGGGAGCTTGGCACCAGGCAGGAGGTCGATTGCACAGTCCCATGCTCGGTGTGGCGGCAGTTTTGTAGCGGTCGTCTGGCTGAAGACATCCTGGTAATCTCGATACTCCTCTGGGAGGTTGATGTGGGTAGAGGACCCCGGATTCTGAATTGTGGTAAACCCTAGGAGGGCAATTTTGGGGGACACACAGGGAGCAATCGCAGGCAGTGTTGTACACAGTAGTCACTCCACTGATCGATGCTTCCCTAGGGGGTTTTCTGACTTTCATGTGTTTTGTGTTTTTAGGTGTGTTTGCCCCACCTTATCCTTAGTCCCTTGGGCAGGATTTCCATTAGGCAATAAACAGCAATATTTAACTCACGATAATTCTCTTGGACAGAATTAAGTAAAAATATTAATTTTAATTTTATTATTAAATTTCAATGTAAAAAAAAGTACTTATGTTCTTAAGTCAGGGCTTTCTACACTTTATCAATATTGCATGTCTTATTAAAAAAATATAGAAATATACAGTGAATATATGCTTATGGGAAGGAAGTTTCTGTTTACATGTACCTGTTTAAGCATGCTACAACACTTTGGGTGGCGGCCGGAGATCTCCTCCGCCGATGAGGAGTGAGGCGGAGCGAGTCCCGGCAAAGACGAGGAGGAAGAAGAAGGTCTGATTGGGGCCATCATCCGCCGACGGAAGTGAGGCTGCATCCTGTACGGAGAGACAGAAGGAGAGCGACGCCCCCCACAGGAAACAGAGGCGGAGCAATGTACCCATACCGAGGAAAAAAAATTTAAACAGGAGACCCCACCGGAACAGGAAACAGGTTCATAGGGACAAAAGGAAAAAAATTTCACCCCGAAAGAAGAAAAACTCAAAAAACAAAAGCAAGGGCAGCCGGTAATCTACTCCGCCGATGGAAGTGAGGTAACGCCCTCCACGGAGAACCGGAAGTGGAGCCACATTCCTCACAGGAACAGAAGCGAAGCGAGTACCGGCAAATAAGAAAAAAAAAGACAGGTTTTAAAAACATCTTCCGCTGCGAGAGATGGGGCCACGCCCGCCACGGAAATCCGGAAGTGGAGCGGCGTTGCCCACGGGAACAGACACGGAAGATGTGCCGGAGAAAAAAAAATCCAAACAGGAACGTTTAGGGAAAAAAGGAAGCCTCGCATACCTCGCGCCACGTTGGGTCTGTACGGTTTCGGCTAGTCCTTCTGTCACACAATGCTGAAGCTGACGGAGCACGCTGGTCATGCCGGTGTAGAAAATCAGACCCAACACGGAGATAGACGGCAGACAGGGGTTTATTAAAGAAAAGAACATAGATCCACGAAGACATTACATAAAGACGAGGACTAGCAACCTAACGCAGACAGACGGCCACTATAAATAAGGAACATAATCAGAGACACATTGGGAACAGGTGAACAAAGGCAGAAACACATTAGGAAGAGGCGTGGCTAAAACGAACACATGACTGAATAGACAAAACCTCTGCTAAAAGGCCCCCTAGTGGTCCACCGGTGGCACTTGCCCCCCATAATAACATACATACATACATACATACTCTGCAGGTAATCAGAATAAACAATATTCTCACCTAGCATTGCTGTCTCATGGATGGAATTGCATAAGCCTATTCATAGGACAGATGTGTGAAGTTAGAAAAAGTTAAGGCTATGGTGAATATCCGAGAAACTGCTTTAATTACAACATTTTCCATTTTTTTGTTCATAAAACCTGTTTGTAATTTTGTATCTCACTGCCTCTTATTATTTAGCAAATTGCCATGTGTTGAAAATTTGATCATAAGAGGACATCTAAGGATAATTCTGTAAAATTAATTGCATTATGCTAATACACAATGCATCTACAAGCCTTTCAATTCATACTTGTAACTACATTATTATCTAGACTTTCAATAAATCTATCAAGATTATAAAATTATCTTCAATAAATTGCATTTAAATTAACTAATTTCAATAAATTTTACAATATCTTGGTTTGGATCTAGACTGTGTTGGCAGAATGTTATCATAACTGGACACAGTGAAGAAAGTGGTGGAGGATACTGTCCAAGCTCTCTGTCATTATGACCAATCATTCCCACCTGCTTAATTTAAGAATCACTGCACATAGGAGCACACTGAGTAGGAGGATACTCTTTTGCATGTCCATTCTCCCTGCAGCTATAAGACTCACATAATGTCCACACCTGAGAAGTTATTCTGATTTTTCTGCACTAATCCTTGGAGGGTAAATCACATTTTAATGCTTCACCATGACATTTTTGCACAGCTATAACTTGGATATAAGTGTAACTGGTTATATTCTGCCCCATCTGCCCCACACTTCATATTTAGTTAAAATCTTAATCGGAGATTCAATAACGGTACAATAAACAGAAATGCATTGAACCAATATTTAACAATATTCACAGCAGATAACTTTCTTTGACTCTTTCTATCAATCTTTAAATATTTATGATCTTAAAAACAGGTTTTCAAATAAACAATGATTGAGAAAGTGAGTTTTTATACTTTCTTTTATTTATTTATGAGTAACCACCTTATTCTCATTAGGGATGCAATGGATCTATAGCCTAAGGTGCAAGCTGTTTTTCAGTTTGTAATACTAAAAATGAAAGGGATCAACTTGGGTTTCAAATTTCCATGAAAGAACACACTTGCAAGAATTCAGGAACTGACAACTCTCCTTTAGTGCTTTTGGCCATTTTAAAAGTGAGGGTTAATTTGTCAGGGGCAAAGCATTTGTACTACTAAATGCGCACAAAGGGCGATATATTTGTACTCAGTGACCCTGACACACCTCTCCTAATGAGTCTCTGGGGGTTTTGTAATCTCTCCTCTTCCCTACACTCTCATTACTCTTTTCTTTCCCTCTCATCATAGGCAATAGCAGCTTAGATATGTGTCAAAAAGGGGTCAAAGACTCTCCTCTATTCATCACTCAAACCAGAGAGAGGAAAATGAATAGGTCCTATTGATCTAATTATACTTACTTGTTTTGTAAAGCCAGAAAAGGTATTTTAACAACACATGGCATTGACAAGCATTTAATTACTAGTTTTTTTGTTTGTTTGTTTTTCTAGACAAATAATGGAAATTATATACTATATGTAATTTTGTGTAATATTTCACTTAAAAAAAAAGTTATTTAATTGTTCTTTGTAGCACCTAAGGTTTTACAAAGGACTTTCTTCTTGACAAGAACTATTTTTATTGTATAGGGTTTTTGTTGAGCTAGATGGTTCTTTGGAGACTAAAGCGATTCTTGATGCTTCATTATTGTCACGTCCGGCCACCACTCCCACCCTATGCGGGGCTCGAACCCGGACCTCCGTGGTGCCGCGTGCTCCAGCACGCCGTGAAAGCACAGACCCAAATGCAGGATTCAGTGAAGCACTGTTTTTATTAACATAAACACGATACAGGGGAAAGACAAACATAACACGAGACTCCATGGTACAATAAACTAAACACACACACATAACCCCAAACCTAACATAACATAACACCCATGGGACAGCGATACACAGAACATTGACCCACGCCACACATGCACATCAGGATCCCTTTTATAGGGAAACACAACAGGGTAATAAGGGACAGGTGACACAATCAGGGTGGAGAACAATGGGCAGGAAATCACACAGACACAAACAGGCTTCCAGAATTCACCTGCCAGTGCCCTCCCCGGGCCTGGCAGGGAACTGTCCAGCTACTCCTGACATAACCACCCCCTCTAAGGCGCAGCTCCCGAAGCGCCTCCAGCCACGCTGAAAAGACACCCCAGGGCTCGGAAAAAAAAAAGGCAGTTCATACCAGAGGGGAGGGGAAACACACGAAGTAATCGGCGGTTGCAGTCCGCAGCGACACCCCAACTCCAGGGGTCCCATGGCACCCGACAGCTGCTCAGGAGGGCAGGAAGCGTGCTCCACCCCGGGTGCCAGGCAACGTCCCTCACGGAACACAACATCATGAAGCGGCGGCCCCGGCCAACAGGCGGTGGACGCCATGCTTCCAAAGGGAAAAAAATAAAAAGGAGATGCCCCCCAAAACATGGTGTTGAGCGGCGTGCTCCGCGGCAATCCATCGCGAAGCGACGTCCTCAGCGGCAATCCATCGTGAGGCAGCATCCTCCGCGGCAATCCATCGCAAAGCGACATCCTCAACCCACCGGAAAGAGGCACCATCCTGGGGAAACGGGAATGGGGAGCCACCTGCTCGGCTCTCTCCGAGGCAGGTGGTCTGCCGGATGTCCTCAACCGCCGGACTGCAATTCTCGCCCTGATAAGGAAGTAGCTGCTGAATCCCGCTGGGTCTTCAGATTGGTGGGTCAATCTGTCACGTCCGGCCGCCACTCCCGCCCTATGCGGGGCTCGAATCCAGACCTCCATGGTGCCGCGTGCTCCAGCACGCCGTGAAAGCACAGACCCAAGCGCAGTATTCAGTGAAGCACTGTTTTTATTAACATAAACACGATACAGGGGAAAGACAAACATAACACGAGACTCCATGGTACAATAAACTAAACACACACACATAACCCTAAACCTAACATAACACCCACGGGACAGCGATACACAGAACATTGACCCACGCCACACATGCACACCAGGATCCCTTTTATAGGGAAACACAACAGGGTAATAAGGGACAGGTGACACAATCAGGGTGGAGAACAATGGGCAGGAAATCACACAGACACAAACAGGCTTCCAGGATTCACCTGCCAGTGCCCTCCCCAGGCCTGGCAGGGAACTGTCCAGCTACTCCTGACAATTATAGGTTCTTTAGAGTGGTGTGTTGTTTCTACAATGTATAATCTATTAAGAGGTTTACAGTGAAGCTCTGCTGCAACCATATCAAAATAGTAAATCTCAAATGATTGGTTAATTAAAACACAATTTTATTTGAATGAAAATTATAAAAGTGGCTGCAGTACATTTCTATTAGCTTTAATCTGTTGATACTTCTATGGACATGATTCATCTGATTGGTTTATTTATTTGCTCTGATGTGATTAATTCAATTTTAATTATTGATTTTTGAAGGCAGGACTTTTCGCACTTAAAGTGAAAGATCTGTTTATTGCAGTTGTTAATAAAATATTTCTAAAACGGTTAGGTAGCATATAAAGTCTGTGTTTTCTCCATATTTGCTTTATTACATAATTATTTACTATAACAATGTGGAACTTCTATCAGCATAATATGATGCTTAAAATGTCAGTTGTTTGAAAATTTAAGTTAACCTTGCTGAACTTCTAATTTTTGAAAGATTAAACCTAGAGCAAATAATGCACATAATACTGTGTATTTGAGACTTACAAGGATATTGACAGCTCTTTTAATTATGCTCTCTGATTCCCTGATTTTGTGTGATTAATGTGTTTCACATTGCTTGACAACCCCTATTTAGTATATATACATACACTGATCAGCCATAATATTATGAGCACCAACAGGTGAAGTGAATAACACTGATTATCTCCTCATCATGGCATCTGTTAGTGGGTAGGATATATTAGGCAGCAAGTGAACATTTTGTACTATAAGTTGGTGTGTTATAAGCAGGAAAAATGGGCAAGCGTAAGGATTTGAGCAAGTTTGACATGGGCCAAATTGTGATAACTAGATGACTGTATCAGAGCATCTCCAAAAATGCAGCTCTTGTGGGGTGTTCCCAGGTTTGCAGTGGTCAGTATCTATTAAAAGTGGTCTAAAAAAGATTGTCATGGGCGGCCAAGGCTCACTGATGCACGTGGGGATCAAATAGAAGGCTGAAGGCTGGTTCTGGTAGAAAGGTGTCAGTTTGTTGCGTATGGGGCTGCACAGCCACGGACCAGTCAGGGTGCCCATGCTGACCCATGTGCACTGCCGAAAGTGCCAACAAAGGGTACATGAGCATCAGAACTGGACCACAAAGCAAAGGAAGAATGTTGCCTGGTCTGATGAATCATATTTTCTTTTACATCACTCAGATGGCCAGGTGTGTGTGCCTCACTTACCTGGGGAACACATGGCACCGGGATGCACTATGAGAAGAAGACAATGCTTTGGGCAATGTTCTGCTGGGAAATCCTGGGTCCTACCATCCATGTGCATGTTACTTTGACATGTACCACCTACCTAAGCATTGTGGCAGACCATGTACACCCTTTCATGGAAATGGTATTCTCTGATGGCTGTGGACTCTTTCAGCAGGATAATGCACTGTGCCACAGAGCAAAAATGGTTCAGGAATGGTTTAATGAGCACAACAACAGGTTTGAGGTGTTGACTTGACCTCCAAATTCCCCAGATTTCAATCCAATCCAGCATCTGTAGGATGTGCTGGACAAACAAGTCTGATCCATGGATGCCCCACTTTGCAACTTACAGGACTTAAAGGATCTGCTGCTATCAGATACCTCAACAGGGCTGGGCTGTTTTGGCAGCAAAAGAGGGACAGACACAATATTAGGCATGTGGTCATTATGTTATGGCTGACCGGTGTAGATGTGTTAGAAGCAGAAAAAATGGGCAAGCATAAGGATTTGAGTGAGTTTTACAAGGACCAAATTGTAATGGCTGGACGACTGGATAAGAGCTTCTCCAAAACTGCAGCTCTTGTGGGGTGTTCAGTGGTCAGAATCTATCAAAAGTAGTCCAAGGAAGGAACAGTGGTAAACCGGCAACAGGGTCATGGGTGGCCAAGGCTCATTGATGCACGTGGGAAGCGAAGGCTGGCCCATGTGGTCCGATCCAACAGACGAGCTGCTGTTGCTTAAATTGCTGAAGTTAATGCTGGTTCTGACACAATATTAGATCATAATGTTATGCCTGGTCGGTGTATATACTCAGTGTCCTTACTCTGAAGTGTTCCAACCTAATATTTATTTGTTCTCTTCTGAAACAGAAGTAGCTTAGAATGTCTAAGCTACTCTTTTCTATGCAACAAAAGTGGATGCTGATTTTTATGAACTATATTTTACATATGATGGCCTTTTTTCTGAGAATCAGACCTGAAGTTTAGTTATTCACTGATAAATTCTAAATACTAAGAATAAAGCACACCAGTTGTATACATTTTTATAGTGCTTTCTGAGTTATGCATTGAAAAACAATTTACTTTTGTTGTAAGGAAATGAGCTGTTCAGACATTTAGCCAAAATCTCCCCTTTGTGTTTCACAGAAAAAAAGAAAGTGGGTGCACTATTCCATAGACTGTTGCAGGTGAGTAAGTAAAAAAATAAAATTAGTCATCATATCACATTTTTAAAACCCTGTTACATAATACGAATTTGCTACTTCAAAACATTTTCAAGGACAAAATTTATAAACAATAATTTCCGTTAATCAAACAGCAACACCTCTCACCTCTGATGTTTTGATTCCTCGTATCCATTATTGACAAGGTCAGTTTATAAGATTGTCCTTCTAACTGTCATCATCTGACCCATCTTTACTTTAAGATTCACCACGTATGCTGACTGTTCTGTGTTTCACTGACGGAATTCGATGACTCTAACACCCACAGTGGTTTAGGTGGCTGTGACTAGAGTCCACTTGAAAGCACAAGTGTAACCATGTTCTGTAATAATGAAAGAGTTCTTACTTCTTTCTTGACATCTTTCTTGCACTGGCCCTGGAATTTTCATTGTTTAATTTTTTCCAACTAAGCTAGATCTAGCACTAAATGTTTATCAGAACTTATGATAACATGGTTCCTTGTGGCACCGCTCTGAAAAACCATGTCTGGGTTATTTAAAGCATCAGTCCCCCAACCTTTATATCACAGAATACCAGCTGGAGTACTATGGTTGCATCATCAATACCACAGCCACAGCCGTTCCCCTTCCCACTTCAAAATTACTCCCAAGCAAAACACTCTGATTATTTACTTACTTATTAATCAGACTATGTTATCCACTTTATTTGGGATGCTAGGTTTGGATACATCTAGTTTAAATGTTACTATTCATAAACGCTATTTCTCTCACCACTCAGCCTTCCTTGTTTACTATCAAGTTGCAGCTCGGCTGCTAAACAGCTTGGACAAATGACCCATTTGACTCTGTAAAATCTATAGCTTCACTAGTTCCCTGCATGGCTCCTACATTTAGCAACATTTGTTTTGGTTGTGACTCTCCTACCTGTCTGCAGTTGCAGATGTTTACAGAATCACAGTTTATTAAGGAGCTTTTATTTATATGAGACTGTTTAATACTTGCCTACTTTCAAGAAACTTGTTTCTCTCAAAACCTTTCACAAAAAAAGGAAACTAACTAACCAAAAATTGACCAAAAAAGGTAAAACAGTAGCAGTGAACATATTGAATCTGGGTTCACTTAAAATTCACTGTTTCTTAAAAATGTACATTTTGGCAGAACTAGTCACTTCACTGATCAGTACTGGTTTGTCTGTCTCACTGTTCAGTGAGACTAATATTTAATTACTTTGAGATGCTGTAAACCATAAAACATTGATGTTTATGAAAGTTTGTATTTGATTTGGTCTGCACAAACTTATTAACTTTGATTTCAAACCCACTGCACACACATTAGTAGGGTATCATATTCACCATTATTTGTAGGGCTAAAGAAAAATTAATCTGGGTAATAATAGTTTGCCTATTGAGGTGTAAAATGGTGTGTCTTGTCAAGGGCACTTGTTAAGATGCAAATCAGCGACAGAAGGGAGCATGGTACTGAAGGGAGGTTCTTTCTGCATTCATAACTCCATGCTTTTTTATTGGAATGGCACATTCATTTATTTTGCTCATTCCATTCTCAGTTAGTGCCGGCAGCTAATCAGAATAAAATGAAGAAAAACAGCTTTGCCAAAGTGGCTAATTCAGTGTTACTCAAGAGGCAGCATGTGTTTGTCAATTACAATGCTCCCATAACTAGCCCAAGCTCCCGGAAACGGGGAAGGAGAATCAGGAAATAATTGTGATTAGCAACTTAATTATAGTCTAAACTCCATCAAGCGAATATAGGATATAATTACACAAGAATGTTTTGAAGAGGGGGGAAGTTACAGTATGCACATTAAAGCACACTTCAAGTTCAATCTCATGATGAGATGCAATCATAAAGATTAGTGTCATGCTAGTTAGTAATATATTACTTTGTCTAACATATGCTTCTCAGACTCTTGATGCACAATTCAATTAGAAGAAGGAAGGCTGCAGTTTTTACTTTGTAAATACAAAACTGTATCCATTGCCCAACAGGAAGACCTCAATTATTCACTGAATTTTGCTTGAAAAGCAAGTCAAAGGGAACAGTACAGGACTAGACATAAAGTGCACAAGATCTACAAACCCAATTCCAAAAAAGTTGGGACACTGTACAAATTGTGAATAAAAACAGAATGCAATGATGTGGAAGTTTCAAATTTCAATATTTTATTCAGAATACAACATAGATGACATATCAAATGTTTAAACTGAGAAAATGGATCATTTTAAGGGAAAAATAAGTTGATTTTAAATTTCATGGCATCAACACATCTCAAAAAAGTTGGGACAAAGCCATGTTTACCACTGTGTGGCATCCCCTCTTCTTTTTATAATAATCTGCAAACGTCTGGAGACTGAGGAGACAAGTTGCTCAAGTTTAGGAATAGGAATGTTGTCCCATTCTTGTCTAATACAGGCTTCTAGTTGCTCAACTATCTTAGGTCTTCTTTGTCGCATCTTCCTCTTTATGATGCGCCAAATGTTTTCTATGGGTGAAAGATCTGGACTGCAGGCTGGCCATTTCAGTACCCGGATCCTTCTTCTACGCAGCCATGATGTTGTAATTGATGCAGTATGTGGTCTGGCATTGTCATGTTGGAAAATGCAAGGTCTTCCCTGAAAGAGATGATGTCTAGATGGGAGCATATGTTGTTCTAGAACTTGGATATACCTTTCAGCATTGATGGTGCCTTTCCAGATGTGTAAGCTGCCCATGCCACACGCACTCATACAACCCCATACCATCAGAGATGCAAGCTTCTGAACTAAGCGCTGATAACAACTTGGGTTGTCCTTGTCCTCTTTAGTCCGGATAACATGGCGTCCCAGTTTTCCAAAAAGAACTTCAAATTTTGATTCGTCTGATCACAGAACAGTTTTCCACTTCGCCACAGTCCATTTTAAATGAGCCTTGGCCCAGAGAAAACGCCTGCGCTTCTGGATCATGTTTAGATATGGCTTCTTTTTTGACCTATAGAGTTTCAGCCGGAAACGGCGAATGGCACGGTGGATTGTGTTCACCGACAATGTTTTCTGGAAGTATTCCTGAGCCCATGTTGTGATTTCCATTACAGTAGCATTCCTCTATGTGATGCAGTGCCGTCTAAGGGCCCGAAGATCACGGGCATCCAGTATGGTTTTCCGGCCTTGACCCTTACGCACAGAGATTGTTCCAGATTCTCTGAATCTTTAGATGATATTATGCACTGCAGATGATGATGATGATAACTTCAAACTCTTTGCAATTTTTCTCTGAGAAACTGCTTTCTGATATTGCTCCACTATTTTTCGCTGCAGCATTGGGGGAATTGGTGATCCTCTGCCCATCTTGACTTCTGAGAGACACTGCTACTCTGAGAGGCTCTTTTTATACCCAATCATGTTGCCAATTGACCTAATAAGTTGCAAATTGGTCCTCCAGCTGTTCCTTATATGTACATTTAACTTTTCCGGCCTCTTATTGCTACCTGTCCCAACTTTTTTGGAATGTATAGGTCTCATGAAATCCAAAATGAGCCAATATTTGGCATGACATTTCAAAATGTCTCACTTTCAACATTGGATATGTTATCTATATTCTATTGTGAATAAAATATAAGTTTATGAGATTTGTAAATTATTGCATTCCTTTTTTATTCACAATTTGTACAGTGTCCCAACTTTTTTGGAATCGGGTTTGTATTTGATTAGAGATAATCTTCTTCTTCTTTCGGCTTTTCACTTCAGGGGTCGCCACAGCGAATCATCTCTCTCCACCTATCCCTATCTTCTGCATCCTCAACACTTGCACCCACTAGCTTCATATCCTCATTAATTCCATCCATATACCTCCTCTTTGGCCTTCCTCTTTGCCTCCTGCCTGGCAGCCCCATGTCCAACATTCTCCTACCAATATACTCACTCTCCCTCCTCTGAACATGTCCAAACCATCTTAATCTGGCCTCCCTAACTTTGTCCCCCAAACGTCCAACATGAGCTGTCCCTCTGATGTACTCGTTCCTAATCCTGTCCAATCTTGTCACTCCCAAAGAGAACCTCAACATCTTCAGCTCTGCTACCTCTAGCTCTGACTCCTGTCTCTTCCTCAGTGACACTGTCTCTAAACAATACAGCATGGCCGGTCTCACCACTGTCCTGTACACCTTCCCCTTGATTCTCGCTGATATTTTCTGATCACACAGAACTCCCGACACCTTTCTCCACCCATTCCAACCTGCCTGCACTCGCTTCTTTACCTCTTTCCCACACTCTCCATTACTCTGGACTGTTGACCCCAAGTACTTAAACTCCTGTACCTTCTTCACCTCTTCACCCTGTAACCTTACTGTTCCACTTCCCTACCTTTCATTCACACACATGTACTCAGTCTTACTACGACTGACCTTCATTCCTCTTCTCTCCAGCGCAAACCTCCACCTCTCCAGGTTTTCCTCCACCTGCTCCCTGCTCTCACTACAGATCACAATGTCATCTGCAAACATCATTGTCCAAGGAGACTCCTGTCTGACCTCCTCTGACAACTGGTCCATCACTATAGCAAACAGGAAGGGGCTCAGAGCCGATCCCTGATGCAGTCCCACCTCCACTTTGAACTCCTCTGTCTGACCTACAGCACACCTCACCACTGTCCTGCTCCTCTCATACATGTCCTGCACCACTCTGACATACTTCTGCGCTACTCCTGACTTCCTCATACAGTACCACAGCTCTTCTCTTGGCACCCTGTCATACGCTTTCTCCAAGTCTACAAACACACAGTGCAACTCCTTCTGACCATCCCTATACTTCTCCATCAAAATTCTCAGAGCAAAAATTGCATCCGTTGTGCTCTTTCTGGGCATGAAGCCATACTGCTGCTCACAAATTTCCACTACCTTCCTTAACCTAGCTTCCACTACTCTTTCCCATACCTTCATTGTATGGCTCATCAACTTTATCCCCCTATAGTTACTGCAACTCTGCACGTCACCCTTATTCTTAAAGATCGCCACTAACAGACTTCTTCTCCATTCCTCAGGCATCCTCTCACTCTCTAAAACCCTGTTGAACAAACTAGTTAAAAATTCCACTGCTGCCTCTCCAGACACTTCCAGACCTCCACCAGGATGTCATCAGGACCAACTGCCTTCCCACTTTTCATCCTATTCAAAGCCTTCCTGACTTCATCCTTTCTAATCTTATCTACTTTCTGTTCCACAGAGTTCACCCCTTCTACTCTTTTTTCCCTCTCATTTTCCTCATTCATCAGCTCCTCAAAGTATTCCTTCCATCTCCTCTGTACACTCTCCTCACTTGTGAGCACCCTTCCATCTCTATCCTTAATAACTCTAGCTTGCTGCACATCCTTCCCATCTCGATCCCTCTGCCTAGCTAACCTGTACAAGTCCTTCTCTCCTTCTCTAGTGTCTAACCTAGTGTACAACTCGTCATATGCCTTCTGCTTGGCCTTAGACACCTCCCTCTTCACTCTGCGCTGTAACTCCTTGTATTCCTGTCTATTCTCTTCAGTCCTGTCCATGTCCCACTTCTTCTTGGCTAACCTCTTCCTCTGGATACTATCCTGAACTTCCTCATTCCACCACCAAGTCTCCTTATCTTCTTTCCTCCTTCCAGATGACACACCCAGCACCTTTCTCCCTGTCTCCCTGATCACTTCTGCTGTAGTTTCCCAGTCATCTGGCAGCACTACCTGACCACCCAGAGCCTGTCTCAACTTCTGTCTAAATTCCTCACAACATTCCTCCTTTTTCAGCTTCCACCACTTGGTTTTATTCTCTATCTCTATCTTTGACCTCTTCGTCTTACAGACCATCAAAGTCATCCTACACACCACCATCCTATGCTGTCTAGCTACACTCTCTCCCACTACCACTTTACAGTCACTAATCTCTTTCAGATTGCCTCTTCTACATAGGATGTAGTCTACCTGTGTTCTCCTACCTCCACTCTTGTAAGTCACTCTATGCTCCTCCCTCTTCTGAAAATAAGTGTTAACCACACCCATGTCCATCCTCTTAGCAAAGTCCACTACCATCTGTCCTTCAAAGTTCCTTTCCTTAACTCCAAACTTGCCCATCACCTCCTCATCACCTGTGTTCCCCTCACCAACATGTCCATTAAAATCCGCTCCTATCACCACTCTCTCACCCGTGGGAATACTCTCCATCACCTCATCTAATTCACTCCAGAATCTCTCTTTCTCCTCTAACTCACAACCTACTTGTGGGGCATAACCACTAACAACATTCAACATCACCCCTTCAATCTCTAACTTCAGACTCATCACCCTGTCTGACACTCTTTTCACCTCCAGAACATTCCTCACAAACTCCTCCTTCAGGACCACACCTACCCCATTTCTCTTACTATCCACACCATAATAAAACAGCTTGAATCCTGCTCCTATACTACGAGCCTTGCTACCCTTCCAACTGGTCTCCTGTACACACAGTATATCCACCTTCCTTCTCTCCATCATATCAGCCAGCTCTCTACCTTTCCCTGTCATAGTACCAACATTCAGAGTTCCTATTCTCAGTCCTACACTCTTACCTTTCCTCTTCTCTCTCTGTCTGCGCACTCTCCTCCCTCCTCTACTTCTTCGACCAACAGTAGCCCAATTTCCACCGGCGCCCTGTAGGTCAACGGCGCCGATGGCGGTCGTTGTTAACCCGGGCCTCGACCGATCCGGTATGAAATTCGTACTGACGATTCGCATGGTTAAATTTGGCAACGTTTTACGCCAGATGCCCTTCCGGACGCAACCCTCTCTATTTATCCGGGCTTGGGACCGGTGCAGAAGTGACTGGACTGTGACCCCCATGGCTAGATTGGTTAGAGATGATAATAATAATAATAATAATAATAATAATAATAATAATAATAATAATAATAATAAGGACTCAAGTACAACATCAAAGTAGAAAATTAAAACAATGTATCTAGCTACCACATTGTCATAGTACACTGATCAGACATAACACTATGACCACTGGCAGGTGAAGTGAATAACATTGATTATCTCCTAATCATGGCATCAGCAAATGCACATTTTGTCCTCAAAGTTGATGTATTAGAAGCAGAAAAATTGGCAAGTGACAGGGCAGTGGATGGCCAAGGCTCATTGATGTACCAGGGGAGTGAAAGCTGGCCCGTGTGGTCCGATCCAACAGATGAGCTGCTGTTGCTTAAATTACTGAAGAAGTTAATGCTGGTTCTGACACAATATTAGGCAGGTGGTCATAATGCCTGGTCAGTGTATATACTTAATGCCTTTACTCACTCTCAAGTGTTCCAACCTAAGATTCATTTGTTCTTTTCTGAAACAGAAGGAGCTTAGAATGTCTAAGCTGCTCTTTTCTATGCAACAAAAATGATTTTTATAAACTATATTTTACATATGATGGCCTTTTTCTGTGAATAAGACCTGAAGTTTAGTTATTCACTGATAAATTTGAAATACTAAGAATAAAGCACACCAGTTGTATACATTTTTCTGGTGCTTTCTGAGTTATGCATTGAAAAATTATTTACTTTTGTTGTTGTTTTTGTAAAAATGATTTATTTTTGTTCTCATTGATGCACATGTGGAGCAAAGGCTGGCCTGTGTAGTTCAATCCAACAGACCAGCTACTGTTGCGCAAATTGCCAAAGAAGTTAATGCTGGTTCTAATAGAAAGGTGTCAGAATACACAGTGCATCGCAGTTTGTTGTGTACCCAGACCAGTCAGGGTGCCCATGCTGTCCCCATGCACCACCGAAAGCGCCAACAATGTGTATGTGTGCACCAGAACTGGACCACGGAGCAATGGAAGAAGGTGGCCTGATCTGTTGAATCACCTTTTCTTTTACATCATGTGGATGGCAGGGTGCATGTGAATTGCTTACCAGGGGAACACATGGCTCCACGATGCACCACGGGAAGAAGGCAAGCCGGCGGAGGCAGTGTCATGCTTTGGGCAATGTCCTGCTTGGAAACCTTGGGTCCTGCCATCCATGTGGATGTTACTTTGACATGTGCCACCTACCTAATCATTGTTGCAGACCATGTACACCCTTTCATGGAAATGGTATACCCTGATGGCTGTGGACTCTTTCACCAGGATAATGTACCGTGCCTCAAAGCAAAAATGGTTCAGGAATGGTTTGATGAGCACAACAACGGGTTTGAGGTGTTGACTTGACCTCCAAATTCCCCAGATTTGATGATGGACAAACCAGTCCAATCCATGGAGGATCCAGCTCGACTTAAAGGATCTGCTACTAACATCTTGGTGCCAGATACCACAGCACACCTTAAGGGATCTTAAGGTGTTGTTTTTCAGGGTTTGGGCTTGGCCCCTTAGTTCCAGTGCTGAGTCTTGCAGTCCCTACTGTGTAATTTATACATGATTTAATAATTGTCAAGTCAAGTTAAGTCAAGAAGCTTTTATTGCCATTTCAACCACATATAGCTGACACAGTACATAGTGAAATGAGACAATGTTTCTCCAGGTCCCTGGTGCTGCATAAAACAACATAACAACATATAGCTACTGAATGAAAACATCAACACACAGCTAAGGACAGAAAGTAGTTGTCCTACCTACATAAAGTGCAACGTGTTCAAACAGGTGCAAACAGTGCAAGACAGAAGTCAGTGCAGAAACAGGGAATACAAAAAACAACACAAGACTGTACAGGACACATGGTGATGAAAAAATGTGCAAACAAAACAAATGTGCATACTAGAGGAAGTGTAAACAAGAAGAACTATAAACTTTCTTATAACATATACAGTGGGGCAAAAAAGTATTTAGTCAGCCACCAATTGTGCAAGTTCTCCCACTTAAAAAGATGAGAGAGGCCTGTAATTTTCATCATAGGTACATTTCAACTATGAGAGACAGAATGAGAAAAAAAATCCAGAAAATCACATTGTCTGATTTTTAAAGAATTTATTTGCAAGTTATGGTGGAAAATAAGTATTTGGTCAATAACAAAAGTTCATCTCAATACTTTGTTATATACCCTTTGTTGGCAATGACAGAGGTCAAACGTTTTCTGTAAGTCGCCACAAGGTTTTTACACACTGTTGCTGGTAGTTTGGCCCATTCCTCCATGCAGATCTCCTCTAGAGCAGTGATGTTTTGGGGCTGTTGCTGGGCAACACGGATTTTCAACTCCCTCCAAAGATTTTCTATGGGATTGAGATCTGGAGACTGGTTAGGCCACTCCAGGACCTTGAAATGCTTCTTACAAAGCCACTCCTTTGTTGCCCGGGCGGTGTGTTTGGGATCATTGTCATGCTGAAAGACCCAGCCACGTTTCATCTTCAATGCCCTTGCTGATGGAAGGAGGTTTTTACTCAAAATCTCACGATACATGGCCCCATTCATTCTTTCCTTTAAACGGATCAGTCGTCCTGGTTCCTTTGCGGAAAAACAGCCCCAAAGCATGATGTTTCCACCCGCATGCTTCACAGTAGGTATGGTGTTCTTTGGATGCAACTCAGCATTCTTTCTCCTCCAAACACGACAAGTTGAGTTTTTACCAAAAAGTTCTATTTTGGTTTCATCTGACCATATGACATTCTCCCAATCCTCTTCTGGATCATCCAAATGCTCTCTAGCAAACTTCAGACGGGCCCGGACATGTACTGGCTTAAGCAGGGGGACACGTCTGGCACTGCAGGATTTGAGTCCCTGGCGGCGTAGTGTGTTACTGATGGTAGCCTTTGTTACTTTGGTCCCAGCTCTCTGCAGGTAATTCACTAGGTCCCCCCGTGTGGTTCTGGGATTTTTGCTCACCGTTCTTGTGATCATTTTGACCCCACGGGGTGAGATCTTGCGTGGAGCCCCAGATCGAGGGAGATTATCAGTGGTTTTGTATTTCTTCCATTTTCTAATAATTGCTCCCACAGTTGATTTCTTCACACCAAGCTGCTTACCTATTGCAGATTCAGTCTTCCCAGCCTGGTGCAGGTCTACAATTTTGTTTCTGGTGTCCTTTGACAGCTCATTGGTCTTGGCCATAGTGGAGTTTGGAGTCTGACTGTTTGAGGTTGTGGACAAACAGGTGCCATTAATACAGGTAACGAGTGGAGGACAGAGGAGACTCTTAAAGAAGAAGTTACATGTCTGTGAGAGCCAGTAATCTTGCTTTTTTGTAGGTGACTAAATACTTATTTTCCACCATAATTTGCAAATAAATTCTTTAAAAATCAGACAATGTGATTTTATGGATTTTTTTTTCTCATTCTGCCTCTCATAGTTGAAGTGTACCTATGATGAAAATTATAGACCTCTCTCATCTTTTTAAGTGGGAGAACTTGCACAATTGGTGGCTGACTAAATACTTTTTTGCCCCACTGTATGTTTTCTAAACATATACATATAGAAGCAATAGGTGACCGTTTGAAGTGTGAAAAAATAGCAGTAGCAGCAGTTGAATAAGTGTGCAAATACAAAATGTAAACATTTATAGTGTGAGTGGAGTTATAGATGTATGTGTTGAATCACACACAGTTGACACAGGTCAGTTCACACAGTTGTGTGTGTGTGTGTGTGTGTGTGTGTGTGTGTGTGTGTGTGTGTGTGTGTGAAAGAAAGAGAGCGAGAGAGAGCAAGAGGGAGAGAGAGAGAGAGAGAGAGAGAGAGAGAGAGAGAGAGAGAGAGAGAGTTGATGCAGTTCAGTTTCTGTGTTTTGAGGAGCCTGATGGCTTGAGGAAAGAAACTGTTACACAGTCTGGTTGTGAGGGCCCGAATGCTTCGGTACCTCTTTAAAGATGGCAGGAGAGTGAAGAGTGTGTGTGAGGGGTGTGTGGGGCCTTCCACAAGGCTGTTGGTTTTGCGGATGCAGCATGTGGTGTAAATGTCCGTGATAGAGGGAAGAGAGACTCCAATGATCGCAGCTGTCCTTACTATCCGCTGCAGGGTCTTGCAGTCCGAGACGGTGCAATTCCCAAACCAGACAGTGATGCAGCTTCTCAGGATGCTTTTGATGGTCCCTCTGTAGAACATGGTCAGGAAGGGGGGAGGGAGATGGGCTTTCCTCAGCCTCCGTAGTTAGTAGAGATGCTGCTGGGCTTTCTTGGTGATGAAGCTGGTGTTAAGTGACCAGGTGAAGTTCTCCTCCAGGTGAACACCATGGAATTTGGTGCTGTTGAAGATCTCCACAGAAGATCTGTCGATGTACAACGGAGAATGGTCATACAGTATATAATTAAATTTTCAATTCAATTTATTTGTATAGCGCTTTTGACAATAGAGATTGTCTCAAAGTAGATATACATATACATGTCTGTGAAATATTACACTAGCAGTGAACAAGCAGTGACATTAAATTGTTACGTATATTTTGATGTTTGTATTTTCTATAACTTGATTGTATTGTAAGCTCCATTCTTTCCTAGAGCTGACAGAAGCAAAGCCAACATCATCACAATCATTGATTCAATAAAAAAATAACAATGCTGAAAAAAAGAATCAATAGTGCATTCTGATATTAATTAAATATTTCAGAGAAAAAGAATATTGACTTGCATTATAGCCATTGTTGTATAAAATTAATTATGCACTATTAACTGTTGGGTTTTGTTGTTGCTGTTGTTTTTGTCTGTTTTTTGTTTGTTTGTTTATTAATTGCTTTGGCACCCCTCAGTCACACCTTTGCCAGTGTAAGCACCTTGAAATTTGAAACTGAATTAACATTGAATTGCAAGAGTTCCCAGTGCTGTGCAGCTGGCAAAGCAGGATTACAAAGGTTTGGCGCATGTGTATGCATGTGGGTTGAGACAGAATAGTATTCCAGGGGCTCAATTAGTTCTGCACAAACACAAATCCAAAAAGCATTGGATTTGCAAGCTAGTCTGGATAAGGATTTGAAACAATGGAGCTTTTCCAACTGTACCCCCTGTTAAATTGTCCTTTTTCACTATCTCAGAGATAGTGACACGATCCCTCAAATTATATCCATGGCTTCCATTCTGTTTTACCCTTTGGTAGCTTAATGTGAAACAGGGAAATAACAATATAGTAGTAACAATAATGTTATCCATCACTAATTTCTTTACCTGATCTGGGTCCCTGTGTCATTTTTACATCCATTTGTGGCAGAGTGGTCTAATCAGTAATAAAAATTTAGCTAGATAAATAAAATCGACTACACTACCCTTTTATCACATGCAGAGGATTATTACCCAGCAATCAAAAATGGCGCACAGATTCAGTGTTCCAAAAAGAAATCAAAGAGGTGGATACAAATAAGCAAAAATTCAAATATATTTTTGAACACTTGAAATACCCCATAATGTAAGACAGTAAGCATTTACTCAATTATTAAAAATAGTAAAGTTGGCTGAAATCATTCACAAAGATCAATTAAAAAGACTGCCTACTCCAACATTACGTTTATACATTCTTACATACTAAATGTATGCACAAATAAAGAAATTACTAAGGGCAGAGGTTGACCTGGTATAAGACCTGGTTCTCACAAACTCACAGATCACACACCACAAGGGTGAATTCATTCACGCACCACCACCAAACCGGAGGAATGGCTCAAGGTTCCTAGAACACACAACAAATAAAAATTAAATGTACAGGAATATATTAACCATATAACATCCTGCCTGATATGCACCCTGCCTATTGTTACCCAACATGTGTCCTTGTGTCATTTTCCTGATCTGAATCTACAATGTCTAACTGACTGATGTTATGATGTATCTGGAACCTATCCATGGAAAAATTGGGCACTAGACAGGAATACACACTGGATTGTCAGTCAATATATTGTTTATACATATTAGAAAATGAATGCTGTTCACTTGTATCATTTATAAATGCAGTAGAATAATATAGAGCACAGCAGATTTGGTTTACTCATTGTTGGTTCATTTTTGAAAGTCACATTTAAATAACCCCATAAATGTCCCAGCACCATCAGTAAACTGTGCAAATACCCTACTACACATCATTATTATTATACAGCTTTCATTAACACAATTACAAATGTAATACACCATCATTCTGCTGTGAATGTATCCCAAAGCACATGTCAATTCACTAAATAGAGCACACTATATAGTGTTTTGCCATCAAATTGGATGAGTTTAATGAGTTTGGATAGTTTAATCTGTGATAACATCCATTTGCAGTTTGAGTGAAATTGGGTTTAAGACATGACAGATTTATGAGAAAAAAAGGAGTTTTAATTTGACCATTTATGTACAAACTTGACATGGCAATACACGCAAAACAAACCAGTGAATATGGGTTTTGGTGGAGTTGTAAACAACAGATGCACTGATCTCCCTAGGTTAACATAGTATAATATTTGACATTGCTTTTGTCCTTAGCACAAAGTTGAAGGAGATATTTTCTGTTTAAATGTCAACCAAAGAGTGACTGCAACACTTATAAGACTGTAGATGCAGATCAACTAAAGACACTAAGATCACTTAGCAACATGGCATGGATAACAATATAGAGAATACAGATTGAGTATGTTTCATTTTAGTAATACTCAAGTAAATAATTTCAATTACTAATACTGTTCCAGATAATCCTTAACTACTTAAAAAGAACAACTCAGAATTAGATCACTAATTAGTAATGAATGTGCATGTGAGCATCTCTCACAAGCTCCACCAACGATAATACTCTTTCTTATAATTACGTATTACCTAACCTACTACATGTTAGGTTCAACCACACCCATACTGCCACATACCCTCATTGCCTTACTCAGGCCAGGAAGCCATCATGCCTGCAGCCAACTGCCTCCATGACCCAAGACCTCCAGCAAATCAGTGCAACCTGGGAAACCCCTTTCAGCAACCCTGCAATCAGGGAATCCCCATCCAAAGAGGCAACACAGCATACATGATACCTCCAGATTAACTGAGATAAAGTTTCATAACCCCATTTAATTTGCATACATTGCTATCAACTTGGGATTTCATTTACTCTATACCTCAAAGCTATTCTTTATGTAATAATTTTATTTGTGTGTGTGGTTTTGTTTTTGTGGAGTAGTCTTATTTGTCTTTAAAGAGAAGTGTCTTGTGTGCTGTGCTCAAAAAATTAACATCTTAAACCAACAATATTTTTACTGTGCTATTTAATTAAGGTTTCACTATACTTAAGTAATATGGAGAAGAACTGAGTTTGGGTATTGTGTTGCGTAGTCCACTAAAAATAACACACATTGATGTAGTCCATTCTAATAGCCTGATACGTCCATACTGATTGTTTTTGAAGGGGACCTTAATCAATTCAAATGGGGACAATGACACTTTTGGGGCACCTTGACCTTCACGTTACTAAATATCTAAAACTTTGTGTTGGTGAGGCCTACATGTTTGCTAGTTCACACTGTTTATGGATAATGGGTACTTTTTTGGGATAATGGATACTGTTGATACTTTAATTTTAGTGGTGGTGTTTGGTAGAACATGTTCAGCTTGTGGTTTATGCATTATAGTTTCACAAGACTTTTCCAACACTGGACCTTTAACTAAAAGGGGAAGGTAAAGGTTAGAGTAAGGTTTAGGTATAGGCATAATCTTAATTGTCTGCATTAACAATTATGTCAGTGGTAGGTTCTCACTGTTTGTGTGTGTGTGTGTGTGTGTGTGTGTGTGTGTGTGTGTGTGTGTGTGTGTAATGAATGCAGAGGTGGACAGTAACAAAGTACATTTACTTGAGTACTGTACTTAAGTACACTTTTTGAGTATATGTGTTACGGTGGGCAAGATTCCATGTAGGACCACTAGGGGGCTTTCAGCAGGGGTTGTCCTGTCATTTTTGTTTTTGTTTACGTTTGCCATGTATCTGTTCTAGCTCTGCCTTATCCTAATGTGTTCCTGCCTCTGTACACCTGATCCGAATGTTCCCTGTAATTGCCCTTCCTATTTATAGTGGTGTCTGTGCCTTTATGTTTGCTAGTCCTCGTTTAAAGTGGCGTGAGTAGTGTCGTACGTCTGTTCAATGTTCTATGTTCTTCATTTAATAAACCCCTGTCGTTGTCTACCCTCGCGTTGAGTCTGTTCCATCTCGCCGGACACTACCGGCCGTAACAATATGTACTTGAGTATTATTTTTTCTGGGAACTTGTTACTTTAATTTTACTACATTTGAAAGACAAATATTGCACTTTTTAGTCCACTACATTTCTGTCTAGGTCATTGAGTGGAAAGTAGTTACATTAATCAGAGGATGATTTTTTTTCACTGTTGCAGCATCATATGTCGTGAAGTTCAGTGGTTTTCCGTCATTTTTTAACTCTGATCAATTGGTGGCAAAATGGACGAAGATAGATCATAGGCGCAGTACGCGCATCAATGGCCATACTTAGACAGTATGTTCCAGCTTTAGAAAAGAGTAAAGATTCTTTTCATTTTAAATATTTGCTTTGTTTACCGAAAACAAACCACATCGCAGCCTACAAAAACTCTCCATCCAACCTGCGGAAGCATATTGAGGTATGTATACTTTTAATTTCTGGTAAAAGCTTGTTTATTATGAATATTGCCTGTGCCAATAAGTTTGTATGGTAAGGCAAATGTTTTTTTTTTATGTATTTGTTTGCCTAGTCACCATAGCTTTGCATGTACACCACCAACGCATTGGTAATGATGTTAGTTAACACGCAAAAATGTATGCTGCATCCAAATTCTCATACAATCCGTCCTAAATAGTATTCGAAAATAGAATTAATATGCCCCAAATCGTAGTACGGGTAATATTGCCCACAACACATTGCACGCAGGAGGGAGGAGCCTTGAGAATGGTGTAAATGCATATTAAAACATTGGAAATGAAATGTGGAAATATATATAACATATAACATGCTGAACTATTCTCGGGTCACGGGGAGCCTGTGCCTATCTCAGGCGTCATTGGGCATCAAGGCAGGATACACCCTGGACGGAGTGCCAACCCATCGCAGGGCACACACACACTCTCATTCACTCACACAATCACACACTACGGACAATTTTAGAGATGCCAATCAACCTACAATGCATGTCTTTGGACCGGGGGAGGAAACCGGAGTACCCGGAGGAAACCCCCGAGGCACGGGGAGAACATGCAAACTCCACACACACATGGCGGAGGCGGGAGGAATGGTAAATTATATTGGATAAATAAGAATGAATCAAATGTGAAATGCTTTGTTTATGATGAGTGTGCATAGCTAGGCAGCAACTTCCGTTATATGACGTCCTCGTAGTATGTCCCAGAACGTGCATACTCTTTTGCTACACACTCAAAACTATGTACTTTTCCATAACAAAAAAGTACATACTTTCAGTTCATAGTATAAGTAGGCGAATTATGCAGCAGTAGTCTACAGTATACCATGTCTGACTCTGCACTGCATGGACTGGAAGGCCTTGTATATTAGTAAAGGGTTTTACTCAATACACTATATATATATGTGTATATATATATATCTATATATCTATATATCTATATATCTATCTATCTATATATATATATATATATATATATATAAAGAATGCTGATGATTTGTGCAAAGTCGGCATGTTGGTGTTTGTTAATGAATTATGGTTTGATGTGTTGGCTCTTTATGTGAGTCATCTTTATACCCACATTTAACTAAATGTGAAATAATGTGCAACAATGATACAATTGCACATGAATAATATAAAGGCTGATCTCTCTAGGGAATAAGGAAACAAAAGAGGAAATGAGGACAGAGGGAAAGATTGGCTGAGGAATGAATTGGGATAAGGGAGGGAAGAGAAATGCTTTAGGCATTCACAGTGCAGTGTTTGGAGTGCGGATCAGCTGTGTAAGCTGTTCTAGGCCGAGTGTGAGGGGAACGGCAGCCATGTTTTCACCCAGCAGAGTCACAAATCTTCTTTCAGCAGGAAGATTATCTGTTGCCTGGAAGCCTCTGAGAAAACACACACACACAAAAACACACACAAAACATATAGATAAGGAAAAATCAACAAAAACTCACATTCTTAGCAGCCACCAAACACAAAAACTCTCTCTCTCGCTCTCTCTCTCTCTCTCTCTCTCTCTCTCTCTCTCTCTCTCTCTCTCTCTCACTGACACACACAAACACACACACACACACACTCACTCACACACGACAACCACAACAAAGGGGAAATATTGTGCAACATATAAAGCTGAAACAATAGCCTTTTCTTAGAAAAGTGCAGTTAATGATTAGAAGAGCTAGAAAATGGGGAAGGCTGTGAGTTTGAATCCCAGGTCCACCAAGCTGCCACTGCTGGGCCCCTGATCAAGGCCCTTAATTACTCAGTTATATAAAATGTAAAGGTGCTCTGGATAAGGGTGTCTGCCAAGAACATGTCAACTATATCAAAGGCAGATGTATGTACTGTGTATATATATATACATATATACATACATTACATAATATACATTCTCATATAGTTTATATATGTATGTATGTGTATATATACACTATTCAAAAAAATTAAAGGAACACTTTTTAATCAAAGTAGAACATCAAGTCATTTAAACTCCTGGGATATTGATCAGGTCAGTTAAGCAGGAGAGGGGGTTGTTAAACAGTTTGAAATGTTTTGGTGTTAATGAAATTAACAACAGATGCACTAGATGGGCAACAATGAGATGACCCCAAAACCGGAATGGTTTTACAGGTGGAAGCCAGTGACTTTTTTTTCCCTACTCATCTTTTCAGACTATTTTTCACTAGTTTTGCATTTGGCTAGGGTCAGTGTCACTACTGGTAGCATCAGGTGATACCTGGACCCTACAGAGGTTGCACAGGTAGTCCACCTCATGCAGGATGGCACATTAATACATGCCATTGCCAGACGTTTTGCTGTGTCTCCCAGCACAGTCTCAAGAGCATGGAGGAGATTCCAGGATACAGGAAGTTACTCTAGGTGAGCTGGGCAGGGCTGTAGAAGGTCCTTAACCCATCAGCAGGACTGGTATCTGCTCCTTTGTGCAAGGAGGAACAGGATGAGCACTGCCAAAGCCCTATAAAATGACCACCAGAAGGCCACTGGTGTGAATGTCTCTGACAAACAATCAGAAACAGACTTTATGACGGTGGCCTAAGGGCCCAACATCCTCTGGTGGTCCCTCTGCTCACTTCCTGGCACTGTGGAGCTCGATTGGCATTTGCCTTTGAACACCAGATTTGGAACCTCTGCCACTGGCGCCCTGTGCTTTTCACAGATGAGAGCAGGTTCACCCTGAGCACATGTGACAGACGTGAAAGAGTTATTATGTTGAGTTATTATGTAGGACCATCCGACGCCACCAGGTTGCACCTCAGACTGTCCAAGAGCTCAGTGATGCCCTTGTCCAGATAAGGTAGGAAATACCCCAGGGCACCATCCATCATCTCATTAGGAGCGTGTTTTTATGTTGTCAGGCATGCATGCAAGCACATGGGGGCCAAACTACTGAGTACCATTTTTAGTTGCTGCAGTGAAATTTTATCAAAATGGACTAGCCTGCTGCATAATTTTTTTACTTTGATTTTCGGGGTGTTTTTGAATTCAGCCCTCTGTAGGCTGATATATGTTTTTATTTCCATCAAATGATGTGGCATCCTTTCATACCTAACACATTACCCAGTCCATATCAGTATATATATATATATATATATATATATATATATACAGTCAAGCCTGAAATTATTCATACCCCTGGCAAATTCTGACTTAAAGTTACTTTTATTCAACCAGCAAGTTTTTTTTTTGACCGGAAATGACACAGGCTTCTCCCAAAAGATAATAAGATGATGTACAAGAGGCATCAATGTGGGAAAAAATATTTCTCAGCTTTTATCTACATTTGAACAAAACGTGGCATGTCCAAAATTATTCATACCCTTTGCAAACTGTCACAGTCTATGGGAAAATCCAAAGTTCTATACCATTCCAAATAGTCCAAGCTGTTCTAGAGCATCCTAATTACCCTGATTCATTGGGAACAGTTGTTTTAATCAACTCAACAGGTGAAAAACAGAAGCTCTCTGTTGTTGGTTTGTGGACAGTCATGGCTAAGACAAAGGAGATCACTGAGGACCTCTGGCTGCACATTGTGGCTGCTCACAAGTCAGGAAAGGGCTATAAGACCATATCTAAATGTTTGGCTACAGTGCAAAGTATTATTCAAAAATACAAGACGTTCCGCACTGTGAAAAATCTCAGAGGACGTGGTCGGAAGCCAAAAGTGACACCTATGCTGGCCAGGAGGATAGTGAGAGAGGTAAGAAAGAATCCAAGGATCACCACCAAGGCCATCCTGATGAATCTGCGCTCTGCTGGTGGCAACATCTCAAGGCAGACAGTCCAACGGACACTGCACACCGCTGGGTTCCACGGACGCAGACCAAGGAGGACACCACTTCTCCAGATAAGGCACACAAAAGCCTTTGCAAATGCTCATCTGGACAAAGAAGAAGACTTATGGTCTTTTGTTTTATGGTCAGATGAAACAAAAATTTAATTGTTTGGCCACAATGATGTAGCCTTCATTTGGTGTAAAAAAGGAGAAGCCTTCAACCCTAAGAACACCATCCCCACTTTAAAACATGGTCGTGGGAACCTAATGTTTTGTGGGTGTTTTTCAGCCGGTGGACCAGGGAACCTAATCACAGTAAACGGCACCATGAAAAAGGAGCTATACATCAAAATTCTCAACAACAACATCAGGCAGTCTGCAGAGAAACTTGGCCGTGGGCACCAGTGGACATTTCAGCACGACAACGACCCAAAACACACAGCAAAAGTGGTGAAGAAATGGTTAGCAAACAAAAACATTAACGTTTTGCAGTGGCCCAGCCAGAGTCCTGACTTAAATCCAATTGAGAATCTGTGGAGGGAGCTAAAGATCAGGGTGATGGCAAGGAGACCCTCCAACCTGAAAGAGTTGGAGCTCATCGCTAAAGATGAATGGGCAAAAATACCAGTGGAGACATGCAAAAAGCTGGTCAGCAATTATAGGAAGCATTTGATTGCTGTAATAGCCAATAAAGGCTTTTCTATTGATTATTGAGAAGGGTATGAATAATTTTGTACATGCCACTATTTGTTCAAATGTAAATAAAAGATGAGTAATAATTTTTTCCGCAATGATGCCTCTTGTACATCGTCTTATCTTCTGGGAGACGCCTGTGTCATTTCTAATCAAGAAAAAACTTGCTGGTTGAATAAAAGTAACTTTAAGTCAGAATTTACCAGGGGTATGAATAATTTCGGGCTTGACTGTATATTGATATATATATATATATATATATATATATATATATATATATATATATATATATATATATATATATATATATATATATTTATATATATATATATATATATATATATATATAATTTATATATATATACGGAGTAGTCCGTCGATTTACTGTAGATATATATATATATATATATATATATATATATATATATATATATATATATATATACAGCAGCTACAGTAAATCGACGGACTACTCCGTCACTTATTGTCATACAGAAACGAGTAATATATCATTTGAAACTAAAGGGTCTGCTTTTATTTCTGTACACTAACAATAATGACAAAAACCATATGCTTTTATAAAATAATGAAAGGCTAGGTTACATACCTGCAGATGCTTCCACAGGTTCCACAAACTTTTTAACAGCTGTCAAACAAATTTTGCACTGAACTGTTATATTTGCGCCCTTATCGAATTTCAGTATGAAATTATTTTTAAATTTCCAGCACTGAAATACATGTTTATCACTCGCTATGGTGGCAACTCTCAGACAGGTTGTAGTAGCTTAAAGCTTTCAGTGGCAATGTGGATTAACGTAATTGCCGTGGTGCGCGGCAAATTCAAACCAGAGAACCAATCAAAAGCATCAGAATAGCAAATATATATATAACTGTAATTTAATTACACATTTTTCTCAGTAACGGTTACTTTAATTTTGTAATTAAATTACATAACGCCGTTACACGTAACTAGTTACTCCCCAACACTGTATATATATATAAAATGTCTTTCGCCTTTGTCTTTCCTTGTCGCCCTTGTCTTTCCTCACATAGCATCAACAGAGACCATAGAGACCTCAAATGATCTTTATCTAAATGTAAAGAAAAACTATAAAATATCACATTGTTAAAAGGTCAAGATTTTCAATGTTTAGCAAAAGTATTATCAGTGTGAATGCGGCTTCTCCATCATCTTGAAAACACTTTGCAAATCCCTTCAATTCAAATACGGTACTTTCATTCACCATTGCTATTGTGAAGTCATATAGCTCATTAGTCATGTCTCTCATTAATGTTTTATTAAAATGACTAATAAAATAAAAAAATAGTTGTTTTGATGTGTTGATTTGCATATTCTAACCCTCACACTCTCACAGCAGTAAGTGATTTGATGAATAGATGTTGTGTTTGACTCATGAAAGATAAAGAAAGCTCAGAAAAGAGTTAAGTTTTAGGGTTTTTTGTCACATCTGGAACAGCAGGGGAGTTGCAGTGCATGATGTTCCCTCCTTTATCTTTTGAATGTGATGATTCCTACAGATTTCCAAACACAGCAGTTCTGGGGAATTTGAAAACATGTTTAAATAATAATCTGGGCCTTCAGTGGCTCTCAAATTCAATAATGTTCTTAACAGTAGATTTAAAATAAAATATCAAGTGAAGTCAAGTCATACTATCATCCAAATTACTTATTATATAATAATAACTGCTACTGCTAAACACTCTTTCCTACCTGGTACTGAGGGAGCATGTGTAGATCAAACTATGTGTTTTGCTGAGAAATTAAGTGATTCTGAAAATTGGATGCTTGTACTGTTTTAGTTAATGATTTTTTCACTGCTAGTTAAGAATTGGGTGGCACAGTAGCATAGTGGGTAGTGTTTCTCATTTATTATTATTATTATTATTATTATTATTATTATTATTATCATTCATTTATCCAGTCACTTTTTCTGTATTTTTAAAGTCCATCTGGCCTTTGTCTTCTGAACCTGATCTACAGGAGGGGATTCTTTATTACTAGTCATACTAGTCTCTGTTTTCCACAGTCTAGGTTGCTTTATCTGAGCACGTCTTAAGCGTCTGAAGCTTCTGTATATATAAAGCTTCTAAAGAACTTCTCTGAAAGTCAGATTGTGTTAATAATAATTTTTGTGGTAGTACTTTTGTGATTTTTATTCTCTTGTCTCTGAGAGAACTGAAGAGAGAACTGAATCTAGCATATGTAATGACAAACAATTTTTATAGAATCCAATGACAGTAATTCCAAATTACTACAGCCACTGTGCAAGGGAAGATTCAGATTTTTACCTAATTGGCTTAACAGTTAATGCAAAAAAATAAATAAAATAAAATAAAAAATTAGACAAACACTGTCATAATGATAATATATTAAAACACCAGTATTACATTACATTGTAAACTTTAGGTTATATTGTCAACAAAGCCTGATAATATAATAACTAATATCTAGTAATTATAATATTCTATGTCTAATATATCGAAGTGTCTAGGAGAGGCAGCAGTGGAATTTTTAACTAGTTTGTTCAACAAGGTTTTAGAGAGTGAGAGGATGCCTGAGGAATGGAGATGAAGTGTGTTAGTGCCGATCTTTAAGAATAAGGGTGACATGCAGAGTTGCAGCAACTATAGGGGGATAAAGTTGATGATGGGAAAGAGTAGTGGAAGCTAGGTTAAGGAAGGTAGTGGAAATTTGTGAGCAGCAGTATGGCTTCATGCCCAGAAAGAGCACAACAGATGCAATTTTTGCTCTGAGAATTTTGATGGAGAAGTATAGGGATGGTAAAAGGGAGTTGCACTGTCTGTTTGTAGACTTGGAGAAAGCGTATGACAGGGTGCCAAGAGAAGAGCTGTGGTACTGTATGAGGAAGTCAGGAGTAGCAGAGAAGTATGTCAGAGTGGTGCAGGACATGTATGAGAGGAGCAGGACAGTGGTGAGGTGTGCTGTAGGTCAGACAGAGGAGTTCAAAGTGGAGGTGGGACTGCATCAGGGATCGGCTCTGAGCCCCTTCCTGTTTGCTATAGTGATGGACCAGTTGTCAGAGGAGGTCAGACAGTAGTCTCCTTGGACAATGATGTTTGCAGATGACATTGTGATCTGTAGTGAGAGCAGGGAGCAGGTGGAGGAAAACCTGGAGAGGTGGAGGTTTGCACTGGAGAGAAGAGGAATGAAAGTCAGTCATAGTAAGACTGAGTACATGTGTGTGAATGAAAGGGAGGGAAGTGGAACAGTAAGGTTACAGGGTGAAGAGGTGAAGAAGGTACAGGAGTTTAAGTACTTGGGGTCAACAGTCCAGAGTAATGGAGAGTGTGGGAAAGAGGTAAAGAAGCGAGTGCAGGCAGGTTGGAATGGGTGGAGAAAGGTGTCAGGAGTTCTGTGTGATAGGAAAATATCAGTGAGAATCAAGGGGAAGGTGTACAGGACAGTGGTGAGACCAGCCATGCTGTATGGTTTAGAGACAGTGTCATTGAGGAAGAGACAGGAGTCAGAGCTAGAGGTAGCAGAGCTGAAGATGTTGAGGTTCTCTTTGGGAGTAACAAGATTGGACAGGATTAGGAACGAGTACATCAGAGGGACAGCTCATGTTGGACATATGGGGAACAAAAGTTAGGGAGACCAGATTAAGATGGTTTGGACATGTTCAGAGGAGGGAGAGTGAGTATATTGATAGGAGAATGTTGGACATGGAGCTGCCAGGCAGGAGGCAAAGAAGAAGGCCAAAGAGGAGGTATATGGATGGAATAAATGAGGATATGAAGCTAGTGGGTGCAAGTGTTGAGGATGCAGAAGATAGGGATAGGTGGAGAGAGATGATTCGCTGTGGCGACCCCTGAAGGGAAAAGCCGAAAGAAGAAGAAGAAGAAGAAGAAGATACTAACATGTAGCTCTTATATCAAATACTGTAAATAGCTAGCTAAAATTTCTAGATTTGTAGTATTTGCAAAAACATTTTTTAAATTATTATCATTATTTTGGTCCCTGCAATTACTTGTCACCAAGTATCACCAATATAAGAATGCAGGATGCGCAGTGGAGAAGCGGAAAAAGTGAGGGCTCAGAGAGTGTACTTGGAAGATAATCAGTAAATATTAAACTAAATGATTGCTATCTGTGACTGAAGAGCATTTGTGAGATTCTTTTATGGATTTTATATTTTTCCATTATATTTTTTACAGTTTTCAGTTTAGCATGTGTTTGATTAATGTAAAGGTGTTAACTCACCACACACTAAATTCCCAGGTTGATATTTATACATAACGGTCTCCGTGTATGCTCCACTGCACATGAGAGTAAGTTTATTTTGAGTAAGTGAAATGAGAGAGGAGTAAGTTTATTTTACTTTGCCTTTTTACCACTGCTTAGAACAGTGTGCATTCTTTGTTAATTAAAATAGTAACTTTTCTTTGTTTTCTCATGATATTGTAAGTGTTTTGTTTGTGTACATCTGTAGGGAAAAGGGTGTGGTGTCCAATTGTAAATGTATTCCGCTTGATGTGAGCAGCTTTTCATTTGTATTTTCTTTGTTTAGGAAGCTGCTACCATTGTGTGTTAGGGGTTAAGGTCTGGAATCATTGTGCGTGTGTAAGTTTGTGAGTTTAGAACATGATGATCTGTGTAAAATTTACTGTAAAACATAAGCGAGTGGACAAACTATTTCTTTTCTTAGTTTAAAGATTTTATTTATTTAATGGCCCTTTTCAAGAATCACCAAAATGTAATATTTAATGCTATGCTCCTCTAGTCATAAAACATTCCCACATAAAATATATCTGTTGTGATTGTGCCTTTATCCTGACTTACCAACATAGGGCCCACTTTTTTTGTATGACCTTTTGCTACCCCATTGTTTTAGGAAACAATTTAGAAGATGAGCTTATACACTTCTATGATATGGTGTGTATGTGGATGCAGGTTCTGCAAAGACTTAGCCTCTGCTGAGCATTCTTGAAAAGTAACAGCAGAGAGAAATCCTTTCGGATTTGCCCTTGGTTGAAGAAGCAGTTTTTTTTTAATATCATTTGTTTTGCCTTTTTTCCTTACTTTTTCTTCTGCTGACTCTCGACATCCTGCTGAGAGAGCACAGCAGGCTCATCCGCTGATCCTAGAAATTCTAACACACACACACACACACACACACACACAAAATACACACACACACACACAGACAAACCTATGAATCTTTCATACTGAAACAGCATCTAGCCTGCACGCACTCTTACACTGTTTCACTTTCGTTCTCTTTACTGTTCTATTGTTTGCACTCTCTTTGGAAGACATGCAAGGCAGAAAGACAGATTTCAATGGTCGTGATCTGGACAAAAACACAGCAAGGGTACAAAAGTTGCACTAAAAATGCACTATCAAGCAAATGTATTTAGACTGTAGACAGTTTGTTAAAACATCTGTTCATGCTTTTACTAAACTTCCAGCCAGTAGCTTGCTGGAATTTGTGTGTGCGTGTGTGTAGGGGAGTTTGCCTGAGGGCAGATAAACAAAACAAGTAGACAGCATGGAGGGCTCAGAGACGAATCCCTGAGGTGAGTGAGACTGATGAGATGGCCATGACAGTCACACCTGAACTCAGCTCAACAAGTCACAACCCACTCCATCAAACACACACACACACACACACAAACACACAGAAACAGGCTCACATACACGGGGAGTCACATAGAGACAAAATCACTCTTTCGCACACAGCCAAGCCAACATTTTTACTTTATATAAGCACTAAAACAAACACACATACTATACAGTGTCTTTCTTGCTTTATCAGTCAAAAAAGCACTGGGTGTAAGTGAATGAGTGGTGACAGAAGGTAATGTGGTAAAGAGAGTAAGCATTTGATTGATAAAATCAATCACACTATCATTTTTATGTTTGGAACTTCTTTATCCATTAACATCTATTTTTGAAAGTATTTTCACTCCACAGCATTTTAAATATATATATATTTAACACACACACATAATCTGGTGTAGTTTTTTCAAACCTCTAGGGATTATTCAATCTGCTCTCAGGTCACAGGGAGCCTGTGCCTATCTCAGGCATCAAGGCAGGATACACCCTGGATGGAGTGCCAAACCATCTCAGGGCACACACACTATGGACAATCTAGAGATGCCAATCAACCTATGTCTAGGGACCGAGGGAGGAAACCAGAGTACCCAGAGAAAACCCCCGAGGCATGGGACACACACACACACACACACACACACACACACACACACACACACACACACACAGAACAACCCACCACACACACACACACACACACACACACACACACACACACACACACACACACACACACACACACACACACACACACACACACACACACACACACACAACACACACACACACACACACACACACACACACACACACACACACACACACACACACACACACACACACACACACACACACACACACACACACACACACACACACACACACACACACACACACACACACACACACACACACACACACACACACACACACACACACACACACACACACACACACACACACACACACACACACACACACACACACACACACACACACACACACACACACACACACACACACACACACACACACACACACACACACACACACACACACACACACACACACACACACACACACACACACACACACACACACACACACACACACACACACACACACACACACGGTGGAGGTGGGAATCGAACCCCCAACCCCGGAGGTGTGAGGCAAACGTGCTAACCACCAAGCCACTGTGTCCTTCTAGGGATAATTATTTTATTTAAAAGCAGGGTGACAAGCAGTTTAAAAAGATTTTATGCAAAGGCAGGATCAAAAACAGGAAGAAAGTCAGATGGTGAAAAACTAAAACAAAACTAAACTGTTTTTTTTTAAACAAGTAGGGAATCCAGAATAAAAAAATAAAGTAAATAATCGAGATAAGATCTTAGCACATCATGAAAAAGTATAGTCAACAATACTTTGTAGTGAATGAAAGTTAGCATTGCTGGTGATTGGAATCAGGTGTGTATAATCAGAAGTCAGGGGAGCTAGATTGTTTCAGTTGAGGGATGTAGTGTGGAACAGCTATGTGCATGGGCCATAGTGCAGCATAGGCAATGGAGTTGTGGATTCTGGCATTAATCTGTCCCTCATGAGTCTTTGCTTACTTCAGCATATTAAAATATTTTATTTAGGTAGGTCCAGGGTATATCATCCTCAGTTTCTACACTGCATTGTAGTGTCTTATCCATTGCAGTCAACATATCCATCATTGCCCCTGACAAATAGGCAGGATTCTTATAGATATAGATAGATGAACTTTACTGAATGCTAAATAAACTAATTGGACAACAAATTTAAATGATTGGATGTTATACTGAGCCCAATCAGTTGATGCATAGCATACAGCCATTGGTTTTTAAATTTATTTTAAAGAGATGGAGCAACCAAAACAGCAGTATTAAAACTTTCTCTCTCACTTACACACACACACTTTCCATCTTCTATTGTTAACTAACTTTCTTCTCACCTCCTCTCCTTCTTTTTCTCCTCCTCCTGTCTCTATTCTATGCACCACTCTGGTTTTTCTTTTCTCATTGTCTCACTGTCTCACCTTTTTTTAAATCTTTGTTTCTCTTATGTACCCACCACCGCTTTCCCTCTTTTAACTTCTATCCTTTTGTATTTATGCCTTTCCCCTCTTCCCTTTCTTTCTCTAGTCACTAATTAAGTCTCTCCAAGCTTGTTTCCACCCATCGGCAACATTTTATTTTATGTCTAGCTATACAAACAAATGTTCACACCATCCTACACTACCAACCAGGAAGGATGAAGGCTAACACTGAGATGTGAATCCATCCTCCCTTTTCCACATACTTGAGCTCACAGATACCTATAGTTGTTTAGTGCCACTGTGATTGGCAGGAGAGAGTTTCCCTCCCACCCAGAGAGCACACCCCTTTTTTCTATTGGGCTTCAAGCTATGTATGACTGTAACATAGCATTGTGGGCTTTTATTTATTTATTTATTTATTTATTTATTTATTTATTTATTTATTTATTTATTTATTTGCTTGCAACTCTTCTGAATAATTATAAAGTAATCAAATTGCAATACTATAGAAATGCAACTGTCTTACAGTCATAGTAAGATTTGAATCATAATGACATGAACAAATCTGCATCAGATTTTAGAAACTGTAATATTAAAGCAAAATGGGGGTAATGTGAGTGTAAATGATTAATTAGTTTCAGCTTGCTGTTCTGTTTCAGGGTTGTTTTATAATATATATATATATATATATATATATATATATATATATATATATATATATATATATATATATATATATATATATATATATATATATACAGTGGTGTGAAAAAGTGTCGGCCCCCTTCCCGATTTCTTATTTTTTTGCATGTTTGTCACACTTTAATGCTTCAGATAATCAAACACATTTAAATATTAGTCAAAGATAACACAAGTAAACACATCATGCAGTTTTCAAATGGAGGTTTTTATTATTAAAGGAAAACAAAATCCAAAACTACATGGCCCTGTGTGAAAAAGTGTTTGCCCCCTAAGCCTAATAACAGGTTGGGCCACCCAAGTTCGCTTCAGCTTGAGGTCACAAACAGATGGCCGGACATTCTCCTTCAGGATTTTTTGGTAGACAGCAGAATTCATGGTTCCATTTATCACAGCAAGTCTTCCAGGTCCTGAAGCATCAAAACAGCCCCAGACCATCACACTACCACCACCATATTTTATTGTTGGTATGATGTTCTTTTTCTGAAATGCAGCGTTACTTTTACGCCAGATGTAATGGGACACAGACCTTCCAAAAAGTTCAATTTTTGTCTCGTCAGTCCACAGAGTATTTTCCCAAAAGTCTTGGGGATCATCAAGATGTTTTCTGGCAAAACTGAGAAGAGCCTTTATGTTCTTTTTTCTGAGCAGCGGTTTTCATCTGGGAACTCTGCCATGCAAACCATTTTTGCCCAGTCTCTTTCTTATGGTGGAGTCATGAACACTCACCTTAACTGAGGCAAGTGAGGCCTGCAGTTGTTTGGATGTTGTTGTGGGGTCTTTTGTGACCTCCTGGATGAGTTGTTGCTGCACTCTTGGGGTAATTTTGGTCGGCCGGCCACTCCTGGGAAGGTTCTCTACTGTTCCATGTTTTCTCCATTTGTAGATAATGGCTCTCACTGTGGATCGCGGCAGTCTCAAAGCTTTAGAAATGGCTTTATAACCTTTTCCGGACTGATAGATCGGTAGATTTGTGACCTCAAGCTGAAGCAAACTTGGGTTCTGCAGCAGGACAATGATCCAAAACACACCAGCAAGTCCACCTCTGAATGGCTGAAGAAAAACAAAATGAAGACTTTGGAGTGGCCTAGACAAAGACCTGACCTCAATCAGATTGAGATGCTGTGGCATGACCTTAAAAAGGTGGTTCATGCTCGAAAACCCTCCAATGTCGCTGAATTACAACAATTCTGCAAAGATGAGTGGGTCAAAATTCCTCCACAGCGCTGTAACAGACCCATTGCAAGTTATCGAAAACGCTTGATTGCAGTTGTTGCTGCTAAGGGTGGCCCAACCAGTTATTGGGCTTAGGGGGCAAATACTTTTTGGATTGTAGTTTTGGATTTTGTTTTCCCTTAATAATAAAAACCTTCATTTAAAAACTGCATGATGTGTTTACTTGTTTATCTTTGACTAATATTTAAATGTGTTTGATTATCTGAAACATTAAAGTGTGACAAACATGCAAAAACATAAGAAATCAGGAAGGGGGCCAACACTTTTACTCAAAAATTTACTGAGAATTGACTAATGAAAATCAGACATTGCTTTCGAATTGTGCTTGCAATTGTGGAGGCAGTCATTGCAATAATGCATTTTCTGAAACTCTCAATGAGACTTCTGCACTTGTCGACAGGTATTTTGGCCCACTCCTCATTTATAGGCTCAAATATGTCCTATGTGGACATTTTACACATAACACATGCTGTATCTGCATCACACAACTAATGCAGAAAGGACATTGTTCATATCACACTCTCCGTGTGTCACCCAGATGAGGATCGGTTCCCTTTTGAGTCTGTTTCCTCTCAAGGTTTCTTCCTAATACCATCTGAGGGAGTTTTTCCTTGCCACAGTCGCCTGAGTCACCTCAGGCTCGCTCACTAGGGAAAATTTTGTCTAACATCTAGGACTGTTTGTTTGTATGTTTATTGTTTCTTATGTTCTGTAAAGCTGCTTTGAGACAATGCTTTTTGTTAAAAGCGCTATACAAATAAAATTGAATTGAATTGAATTGAAATAGGACACATGATGAAGGGAATATGCACCAACAAGTCCATATAAGGGCATCTACGTCACATCACTCCAGCTTTCTTTGTCTTCAGGAAGTGCTCTGTGTATGTGTGTTGATTGTTTGTCCTGTCTATCTAGACTAGGGGAAAAAAGAAGATACTTAAAAGACTAGGAGCAAAAAAGAGATTTTATGACGTTGAAGAGTTTTAAGAGATGTGTGCATCCGTGCCCCCATTCTATCATGGAGGATGACACACACGCTCTTTGCATTGCTTGTTTGAGAGAAGAGCATGCTCATGCATTTACATGCAGGTTACGTGCATTGCGAGAGGCTTCCTTTCCGTAAGCTCCAATTCCGCTTGCTATATTTTCCACCTGCTTGGCTCGGGTCCCACATCCGCAGAGGTGGCGTGGTGGCTTAGATCAAGGGGTTCACAGGTTGAGTTGCCGGAAGCAGAACAAGAGACGGGTCCTTCCTGTTCTCTTGTACTCTCCCCTGACTCCGATATCCCCGCTTCGGTTCCGGGAGCTCGCGCTGCGATTTCTCCTGACTCGGTAGAGGATATTTTGTTGTCTGTAGGTGAAGAGGGACATTCCTCCCTTGATCTGCCACTGCAGTCAATGGCGTTCAAAGAGCTCCTTGGTGTTTTAACGCGAGCTGTCAGTAAGATAAATTTAAAGTGGCCTGAAGAGGAAGTTAGCCCCATTCGCTCTAAGCTTGATGACTGCTTCCTGACTTCAGGATGTGTGCCCCCCCTCATGCAGACAGGTGCCATTTTTGCCTGACCTCCATGCTGAGGTATCGAGGTCCTGGATGAATCCTTATTTGGCATGCCTTTTTTCCCTGGCCTTCTCTAATTATTGAAAATTATGGCTATGCAGCCCTGCCCAGGGTTGAAGAGACGCTTGTGAGCTATCTCTCCCCTACATCACCATCATGGAGGAAGCTGGTGCTCCCTTCTAAGCTGTGTAGCATCACTTCAGCCCTTGTGGGAAAGGTCTACACGTCAGCAGACCAAGCTGGTGCGCCCCTGCACACCATGGCTGTTTTGCAGGCCTACCAGGCTGACCTGCTGAAAGAGCTTTACTGTGGAGAGGGATTTAACCCTGAGACAGTTTCTGAGCTATGTCGAGCCACATGCCATGAAGCAGATGGCCCGCGCCATAGGCCATTCTATGGCTGCGTTAGTTGCCACAGAGAGGCACCTGTGGCTTAATTTAAAAGGGATTAAGGACAGAGATAAGTCCTTTCTCTTAGACACCCTGATTTCGCCTCAGGACATGTTCGGCGACGCAGTGAGTACGGTTGTTGACCGGCACCAAGAGGTGAAGCTCCAGTCAATGGCGTTTAGGGAATTTATCCCTCGCCGCAGTGAGCAGCCTGGCCCATCTCCCAGCCGCACCTGACCAGCCTGCATCTAATTTTTCTGAACAGTGCACCGAAGATGTTCAAGGTCAAGATGCTCACACTCAAACTTATCATGTCTCAAATCAGGTCCGAGGACTGGTCTATGTTGATAGACCTCAAAGATGCCTATTTTCATGTAGGTATTCTGCCAGAGCACAGGAAGTTCCTCAGGCTTGCCTTCGGGGGCGAAGCATATCAGTATTGTGTTCTTCCTTTTGGTCTAGCCCAGTCACCATGCACAATTACAAAGAGCATGGATGTTGCCCTGGCACCACTGTGTCTCCAGGGCATCCGTGTACTGAATTATCTGGATGACTGGCTCATCCTGGCCCAGTCAAAGGCCATGGTATCCAGTCATTGAGATGCTGTGCTTGCCCATATGAGGTCTCTAGGCCTCAAGTTGAACCCAGAGAAGTGTGTACTTTCTCCTTCTCAGAGAACCACTTTCTTGGGGGTATTTTGGAATTCCACCATGATGCAGGCATGTCTATCTCCTGTTCAGGTGGCTTCCATACTGTCAGCGGTGAAAGCTATTTGGCTAGACTAAAACCTCTCTTTCACCAAGGCGCAAAAGTCATGGTAGCAGCAGCCAACATTATCCCTTTGGGTCTGCTTCACATTAGGCAGTTTCAGCTCTGGCTCAGGGGTGCAGGCTTTCATCCCTGCAGGCATCCCCTTGGTGCCATAAGGGTCACATACCACGGGCTTCGTATGCTTCTTATGTGGAAAAGACCCTGGTTTCTGACCTTCGGTCCCACACAAGGGGTGCATCATTTTCACAAGACTCTTTCGACGGACACCTCGCTTTCAGGCTGGGGAGAGGTCTTGGACGGCTGCTCCACCCAGGGCCCTCAACTCTCATGGCACATAAATTGCCCGGAGATGAGAGCCATGTTTCTAGCATTGAAACACTTTCTCCCACACCTCAGGGGCTACCATGTATTGGTGTGCACAGATAGCAATACAGTAGTTTCTTATATCAATCATAAGGGTGGTCTGCATTCACACCCTATATTCCGGTTGGTACAGCAGATTCCGCTCTGGGAGTGGCGTCTTCATCCACATGTGGTGAAGAGCATGTGGATCGAGTGCACCTTCTTCTAGTGGCTCCTCGCTGGCCCGCTTGAGTTTGGTTTGCAGACTTTGTCTCCCTCCTAGATAGCGCTCCTTGGGAGATTCCTGTCAGGAAAGATCTCCTCTCTCAAGCACAGGGGGCAATCTTACACCCCTGTCCCAAGATCTGGAAGCTCTTCGTCTGGCCCCTGAGGGAAACCAGTTCCTAGAGGCAGGTCTCTCATCTGAGGTAGTGGAGACTCTGTTTAATGCTTGGGCTCCCTCCACTAGAAAGCTGTTGTAACGACGCGGAGGCGGCGGTAGAATCCATATGCGGATGTTTAATGAAGTTCGCAGCAAACAAATCCAAATCGGCAAGCAATAGGCATAAACGTGAGGCAGGCAGAGGTAGAAAACACAATAAGGCAGTCCAATCCAAGCAACAGAACAATGGGCAATCCAAAAGGACTGAAACAGAGCAAACAGGCAATGGTCATACACAAGATAGCAAAACAATGGCAATGGAAATGCTCGGTAAGGCAGGTAAACTGGCAATACTTCGCGAATGTCTGAGAGCATAGCCATGCTTAAATGTCCACCAGACAGGAAGTAACTAATGAAGCAGAGGGAGCGGCAAACAATCAGTACTCGGGAGAGAGCTCCCTCTGCTGGCGTGGTGTTACAGCTGTATACTCTGAATTTTTCGGGGCCTGTCTCCCTCTACTTTAAAAGTGTACATGGCCGGCATTGCTCTGAACCACAAACTTGTCCTCAAGGCCTCCTTGAGTAGGGAACTGTCTGGTCTCTCGTTTTCTTTGTGGTGCCAGCCGGCTGAGGCCTTCCTGCATACCGCGCCTCCCCTCTTGGTACATCTCTGTGGTCCTAGAGGGGCTGCTGGAAGCTCCCTTTGAGCCCATGGAGTCAGCCTCTGAGAAGTTTATGACCCTAAAGATGGCTTTGTTCTTAGCCTTGGCCTCCCTTAAAAGTGTAGGAGATCTGCAGGCTCTTTCAGTTGCCCCCACCTGCTTAGAATTTGCCCCTGGCATGTCTAACGCTATCCTGCACCCCAGGGTGGGATATGTCCCCAAGGTGCCCAGGATGGCCGGTCATCCGGTCATCTTGCAGACCTTCTGTCCTCCACACCATGTGTTCGTGGAACAAGAGAGGCTGCACTTGCTTTGCCTGATAAGGGGCCTGAGAATTTATGTTTACTGCCTGAGCTCATGGAGTAAGTCCTCCTCCCTGTTCATCTGTTTTGGGAACTGGAACAAGGGCAATCTGGTCTCCCAGCAGAGCTTGGCATACTGGGTAGTAGAGGCCATTACCCAGGCCTATGAGGTGCTCGGTATTGCTTCGCCTCAAGGTGTTAGAGCTCACTCTACTATGGGTATCGCCTCGTTCAGTGCCTTGGCTAGGTGTGTTTTTCTCCAGGAAATTTGTGCTTTGGCAGGCTGGTCCTCTCCGCACACCTTTATCAGGTTCTATAACCTGGACCCTACTCCATTGTCCCAGGTCCTTCAGGGCTAAATGATGTTCTATTCCTGGTTTGCTTGTACTTTCTCATGCCCCCTGGGACAGACATTGACCGGTATGAGGCGACGCGGGTATTGACATTCCCATAGCATCAGTCATGACGCAGCATTAAGTTCCTTCAAAAAGGAACTACACCAGGTTACATATGTAACCCAGTTCTCTGAGAAGGGAATAAGACGTTGCATTGATTGCCACAATCCGGGCGTCCACTCACACTTCCTTCAGACAAACAGAAGCTGGAGTGATGTGACGTAGATGCCCTTATATGGACTTGTTGACGTGTATTCCCTTTGTCCTATCCTTTGTCCTATTTGTCATATGTTCTATCCGAGCCTTTAAATTGCCTTTAATAGATAGATTTGTCTGCAGCTCTAGAATTTAGAAGCAATGTTTCTCATACTTCTAATGGATATATACATGGTTATAGAGATCATAACTTTGAAAATTGAATATAAATAATATAATTCGAAAATGCTTTCACTAAACTTTACTTAAAATAAATAATTCTTTCCAAGATCTCAATGTATCTAAATAAAGCAATAAAGAACTCTGAATACCTGTTTCAAGTGCATCAGGGGAAACACTGTCCTGAACTTATTAGGTAAAATGATTTTATAAAATTATATTACTGACAAAAATTGTAGACAAGTTGAAGAAACTTGGCCAAATTATGCTCTCAAATCACCACTAAAACAATTCCAGTATCACAAATCTGCCTTCATGCAGTGACAGGTCTATAAGTGTGATGGTTTTCCTTTACAGTATGTATATTATTTCACTTTTTGGAATAAATCAAGTTTCACAGTCAGCTGAGCTTCTACAGTTTGTTGACCCAGAAAATAAATCCATTGCTTGCCTTCCTTCACTAAGAGTCTTCTTTTCCACTCTGCTAAACAAACCGAGTATTCAAACAAAGTGTAGGAGCTTGGCTGACTATAAAAACCTCGTATCATATTCCCTAACCTGTTTGAAATAATATCCCTGCATTAATCTCCATTTAAAGTAACTCAGGAAGGAAAAGAATCATGCTTATGCATAAGAAATGCATTTCCTCTGATAATTTTGTGCAGTAGTTATTTGTGTATGTGAAGTTATGACTTCAGAAAATTAGGTTTAGAGCTTTTCACTCCCCATCAGATAGTGTTTATCAGTGGATGAGTGTATATCAGAGGGACCATGGCCTTCTTTCTCTCCATCAAATGTATGTCTAACCCAGCCTTTCCTCCCCTGGTGGTGGTGTGATGATTATCAGAAACACTGAGTATGAGCCTGACTTTAACGGTACCACTTCCTGCAGCTAATCTGTCCAGGGGATCTGTGAGTTCAGGCTAAATTTAAGCCACTTGCTTGTCTCAGCTATCCTATTGCACATATCATCACTTCCTCTCTTTATCAATCTGTGTGTGTGTGTGTGTGTGTGTGTGTGAACATGAGCACAATGTTACATGGCTCTCAGATTAAGGGAACAACATGTAAGTCAAAGAACACTGTTGTTTAAGAAACTTACAGTTTGGCCACTGACTGTCATTTTGTAACAGTATTAAAAACATTATAAATAGAAAGGATTATCAAACAATTAGATGCACATTTATAAAAATTAACATGATACACTATGTGACATTGCCTGTTGTTAACTGTATCTATGCCACTGTTTTCCCTGTCGTTATAAATTTAGGTGGGTCACCTAAGGTGTTTATCTGAATAAATTGTATTTGATTATTATTTTTTTTTCAATCCATGCAAAAGCTTTATAAATGCACATTCTAAAATATAGTAAGTTACACTGTTACAGTAGTACTGTCAAAAGAATTGTAGCTCTCTCCACAACAACACAGACATAAGTCAGTTCTTTAACATTATTCCTTTTATAATATAACGTTATTCCTTTTGCATGTTTGGTGCATGCCATGAAAACAATACAAAATACACTAAACGCAAAAGACCGATTAGCGATATCATGGACTCTTTCATTTACATTTACAAACAAAATACCTTGTTGGCTGCTTGTCATGAAAAGAGGTCTTTGAATCTCCAAAGCTCTCCTGTAAGTCTACTTTAAAGTCATTTGGCCTTAAACATGAACGATCATAGGCTTGAGTGCAACACAGCGGAGTGGTGGCCGAGATGTGCAAAACAAAAGAACAATTCAAAACAAAATAACAAATCTGGAAACAAAATAACAAATCAGAAAATAAAATAACAAAAATGAAAATGAAATAACAAATCAGAAAACAAAATAACAAATCCAAAAACACATCAACAATTTAGACAAACCAGAAAAGGTAGGTATAGTTTATGAATGGAATTCTTACTGCTGATTGGAAGAGACATCTGTCACTCAAGCTATACAGAAGTACAGCTGGCTGCGGCAGTAGAAAGTTGATTTGTGTGTATATGAATGCAGCTCTGCTCTTACAACTCTCCTTACATCATTTAACCTGGAATAGTTTGGTCTTCGAAACATACCTGTGTTCATTAGGTATGTTTTTAAACAAACTAATCTTTATGCCATGATATGTTATCAGCATATACAAAATCATGCATATGAATGTCCTTCCTAAAAGTAGTGTTCAATGAATTCCGATAGTTACACTATTGAAAAAAAAATGTAAAGTTAACACAGAACTCCACACATGTACAAGAAATAAAGTTAGAATTTCCTACTTCTTGTATATCTTGAGTGACAGATGTCTCGTCCAATCAGTGGCAAGAATTCCATTCACAAACCTTTTCTGGTTTGTCTGAATTGTCGTTCTGTTTTTGGATTTGTTAATTTGGTATTGATATGTTTATTGTTTTCTGATTTTTTTTTTTTTTTCGGTTTTGTTATTTTGTTTTTGGATTTGTTATTTTGTTTTGCACTTCTTCGCCACCATAGCAGAGCCTTGTGAGGCATCTGATCGTGAGCAGTCCAACAGGTGACTCATTAATGCATCTCTTCTAATATATAATGAGGCATTCTTGTGTCTACGTAATATTTTTACTTTAAAATTTGCAGTAAATTACATTTCATTTCAATGCCAACTTAAACTGCCTCAATACAGAAAATTATGTCATGCAAATACACTCATCATGAAAGGAACACTTATGCAACATCATTTACAAGAGTAGGGGGGCACGGTGGCTTAGTGGTTAGCATGTTTGCCTCACACCTCCAGGGTTGGGGGTTCGATTCCCGCCTCCGCCGTGTGTGTGGAGTTTGCATGTTCTCCCCGTGCCTCGGGGGTTTCCTCCCCCAATCCAAAGACATGCATGGTAGGTTGATTGGCATCTCTAAATTGTCTGTAGTGTGTGTGATTACGTGAGTGAATGAGAGTGTGTGTGTGCCCTGCGATGGGTTGGCACTCTGTCCAGGGTGTATCCTGCCTTGATGCCCAATGATGCCTGAGATAGGCACAGGCTCCCCGTGACCCGAGAATAGTTCGGATAAGCGGTAGACAATGAATGAGAAACAATGGAAAAAAATACATCAAACTGCAATTGTAATGTAAATGAAGCTGATGCAATTGCACGTAACACAGCTTTACTGAGACACAGTTCAACAATTTCAGAACATTAGGCAGGATCAAAGTCAAAACAACAACTAATGGTCAGGAGATTGGCAAATAGACTTAAAAGGGTAATGGCAAGAAACATTAATAAAAAAAAACTTAGAAAGGTCAAAACCAGGAAAACAAATTTGGGAAACGGTCATGGTATCATCAGGTGCACAAAGAAAACACTGAACTTTGCTGGGGGGTAGCGAGAAAAATTACATTTCCATGCTTGCATTTCTGTGTCTCATAATACACTACTTGAGGACTTACCAATGCTTCAGTGCATTTGAACTGGTTGCACAGCTTAAATTCACAAACACACTGATTCTGAAACTGAGAGCAAATCTTCCTTCTAGCTCAATGCATGGCCTTTCTTTGGATCGAGGATGCTGTGGGATAAGTAACTTAGAAGCTCTAATTTACTGAATGTCAGTGGATAGTGACTTGCAACCCACATGTGTTTTTAAATATATTTTGAGTTAGTGGTAATAGAAATAATTAATTTTTTTTCATTTGTATCAGTGAAGGAAATATTATGGGCTATGACTTCCTTGAGCCAATATAGATATTGCCTATATACCAAGTCTCAGCATGCACCACCAAACAGAATGGAAGGGGGCTAGAGGCAGACAATAGAACAAACAAACAACATGCCAACTGAGAGCGAACAACAGATACCCTAAGCATGAAAGGTACCCTCTAGTGGATGTGCTTTATTAGATCTTAAAAAAAAAAAAGAGAGAGAAAGAAACAAACAAGAAAACAGGGAGCTTTACTTAATTTACCCACACAGCACAGTACATGCTGCTGCTTTCTGCTTTGTGCTAAGTACTCCACTGTGAAATATAATCAGCCGAGGAATTCTATGCAAGTGTAAAAAGAAATGTTATCGTAATGTCTGACAGATGAATAACAGTTTCATCTAAAAGTCTGGCCTACTGTTCTCATAATCTTTGAAAAATATACATCAAAAACAGTTGATGAAATACATCATATTGCTCTTATGTTGTTTGTTTTCATTGACTAATCAACTTAAGCACCCTTCTCCTCGCTCCTCAGAGGAGGAATTCTCAATATAATATGGTGTGATAAAGGAATGTTAATATCATATTTGATAGCTCTCAGGTGATGAACATGAGACTGCCAGAAGGGAAATACTTTATACAGAGCAAATTAAGTTTGTGTTCAACATACCTCATGCCAATATGATATAAAAATAGCACTGCAAAGGATAGATAATGGCTATACTAGAACTGAAATCATGCATCGCAAGCACATTGTAATTGTACTTTTATTATAATACTAATCAAAAGTCTTATTTCTTCAAAAACTGATGAATGTAAATTTTAAACATCAATTATTTTTTAAATATTTATGTTATACATTCACAAATAATCTGAATCTTAAACATCTAATCATTGCCTAATCCATTTAAAGGTCCAGTTTCACCTATCAGGTTTAACCTTTGAAATTAATATCTATCTATCTATCTATCTATCTATCTATCTATCTATCTATCTATCTATCTATCTATTTATCTATTTATCTATCTATCTATCTATCTATCTATCTATCTATCTATCTATCTATCTATCTATCTAATCTAGCCATAGCAGTCACAGTCCAGTGACTTCTGTGCCGGTCCCAAGCCCGTATAAATAGAGAGGGTTGCGTCAGGAAGGGCATCCGGCGTAAAACATTGCCAAATTTAACCATGCAAATCGTCAGTACTCTGAATTTCATACCGGATCGGTCGAGGCCCGGGTTAACAACGACCGCCATCGGCGCTGTTGACCTACAGGGCGCCGGTGGAAATTGGGCTACTGTTGGTCGAAGAAGTAGAGGAGGGAGGAGAGTGCACAGACAGAGAGAGAAGAGGTAGAGAGCTGGCTGATATGATGGAGAGAAGGAAGGTGGATATACTGTGTGTACAGGAGACCTGGTGAAAGGGTAGCAAGGCTCGTAGTACAGGAGCAGGATTCAAGCTGTTTTATTATGGTGTGAATAGTAAGAGAATTGGGGTAGGTGTGGTCCTGAAGGAGGTGAAGAGAGTGTCAGACAGGGTGATGAGTCTGAAGTTAGAGATTGAAGGGGTGATGTTAAATGTTGTTAGTGGTTATGCCCCACAGGTAGGTTGTGAGTTAGAGGAGAAAGAGAGATTCTGGAGTGAATTAGATGAGGTGATGGAGAGTGTTCCCATGGGTGAGAGAGTGGTGATAGGAGCAGATTTTAATGGACATGTTGGTGAGGGGAACAGAGGTGATGAGGAGGTGATGGGCAAGTTTGGAGTTAAGGAAAGGAACCTCGAAGGACATATGGCAGTGAACTTTGCTAAGAGGATGGACATGGCTGTGGTTAACATTTATTTTCAGAAGAGGGAGGAGCATAGAGTGACTTACAAGAGTGGAGGTAGGAGAACACAGGTAGACTACATCCTATGTAGAAGAGGCAATCTGAAAGAGATTAGTGACTGTAAAGTGGTAGTGGGAGAGAGTGTAGCCAGACAGCATAGGATGGTGGTGTGTAGGATGACTTTGATGGTCTGTAAGAAGAAGAGGTCAAAGACAGAGATAGAGAATAAAACCAAGTGGTGGAAGCTGAAAAAGGAGGAATGTTGTGAGGAATTTAGACAGAAGTTGAGGCAGGCTCCTGGTGGTCAGGTAGTGCTGCCAGATGACTGAGAATCTACAGCAGAAGTGATCAGGGAGACAGGGAGAAAGGTGCTGGCTGTGTCATCTGGAAGGAGGAAAGAAGATAAGGAGAATTGGTGGTGGAATGAGGAAGTTCAGGATAGTATCCAGAGGAAGAGGTTAGCCAAGAAGAAGTGGGACATGGACAGAACTGAAGAGAATAGACAGGAATACAAGGAGTTACAGCGCAGCGTGAAGAGGGAGGTGTCTAAGGCCAAGCAGAAGGTATATGACGAGTTGTACACTAGGTTAGACACTAGAGAAGGAGAGAAGGACTTGTACAGGTTAGCTAGGCAGAGGGATCAATATGGGAAGGATGTGCAGCAAGTTAGAGTTATTAAGGATAGAGATGGAAGGGTGCTCACAAGCGAGGAGAGTGTACAGAGGAGATGGAAGGAGTACTTTGAGGTGCTGATGAATGAGGAAAATGAGAGGGAAAAAACAGTAGAAGGGGTGAACTCTGTGGAACAGAAAGTAGATAAGATTAGAAAGGATGAAGTCAGGAAGGCTTTGAAGAGGATGAAAAGTGTAAAGGCAGTTGGTCCTGACGACATCCTGGTGGAGGTCTGGAAGTGTCTAGAAGAGGCAGCAGTGGAATTTTTAACTAGTTTGTTCAACAGGGTTTTAGAGAGCGAGAGGATGCCTGAGGAATGGAGAAAAAGTGTGTTAGTGCCGATCTTTAAGAATAAGGGTGACGTTTTGAGTTGCAGCAACTATAGGGGGATAAAGTTGATGAGCCATACAATGAAGCTATGGGAAAGAGTAGTGGAAGCTAGGTTAAGGAAGGTAGTGGAAATTTGTGAGCAACAGTATGGCTTCATGCTTAGAAAGAGCACAACAGATGCAATTATTGCTCTGAGAATTTTGATGGAGAAGTATAGGGATGGTCAGAGGGAGTTGCACTGTGTGTTTGTAGACTTGGAGAAAGCGTATGACAGTGTGCCAAGAGAAGAGCTGTGGTACTGTATGAGGAAATCAGGAGTAGCAGAGAAGTATGTCAGAGTGGTGCAGGACATGTATGAGAAAAGCAGGACAGTGGTGAGGTGTGCTGTAGGTCAGACAGAGGAGTTCAAAGTGGAGGTGGGACTGCATCAGGGATCGTCTCTGAGCCCCTTCCTGTTTGCTATAGTGATGGACCAGTTGTCAGAGGATGTCAGACAGGAGTCTCCTTGGACAATGATGTTTGCAGATGACATTGTGATCTGTAGTGAGATCAGGGAGCAGGTGGAGGAAAACCTGGAGAGGTGGAGGTTTGCACTGGAGAGAAGAGGAATGAAAGTCAGTCGTAGTAAGACTGAGTACATGTGGGTGAATGAAAGGGAGGGAAGTGGAACAGTAAGTTTACAGGGTGAAGAGGTGAAGAAGGTACAGGAGTTTAAGTACTTGGGGTCAACAGTCCAGAGTAATGATGAGTGTGGGAAAGAGGTAAAGAAGCGAGTGCAGGCAGGTTGGAATGGGTGGAGAAAGGTGTTGGGAGTTCTGTGTGATAGGAAAATATCAGTGAGAATCAAGGGGAAGGTGTACGGGAAAAAAAATAATAATAAAAAATAAAAATAAAATCCAAGTCAGTTTAGGCTAATGGTATCCCAAGTTTGTGTCCCATTGAACCAGTGTTAATGTATTCTTTGACTGAGAACTAAAGCACTTTTGTACGTCGCTCTGGATAAGAGTGTCTGCCAAATGTCAGAAGTGTAAATGTAAATGTACAGGACAGTGGTGAGACCGGCCATGCTGTATGGTTTAGAAACAGTGTCACTGAGGAAGAGACAGGAGTCAGAGCTAGAGGTAGCAGAGCTGAAAATGTTGAGGTTCTCTTTGGGAGTGACAAGGTTGGACAGGATTAGGAACGAGTACATCAGACGGACAGCTCATGTTGGACATTTGGGGGACAAAGTTAGGGAGGCCAGATTAAGATGGTTTGAACATGTTCAGAGGAGGGAGAGTGAGTATATTGTTAGGAGAATGTTGGACATGGAGCTGCCAGGCAGGAGGCAAAGAGGAACGCCAAAGAGGAGGTATATGGATGGAATTAATGAGGATATGAAGCTAGTGGGTGCAAGTGTTGAGGATGCAGAAGATAGGGATAGGTGGAGAGAGATGATTCGCTGTGGCGACCCCTGAAGGGAAAAGCCGGAAGAAGAAGAAGAAGAAGTATCTATCTATCTATCTATCTATCTATCTATCTATCTATCTATCTATCTATCTATCTATCTATCTATCTATCTATCTATCTATCTATCTTGTACAGAAACTGAGCAAAACTGTGCAACATCATGGCCAACAATGTATTTTCTTTCATTTCTATCTGTTCTTCACTTTACATAATTTAGTGACAGCAGGAAATGGTCTGATATCACACAGTCTCTCACTCACAGATGTGCAAAAAAGTAACCAGCAATGGCAGACCTGTTAATTTACAAATGAACATTGAAAACTACTCATCATGCTATGATTATTACTTCTATATAATGGCTGTCATAACACTAATCATGTGGAATTGATAGGATGCTTGATGTGAAAAAAAATATAATCTAAAGAAAAAAATCTAAACTTCACATGCTACATTAAAAATATTGAACACTGTGGTTTATGTAATACACTCTGATAAAAACCTTTTCCCTGATAGGATCATGAATTCAAAGACAAAACAAAAGACGTAAAGCAGACATATTACCCTCTTGAAACTTTGACTAAATAACTACCATCACATAAAAGGGGTTAGTGGCTCTGAGATGATGGACATGAATTCTCTCATCTATTTTCAGACCACAGTTTAATTTGCTAAAAATGAGAGCAAATTCACAGCATTTTCATGGAAGCACCGTAATGCACAGTAATAACTGTTAAAAGCACAGTAACAGTAATAGTGGTGTGTATAAATGCAGGTCATATAATCAGAATTGATCAACTAACAAATATGAGATAAAAATACTGGTGACACAAATGCTCAAGTAAAATCTTTTCAATCCATGCATACTGTTCACATTAAATTTGACATTTAAAGGCACTGACACCATACATATTTTTTAGCCTAAAAATTGGTGACCTTTCCTAAAGTGATTCAAAATGAATAAATTTTAAAAAATAAAATCTGCTTAAATGTTTGCCTTTGTTATGACAGGTAATAGCATGAAACCAATAAAGTTTATTGCCTCTAACAAAGATTTTTATGACTAATCTTAAATGAGTGATTTTAGTTCCCTGAGTCTGTCTATGCTGAGTACACTGTTTAAATCGTGACAGCTGTCTTCTGAAAAAAATATGTAGGAAAGACAAAGATGCATGGAAACCTGTCTCTGTCCAAGCCCAGATTCCTGACTCTTGCCCTATGAAACCCCTGAAGCAGAATGAGGGCAAGCCATATTAGCACAGGACTTTACTGGCAGGAAAGGAAGAAGAGAAAGAGATAGAAGTGCTCTAGAGTGCAGTGTACAGACTCGGGAGTGTTTGAGTCACCCAGCATGGCATCGATCGGCCAAAATCTCATCACAGCTGCCTCTCGAAGTAGTTAAGAGCAGCTCTCCCTTGACTGGGTGAGTGGATTGCTTTTCTCATAGGTCATGTATGGTTATTTTTAGAGGGATTGGGTAAGCCAGCCTTACAAACCTTAGTCTTACTAAATGAGGTGTGTGTGATTTATTTATTTTTTTAATGTATTTTTTATATTTAATATGCAAAAATAGGATGACCCCGGGACCGGGGAGTGGGTGAAGGTGATGGAAATCCTCGATCAATGATGGGTCCAAGATGTCATCCGCGTTGACCCAAGAACGTTACTCCGGGCCGTAACCCTCCCAGTCAACTAGGTATTGCAAACTGACTCGGTAAGCCGTGGCTCCATTGACCTCCAGTGGCGGTATTGGTTCGGTGGTCGTGGGTGTCTCGCTATGGCGTGAGTGCGCAGGCTTGAGCAGTGACGCATGGAAAGAGGGCGATATACGATAGGATGCTGGGAGCTGGAGACGGTAGGTTACAGGGTGGCCAGGTGCCGGTGGTGATGTGACAGATTACATGCAGTCATGTTTTGTTCAGAATTATAGATGTTAGTAGTCCCTGGTGCCCCAGCGACAGGCTCCATGCTCTTACCATTATGGATTCAATTGTTGGGCAGGAAACCAACCTACCAAGTGAAGGGTTAACTCTCAGTGCCAGTCCCAAGCCCGGATAAAATATGGTGGGTTACATCAGTAAGGGCATCTGGCGTAAAACCTGTGCTAAATCAAAGATATGTGAACTAGACCAAAAGTACAACATAGTAGATGTTAGTAGATTTAAGGTATCAATAAAATTAAAATGCTTGCTCAAGACTGGCAAGACTTGGTATAATTTCTGTCTCTCCACATGTTTACATTTAGTTGACCAAATTTCAGCAGTTAAACATAGTTCATTCACATGTTCTGTGGTATGTAGAATTGTATGATGTCTGGTAACTACCTTTCCTATATTCATTATGTATATATTAATATAGAATTACATACATACTTTTACCTTTGTTAACTTGTCTCATACTGGCTATGACTTTAGTATGTTTTGTGCTTTGTTTTTTGTTCTTGCCTTACTCTACTCTAGTATGAATCCACATTTCTGTGTGAAATTATATTGTTACTGTTATGAACGAGGACGGAGGCAGCAGTTCTCGTTCTGGTGTTTATTTAGAAAGGAAGGAGGGGAAAGCGTGCAGGACAAACGAAGTCTTGTAGCGTGGTCGTGGCGTGAACGGGGAAACCGGAGCGTGCCGTGAAGCTGCGCGAGGACAGGCAGGTAGAGATCTCTATGAACATAAGAATGCAGGTTAGCGAGACAGTCCAGAGCATCAACACAACGTGAGGCCTGTGTTAACGATAACGGACGAGTGAGGTGTGTGTCGTGGTGCTATTTATAGGGGAGGTGATTATGGTGTTCAGGTGCGTCTCGTTAAAACTCGGGTGAGGGAGTGCGCTGTGACTGAGTGTGAGCAGAGCCTGGCGTGTCTGTAACATTTACACCTGGCTCTTTAAATTGATTTGTTTGGAAAATGTATAATATCCTCAGTTGATTTTTTCACTCATACTTTGGTACATTGCCTGTTAATGGTGCTATTGTCACTTTCCTATTAAAGTCAGGCTGTTACATGATGTGCAGCTCTGGACTTATCACACTTCTCTGTTAGAATTCTTCTTTCTTGTTGCTGGCTTGATGAGAAACCTGAAAACAGGTCCAGTGCATCTTTAAAAGTCTCTGAACTGTTCTACAACAAACATATCATGCCATCTGCCCCCTTTCTTTTGCTTTCTCTTAACTCAAAACATTGTTCTGTTATTCAAACTCACACACACACACACACACACACACACACACACACACACACACACACACACAAAAAAATAAAAACCTGCTTATACTGTTTTTTTTTCATTCCATATTCCATGTTCCACATTCTACATTCTTTGTATTATATAGCATTTCATGTGTAATGACAAATTAACTGTTTTGTTCCAATTTAATAGCTGCAACTGACTTTTAATTCTTAGTTGGAAATATGCTAAGTATACACCTAAATGCCACATAAACATACTGTCCTCATTACCAAAGCTGATTTAATATGTTTTAGCATTTTACTGTTGCAGAAATTTACACAAAGAAAAGAAAAGAAAAGAAAAGAAAAGAAAAGAAAAGAAAAGAAAAGAAAAGAAAAGAAAAAGCTAAAATGACAATTATCTGTTGTGTTCCTAAAAGTAATGCTGCATGTGAAGTAAGGAAACCCTTTAGAGGCATTATCAGAGCCACCCTTTTCTGTGGCTGAAGCACAAAAAAGAATAGTATTGGCCATCTAGTGGACTACCTAGACACTAATGGAACTGTGTTATACACTGATCAGGCATAACAATATGACCACTTGCCTAATATTGTGTCGCTTTTGCTGCCAAAACAGCCCTGACCCGTCAAGGCACGGAATCCACTAGATCCCTGAAGGTGTGCTGTGGTATCTGGCACCAAGATGTTAGCAGCAGATCCTCCATGGGCCCCACCTCTCAACTTACAGGACTTAAAGAATACTTTTGATAGATACTGACCACTGCAGACTGGGAACACCCCACAAGAGCAGTTTTGGAGATGCTCTGATCCAGTCATCTAGCCATCACATTTTGGCCCTTGTCAAACTTGCTAAAATCCTAATACTTTCCCATTTTTCCTGCTTTTAAAACATCAACTTTGAGGATAAATTGTTCACTTGCTGCCTAATATATCCCACCCACTAACAGGTGCCATGATGAGGAGATAATCAGTGTTATTCACTTCACCTGTCAGTGGTCATAATGCTATGCCTGACTGGTTTATGAAGTCTATGAAGGGAACACATACAGTGAATAGAAAGCTATTTGATATTTTACTTGAATATAAGTTATCGATTCCATTTTAAATGGATCTCGGGAAATTTTAAATAAAAATGGCTAATGTACAGTAAGTGCCAAGAAACATTAATGTAGGTGAATAAATTTAAAAAATCTATAGCATTAAAGTATACTATAAAATTATGACATACAGTAATACCCCGAACATTCACGCTTCTGAATCTGCGGCATCACGAATTTGCGTATTTTTTTCCCACGGGTCCAGCGAATGTAATCCATAGAGTTTTTCATGACCGGTAAGTTGTATATATCATTTTTAGCGTTAATTTGTTAAGAATAATAATAAATAGAGATGATTATATAAAAATAATGTTTTGTAATAATGTTGTAATACAATACAGTATAATTTACTAGTTTTGATACAATACAGCACGTATTAACGTATAAATGAAGCTAAATTTACTGCAATACGACACAGTACTGTAAATTATTATATTTTAGTCCTATCGTAGAGGAAACCCTAAGGCCCCTCATAATATTAGAACAGAATGCTCATAGCCCTCTGCTGTGCAGCACCCTTCATCATAACATTACTGCACAGCCTGATTCATCATCATCAATAAACATCGTTATGTTACATACATTTTAGTACTGTGTATATTTTTATTTTACTGTGTACACTACAGTACTGTGTTCTTTATTACCTGAGCAATTAATTTATTTGTAATGTATGTACAGTACATACCTGCCTGAGAGAGAGATTGTACCAAAATTTTATCATACAATACCCTGTTGTAAGCTAAGAAAGTGGTAGCATAGCATTCAGTGTCTCATAGAAAATGCGCTCACGACAGTTCAACGTTTCAAAGAAGATGCGGGCGGGCAGAAGGTGGCGGACAGTAGACATACATGTACATACAGTGTGTACGGTATCTTACTCTATGTACTTTATAGTACAGTATTGTATATGTTTAGTTTTACCTGTACAATTTTAAAGGGTAATGTAAATTATAACATCAATTTTTAAATGAACTTGAAGTGTTTTGAGGATATATTTAGTGTTTAACATATAAAGATAGGTATTTATAGGCCTTTGTTAGTTGTCTGTCCAAAATTCGCAATTTTCAAAATTCTGAATTTCGGGGTATTACTGTAGTTCTGTTGTCTCAAATAGTGTATTGATTACCTCTGGATGTTGCATGTCACATCCAGGCAGTGAGTATGATTAATAAAGATCAATAATTGATCTTTAATGAAGACGGAATCTTGTACAATTAATAGTCTTTATTTTATTCAACACATCTAAAATTAACAGGAAGATGTTATGTGTAAGGAGAAAGGGCTTCCTATACAGTGCTACCCGTTGTTTTTCATAGTTTCAGTCTGATTAATGTGACATGGTGACTATATAATTTTTTTTTTATTTCATTGTATCTAAATGTAATTATATGTGTCATATGTGCAAAAATTAATCAGTAATAGTAACTACACTAGGTTATGTATGTAATCCAGCTCCCTAAGAAGGGAACGAGACACTGCGTCATGGCTGACACTATGGGAATGCTACACTGAGGAAGTTGTCTGAAGCTCTGTGTGAACACACCAATTTAATGGCTTGGATAGGACACTTGACAAAGGGAATACACAAGTCCATATAAGGGCATCTATGTTACATTACTCCAGCTTCTACTTGTCTAAAGGAAGCACAAGTGTGTGGCAAGCAATGTAGCACCTCGTTCCCTTCTCAGGGAACCTGGTTATATATGTAATCTTGTGTAGTTCCCTTTCGATGGAACTCGATGCTGATCCATGGTTGACACTATGCGAACATCAATACCCATCCTCTTGGAGAGGAACACCCCTGGCCAGTGCACTGGATGAGGTGATACCCCTAGTAAAGTGAGCTCTGACACCTAGAGGCAAAGCAATACTATGTGTCTCATACATACAGTGGTGTGAAAAAGTGTTGGCCCCCTTCCTGATTTCTTATTTTTTGCATGTTTGTCACACTTTAATGTTTCAGATAATCAAACACATTTAAATATTAGTCAAAGATAACACAAGTAAACACATCATGCAGTTTTTAAATGAAGGTTTTTTATTATTAAGGGAAAACAAAATCCAAAACTACATGGCCCTGTGTGAAAAAGTATTTGCCCCCTAAGCCTAATAACTGGTTGGGCCACCCTTAGCAGCAACAACTGCAATCAAGCGTTTTCCATAACTTGCAATGAGTCTGTTACAGCGCTGTGGAGGAATTTTGGCCCACTCATCTTTGCAGAATTGTTGTAATTCAGCTACATTGGAGGGTTTTCGAGCATGAACCACCTTTTTAAGGTCATGCCACAGCATCTCAATCGGATTGAGGTCAGGACTTTGACTAGGCCACTCCAAAGTCTTCATTTTGTTTTTCTTCAGCCATTTCCTTTCAGATGGACTTTCTGGTGTGTTTTGGATCATTGTCCTGCTGCAAAACCCAAGTTCACTTCAGCTTGAGGTCACAAACATATGGCCGGACATTCTCCTTCAGGATTTTTTGGTAGACAGCAGAATTCATGGTTCCATTTATCACAGCAAGTTTTCCAGGTCCTGAATCAGCAAAACAGCCCCAGACCATCACACTACCACCACCATATTTTACTGTTGGTATGATGTTCTTTTTCTGAAATGCGGTGTTACTTTTAAGCCAGACGTAATGGGACACAGACCTTCCAAAAAGTTACATTTTTTGAACACAGGCCATGTAGTTTTGGATTTTGTTTTCCCTTAATAATAAAAACCTTCATTTAAAAACTGCATGATGTGTTTACTTGTGTTATCTTTGACTAATATTTAAATGTGTTTGATTATCTGAAACATTAAAAGTGACAAACATGCAAAAAAATTAAAAATCAGGAAGGGGGTCAACACTTTTTCACACTACTGTACATGGACAAAATTGTTGCGACCCTTCCATTAAAGAAACTGAAATAACATGAAACTTTCTTGGGTGTTTTTAGCTGTGTGTTTTGGGTCACTATTCTTTTGGAGGACCCATGACCTGTGACTGAGACCAAGTTTTCTGACACTTGTCAGCAGATTTCACTCCAGAATGCCTTGATAGTCTTGAGACTTGTGACACAAGACCACCTGAAAAAGCTCCAGTTTTGTCCAAAGAACATTCTCCTAGACACTTTGTGGTAATATGCATTTTGGAAAATTTCCATCCTCTCTTTTTTATGATTTGCTTTCAACAGTGGAGTCCTCCTTGGTCATGAGTTTGGAACAGATCAGTTGTGGGTGTTGATGTGCCTGATGGCTTTAGGGAAGAAACTGTTCTCAGTCTGGTTGTGATGGCCTGAATGCTTTGGTACCTTTTTACAGATGGCAGGAGGGTGAAAAGTGAATGTGAGGGGTGTGTGGGGTCATCCACAATGCTGTTGGCTTTGCAGATGCAGTGTGTGGTGTATAGTCTGTGATAGAGGGGAGGGAGACACAGGTTATTTTCTCAGCTGTCCTCAAAGCAATCTCAGCAATTCCCAAACCAGTCAGTAATGCAGCTGCTCAAGATGCTCTCAATGGTCCCTCTGTAGAACATGGTCAGGATGGGGGAAGGGAGATGGGCTTTCCTCAGCCTTCGTAGAAAGTAGAGACACTACTGAGCTTTCTTACTGATGCAGCTGGTGTTGACCAGATGAAGTTCTCCACTAGATAAACACTAAGGAATTTGGTGCTCTTGACGATCTCCACAGAAGATCCGTCAATGTTCAATGGAAAATGGTTGCTCTGTGCTCTCCTGAAGTCAACAACCATTTCTTTAGTTTTGTTAATGTTCAGAGGCAGGTTGTTGAAGCAGGTTGTTAACTGCACCTCCTCTCAGCGAACTTGATAATGAGGTTTGAGCTGTGCATTTTTACACAGTCGTGAGTCAGCAGAGTGAATAGTATTGGGTTGAGCACACAGCCCTGAGGGGCCCTAGTGCTCAGTATGGTGGTGCTGGAGATGCTGTTCCCGATCTGGACTGACTGAGGTCTTCCAGTCAGGAAGTCCAGGATCCAGTTGTAGAGGGAGGTGTTCAGGCCCAGCAGGCTCAGCTTCTCAATTGCATGCTGAGGGATAATTGTGTTGAATGCTATGAAGTCTATGAACAATATTTGTACATTTGTGTTTTTATTGTCCAGGTGGTTGAAGGCCAGATGGAGGTTTGTGGCAATGGCATCACGAAGCACTTCATCACATGTGCATGCTTTGCCTCTCTGTTGGATCGGGACATTTTGGACCTTGCTGTTCTTAAGGCTGTCTTGTCCCCTGAAGGCAGAATCTCTAGACTTCAGCAGCGCACACACCAGTCATCCAGAGCTACTGATTGGAGTGTTGTGATGGTCTTGGAGACAGTCAGGTCATGGATGCACTTGCTGATGTACCTGGTCACTGATGCCATGTACTCCTGCAAGTTGATGAAATCACCGTTGGTTGTAGCCTCCCTGAACATGTCAGTCAATGCATTCCAAACAGTCCTGAAGTGTGGAGGTGGCTCCTGCTGTCCAGGTTTTCACCTTTTTCAGAACCGGTGATGAGCGTTCTGTATGCTGGAATTAGCATAACAGAGATGAGGTCTGAGTAGTTGTATGTTTGTTTAAATAAGATCCAGTGTATTGGCCCCTTTCATTGAAAAGTCCACATGCAGATGGAATGTAGGGGCACTGATTTCTGGTGCTGAATTCTCCAGCAATGGTAGGGGGCTGAATTCTCCAGCAATGATAAACAGTCCATCAATGTGAGCATTCTGCTGATAGCCCAATAGAATTCACATAGTGCCTCCTTAGCATGCTGGGGGGAATGTACACTTTGACAAAGAAAACAGTGGTGAATTCCTGTGGTCCCTCTGTCTCTGGTGTCCATGTACTTTGAAAAGTCCATTTTGGACCCATAGTGGCTACTGCATGCTACTGCCACATCACCATCTTGGAGAAGGCTTGCATGATGAACGGATGACTGATGCCCGGATGGTCATCTTGGGGATGTATCACATCCGGGGGACGATAGTCTTGGACATTCCAGGGGCAAATTCTAAGCAGGTGGGGGCAACTGATAGAGCCTGCAGATCTCTTACAGTTTTAAGGGAGGCCAAGGCTAAGATAAGAGAGTCAAATTATTCAAGAAAACAAATCAAAGGCGGACCCTACTGACCTGTGAAATGCCAGAGGTAGGGGAAGGTGGAAGATGGCCAAATGCGGCAGGGTATAAATTCCATGAATGCTGCCAACTGGAGCTTTACCTTACCTGGAATTTGGGTGTCCAAGAGAAAGGACTTATCTCTGTCTATAATCCCCTTCAAATTAAGCCACAAATGACTCTCCTTGGCAACTAATGCAGCCATGAAATGGCCTATGGCATGGACTGTCTGCTTTTTGGCACAGACCATGAGACCTTTGGCTCAGCAGGGGCTCAGAGATTGCCTCGGGGTTCAATACCTCACCAAAGTCAAGTTCTTTTTGCAGGTGAGCCTGGTAGACCTTCAAGACTACCATGGTGTAAAGGGCCAGACTAGTTTGCCCTACTGCCATGTAGGCCTTCCCCACAAGGGCTGAGGTGGCTCTACATGATTTAAAATGGAGCACAGGCTTCCTCCATGCAGGTATTGTAGGGGAGAGATCGCTCACAAGTGTCCCTTCAATCCTATGGCCGCATATCAATAGTCTTCCAGTCCCACAATGGGCGAATAGTTAGAGCTGGCCAGGTAAAACAACTGGAATCTGAAATGGGATGTTCAATGAACACATATGAGCATGATGGTCAGATGTCCACAAATGTTTGGTTATGTAATGTATCTTTTCAGGTTTACTTTATTTCAAAAAGCCTATTTCACTGATTCAAAGTAATAATATCCTATTTCCTGATAGGTTACATTTCTATGTTAAATGATTTATGAGTCAAAAACCTGATGGATATTTAATTTCAAAAAACAATTAAATAAAAAATAAATAAAGAGATTAAATTAGAGATTATGCTATTTCTTTAGGTTTATGTTAATGTTATCTTAAAATCTCCAGATGTTTATTCTTTTTTGAGTCCTCTCAAAATACTTTTAATATTGACACTAATTAAAACAATATTTACAGTATGTTAAGATTCATTTACATTTTAATAAATTCTGTTAAAAACTTCTTAAAACCTACAACACGTGAGCAGGGTTAATAGTTTAACTTAATCTTTTACCTTTTTTTTGTTTGTTTTCAGGTGTTTTGGGCAGAGTTATACAATATTATGTTTCTGATTTGAATCTGTTCTGGTTGTGAGGACAGCATTATTTGCATGATTTTATTTAGCATTATTTTATTTAGTTAATAAAAATGAACTTGTGGAAATTATGTGTGTAGTTATACTCCACCATATATCGACATATAACGTTGTAATTAAACAATTAGCAGAATTTCCATTTCTATTACATTGCAACTACTACTTTATACACACATTGGTATATAATTGATTATTAACACATTTTTATGTTCTTATTTCTACAGTGACAATTCTCTGTGGTCAGCTGCTATTTTATATTAATTCAAAATTTATCTTTGATTTTAGGGGTTGGTTTCATATCATATTGTCACTTTTCATTATGGTTGCTTCTTCTCATGTGATTTACTGTTAATATAAAATAACATAAAATTTAAAAAAAAATGAAACTGCCTTGGTTCTTTGATTCTTATTTTCATGGGATACAGTGCTTGTCATTTGACACTATTTAGAATATTGTCATACTGTTAGTAATTTTTCAAACATGCAAGCGCTCTCTCTCTCTCTCTCTCTCTCTCTCACACACACACACACACACACACACACACACACACACACACACACAGATCGCTCTGTTATTATTATTATTATTATTATTATTATTAGTAGTAGTAGTAGTAGTAGTAGTAGTAGTAGTAGTAGTAGTATATTTTGCCTAACAACGATGCACAATCCACTGGCAGCATACAGTTGCTTTATCTTCTCGGTTGACTTCTAAATGTCAGTTTCCTGATGAAATAAATTAAGTAAACCTGATTCAGTAACCATCGACTTGTGTCTGTGTGTGAGTGACCTCGGTCATTGGGCAATAAGTACTTTCCCTTGTTGCTAAGTTACTTGTAATGGCACTGCTAGGCAACCCGAGACTAAAGCACTAGTATGTAACTGTGTGTGTGCGTGTGTGTGTGTGTGTGTGTGTGTGAGTGTGTGTGCATGTGTGTGTGCATGTGTGTGTGTGTGTGTGTGTGTGTGTGTGTGTGCATGCATGTGTCTGTGGTAGAAGTTGCCAGTTTTGATGTGAAGTGGGAGGTAATTACAAAGCCAATCATGACACTGTTGACATGCGCGCTTCCTCGAGGGCTCTGATATAGAGACACCGTTGTGGAAGTGCTCTTCTATCAGGGATTGCATTTTGTTTTTTTCCACACTCTTGATTTTGAGTATGTCTCTGACACTTTATCAGTTGCTCCTTTCCAGTTGCTTGCTCTTCACCTCCTACTGCACTGGTATATGAAAATGTTCCTCATAAATCATGGTGATAATTTATCCAATGAAAAACCTGTTATGTTAGTGTGATTTTGTAATACTGGATTATCTCCACTATCTCAAGTGTGCAAGTCAATACAGTTTTCTAATTTATAAGAATTCTTCATAAGCTATCCAGCATCTAATGTAATGAATGATTATAATTGTGCTGGAATACGGTGATAGTGCTCATTTCATGAAGTCCAGGGAAATTAATCTTCTTCTTCTTCTTTTGGCTTTTCCCTTCAGGAGTTGCCACATCGAATCATCTCTCTCCACCTATCCCTATCTTCTGCATCCTCAACACTTGTACCCACTAGCTTCATATCCTCATTTATTCCATCCATATACCTCCACTTTGGCCTTGTTCTTTGCCTCCGGCCTGACAGCTCCATGTACAACATTCTTCTACCAATATACTCACTTTCCCTCCTCTGAACATGTCCAAACCATCTTAATACTGACGATTTGCATGATGAAATTTGGCAATGTTTTATGCTAGATACCCTTCCTGACGCAACCCTCTCTATTTATCTGGGCTTGGGACCGGCAAAGAAGTCACTGGACTGTGATCCCCAGTATGACAAACTGTTCAAGTTTGTCATAATATCAGGCTCGCACCATATTTAACAGCCGGAATAGCTCTATATTTGAATGCATGCCATTTTTCTGTATTTTGTGTCAGTTTCTTGATGGTGTTTCCAAACAGGAGATTTCGGGGAGTACAATGTGGAACTCTTGATATTTCATATACTTGGCGATTACGTGAGGTTTGATTTTTGTTAAATGTCCAATGCACCAAGGGAAGATGCAACTTGACTGCAAATGAGGAATAAAACGTTTAAGCCTAGGGTTCGCACATTATTGCCTAAACATCAAATGTTATATGGTTGTTTTAATGTTTGTTTAGACATCTATTGTTTATGGCACATATACACACATACAGAGCATAGATCTTGATAACAATTAGAAAGATAACAAATAAATTAAAAAATTGTAAATACCATATTATTTAGGTGCTACATACTGAAGTTCATAGTTTACCATTTAAAAAAGATACACCAATCCAGCACGGCTTAATATTTGATTTTCTGACTGTTTCAATGTACACCTTCCTCAGTTTCAAGTTCATCTTAGCTATTCCATTAACTTTGGAACTTCTGGAAGTACTGTCTTCAAATTAGTAATGAAAGTGTGTAACGTGGCTCTGCCAGAGGCGGAAGTGTCCGGATCCATACGCCGAGCCGGCGGTAGGGAAAACACAGAATCGGAAGTCGGGGACAGGCAGTAAATCAGCAACAGGTAATCCACAGACCGAGCAATATAATCCAATAGGGATAATCCAAAGGGGGAAATCAGAAACCAGTCCAAAGTCCGTAAACCAAAACCAGAGATATCAGAGAGAGAGAGAAAGAATATCCAATAAACAATCCAAGTCGGCAACAGTAATCTGTCAGGGAAAACGCTCGGTACAAACATAGAGAATAATACTTCGCGTAGTGCAGCGAGTGCGCGCCGTATTTAAATCCCCCGGTAATCCAGAAGTGAACTCAAAACACGGGCGAGGGCTCCCTCTCGCGGCCACCTCTAGTGCGAGTCGTGACAGAGCCCCCCCCTCTAGGAACACCTCCCGGGGTTTTACGCCAAGGGCGCCCCCTCGGGCGCGGAGCAGGCCTCTCAGGATGTGCGCGGTGGAAGTCCTCAATCAGCGACGGGTCAAGGATGTCCCCGGAGTCCACCCACGAGCATTCCTCGGGACCGTACCCCTCCCAGTCCACCAGATACTGTAGACGGGACCGGACTTGTCTGGAGTTCAGGAGGGCCCGCACCTGGTACGCCGGAGACCCCTCAATGTCAAGGGGTGGTGGCGACTCCCCACTGGGCCTCGCCTCCGCGACCACTGGGTTGACCTGGCGAACGATTTCAAACGGCCCGATGAACTTGGGCTCAGCTACTTGCAGGGCAGTCGGAGACGGAGGTTGCGGGTCGACAACCAGACTTTCTGTCCCACCTGGTAGGATGGATGCGGTCAACGACGACGGTTCACCTGAATCCTCTGCCTCCTCACAGCCCTTTGCAGACGAACGTGAGCGCGCTCCCAGACCTCTTGGCTCAGGCGGTACCACTCCTCCACGGACGGGACATCGGAAGGTTCCCCATGCCAAGGGAACAACGGAGGCTGATAGCCCAACACGCACTGGAATGGAGTTAGTCCCGTGGAGGAGTGAATAAGGGAGTTCTGGGCGTATTCCGCCCACGGCAGGAACTCACTCCACCGCTGCTGTTCTCTGCTACAATAGGACCTGAGGAAACGCCCAATCTCCTGGTTAAGCCACTCCGCCTGCCCGTTGGGGGTGGTAACCCGAACTCAGGCTCACCCTAATGCCCAGACGGGCACACAGCGACCCCCACACCCGGGAGGTAAACTGTGAGCCCCGATCTGACACGATGTCCTCGGGCAGGCCGAAGTTGCGGAACACATGCTGGAACATTGCCTCGGCCGACTGCATGGCCGTAGGCAGTCCTTTTAGAGGGATCAGCCGGCAGCCTTTGGAAAACTGATCCACCACGACCATAACGGTAGTAAAACCCCCCGAATCCGGCAGGTTGGTTAAAAAGTCCACCGACAGGTGCGACCAGGGGCGACGGGGGACCGGAAGGGGCTCCAGCAGTCCCTCCGGGAGATGACGACTGGTTCGTGCCTGCGCACACGTCGGGCAAGCACAAACATACTCCTCCACATCCGAGCCCAGGGAGGGCCACCAGAACCGGCGACGAGTGAGCTGCGTCGAACGGTGGATCCCTGGATGTCTAGAACTGGGGGCCTCGTGCACCCACTGCATCACCTGTTGCCGAAATAGTTGGGGCATGAAGGTCCTATCTGGTGGGCAGCCGGCGGGTGGCGGCTCGTCGGTGTGAGCTCGCCTAATCTCCTCCATGAGGTCCCAATGTACCGGTGCTAGAATAGCGGTGGCCGGCAGGATGAGTTCGGGTTTGCCGGGGTCGTTGGCTGTCTCGAACTGTCTGGAGAGGGCATCAGCCTTGCCGTTCTTGGAACCAGGGCGGTACGTCACTGTGAACACAAACCGGGTGAAGAATATCGCCCACCGAGACTGTCGAGGGTTCAGCCGCTTGGCTCCTCAGAGGTATTCCAAGTTACGGTGGTCGGTGAGGACCTGAAATGGGTGACGTGCCCCCTCCAGCCAGTGGCGCCACTCCTCAAGAGCCACCTTGATGGCCAGTAGCTCCCGGTTACCAACGTCATAGTTCCTTTCAGCGGCCGTCAATTTCCTTGAATAAAAGGCGCAAGGGTGGAGCTTCCCAGGCTTCCCATGCCATTGGGAGAGCACTGCCCCTAGGCCACTGCAAGAGGCGTCAACCTCCACCACGAACGGTAGCTCCGGATCAGGGTGCCGTAAGATGGGTGCCGTGGTAAATCGTTCCTTCAACTGGAGGAAGGCTGTACAAGCCTGATCCATCCAGGACAGTTTTTTGGGCTGCCTCCTGAGTAGTGATGTCAGGGGCCCAGCTACCGAGCTGTAGTTCCGAATGAAACGTCGGTAGAAGTTTGCAAAGCCCAGGAAACATTGTAACTCCTGCACCGTAGAAGGGGCGTGCCACTCCGTCACAGCCCAGACCTTGACCATGTCCGTCTCGACTCCTTGGTGCGAAATCACGTAACCCAGAAACGTTACCATGGGACGGTGAAATTCACATTTCTCCAGCTTTATGTAGAGGTGGTGCTTCTGCAGTCTGGCTAGAACCTCCCGAACCTGACGCACATGTTCCTCCATGGAGGTAGAGTACACTAGGATGTCGTCGATGTAGGCGATGACCCCTCTTCCCAGCAGGTCCCGGAAAACCTCGTTGATTAGGGCCTGGAACATTGCTGGGGCGTTGGTGAGGTCGAAGGGCATCACGCAATACTCGTAGTGACCATGGGTCGTGTGAAATGCGGTTTTCCACTCGTCCCCCTCTCGGATGCGCACCAAGTTGTAAGCACTACGGAGGTCCAATTTGGTGAACACCCGCGCCCCCCGCAGCTGCTCCAGAGCTGCAGGCACCAAGGGTAGCGGGTAGGAGTACCGAACGGTGACTGCGTTCAGACTCCTGTAATCAATGCACGGCCTCCATCCTTTTTCCCCACAAAGAAGAACCCTGCGGCTGCTGGGGACATGGATGGCCGAATGTGGCCTGCTGCCAGTGACGTCTCGATATACTCCTCCATGGCCTTGGATTCCGGAAGAGAGAGGGGGTAGATCCGCCCCTTGGGGGGAGAGGCATTAGGTAGCAGGTCAATAGCACAGTCCCAGACCTGGTGCCGCGGTAAGCGAGCTGCCCTTTCCTCACTGAACACTTCCTGAAAGTCCGTGTATTGGCGGGGAAGTTGACTGCCAGCTGCCTCGAGTGCACTCTCCACGCAGGAAGTCCTGCATGGTCTCGATATGGGGTCCTGTAGGCATCCCCTCAGGCACGTGGTGGACCAGCGCACCAGCTCACCTGACCGCCATGAAATATGAGGATCGTGGCGTCTTAACCACGGAAACCCCAGAATCACGGGGTTAGCTGGTGCTGAGGTGACATAAAACGCCAGCTGTTCATAATGGAATAATCCGACCTGGAACTCCAGCAGCGCCGTTTGGTGTTTCAGATAGCCCTCCCCAATGGGCTGATTGTCAATGGCCGTAATCCTTAATGCTGGTACACAGGGGAAGATGGGGATCCCGAATTCCTCCACGAAGCCTCGGTCAATGAGGTTCACGGCCACTCCAGAGTCAATTAGGGCTGAAACGGGGAAATAATGGTCAGACATATGTAATGACGCTGGCACCGTAAAGTTCAAAAACAAAGAGCTGCCACCCTCCGGAGTAGACGGGAACCTTTCGGGGCACCGAGGGCTCAGATGTTCAGAGGCCCCACAACGATAGCATAACCTCATCTGACCCCGAGACCGGTGTCCCTGAGCCGCTAAACCAGATCTCCCCAGTTGCATGGGTTCAGGCTCCACCTCCCGATGCGTAGAGTAATCCATGCGTCTCTGGGGCCGAGCTGAGGAAGACGCCTGGACCCCTGCTTGGTGTTGGCGTTGCAGATTATCCAGGCGGATGGCTGTAGCCACAAACTGCGACAGTGATGTGGCCTCCACATGACAGGCGAGTTCAGCCTGGAGGGCGGGATGTAACCCAGCACGAAAGATGGCCCATAGAGCCGCGTCGTTCCAGCCCGATTGAGCTGCTAATGTGCGGAACCGAATGGCGTAGTCCGCTGCTGCCTCGGAGCCCTGGCGTAGCTCCATCAAGCGGACAGAGATGTGTTTGCCGTCCGCCGGGTACTTAAACACCTCCCTAATCATCCCAGCGAAATAGTCATAGGAAGCTTTGATCTGGGGATCGGCGTCCCATACAGCCGACGCCCACTCTAAGGCCCTGTCCGTTAGTAGCGACATGAGAAAAGCGCACATAGTCCCCTCCTCACGGTACATTCCTGGCTGGTGCGAGAAAAACACCTCGCCCTGTCTCAAAAACCTGCGACAGCGATCAGCTGATACATTAAATTTTTCTGGCAGCGCCAGCCAGGGTGACTCACCGTGCGTGGGTGGCGGATCGTGAGGAGAAGCGATTTCCACTCGGTTCAGCTGATCTTGTATTGCCGCCAGCTGATCTTGAGAGGAGCGAATAATCGCGCCTTGCCGCACGATGATTTCACGCAGCTCCGCTGAATCCATGAGAGGCGAAGTATTCTGTAATGTGGCTCCACCAGAGGCGGAAGTGTCCGGATCCATACGCCGAGCCGGTGGTAGGGAAAACACAGAATCGGAAGTCGGGGACAGGCAGTAAATCAGCAACAGGTAATCCACAGACCGAGCAATATAATCCAATAGGGATAATCCAAAGGGGGAAATCAGAAACCAGTCCAAAGTCCGTAAACCAACACCAGAGATATCAGAGAGAGAGAGAAAGAATATCCAATAAACAATCCAAGTCGGTTACAGTAATCCGTCAGGGAAAACGCTCGGTACAAACATAGAGATTAATACTTCGCGTAGTGCAGCAAGTGCGCGCCGTATTTAAATCCGTAAGTGAACTCAAAACACGGGCGAGGGCTCCCTCTCGCAGTCATCTCTAGTGCGAGTCGTGACAAAGTGCTCATGGAGCTTGAAAGAGCTTGAAAGATACACTTAAAGATCTTAAGATCTTAAGATCTTAAGATATACATAAAATGCTTTCATGTAGAATAAAACTAATTAATAAGTTTTATTTAACTAACATTAACATATGCAGTACTCAATATCAGTAAACTGCACCAGGTTACGTATGTAACCCAATTAAATGAGAAGGGAATGAGATGCTGCGTCATGGCTGATGCTATCGGAAGGCTTTTTTTAGCTAATTAATCAGACAGTGCGGACTACTTTATCAAATTATCATTATTTTCGGCAGAGGAGATCATTATTTTCTGTGGTGCTTGCTGCACAGTTTCCTATGAGTTTAGACTCCTACTTTTTGATGCAGTCTGTCAACATGCCTCAAAGGAACACTAAAAACTTGAGCAAATCAGAGATAGAGCATAACTGTCAGGGTGAGGATAATGCTACTGTCAGCTCAGATGCTAATATTACAGAACATTATCACGGAAATCACGGAAAACATTTCAAAGTTGATTGGTCAAAAATTGAGTCACTGTCACAACTTTTGCAACAACAGAACGAAAAACTGGATGACAATGAAAAACGAATCACCGAAACTGAGAACTGAATCTCCGCAGTGGAAGATGCTGCTGCCCCAGTTGAAGGTAAATTGGAGATGCTAGAGAGACGAGTTTGGGAGTTAACAGATCATTTGGATGATTTGAAAAACAGAGGGAGAAGAAAGAATGTACGTATTGTTGGACATCCCGAGAATGCAGAAGGTGATCGCCCTGTTAAGTTTTTTGAATCCTGGCTACCTAACTCTCTGGGCTTTCAGATGAAATCCGGCCATTTATAGATCGATAGCCCATTGTGTTCCAGGCAGAGCTGTCCCCGTATCCAAGGGCAGTCTTGGTGAGATTTCATAACTACATGGACAAGGAACGGGTCATCACAGCAGTGAGAGAGATGTGTAATGGAGAGCAGGCTTTGATGTTGGGAAACTCTAAGGTGAAGATTTTCCAGGATTTCTCTGCTGTGGTTTTGCATAAACGCAAGCAATTTGACGAGGTCAAGAAGCATCTGAGGGCGGCCGGTGCTACTTATGCACAGCTTTATCCTACCTCTCTCAAAGTCACATATCAGGAAACTACCAACGTGTTCTAGGATCCATGTGAAGTGGACAAATTCTTGTCATCACAGGATGGAATATCCCCATCTGTTTGTTGATGACTTTGTTCCCTTGCATTTAGCCACCTATTATTGTCATACTTGCAATGAGAATGACTCAGGTATGTGTGCACATATGTTGTCAGATTTTCCTCTGATTCGCGCTGTTTTATATTAGGCCCTCTGTCATATAGACATGCTGTGTGCATTTAAGGTCTGCGGGTCTGTCAGCGCTATGTTAGCTAACGTTGTTTTGTCGTTTAAGATCCCCTTTACGCTGAATTGCATTATTTGAACCATTTCAGAGTAATGACTGATTCGAGTTTGACTACAGTTTGCAGTGTTCTTTGTATTATAGTTCTGTTTTGTCTGATTTATTTTTGTTTTGTACCTTTCAGCTCACCTTTGATGTTAACATGGGGCTGTATTTTTGCAATGGGAAACATTCTTTTCTTATAAAACATGTCAGCTAGTATGCTTAAGATTTGTTCCTGGAATGTTAATGGAACACACACACACCTGTGAAGTCAATTCTCACATTCTTTAAAAAGGAGAATGTTGATATAGCCCCCCTACAGGAAACTCATCTTGATGATAAAGAACATCTGAAGTTGCAACAGTTGGGCTTCAGTAATGTTTTTTTTCTCTTCATTTACATTGAGGAGCCAAGGAGTGGCCCTTTTTTTTTTTTTAAAAATTTTTACCTTTCAAGTTGTTAAATTGTATCAAAGATAAAAATGTTTGACGTTATGTGATTGTGAAGGCTGCGTTGCAAAAAATTGCCATTATGAATGTATATTTTCCCCCTGGTCATCAATGTGATTTTCTAACCAGTGCATTTGTCAAATTGTTGGAATGCAAGGTCACTCGTTGTGTTGTAGGAGAAGAATTGTCAATTGAACCCACTTATGGACAAATTTCCTTCAGGTTCAATTTCAGGCTAAATTCATTAATTCTTTATGATTTGGATTTTGTGGATGTGTGGCAAGCACAGCATTCTGCTGATAAAGAATTTACTTTCTACTCTAAACAACATTGTTGCCACACAAGAATAGACAATTGTTTTGTTCCTAAGGGGCTATTACAATTTTCATAGGGGCTATTACAATTTATAGATCACAAAGTATTATATATATGAAAATATTATAATATCAGATCATGTCGCTGCCTTCTTATATTTAAAGTTACAGAGCCCTTTTAATCAAACTAGGTACTGGAGATTTAACCCTTTTATTATTAAGGATAACAAATTTTGTTCTTACTTTATGTGTGCTTTAACTCTTCATCTGTTCCCATCTGGTAAGGTAGGATTCTGACTTTTGTGTACTATTTGTTTAACTTGGTTGGTTCTAGAGTTGTTATTTGAACTGTCATTGTATAGCTTGTTGATCCTTGCTTCTTAGCTGTCTCGGGTGATTAATCAAGAATAGTTTCGGTTTCCCTTAAGGTGTGAATTGTGGGCTGAGCTAACTAATTTATATTGAAGGTTTGCAGATTACCTCGTCAATACTTGTTAATTACTTAAATAGTAAGTATATTGTCATCTTTTCTTGTTCTCTTACATCCTTAATCTCACTTTTCATACTTTGACAAGACCACAGACATGTGCCTCAAACCGATTTCTGTTGTCACCTCTTACAGACGCAGGCATTCTCATCCACGAAGCAGAGGTCATGTTTCCAGCAACCTCATCTACCCTTGCCTGTTGTCTCAGTCTCAAACAGTGGTGGCAGGTGGGCTCTGGAACTGCCAATCTGCTGTAAGGAAGGCTGATTTCATCTCAGCTTTAGCCTCCCACTATTCCTTTGATTTTCTGGCACTAACTGAGACCTGGATATCACCACAGAACACTACTACACCGGCTGCTCTATCCTCTGCCTATACTTTCTCTCACTCACCACGAGAATCAGGCAGGGGTGGTGGTACAGGTCTGCTGTTGTCATGGAGATGGTGTTCCTCACCTCTCCCCTTGTCTCATCTAACCATCTCTTCTTTTGAATTCCATGCAGTTTCAGTTACCTCTCCAATCAACCTCTTCATCATTGTCATCTACCGCCCCCCTGGTCCCCTAGGAGACTTCTTGGAAGAAATGGACACACTCCTCAGTGTCTTCCCTTCTGACAGCACCCCTCTGACGGTTCTTGGAGATTTCCATCTGACAAGCTTCACTCTTCGGGCCTTCTGGCTCTTCTGAATTCATTCTCCTTGTTTTTCAACAGCTGCCCTCCCACACACAAGGAAGGAAACGTCCTGGATCTAGTCTTCACTCATCCTTCCCCAGCTACAGACATGACTGCTACCGCACTTCATATCTCCGATCATCACCTGGTATCCTTCACTATCTCTGTCCCTATCCTGCCTAAACATAACTCCCAGCAACTCTCTCTCACCCACCGAAACCTCCACTCTATCTCTCCTTCCTCTGTAGCTTCCTGCACTCTTTCATCTCTTCCTGACCATGACTCCTTTTCCTCCCTTCCCCTGGACTCAGCTATTGAGACTTTGCTCTCCTCTCTTTCCTCAACCATGGACCTTCTCTGCCCTTTGACCACTATATGCAAGAAGAATTCTTATACTGCTCCTTGGCTGTCAGACATGCTTCGCAACAATCGGAGAGAACTACAATCAGCAGCGAGGAAGTGGAAGAAATCTAAACTTGACACAGACCTCATCTCTTACCGTACACTCCTGTCCAAATTCTCCTTGGACGTGACTTCAGCCAAGACCTCCTTCTACAAGGAAAAGCTTGAAACTTCTGCACAAGATCACCGAAAGCTCCACAACATCTTCTCGTCACTACTCAACCCTCCGGCTCCACCTTCTCCATCCTCCCTGACTGCCGAAGATTTCGCCACTTTTTACACAGAGAAGATTGAGAGGATCTGCCAGACCTTCATGTCTCTCCCAACTTCATCTACATCACACAGTCAGCACTCTGCTACTCCTTCACTGACGCAGCTCTCAACTGTAGCAGCAGAAGAGGTTTTGCAAATTACTCGGTCCTGCAACCCTACCACCTGCCCACTGGATCTAATCCCTTCAGCTATGCTCCAGACCATCTCACCTGACCTCCTACCCTTCATCACCACAGTCATCAATGGATCCTTAACATCTGGTCATGTTCCAACTGTCTTTAAGAAAGCCAGGGTCATCCCCATCCTGAAGAAACCTGCTCTGGATCCCTCAGACATCAGCAACTACAGACTGGTATCACTTCTCTCATTCCTTTTAAAAATTCTCGAACATGTTGTTTGTAATCAGCTGTCTGACTATCTCATGCAGAATAACCTCCATGACCCCAACCAGTCTCGCTTCAAAGCAGCACATTCCACAGAGACTGCCCTTTTGGCAGTCACTGAGAAACTACATGCTGCTAGATCAGCCAAACTGTCATCGGTCCTTATCCTCCTTGACCTGTCTGCAGCATTTGACACAGTAAACCACAAGACTCTCTTGTCTACCCTCAGGAGTCTTGGAATTAGTGGAACAGCATGGGAATGGTTTGCTTCCTACCTGGATGGTCGCTCATATCAGGTAACATGGAAGGGATTGACATCTGCTCCACGCAGACTCTCTACTGGTGTCCCACAAGGCTCAGTACTTGGTCCTCTCCTTTTCTCCCTCTATACTCACTCTATTGGCAAAGTTATATCCTCACATGGATTTTCATACCACTGCTATGCCGATGACACCCAACTTAACTTCTCCTTCCCTCCCTCAGATACCATGGCTTCTGCTCGGATCTCAGCGTGTCTGGCGGACATTTCATCTTGGATGACTGCTCATCAGCTGAAACTCAATCCCAGCAAAACTGTGCTGCTGGTCATCCCAGGTGATCCATCCCCAGCCCAAGACCTTGCGATATCTCTGAAAAACTCCATGATTTCCCCTTCAGCCACTGCTCGCAACCTTGGGGTAACCATGGACAATCAACTATCCTTTTCCTCCCATGTCACTAATGTGACACGCTCATGTCGATTTCTTCTGTACAACATCAGAAGGATTCGGCCATTTCTATCCACACATTTCTATCCATACTCAGGTGCTTGTTCAGTCTCTGGTCATTTCGAGATTGGACTACTGCAACTATCTTCTGGCAGGTCTACCTCTGAACGCAATTTGTCCACTGCAAATGATCCAAAATGCAGCTGCACGACTTGTTTTCAACCTGCCTAAGTTCTCCCACACCACCCCATTGCTGCGTTCCCTCCACTGGCTTCCAGTAGCTGTACGCATCAGATTCAAAAGACTTATGCTTGCCTAGAAAGCCAAGAATGGACCAGCGCCATCTTATCTCAAAGCTCTCGTCACTCCTCGCACTGCACCTCGCTCACTCAGATCCACTAGCACTGCTCGACTGGTCCCACCATCTCTCAGGGAAAAAGGTAGGTTTACATCTAGACTCTTCTCTGTTCTGGCACCGAGGTGGTGGAACGAACTTTCCCTAGGTATCCGTACGGCCGAGTCTCTGACCGTCTTCAAACGGCAACTGAAGACTTACCTCTTCCTGAAGTACTTAAACTAGCTCTTATTTTTCCCTGTTTATGTATTATGTTGCAAAGTTAAAAAAAAAAAAAAAAATCCACCTCAGTTTAGGCTAATGGTATCCCAAGTTTGTGTCCTATTGAACCAGTGTTAATGTATTCATTGACTGAGAACTAAAGCACTTTTGTACGTCGCTCTGGATAAGAGTGTCTGCCAAATGCCAGAAATGTAAATGTAAAATGTAAATGTCAGAATTCCGATCATTTTTTGCTATCAATTCTCCCTCTATGGAGGATAAATCCCTGTTGTGGGAAATGATTAAGGCTTTCTCAAGGGGTCTTATCATTTCTTATACATCTAGTAAGAGGCGGAGGCAAACAGAGCAGAAGGATATTCTAGATGCAAAACTTAAGTGGGCAGAGGGGGATTATGGCCAGAATTATGGCCAGATAAATTAAAAGAAATTACTGCTTTCAGAATCAGAATCAGAATCAGAAAGAGCTTTATTGTCAAGTATGTTTGCACATACAAGGAATTTGTTTTAGTGTAACAAGCTCCAGTGCACAGAAATAACAATAAAAATACAAATAACAACAACAGAAAATAGAATGAGAAATAAAAATACACATATTTAAAAAGAAAATAAAGTATTTGTATGTACAGAATAGGATAGAATGAGTTGAGATGTAGGGATGTGGGGGTGGTAATAAATCTGAGGTTATTGCACTTTTTATTTTTATTTTTTATTATTGCCCAATGTTGGGAACATGCAACTGTTCAAAAGATAGATTGCTTGGGGGAAGAAACTGTTCTTGTGCCTGGCTGTCCTGATATTTGCTGCTCTGTAGCGTCAGCCAGACGGCAAAAGGTCAAAAAGGATATGGCCTGGATGTGAGGGGTCCAGAGTGATTTTCAGAGCCCTTTTCCTCACTCTGGATGTATACAGTTCTTGAAGGGTGGGCAGGGGGGCGCCAATAATCCTTTCAGCAGTCCGAACCGTTCTCTGTAGTCTTCTCATGTCTGATTTTGTAGCTGAGCCAAACCAAACAGTTATAGACGTGCACAGAACAGACTCAATGACGACTGAGTAGAAATGTATTAGCAGCTCCTGTGGCAGGTTGAACTTCCTCAGCTGCCGAAGGAAGTACAATCTTTGTTGGGCCTTTTTGATAGTGGCGTCTATGTGAGTGTCCCACTTCAGGTCCTGAGAGATGGTGGTGCCCAGAACCTGAATGTTGGTACAGTGCTGTTCATGATGGTGAGTGGGGGGAGTGCAGGGGTGTTCCTCCTGAAGTCCACTATCATCTCCACTGTTTTGAGCGTGTTGAGCTCCAGATTGTTAAGACTACACCAGGCAGCCAGCTGCTCAATCTCCTGTCTGTAAGCAGACTCATCACCGTCCTGGATGAGGCCGATGACTGTAGTGTCATCCGCGAACTTCAGGAGCTTGACAGATGGATCAGTAGAGGTGCAGTCATTGGTGTAAAGGGAGAAGAGCAGAGGGGAGAGGACGCAACCCTGGGGGGCGCCAGTGCTGGTGGTGCGGCTGTTTGACGTGAATTTCCCCAGTTTCACTAGCTGATGCCTATCTGTCAGAAAGCTGGTGATCCACTGACAGATAGAACTAGGAACAGAGAGCTGGGTTAGTTTGGTCTGGAGGAGTGTTGGGATGATGGTGTTAAATGCCGAACTAAAGTCCACAAACAGGAGCCTCACATAAGTCCCTGATTTGTCCAGATGCTGTAGGATGAAGTGCAGTCCCATGTTGACTGCATCATCCACGGACCTGTTTGCTCGGTAAGCAAACTGCAGGGGGTCCAGTAAGGGTCCAGTGATGTTCTTCAGATAAGCCAACACCAGTCTTTCAAACGACTTCATGACCACAGATGTTAAAGCAACAGGTCTGTAGTCATTAAGTCCTGTTATCTTGGGTTTCTTTGGGATGGGGATGATGGTGGAACGTTTGAAGCAGGCAGGGACTTCACACAGCTCCAGTGATCTATTGAAGATCTGTGAAAAGATGAAGGCCAGCTGGTCAGCACAGGTTTTCAGACAGGCTGGTGTGACACCGTCTGGGCCTGGTGCTTTTCTTTTCTTCTGCTTCAGGAAGATCTGACGCACATCATCTTCACTGATCCGAAGTGCAGGGGGGGGGGGGAGAGGGGGGTTGCTGGAGGTGTTAATGGTTGTATAGAGAGATGTTCAGATGGGGCATGGGGTGTTAGACCGGCAGTTTCAAATCTGCAGTAAAACTCATTCAGGTCTTCAGCAAGTTGTTGATTGGCCTCAGTGCTGGGGGATGGTGTCTTGTAGTTTGTGATGTCTTTCAGGCCTTTCCACACTGAAGCAGGGTTGTTGGAAGAGAACTGGTTTTCCAGCTTTTTAGCGTAGCTCCTCTTAGCCACCCTAATCTCCTTATTCAATGTGTTTCTGGCCTGATTGTACAAGACTCTGTCCCTATTCCTGAAGGCATCCTCTTTGGCCTGACGAAGATGTCTGAGTTTTGATGTGAACCATGGCTTATCATTGTTGAATGTTAAATAAATCCTGGTAGGGATGCACATGTCTTCACAGAAACTGATATATGATGTTACAGTCTCTGTGAGCTCATCCAGATCAGTGACACCAGCTTCAAAAATACTTCAATCAGTGCATTCAAAACAGGCTTGTAAGTCCTGCTCTGTTTTGCTGGTCCATCTCTTTACAGTCCTTACTACAGGTTTAGCAGATTTAAGTTTTGGCCTGTATGTTGGGAGAAGATGAACCAGGCAGTGGTCAGAGAGTCCTAAAGCTGCTCTGGGGACAGAGCAATATGCATCCTTTATTGTGGTGTAGCAGTGGTCCAAAATATTTTTGTCTCTGGTGGGACACGAAATGTAGTTGTTTGAATTTTGGCAGTTCATGTGAGAGATTTGCTTTATTAAAGTCCCCGAGAATAATGATAACAGAGTCCGGGTGTTGTTGCTCTGTGTGTGTGATCTGATCAGCCAGGTGTTGTAGAGCCGAGCTCACGTGCGCTTGCGGTGGAATGTAAACACTCACAAGAATGAATGAGGAAAACTCCCACAGCGAGTAGAATGGTTTACAATTGATGAAAATCAGGACAGCACATCTTCTTCAATGCTGTTACATCTGTACACCACCTTTTGTTGATGTAGAAGCATGTCCCACTGCCACGCGATTTCCCCGCTGATTCTGCGACCCGATCCGCTCTGAACAGCTGGAAGCCCGGCAGATTCAGCGCGTTGTCCGGAATGGCGTCGTTCAGCCAGGATTTAGTGAAACACAGAGCAGCAGAGTTTGAAAAATCCTTATTTTTCCGGGAGAGCAGAAGAAGTTCGTCCATTTTGTTGGGTAGAGAGCGGAGATTCACCAGATGGATGCTAGGCAGCACCATTCTAAAGCCGCACTGTCTGACCTTGACGAGCGCACCGGCTCGCTTCCCCCACTTGCGCTTCTTAAAGCGTTTGAACAGCACCACTGCTCCGCCAAATACAATGTCCAGCAAAATGTCTGAATAACTGAAAACTGGTAGAATATTGTGTGGTGTGTTCTGCCGAATGTCCAGCAGTTCATCCCTGGTAAAACTGATCAAGTTTGAGAAACAAAAAACAGGAAAAACTAACAAAAACAAAACAAACACTGGAGAGCTGCACACTGAGGCGGCCATCTGCGGTGCCATCGTGATCACTTTACACTCCACTTTACACTCTGAGTCCTTGCATGTAAGGTCTACTGAGAGGAAAGTTAGGTTTGCTAAACAAAGGCTCTATGAACATGGTGATAAGATAACTTATCTTCAATCAAGAAAGATCAAGGACATCCTTCTTCTGATGTTACAATAACTCAAACATTCGTTAACTTTTTAAAAAATATGTACAAAGTCCCCATGTAACTCACTAGGCCTTATGGATGCGTTTTTTTCTAAAATTGAGTTACCCTCTATAAGTGAGCATCAGAAGTTTGCTCTTAATGGTCCTATTTCAAGGGAGGAGGTATTAACAGCAATTAGGAATCTGCAGACTGGGAAAGCTCCTGGTCTGGATGGACTGAATAGTGAATTTTATGCAGAGTTTCGGGATATTTTGGTTGATCCTCTTTTAGAAATGATTAATTATTTGTTAGAGAATGGTACTCTCCCTCCTTCCTTACAGGAGGCTAATATTTCTTTGTTATTTAAAAAGGGTAAACAACCAAAGGACTGTGCCTCTTACAGGCCAATCTTCTTCTTCTTTTGGCTTTTCTCTTCAGGGGTCACCACAGCGAATCATCTCTCTCCACCTATCCCTATCTTCTGCATCCTCAACACTTGCACCCACTAGCTTCATATCCTCATTAATTCTATCCATATACCTCTTCTTTGGCCTTCCTCTTTGCCTCCTGCCTGGCAGCTCCATGTCCAACATTCTCCTACCAATATACTCACTCTCCCTCCTCTGAACATGTCCAAACCCATCTTAATCTGGCCTCCCTAACTTTGTCCCCCAAACGTCCAACATGAGCTGTCCCTCTGATGTACTTGTTCCTAATCCTGTCCAATCTTGTCACTCCCAAAGAGAACCTCAACATCTTCAGCTCTGCTACCTCTAGCTCTGACTCCTGTCTCTTCCTCAGTGACACTGTCTCTAAACCATACAGCATGGCCGGTCTCACCACTGTCCTGTACACCTTCCCTTGATTCTCGCTGATATATTCCTATCACACAGAACTCCCGACACTTTTCTCCACCCATTCCAACCTGCACTCGCTTCTTTACCTCTTTCCCACACTCTCCATTACTCTGGACTGTTGACCCCAAGTACTTAAACTACTGTACCTTCTTCACCTCTTCACCCTGTAACCTTACTCTTCCACTTCCCTCCCTTTCATTCACACACATGTACTCAGTCTTACTACGACTGACTTTCATTCCTCTTCTCTCCAGCGCAAACCTCCACCTCTCCAGGCTTTCCTCCACCTGCTCCCTGCTCTCACTACAGATCACAATGTCATCTGCAAACATCATCGTCCAAGGAGACTCCTGTCTGACCTCCTCTGACAACTGGTCCATCACTATAGCAAACAGGAAGGGGCTCAGAGCCGATCCCTGATGCAGTCCCCCCTCCACTTTGAACTCCTCTGTCTGACCTACAGCACACCTCACCACTGTCCTGCTCCTCTCATACATGTCCTGCACCACTCTGACATACTTCTCTGCTACTCCTGACTTCCTCATACAGTACCACAGCTCTTCTCTTGGCACCCTGTCATACACTTTCTCCAAGTCTACAAACACAGTGCAACTCTCTCTGACCATCCCTATACTTCTCCATCAAAATTCTCAGAGCAAAAATTGCATCTGTTGTGCTTTTTCTGGGCATGAAGCCATACTGCTGCTCACAAATTTCCACTACCTTCCATAACCTAGCTTCCACTATTTCCTGTAGCTTCATTGTATGGCTCATCAACTTTATCCCCCTATAGTTGCTGCAACTCTGCACGTCACCCTTATTCTTAAAGATTGGCACTAACACACTTCTTCTCCATTTTAAACAAACTAGTTAAAAATTCCACTGCTGCCTCTCCTAGACACTTCCAGACCTCCACCGAGATGTCGTCAGGACCAACTGCCTTTCCACTTTTCATCCTCTTCAAAGCCTTCCTGACTTTATCCTTTCTAATCTTATCTACTTTCTGTTCCACAGAGTTCACCCCTTCTACTCTTTTTTTCCCTCTCATTTTCCTCATTCATCAGCTCCTCAAAGTACTCCTTCCATCTCCTCTGTACACTCTCCTCACTTGTGAGCACCCTTCCATCTCTATCCTTAATAACTCTAACTTGCTGCACATCCTTCCCATCCCAATCCCTCTGCCTAGCTAACCTGTACAAGTCCTTCTCTCCTTCTCTAGTGTCTAACCTAGTGTACAACTCTTCATATGCCTTCTGCTTGGCCTTAGACACCTCCCTCTTCACTCTGCGCTGTAACTCCTTGTATTCCTGTCTATTCTCTTCAGTCCTGTCCATGTCCCACTTCTTCTTGGCTAACCTCTTCCTCTGGATACAACACTACCTGACCACCCAGTGCCTGCCTCAACTTCTAAATTCCTCACAACATTCTTCCTTTTTCAGCTTCCACCACTTGGGTTTTCTTCTCTATCTCTATCTATGACCTCTTCATCTTACATACCAACAAAGTCATCCTACACACCACCATCCTATGCTGTCTGGCTACACTCTCCCCCACTACCACTTTACAGTCACTAATCTCTTTCAGATTGCCTCTTCTACATAGGATGTAGTCTACCTGTGTTCTCCTACCTCCACTCTTGTAAGTTGCTCTATGCTGCTCCCTCTTCTGAAAATAAGTGTTAACCACAGCCATGTCCATCCTCTTAGCAAAGTCCACTACCATCTGTCCGTCAAGGCTCCTTTCCTTAACTCCAAACTTGCCCATCACCTCCTCATCACCTGTGTTCCCCCCACCAACATGTCCATTAAAATCTGCTCCTATCACCACTCTCTCACCCGTGGGAATACTCTCCATCACCTCATCTAATTCACTCCAGAATCTCTCTTTTTTCTCTAACTCACAACCCACCTGTGGGGCATAACCACTAACAACATTCAACATCACCCCTTTAATCTCTAACTTCAGACTCATCACCCTGTCTGACACTCTCTTCACCTCCAAAACATTCCTCACAAACTCCTCCTTTAGGACCACACCTACCCCATTTCTCTTACTATCCACACCATAATAAAACAGCTTGAAACCTGCTCCTATACTACGAGCCTTGCTTCCACCCTTCCACCTGGTTTCCTGTACACACAGTATATCCACCTTCCTTCTCTCCATCATATCAGCCAGCTCTCTACTTTTCCCTGTCATAGTACCAGCATTCAGAGTTCCTATTCTCAGTCCTACATTCTTACCTGTCTTTTTCACTCTCGTCTGTGCACTCTCCTCCCTCCTCTACTTCTTCGACCAACAGTAGCCCAATTTCCACCGGCGACCTGTAGGTCAACGGCGCCGATGGCGGTCATTGTTAACCCGGGCCTCGACCGATCCGGTATGAAATTCGTACTGACGATTCACATGGTTAAAATTTTGGGAATGTTTTACGCCGGATGCCCCTTTCCCGACGCAACCCTCTCTATTTATCCGGGCTTGGGACCGGCACAGAAGTCACTGGACTGTGACCCCCATGGCTAGATTGCCTCTTACTGGCCAATATCTCTATTAAATAGTCATTTCAAAATTCTTTCTAAATTCCTCGCTACAAGGCTTGAAGGCTTTATACCTCAACTTATTTAAAGAAGATCAAACAGGTTTCATTAAGGGATGTAGCGCTGGTAACAGTATTCGTAGACTATTAAATATTATTCAGTTTTCACACCAGCAGAAGTTGGACACTCTTGTTTTCTCAATGGACACAGAAAAAGTGTTTGATTGAGTTGAGTGGCCTTAGTTGTTTTATACATTATCTCAATTCGGTCTGGGTGAAAATTTTATTAGATGGATAAAGTTGTTGTATACTGGCCATCTTGCTGCTGTAATAACCAATGTCTTGCACTCTTCCAGTTTTGGGGTCTGTAGGGGCACTCGACAGGTCTGTCTATTGTCTCCCCTTCATTTTGCTTTAGTAATAGAACCTTTGGCTGAGGCAATTAAGTCAGTTTTGGGCATACATGGTTTGACTGAAGCTAAGATTAATCTCTATGCTGATGATGTCCTTGTTTTCTTAACTATAGATATAAATATCCATAATTAATCTTATAGGTGTCATCAAAGATTTTAGTGACTTTTCAGGTTATAGGATTAATTTTAGTAAATCTGAAGCCATGCCCCTAGGTAACTTACAAGCTGTCCCTTCAAGTTCACTTCTTTTCCCACTTAAGTGGTCCCCATTGGGCTTTGTATATCTGGGAATACATATAACCCCTTAATTCGACCAGATGTTTAAGTTAAATTTTACTCCCCTTTTTAATCAAATTAAAATTGATTTAGAAAGATGGAATACTCTAGCTATTTCTTTTCTGTGGCACATTGCTCTTTTAAAAATGAATGTTCTCTCAAGATTATTATATCTGATTCAAATGATTTAAAGAAAACATTTAAAGACCTAGACAGATGGTTTCATTCTTTCATATGGGCTAATAAAAGACCTCGCCTTAGGATTAATATATTGCTACCAGAAGATATGGGCAGTCTTGGTCTTCTGGATATTAGAAGGTATCAACTTGGTGCCCATTTACGTTACATTACTACTTGGATTTCAGAAGACCAAACTTCGTTATGGCTGGATATAGAGTCCTTTCAATGACAGGTCCCTCTTCAAAATTTGCTCTCATATATAATCTATATATATATCCAATATATAGTAATCAAAATTCTCCCCCATGTGTCAATGATTCACATTTTCGACAGTGGGCTCTTAAAGGGGCTTTCTAAACTAAAAGATGTTTTTGATAATAATCCTCATGTCTTTTAGTCAGATTTCCCAAAATACAACCTTGATGGGCGGGATTTTTTCCGCTACATACAAGTAAGAAACCATATTCAAAAGGATACATTTCTTTCTAATGCAAGTTCTTCAGAAATTGAGAAGCAGCTTTTTGAGATGCACTCGACTAAATCTATAAATTCTTTTTAAAGTGTGTTTGTGACGGCGATCTGCCGGAGGCGGAAGTGGCTGGAACCATACGCCGAGCTGGCGGTAGGAAACAAACAGTACGGGAAGTCGGGGACAGGCAGAAAGTAGGCAACAGGAAAACGATAGACCAGGGTAAATCCAAAAGGGGAAGTCGATATACAGTCCAGGGTCGATAATCCAAACACTGAGGTATCCGAGAGAAAGTGCAAGAACAAACAATAAACAGTCCAGGTCAAACACAGTAATCCGTCCGAAAAGTGCACTAGGCAAACGCTTGGTAAATTCCATGAATAATACTTTGCGATGCACAGGAAGTGCACCATATTTAAATCCTCCGGTGAACCGGAAGTAGAATCAAAACTCGGGCAAGGGCTCCCTCTCGCGGTCAACTCTCGAGCGGGTCGTGACAGTGTTATTGGATTGTGTTGACACATCCACTCATTTTCTTAAAACGATTTGGGAAAAGGAACTTAATATTCAATTAGCAGATGAAGATTGGAATACGGTTTGTAAAAATGCAAAGAGTCTGAGTATATGTAACAAAGTAAGAGCTATTCAGCTCAAGATTCTTCACAGAGCTCACATTTTTCCATCCCAACGTAGTAGATTTAGGGCTGAGTTCTCTTCTTTCTGTCCCAAATTCTAGACAGAAATGGGTAGTCTTACTCATTGTTTGTGGTTCTGTAACAAAATACAGAGGTTCTGGTGAGTGGTTTCTGAAGAACTGAATAAAAGTTTCTTTGGTTCCAGATTGTCAGAACTCAGAGTCTCCTCTGAGTGGATACTCTTCTGGGTGGTTCTGAAGTCTTCTTCAATTACCTATATTTACCAAATACTTTGCTAAATTATAAGAAAGAAAATAATGAAACTTCTCCAGGCTTGAATGAGAAGAAGCAAACCAGCTTTATTGGCACTCAAAAAAACACAGCTTCAGGCCCGAAGTGCACCCACTCCCATACAAAATTACCCCTATATATACGGGCATTTTTACCCCTCCTTACACTTGTTTGTCAGCGCTTGTTTTGACAATAGATGATTTTTCTGCTGAATCTTCTTCTTCTTCTTCCGGCTTTTCCCTTCAGGGGTCGCCACAGCGAATCATCTCTCTCCACCTATCCCTATCTTCTGCATCCTCAACACTTGCACCCACTAGCTTTATATCCTCATTAATTCCATCCATGTACCTCCTCTTTGGCCTTCCTCTTTGCCTCCTGCCTGGCAGCTCCATGTCCAACATTCTCCTACCAATATACTCACTCTCCCTCCTCTGAACATGTCCAAACCATCTTAATCTGGCCTCCCTAACTTTGTCCCCCAAACATCCAACATGAGCTGTCCCTCTGATGTACTCGTTCCTAATCCTGTCCAATCTTGTCACTCCCAAAGAGAACCTCAACATCTTCAGCTCTGCTACCTCTAGCTCTGACTCCTGTCTCTTCCTCAGCGACACTGTCTCTAAACCATACAGCATGGCCGGTCTCACCACTGTCCTGTACACCTTCCCCTTGATTCTCGCTGATATTTTCTGATCACACAGAACTCCCGACACCTTTCTCCACCCATTCCAACCTGCCTGCACTCGCTTCTTTACCTCTTTCCCACACTCTCCATTACTCTGGACTGTTGACCCCAAGTACTTAAACTCCTGTACCTTCTTCACCTCTTCACCCTGTAACCTTACTGTTCCACTTCCCTTCCTTTCATTCACACACATGTACTCAGTCTTACTACGACTGACTTTCATTCCTCTTCTCTCCAGCGCAAACCTCCACCTCTCCAGGTTTTCCTCCACCTGCTCCCTGCTCTCACTACAGATCACAATGTCATCTGCAAACATCATTGTCCAAGGAGACTCCTGTCTGACCTCCTCTGACAACTGGTCCATCACTATAGCAAACAGGAAGGGGCCCAGAGCCGATCCCTGATGCAGTCCCACCTCCACTTTGAACTCCTCTGTCTGACCTACAGCACACCTCACCACTGTCCTGCTCCTCTCATACATGTCCTGCACCACTCTGACATACTTCTCTGCTACTCCTGACTTCCTCATACAGTACCACAGCTCTTCTCTTGGCACCTTGTCATACGCTTTCTCCAAGTCTATAAACACACAGTGCAACTCCCTCTGACCATCCCTATACTTCTCCATCAAAATTCTCAGAGCAAAAATTGCATCTGTTGTGCTCTTTCTGGGCATGAAGCCATACTGCTGCTCACAAATTTCCACTACCTTCCTTAACCTAGCTTCCACTACTCTTTCCCATAGCTTCATCGTATGGCTCATCAACTTTATCCCCCTATAGTTGCTGCAACTCTGCACGTCACCCTTATTCTTAAAGATCGGCACTAACACACTTCTTCTCCATTCCTCAGGCATCCTCTCACTCTCTAAAACCCTGTTGAACAAACTAGCTAAAAATTCCACTGCTGCCTCTCCCAGACACTTCCAGACCTCCACCGGGATGTCATCAGGACCAACTGCCTTCCCACTTTTCATCCTCTTCAAAGCCTTCCTGACTTCATCCTTTCTAATCTTATCTACTTTCTGTTCCACAGAGTTCACCCCTTCTACTCTTTTTTCCCTCTCATTTTCCTCATTCATCAGCTCCTCAAAGTACTCCTTCCATCTCCTCTGTACACTCTCCTCACTTTTGAAGATGATTTTTCTGCTGAATATGCCCCTTAAAATCAACCCCTCCTTCATTTGTCCATAACTGGTGCCCTTAAAATTACCACCTGTTGGCCTCAAGGATACCAACTGCTGGGCCTTTAAGTCAGGCCTAGGCCTGTCTATCATAGTTAACATGTTACAGTATTTGCAGAAATTAGGTATTTACTGATTATACTTTAGGAACTTATTTATTATATCCCGTATATCAGATTACTTGAGTGCTTGCTTTGTGGGGTTACCTGGCATTTACTTAGAGCACTAAGATTTTTCTTCCCAATTCTTAGTTATTCTTTTTTTCTTCATTTATCCTTGTTTATTATTGGTTTTATTATCTAAGGGGTTAAACTTATTTGCTCTGCAGATAGTTCAGTTAGGTTTAGTGTAGTCTCCTCCCATATTTCTATCACATATCCCCCTATTTGTATTTCCCCTGTACATCACCTCTGTACTTGACTGCCATTCAGTGATTTCTTTTTTTCCATGTTTTGTTTAATGTAATTATATTTCTTATTTATAGTAATGTTTGTGCCTGGGTTAGGGGCTAGTCCTCGTCGATGTATCCCTAGTTATCATCGTCCGTGTCTTTGTAGTTTCAGTCTTTGTTATTCCATGTATTTATGTTTTTATTAATAAACCCTGGTCTGACGTCATTCCCCGTGTTGGGTCTGTTCCATCTAAACCGGCACGGCCGGCTCCGTGACAGTACTATAATCTTTACTCATTGTTAGGACTTCAATATTTTATTTTCCCCGACTTGTTGAATTCCCATGTATGTGTATGTGCATATGCACATGTAACCCTTGTTTTTTGGTGTGTGAGCTGAAATGTTTTTGTTTTGTTTTGTTTACCTGTTGTTGTCATTATGTTATCATTGTTTAGCAAGGATGTTGTTTCTTTGTAAAGTGAAAATTAATAAAACATATTTTAAAAAAAAAAGTTGTGTCTGAAGCTCTGTGTAATATCACAATGATTTATTGGCCCAGGTAGGTCATGTGACGAAGTGGAGCATGCCAGCAAGACCATAAAGGGGCATCTATGTCACATTAATCCAGCTTCTACTTGTCTGAAGGAAACATGAGTGGACGCCTGGAGTGTGGCCAATGATGCAGTGATAACAACGCCTCCACACGCTAGTAGATGTCTGTGCCGGAGCTCATAAAAGGGCATGAACGAGCCATGAGCAGAGCACCATTAGCCCTGTAAGATCTAAGACTCAGGAGTGGGGTCCAGTTCCAGGTTATAGAAATGATAAGGGTTTGTGGAGATGACCAACATGCTGCAGCACAAATATCCTGGAGGGGAACAACCCTAGCTACTATGCTGGACAAGGCGATACACGCAGCGCATGTCATAGGACTAGGAGATACCACTACCCAGCACAAGGCACTTCTTGGAGACTGGATTGCTTTTGTTGCAGCCGCCAAAGCAGATGAAAATTGAGAGGACTTGCACCACATGCTCGAGCAATGGCTGTAAGTGCTGAGAAACCAAACTGGGCACAGCAGGTGCAGTCTTTTGTGGGGCAGAGGGCCTGCAGAAAGACCAAATGACCAGCTTATAGCAGAGCCTTAAAGCATTGTCTTAAAGGGGGCTTAGAGAAGAGACATGGTCTGCAGGAAAGCCTCAGATGCCTGGCACCATGCAAAAAGTGAGAGACCAATACCCCCTGTGCCTGAGAAAGGAGTTTTTTCTGATGGGAATCTCTCAAGGAGCACCATCCAGATGGGAAATTAAGTCTACAAGCCAGGCTCAGGTGGGCAAATGAGGAGCCACCAGTAACAGACTGACTCAGACATGGCATAGCCTGGCTAGAACCCCCGTTAGCAGAGCTATCGGGGAAAGCATGCAGGCAGTGCCTCAGCTATGTTTACACCAACGGCAACCAGGCCACAAAAGGGCTGCTGAAAACATAAAGACACAGAGGACAGTGGGTTGACTCCTCAGAGGCAAACAAAGCCACTTCTGCCTCACCAAAAATTTCAATATGCCTTCCACTGCCTACTGTTGGAGAAGTACAGTTGGAGAGGAATGAAGTTTGGTCTGTGCCAACAACAGTGGGCAGCATACCCTGAAAGAAGGAGGGCATGAGGTGAACTGGATTCTGTAGCCTTTTCCCACAGTATCCAGAACCCACTGTGACAGTGAGAATGGTGTTAGCTTCTCGCTGTTCTCACCTTGCCTGGTGCCTTGAAACAGTGAGCTGGCAGGGGCTAACCAAGGAGGCAGTGACACATAAGGAGCTTGAGTATGGGTGGGCATAGTTGACCCCCGATCACTGCAGGTTGTAGTGTAGGCAGCAGTGGAGTTGGCCATAAAGAGACACCCCTAGAAAACCTAGCTCTTTGGCATTAGAATCCTTTCTGGATCCCTAAGTGCTGGCCGACTGCCCAGATTTTATGTGGGGGGCTTGGCTTGCAATACTTTTCAGATTTTTTCAGATTTTTCTTTTCTTGCCTCAGCAGGCCAGCTGGGGCTGGTGGCTAGTGGTTGATTCCCCTAGCTCCCCTGCAGCGAGGGAAGAACAGGAATTTGTGGCATCTAAAAGAAAGTTTTTGAAATTTCTTTAATCTCCTACATCTCCTCCTGTGGCTTGGAAGAGTTCAGACATCATTGGTGAGCCCCTCACCACATATGAGCTCCTTTAGCAAGCCAGCCTGGCATGCCTGCAAAACCAGCACTGTGTGCAGCACAGCACCAGCTTGATCTGTGGCCCTGTAGGCTTTCTCTATAAGCACCACCGCTTCAATCCTAGTCATTGCCACATACCCATGTTCATCTAGGCCCACAATGGCTGAATAACCGTGGCCTAATAAGGATTATTCCACATTCTCAACACCTCAGTCTGGAGGTCTGGGAAAAAATGGGACACCTGCATGGAGGTGGAATGCGGCATGAAGTTAGGTAGCGTTCATCAAGAACAAAGAGGACAAAGCTAACCTTTCATTAGGCAAATCTAAGCTAAGCTTGGAACAGCACATGTACTCACCTCCATAAGCTTTTTGAACAACACAGAATGCGGTGTCAATTCTAATGCAGCTTGCCCCTTGTTGCTCACATTGAGCTCTTCAGAGTTCGATGCAGGCAACATTATATCCTTATCTAGGTCAGGAAAAGTTTTATAGTGCATGTAACCAGCACCCTTAAGAGCCATGCGTGCATGCTCCTCTACCAAACATCACAAAAAAGGTGTGAGTTGTCCCCCGTAATTTATGCACATAAATTACGGATACACAGATGCACGCAGATTCTGAACTTGCTAGCCATCATTCCTAATCTTTTGTATACATCAACCAGCCATAACATTATGACCACCTGCCTAATATTGTCTTGATCCCCCTTTTTCAGCAGATCCTTTAAGTCCTGTAAGTTGAGAGTTCTGGCCTCCATAGATCGGACTTGTTTGTCCAGCACATCCCACAGATGCTTGACTGGATTTGTCAACACCTCAAACTCGTTGTTGTGCTCATCAAACCATTCCTGAACCATTTTTGCTTTGAAGCAAGGCACATTATCCTGATGAAAGAGGCCACAGCCATTAGGGAATACTGTTTCCATGAAAGGGTGTACATGCATTGCTTAGGTAGGTGGTATGTGTCAGAGTAATATGCACATGGATGGCAGGTCCAAAGGTTTCCCAGCAGAACATTGCCCAAAGCATGACACTGCCTCCGCCAGCTTGCCTTCTTCCGATAGTGCATCCTGGTGCCCCAAGATGTGTTCCCAGGTAAGTGATGACATGCACCCGGCCATCCACATGATGTAAAAGAAAACGTGATTCATTAAACCAGTCCACCTTGTTCCATTGCTCTGTGGTCCAGTTCTGATACTCATGTGTCCATTGTTGGCACTTTGGTGGTGCACAGGGGTCATAATGGGCACCCTGACTGGTCTGCAGCTATGCAGCCCCATATGCAACAAACTGCGATTCACTAAATATTCTGACACCTTTCTATCAGAACCAGCATTAACTTCTAAAGCAATTTGAGCAACAGTAGCTCATTTGTTGGATCAGATCACACAGGCCAGCCTTCGCTCCCCACATGCATCAGTGAGCCTTGGCCGCCCATGACCCTGTCACTGTTTCATCACTATTCCTTCCTTGGACCACTTTTGATAGATACTGACCACTGCAGACTGGGAACACCCCACAAAAGCTACAGTTTTGGAGATGCTCTGATTCAGTTGTCTATCCATCACAATTTGGCCCTTGTCAAACTCGCTCAAATCCTTGCGCTTGCCCATTGTTCATGCTTTTAAAAATCAACTTTTAGGACAAAATGTTCACTTGCTGTCTAATATATCCCACCCACTAACAGGTGCCATGATTAGGAGATAATCAGTGTTATTGACTTCACCTGTCAGTCATCTTCTTCTTCTAGTCAATAAATCCAATAGACACAAAACCAAAATGCAAGAAATTCAAATAACAGGATGAGGTTGGTACACAATTGCAAATACACAGGCAAAACAATGAATGCCTCAGGAAAGAAGTCAAACTTACAATACCTTGTGCCAAAGAATGGCATGAGCTTGGTTTAATGTCTGTGAACCGGAAGTAGACCGCGGAAACTGGAAGTGATATTCTGTCAGCGAGTTACATTAATGTTGTAAAATTATTACTTTTTGAAATCTTGCAAGTTTGTTGCCACTGATTGGAATATAATGTATCTATAACTTAAATTTTAATTTGATTCTATTGCATGTAGAAGAAAAGCACACTGTATTCAGGGCATGAAAATACATGATCAAATAAAGTTGGGTTGAATGAAAACTAACTGTGTTAATGGATCTCAATTTAATCATGTGGAACCAATGTACACAATTAAGCATGCTCACTTTTTTCAGTGTAATCTCTTACCAAGACAGTTTATGCAGTTTTAGGAAGTTTTTCACTAAACTGACTTTAGCAGCTCATTCTCCTGGACAGTGTGTCTGTAATCTTTTGATCTATATTTGAAGACCAATACAGGAAAGTTAAGGACAAATGGCTTGTGAATTAATGGTTGAGTAGGAGGCATTTCTACATACAAATACAAAATTAGCAAGCTTTTGCTTGATTTCTCTTCTATCTGGATTTGACCAGATCTTAGGCTCTTTATATATTGTTAAGTAAAGCCATAAGTGTGTGGTTTAAAAGAGGTTTATAAGATGATAATAGCCAAGAGAGCCATATTGTTTATGAGGAATGTATGAAACTCTGTATGATATAATTGTCACTAATTAAATGTTCAGGAACACCACCACAGTATTTAAGTAGAAGTGAATTTCGTAGTGATAATTGAAAGCACTACTTTAATCATTCCTCAACCACTACAAGAAAAGTCTGACAGGTAAATGGTCTCATATCTTTATTATGAGGACAACCAGCACAATGCATAGCTGCTCTATTTGTTGTTCTGTACCAACTGGCTAAATACTTCATCCTCAAAATGGTTAAGTACTGAGAGTGCAGTTACTCTAGCACCTTAGCTCACATCTTCAAGACTATTACAGAGTCCCTACATAAAGCACCCAGTGAGTTTTGCATGAGACTGTAATGTCTTCAGCCACAGTTCTACCACTAGACCGCCAGAGGGAACCCTGACTCGAATTCTAGCACTTCCGAGTTACACAGTCACTTCCGAGTTAAGCCTATTTAGACCATGCACAAGCTGGTACTTGATGTGAAGTGTAAACTATTTTCTTGTGTTCTTTGTTTTCTTTGCCTCAGTGTTTGACCTAGCTTCCATTTATTGTTCTGTCAATTTCCTGTATTATATTTTGGAATTGTTTTTCACATGGATTGTCTTTCTGGTTTTACGAACTGTGCATATTTACCGACATTTTCTGGTTATTGTTTGGATGGTCTGCTTGTGGATTTATCATTAAACTTCTGCACATCAATTCTGCATCCATAAGCTCTTCATTACAGACACCAAGAGGAACTAAATAAACTATGGCCATAAATCTAAATCAATCAGGAAGAATCTAGGTGAACATATCGCAAGGAATAGTCTCTTTTATGAATTTAACAGGATTTTTCTTTTCTAAAGATACCTCAGAAAGATTTTGTTTGCACGATGTGTCCTTTTGAATGTTCCATATGTGTTTATGAACAATTCCCACCTCTGCATTGGATGCTGTATCATACTATGGATTAAAGATTGACAAGAAATGATGATGGGCCATTGCAAAGGAAAAGTATTTATCATGCAGGTAATGATTAAAATTTTTAACTCCCAAGAGAAGATTCACAGTCTGTCTGTGCATAATTCCTCTCCATTGCTGTAAGCAATCAGGATGTGAATGTAATTGGGTGTTCATTTTCATTATTGTTGACATGTGACATTACTCTACCAATTTTGTATGGTGACTCATTATGTGCAAGTTTCAGTGGTTGCTCTGTGACATAGTGTGTGTGTCTGATATTTCTGTCCTCTCATATCACAGTGTTTCATACACTTGTGGTCCCTTCCTACTCTGTTCATTTAATGACTGTTCAGAGGATGAAAAGCTGTGGCCAGTATTGAAATCATATCAGTGACAGTAACGGACAAATTCTAAGAATGACTTTAACTGTGAAGTATAACATGTATGCAGCATGTATAACAGTTTGGATTTTGTGTGTCAATAATGTGATCCATGCAATTGATAGAGTGCTTGAAAAAGTCACACTTGCCATCACAAATGCTCAATGATGCTTTTTCAGTGTTTGCATTTCAGTGTTATATTGTGGGTGCTTCTCATCAATTTTCACTTTAAATATCATCTTATCTATAATCCACTGTGTAGGTGCTAAAGCCTCCGGAAGCTGTTTAAAGTGAGAACCACTATGATGTTCTTTCCAATTTACATTTAAAGGTATTCCTCACCAAAATCACACTTGGTAAAATTTTATCCCTCCAAACAGACTTTTAAAATAAATATGTGAGAAGTGGATATGGCTTCACTGGCCAAAGGAAGCATTAAAATCTACACAAACTCTGACAGTCCTTTTTTCTTTGTGACATACACTGTTAGGACTGCCCTTCATTCCACCTTTGACAAAATTCCTTCAGCAAAATTGTGCTTCAACACACTTGTGACCTTTTCTATGATAGTACAAGTAGCAGGAGTAACCTTGAGAAATCTTGCTGTGGCATTTTCACTCAGACAAAATATGACCTTTATGTGCTTAACTGTGTCTATTTCTTGTTGGAAAACATCTGATGTGTCATCCAGGGCATCAGTAGTTATGTTTCTGTGGACACCTCTGTGGAAGTTATAGTGCACACAATGGATCTCTTTTTCCTTTATATTCCATATTGTGACAAAAGTATTTAACTCAAGTGGCTTGAGTGGCTATTTTCCCCCTTTTTTTTCATTTTTTACATTATATTGTAAATTTGTCTGTATACTGTACACACTGTATATAATAGGCCAAAGTAGTTGAAACTGGAGGATAGTCTTTCACTTTAAGTTGCCGCTAAACATGATTATTGTGTATAATCCTCCAGTTGGTATCCTGCAATGAACTGGGCCCCGTATCTGCATCCTGAATGTGTTCTTACCTTATGGCTTGTGTTCCAAGGATATGCTCCAGATCCACCTTGACTTGAGCTAGGATAAAATATCTACTGAAAGTGAGAGAGAATAAAACAGTTGTAGAAAAGACATTATTTTACATTCACATTATTTACTGTTGCCATGTTTTATGTATAGTTTGCCATATATTTGCTGGAAGAAAAAAAAAAAACATTATATCATGTCCACTATTCCCTGTGTGCATCATGAAATGTTTTTTTGGATTTTGTTGAACCGTTTAAATAAACTCACGAAGTGCACAACTGTGCCCAATTTCGAGCAGGGAGCTCCATACCTGAGAACCAAGCCATTAGCAAACCCGTGCAACTGGGACATACCAAACCCAGTGAGACAGAGTGGAAGAGATGACTCTGGGAGTGTTGTTGCTTCTACTACAGAAATGTTAGCTACATTGGACAGTGCCTGCTTCACACCCAAACCACCTAAAAGATTGGGATCCTTGATATCCACCCCATAATGGTGGATTAATTCGAGTTTCTGTCTCACAATGTCTTTACAATATCAGTCATGTTACATCACAGAGGCAATGTTTATGTCTTTTCAGTGCTAACTGACTCCAGGGTGGTGGGGTGATTCATGGACCAATGGACCCTCTGCTTCCAGTGATAAACATCGGGAACATTGATGTAAGTCCTATAGGAGGTGGTCCATAACTAGCCAGACCCAATTATATCTCCTCCTTGTCAATGCAACACCATGAGCATGCCTTCTGGTAACTACGTCGGGCAAGCACACTGTCATTCTGGCCCTACCATGACTGGAGTGCGACCTACCATGGCTGGAGTGCGACAATCTCCAGTGTCCTGGCCTGATAAGCAGCTCACCCACTGGGCCTTCTTCTCCCTCCAGCACTATTTCAATGGCTTAAGCTCATGCTCACCTCCACCTTCATGAATTCAGCACACTCACCATTGTGTTGCTTGAATACCACAACCTCATGAAGGTCTTCAGTAAGGCCAGTGGCCTCCCTCCTCATTGGTCCAATGATTTTGCCATTAAGCTGCTACATGATGCCATACCACCCTGCGGGTGTGTTTACACCCTGTTTGTCACTGAGCAGCGAGTGATGGAAGAATACATGGCAAACATGCTGCAATGGTTTTTGTGAACTTTCCTGATAATAAGAATCTAGATTATCTGAGAGATGCTAAAGAGGCAGGCCTGTGTCAGTGTCAATACAAGAATTTCAATGTTTGTCTTACACTGTTTGCATCTGGCTGCACAGATGCACTTTGTCAATAAGTTAATTTTCTTTTTACTGTTTAGCCCTTAGTTCTGTGTTGTCTTATGTAGCTCTGTATCATATATGTAGCACCATGGTCCTGTCAGCAATATTTGTTCAGGAATTTAACTGGTTCCAATTCCCAAAAACAATGTAGTTGCATAAGATTAACCACCATGATCTAGAGTAGATAGAAGTACATTAATAGTTATCTCTATTACTAAAATGCTGCCATACACAAGTACTACACACACACACACATAGGTAATTTCTTAATTCAGTCGTAGCAGAAAATAGCTGCATAATTCAGGAGTGTGAAACCCTATAGTTGTCCATCTCATGTGCAGAAATGCCCACACATGCTGACACACAGTCAAGCAGTCAGAGTCACACACTAACAAACTTCATTCAGTGAGTCAGTCTCCCAGTTACCATGGCAACTGTCATAGCATCAGTTCGTGAAGAGAAGAGAGGAGAGGAGAGAAGAGAAGAGAAGAGAAGAGAAGAGAAGAGAAGAGAAGAGAAGAGAAGAGAAGAGAAGAGAAGAGAAGAATACAGGAATAAGTGAATAGAAAGGGTAAAATAAATTTAGGGAAGAGAATAAATAATAGAAAGAAGGGGAAGAGTAGTAAAAATAAAATAAAGCAATGTTAATGTAATGTAATTGTAATTAATGTACTGTATAATTATACACGCACACACACAATGCAGTCAAACTGAAACACAGAGAACGTTGACTGGAAAGGACCCTGAGCATTAATCATGGGACAAGCATTATGTTGTAATGTCCTGAACCACTACTCCCTCTCCTAACTGCCAGAGGGAGTCCTCGCCCGAATATTGAGCCACTTCCGGGTTCAGTTTTTTTTGGGTTACACAAACATTTAAGCAAGAGAGCACGCTGCTTCCTTCACAAAGTATCATTTCCTCATGTTACATACCAAACTGTTTGATTTTGCCTAGATTTCATGTGTCTGATACTGTTTATATTTCTCTTGACTTTGATTCTCTCTTTGACCCTACTTTTTTGGTTTTGGTTAATGCAGGAGGTGTTTGAATTCTTGCAGGGGCATAGACATTTCAGTACAATTATTACAACTACATTAAGGCTCCAATACTGCCGCTGACGAAGCAGTTAAGTTTCACACCCTGGCTGCTCAGAGTGGGTGGAACGACACTTCCCTCCATGAGGTTTTTTGCGCTGGGCTATGCCCAGCATTACAAGCGGACCTAGCATGCAGAGACACTGACATTCCACTCTCCAGCCATATGACTGGATAATCTGATGAGACAACAACGCCTTAGCAGGACACCCAGGACAACCAGCCGATTTGTTGAGGAATGTTTTGCTACATTGGAAGACAGGAGTGAACAGATGCAGCTAGGGTGGACCCATGTTTTCCCTGAGGAACGCTAATGCCACTATCAGCTCCAACTGTGCTTCTTCTGTGGAAAACCCAATCACCAATGTGCTGTCTGTCTAAATAAACCCTCATGCCAATGCTCTAAGGTAGGCTGGATCTCACTGGTTTTAGCAGTGTCACTGTTCCTATCAAATTGCACCTTGCTCATACTACCCATTTTTTGTAGTCCTACTGGACCACCAACTCATTGAAGAATTGCAGCTACCCACATCACCTTGCACCACTCCCAACTCCGCATCACAGCAGTCGCCAACCGGCACATCAGAGAGGGCTACATCACCTGTCACACCATCCCTGTCACCCTACAAGTAGGACTCTTCCATGTGGAGGAACTTTCCTTTTATGTCACCTCTTTACACACCAACCCAGTCATCTTGGGTTTTTCATGGCTCCAGGTACACAACCCTATGTTTTCTTGGTGGGACTGGTAAGAACTTGGTAAGACTTGGTAAGAACCAACTTAATGGTCTCCCTATTGTTTGAGCCACTGCCTCAATGCCCCCCCCCAACCCATCCATGATTAACCGCTTCTGTGGAGAACCCAGCATGTGACAAACATACACTTATTCACTCATTATGACGATATACGGGAAGTTTTTATTAAAGAATGAGATTCTGTTCTACCCCCTCACTGACCATGGGACTGCTCCATTGACCTATTGCCAAAGGCTGTGCCCTCCAAATGCCAGATATATCCATTGTCTAACCCAGAAAACCAAGCCATGGAGGAATACAATGACAATATCCCCATCTATTCTGCTAACCTGAATGACCATATTCATCACATGCGAACAGTACTCACTTAGTTGCTGCAACACCATTTGTATGTGGATCAAAAGGTCGAAAATGTGAATTCCACAAAACCAGTATAACATTCTTAGGATCCATCATCTCCCAGGGTTGTGTACAAATGGACTCAAGTAAAGTTCAAGCTGTGACCAACTGGCCATTACCCGCCATGGTCAAGTACAACATTTTCTAGGTTTGCCAACTTTTAGCACTGGTTCATCCGGAACTATAGCTCAGTGGCCTCCCCCCTCATGAACCTCCTCCCGGGCAATCCTAGGAAACTACACTGGACTGAAGTCTCGAAATCTGCCTTTCAGTAACTTAAGTCCAGTTTCATGACAGCCCCCATTCTCAAGCACCCTGACCCCAGTGGATCATTTGTGGTAGAAGTGGATGCTTCCAGCTGCAGGATCAGGGTAGTCCTCTCACAACGCCATGGTGAGCCCAAGAAATTGTACCCATGTGCCTTATATTCGGGGAGACTTACCTCAGCAGAGGCTAACTACGATATCGGAAATTGAGAACTGCTCTCTATTAAGGAAGCCCTGGAGTAAATGCGACATTGGCTTGAGGGGGCAAAAGTCCCATTCCAGGTAATAACCGATCACAAAAATCTTGAATATATAAAAAGTGCCAAGAGGCTCAATCCCTGTCAGGATAGATCTGTTTTATTCTTCGCACAATTTCAGTTTACTGTGACTTATCGACCCGGAACTAAAAATGGCAAAGCTGACACCTGTCACATCACATCACAACCCCATTGACCAACCCACGAACCCTGAACCGATCATTAGTTCATCCTTCCTCCTTGCACCTGTCCAACAACCCTGGTCACACCTCTCTGTAGACTTTATCACAGATCTTACCGGTTCCAATAGATTCACCACTATATTAGTAGCAGACAGATTCTTTAAAGACTGCTGCCTCATAACACTGAAGGGACTACTACCGCCATGTAAACAGCCAAATAACTATTTAAACATGTATTCAGAGTTTATGGCCTGCCAGAGGACATTGTGTCAGTCCATGGAACGCAATTCGCCTCCTAGGTCTGGAGAGCTTTCTGCTGCCAATTGGATATTAACCCCATTTCAGTGTTTCCAAGTGAACCGAAGGCAATGACCACATCCCCAATACAAAGTTTGCCAATGGGTGTGGCTCTCAACACATAACCTTAAACTGAAGATCCCCTGCCATAAGCTGAGTCCCTGTTTCATCGCCCCATTTGTAATCACAAGACAAGTCAACCCAGTCATGCACTACAACTTACTGCAACTACAATTGACTGCAACTTTCATTGTCCTACTGCATCTTCCCTACTTTCCATGTCTCCCTCCTTAAAACAGCTAACTCACCTGACAAACAAGCTAGTGCCAACCCTGAACCATCACCCTCACTGGACATTGAAGGCACCCTAGCTTACTTGGTGCACTCCCTCCTTAACTCTAGGTGCCAGAGAGGTCTACTTCAATACCTTGTGGATTAGGAAAGATACATCCTGAGGAACAATCATGGGTTGATGCAGCTGATATCTGCAGCTGAGACCCAGCATTAATTGAGGAGTTCCACCGATCCCACCCAGACAAACCTGCACCCCAACCCTTTGACTGACCTTGCTGAAGAACACCCAGAGGTGATCCCTGGGGGATGGGGTCAGTGGGGTATGTGGTGTTCTGAGGGGGTTCTGTAATATCCCGAGCCACTATGCCCTCTCTGAGCTGCCAAAGGGAGCCCTCATCCTAATATTGCACCACTTCCGGATTCAGTCTTTTTTGGGTTACACGGACGTTTAAGCAGAGTGAACGCTGCTTACTTTGTGAAGTATCATTTCCTCATGTTCGATACCAAGCTGTTTAATTTTGCCTAGCATTCATGCTTTTGACCCTGTTTATATTTCTATCGACTTTAATTCTTTCTTTGCACATTTTTGGATTTGTTTGCCCAATTGTTTGCTACTACGGTTTTGACCTATACGGCTGTTTTTTGAACCTGTTTTTGGATACTGTTTTGGTATTGTTTCCTGTGGATTTTGTATTTCATTAAACATTGCATATGAATCGTAGATTCTCTGCTTCAGGGCAATTATTACAAATGTTGTGCATGAACATTGGGACAACAGTGCTGCCCAAAATAGGAGTTTTTTTCTGAAATGCATGTGGACAACTATCCAAAACTACCATCCTGCATGAATCAGATAGGTTTGGTGTTTAAAAAAGTATGTGCTTATTTACATTAATCTGTTATTGCTATTATGTGGGGGGCATGGTGGCTTAGTGGTTAGCACGTTTTCCTCACACCTTCAGGGTTGGGGGATTGATTCCCGCCTACGCCATGTGTGTGTGGAGTTTGCATGTTCTCCCTGTACCTCGGGGGTTTCCTCCGGGTACTCCGGTTTCCTCCCCCGATCCAAAGACATGCATTGTAGGTTGATTGGCATCTCTAAATTGTCCGTAGTGTGTGATTGTGTGATTGTGTGAGTGAATGAGAGTGTGTGTGTGTGTGTGTGCCCTGCGATGGGTTGGCACTCCGTCCAGGGTGTATCCTGCCTTGATGCCCAATGACGCCTGAGATAGGCACAGGCTCCTCGTGACCGGAGTATAGATCGGATAAGTGGTAGACAATGAATGAATGAATGAATGCTATTAATTAAGGGAAGCTTGTTTTGTGAGGAATGTTCTGGAGGTGAAAAGAGTGTCAGACAGGGTGATGAGTCTGAAGTTCGAGATTGAAGGGGTGATGTTGAATGTTGTTAGTGGTTATGCCACACAGGTAGGTTGTGAGTTAGAGGAGAAAGAGAGATTCTGGAGTGAATTAGATGAGGTGATGGAGAGTATTCCCACAGGTGAGAGAGTGGTGATAGAAGCGGATTTTAATGGACATGTTGGTGAGGGGAACAGAGGTGATGAGGAGGTGATGGGCCAGTTTGGAGTTAAGGAAAGGAACCTAGAAGGACAGATGGTAGTGCACTTTGCTAAGAGGATAGACATGGCTGTGGTTAACACTTATTTTCAGAAGAGGGAGGAGCATAGAGTGACTTACAAGTGTGGAGTTAGGAGAACACAGGTAGACTACATCCTATGTAGAAGAGGCAATCTGAAAGAGATTAGTGACTGTAAAGTGGTAGTGGGAGAGAGTGTAGCCAGACAGCATAGGATGGTGGTGTGTAGGATGACTTTGATGGTCTGTAAGAAGAAGAGGTCAAAGATAGAGATAGACAAGATAACCAAGTGGTGGAAGCTGAAAAAGGAAGAATGTTGTGAGGAATTTAGACAGAAGTTGAGGCAGGCTCTGGGTGGTCAGGTACTGCTGCCAGATGACTGGGAGACTACAGCAGAAGTGATCAGGGAGACAGGGAGAAAGGTGCTGGCTGTGTCATCTGGAAGGAGGAAAGAAGATAAGGAGACTTGGTGGTGGAATGAGGAAGTTCAGGATAGTATCCAGAGGAAGAGGTTAGCCAAGAAGAAGTGGGACATGGACAGGACTGAAGAGAATAGACAGGCATACAAGGAGTTACAATGCAGAGTGAAGAGGGAGGTGTCTAAGGCCAAGCAGAAGGCATATGACGAGTTGTACACTAGGTTAGACACTAGAGAAGGAGAGAAGGACTTGTACAGGTTAGCTAGGCAGAGCTATCGAGATGGGAAGGATGTGCAGCAAGTTAACGTTATTAAGGATAGAGATAGAAGGGTGCTCACAAGTGAGGAGAGTGTACAGAGGAGATGGAAGGAGTACTTTAAGGAGTTGATGAATGAGGACAATGAGAGGGAAAAAAGAGTAAAAGGGGTGAACTCTGTTGAACAGAAAGTAAGATTGATTGGTGTTTGAATTAAGATAAGATAAGATTAGAAAGGATGAAGTCAGGAAGGCTTTGGAGAGGATGAAAAGTGGAAAGGCAGTTGGTCCTGACGACATCCCGGTGGAGGTCTGGAAGTGTCTAGGAGAGGTAGCGGAAGAGGAAGAGGTGAAAAGGTACAGGAGTTTAAGTACTTGGGTTCAACAGTTCAGAGTAATGGAGAATGTGGGAAAGAGGTAAAGAAGCGAGTGCAGGCAGGTTGGAATGGGTGGAGAAAAGTGTCGGGAGTTCTGTGTGATAGGAAAATATCAGCAAGAATCAAGGGGAAGGTGTACAGGACAGTGGTGAGACCGGCCATGCTGTATGGTTTAGAGACACTGAGTTTAGTGTCACTGAGGAAGAGACAGGAATCAGAGCTAGAGGTAGCAGAGCTGAAGATGTTGAGGTTCTCTTTGGGAGTGACAAGATTGGACAGGATTAGGAACGAGTACATCAGAGGGACAGCTCATGTTGGACATTTGGGGGACAAAGTTAGGGAGGCCAGATTAAGATGGTTTGGACATGTTCAGAGGAGGGAGAGTGAGTATATTGGTAGGAGAATGTTGGACATGGAGCTGCCAGGCAGGAGGCAAAGAGGAAGGCCAAAGAGGAGGTATATGGATGGAATTAATGAGGATATGAAGCTAGTGGGTGCAAGTGTTGAGGATGCAGAAGATAGGGATAGGTGGAGAGAGATGATTCGCTGTGGTGACCCCTGAAGGGAAAAGCCGAAAGAAGGAGAAGAAGTAAGGGAAGCTTGTAGCATCCAGTTTAACATATCTGTCATGACATATCATATCATCACACAATAGTCTAAAATCATTTACAGACTTGCTTATGTAATTGCTTACACCATATAGCACACTGACTCTATAAAAATTTGGCCAAAACAATATAGCACAAATCTACTGTAGAAACAGTCATCTGGAAGCCAGAACTATGCTCTTCTAGCACAGTTTAGACTCATTTTCCAGATGTCCAGACTCAGGTAGGACACTTGTGTTTTGTATGCATGAAGTATTCTGGAGAATAATATAATTCCAATGCTAACCTAAGATTTAAATTATTGCTCCAGTTAAACAACAACAAAAAAACTTTAAAAACCAAACTTATCTTATCTGAACAACATTTGCGGTAAGGGGAAATCAGTATATATCTGTGTCTTCGATGAAATTAACTATTTAAAAAAAGTAAAATAAACTCAGTTTAATCATCACTGAGCAAAAGACTTATTATACAAACAGGTCTGACTCACACATTTTGATATAAAGTCTTTACACCCACATGCCTGACTATGAACTTCATGTACAAGCTGATGAGTAAATAAAGTGTGAAGGAGGAGGGGAAACTCCAAGCTAAAACATCAAATTGTGCAGAATGTGGGGTTTACTTTATTGCATGATCCTGCTAGTCCCACTTGTCCTGCTAGTGCCAGACATCATTGAGTGCCATGTTAGAGTTTCTCAACTTGTTTTGGGGGGTTGGATTCTGGACAATCATATGATACCATCAGGTAAGTAGCAAACCATTCATTTGTATGACCTTTAAAAGTCTAAGCAATTACATGATCCTTGAAAATTTTATGCTAACTGTGTAATTATTAGCACTGGGAAATAAATGAGGTAATGATCTCAACCCATAGGCGACTAATCTTCAGATTTTATGACACTGAACAAGGGGCTTTTTAGTAAATGAATAAATCTGTCACATACATATTCAAATAAAGTCTTTACGCCCACAAGCCTGACTCATGAAGTTCCTGAAGGGCTTGTTAATGAGCTGATGGAGTGAATCAGGTGTGTGGGAGAAGGGAAAACACTAAAATATGCAGAACGTGAGGTTTTGAATATTGCATTCACTGCTTTATTCTTCTAGTAAATTGGAAAACATGCAATAGGTTTATTTAAAGGGCCCCACTGTGTGTTTTGTGTGTATATGTAGTCTATGATGTATGCATATCAGAAATTGACATAATATGAGAAAAAATATATTTTAATATAATAATTTTCCAGTTTTTGTGAATGATTTGGGCACCAACATTTTAACTTGTTTGTAGCTGGAGTAGTTTCCTTTGCCACATCATTTATATGCATGCATATTTTGATAAATTATTCATTATGTAAACTTTATAATGCATGTATATATTGATATATTGATTTTGTTCATACATGTCCTGTAGCTGTCACAGGAGATAGCATAGCTCACCCCAAAATTACTGAATTTGAGTTTGTTCTCCCTGTGTACATGTGGCTTTCTTCAGAGTTTTCCAGTTTTGTTCTGGTGGATTGACTCTAAATTGCTAATAGCTTTGAAATGACTTTTCCCCATTTAGGATGTATTTGTCCAGAATTTCTTAATAAATTCCAGAACAACCATGGCACCTACTAGCATAAAGTGGTTAATAATAATAATAATAATAATAATAATAATAATAATAATAATAATAATAAATTAATAACTGACTGTCTGACTGCCTGATGAATGGATAAATGAATGAATGAATGAATGAATGAATGAATGAATGAATATTATTTGTATTATTTGAAGATTATTATTTTTTGTCTACTGTCATATGTAATTATTTTTTAAATCAATACTGACACATAATGAAAATATAACTTTTTAATATTATTTCTCTATTCACAATCCTGTTAATGTTATCAAAATAACATAGATCCTACACATAAGTTTAAATCACATGTTAAATGTAATCCAAATATTAGCATAGTAATAATTTCCTTGATCTGAGCTGCATCTGCTTTGATTTTTAAGTTGTGGTATTAGACTCTACATAAGAAATGTCTAGTTATACCACAATGATTCATTAGATTTCATTAACCACCTGTATAATTGTAGATATAAATAAAATGTAGTAAACGTCCAGCATAATACACAAAGTTCCCATAGAAACTGGACATTTTTCACAAAATGTCTTTCATTCTCTGTGCAAGCAAAGTGCTTCTGAGGCTGTAGCGGGAACAACCAGTTTATATACAAAACTGTTGGTTTATAAGTTCCAGCTGGAATAATTAACTCATTCCTTTTACACGTTTCAAACAGTCCTGTATGATACATGAAGTATCACACACACTGGCTCTATATACTATACACTATAACTTTTTTCATCATGTTGGTGTTGTCAAAAGACTTCTAATTGAAAACCACTATCCATTATAAACCAAAAAAATCCTTTTTTTCCTTCATCATGCATTGTAGAAAAGCAAGGTTACATGTAACTATAACTGTGGGTTCATAAATGATGCCATAGCCCTGACCAGTGCCATGGATGCACTGACCTGTACACAGTCTACTTGGAAGACAGCAAATTCATTTGTTGGTCACTTTGTTGCTCCCACTAATAAAACAGTACTTAAATTACATGTAAAGACTTCTAAATCCTCTAGAATTTTCCCAATACCACTTTTCTTTTCGAGAAAAGAGTGTACAAAAACATCAAAGAAATCCTTGTAAGATGTGAAATAAATAATCAGCCTACTAACTATGGGACATCTGCTAGCAACTGTTCAAGATCTTCCAATGTTCCAATTTAACCACGCAGCCACTAAAATTACAGGCTCAAAAGGGGTTTTTTTTTTTCACCCATCACTCTTCATGCATCTCTAAACAAGATGCTTCTTTCCTACATGCAAGGGAAACATGGACAAAAAGCAAAAGGAGATTGGCTGATCATCTTATTGAACACACTACTCTCAGAATGATCTATTTTTCCTATTTAGTGGCAAAAAACTTCAATATGCTAGGCATAGTATTAAAAAGACATGTTAGCTAGTTGTTGCTATATTAGCAATAAAAAGAGCAATCTTAAAGGAAAAGTGTTCAAGTTATGTTTTATATAAGCTCTGCATAGCCACAGACCAGTCAGGGTGCCCACTCTGACCCCTGTGCACCACCAAAAGCGCCAACAATGGGCAGGTGAGCATTAGAACTGGACCACAGAGCAATGGAAGAAGGTGGCCTGGTGTGATGAATTACATTTTCTTTTACATCATGTGGATGGCTGTGTGTGTGCATCGCTTACCTGGGGAACACATGGCACCAGGATGCACTATGGGAAGAAGACAATTCGGGGGAGGCAGTGTCATGCTTTGGGCAATGTTCTGATGGGAAACGTTGGGTCCAGCCTTCCATGTGGATGTTACTTTGACATATACCACCTACCTAAGCATTGTTGCAGACCATGCATACCCTTTCATGAAAATGGTATTCCTGATGGCCATCACAAAGCAAAAATGGTTCAGGAATGGTTTGATGAGCACAACGATGAGTTTTAGGTGTTGTCTTGGCCTCCAAATTCCCCAGATCTCAATCCAGTCAAGCATCTCTGGGATTTGCTGAACAAACAAGTCTGATCCATGGAGGCCCCACCTCACAACAAGGATTTAAATGAACTGTCACTAACATCTTGGTGCCAGATACCACAGCACACCTTATATTATGTATATTATGCATAGATAAACAACTGAGGCAAAATGAGCAGTGTATTAGGTTTTTCAGATGCAAGATGTAAAGAACATCTGATGTAATGCCAATAGTTATACTTTTTCAATTGAATTACACATACAATTAACCACCAATTCGATAGCAGCAAAGCACTGTCAGGTAGAATGATGTTCAATAGAAAACAGAAAAAAAATATTTTCAGTAAAATTGTAATAGTAAAAAAGAGCAAACACATAAATGAAATGTGTCCTTTTATATGTCCATAACTTATAACATAAATCTCCTCCTGTGTAGAGCATGGCAAGCTAAAACTATTCAAAGATGGCTTTGAATTAAATACAGAAGAAGAGTGTTTTTAGGAGCTTCCCCTACTGGACTACTTCTGTAATGAAAAGTCAGGTTTCTGTAGGGGTGATCTTAATATCATATTGTGTGTGATGCTTGTCTTTCATTTTCTTTCACTCCCTCTCACTCTGTTCTTTTTTTTTTCTCAGTCTTTCTCCCACTCTCTGTGTCTTCACTGGCTGTTGTAATGTGAGCGTTTATTAGCTGCTGCTTGGCACAGGCACCCACATGGATTTAAAAATAGCTGCCTGTTCACTCATGCTGTCAGGCATGATGAGATATAAAGTGTTCTACTGTACAGAAAGAGGCAGAACTAAAACGATGGGGAGATAATGCAAAGAAGAAAAAGGGGAAAAGGGAAGATGAAAAACTTTTGCCACTCACTAAATTAGATGACAGTGGTCATATAATCTAATTTAGTTTAATCTAATGAAAAAAAAACACTTGCAACATAAAAGTTAGTAACATCATATAAGAGTTATTACATGACAACAGAGGTAACATTTAGAGAGAAAGAAAGCACAGCCTACCTTCAGAAATGATCATTTACACTACATTGCCAAACATTTTGGGACACCCCTCCAAATCATTGAATTCAGTTGCTGTTTTTCAGGAGTTATAGCTGCAAAGGGCGGGCCAACTCCATATTACATTCATTTGCATGAAAAGGCAGAGGTCCCAAATCTTTTGCCAATATAGTGTTGTTACGGTGGGCAAGGTTCTCCGTAGGACCACTAGGGGGCCTTCAGCAGGGGTTGTGTTGTTGTGTTTGTTATGCCATTGTTTTGTTTTAGCCACACCTTTTCCTAATGTGTTCCCGCCTTCGTTCACCTGTTCCTGGCTCTCTGTCTGTGTTCGGGGCTAGTCCTCGTCTGTATGTAACGTCTTTATGTGGTGTCTTCGTGGATGTATATTCTTATTTCAATTAAACCCCTGTCTGCCAGCTATCCCCGCGTTGGGTCTGATCCATCTAAACTGGCACGACCGGCATTGTGACAGAAGGACTAGCCAATACAGTATAGACCCAGCGGGATAGCCGAGGCGAGGATTTTTAGTTTTTTTTTGTTTTTCTCTGATTTTGCCGGGTTCATCGCTCCGCTTCTGTTCCTGTGAGGGACGTTGCTCCACCTTTGCTTCTCCGTGGGGGACGCCGTCTCACTTCTGTCGGCGGAGGATGTTCCCAGCCTGTATTTTTTTTTTCTTTTTGCCAGTACTCGCTCTGCTTCTGTTCCTGTGGGGGACGTCGCTTCACTTCCGTTTCTCCGTGGAGGACGCCGCCTCACTTCCATCGGCGGAGGAGGTTACCGCCTGCCCTTGTTTCTTTTTTTTTTTTTTTTTTTTTTTCCGGATTAATTGTGTTTTGTTTCCCATAAACCTTCTTCCTGTCCCGGTGGGGTTTCCAGCCTGAAGATTTTTTTTTTCCTTTTTTGTACGGGTTCATTGCTCCGCTTCTGTTTCCTGTGGGGGACGTCGCTCCACTTCCGTTTCTCCATGGAGGATGTTCCCAGTCTGATTTTTTTCCCTCTTCGTCTTCGGCAGGCATCGCTCCGCTTCTGTTTCCTGTGGGGGACATCGCTCCACTTCCGGTTCTCCGTGGAGGACGCTGCCTCACTTCTCATCGGCGGCGGCGGCGGTGGCGGTGGAGGAGGAGGAGGAGGAGGAGGAGGAGGAGGAGGAGGAGGAGGAGGTTACCGGCGGAGGTTACCTCCCTCCCTCCCTTCAGGGGTTTTCAGCCCAGCCGGGCTGAGGTCGTCACTCAGCTCTACTGCGCATCGGTGGACGTCGCTCGGCTCGGGGTGTACTGTTACGGTGGGCAAGGTTCTCTGTAGGACCACTAGGGGGCCTTCAGCAGGGGTTGTGTTGCGTTTGTTATGCCATGTGTTTTGTTTTAGCCACGCCTTTTCCTAATGTGTTCCCGCCTTCGTTCACCTGTTCCTAATGTGTTAGTAATTATGTTCCTTATTTATAGTGGCTCTCTTGTACAGGACAGTGGTGAGACAGGCCATGCTGTATGGTTTAGAGACAGTGTCGCTGAGGAAGAGACAGGAGTCAGAGCTAGAGGTAGCAGAGCTGAAGATGTTGAGGTTCTCTTTGGGAGTGACAAGATTGGACAGGATTAGGAACGAGTACATCAGAGGGACAGCTCATGTTGGACGTTTGGGGGACAAAGTTAGGGAGGCCAGATTAAGATGGTTTGGACATGTTCAGAGGAGGGAGAGTGAGTATATTGGTAGGAGAATGTTGGACATGGAGCTGCCAGGCAGGAGGCAAAGAGGAAGGCCAAAGAGGAGGTATATGGATGGAATTAGTGAGGATATGAAGCTAGTGGGTGCAAGGGTTGAGGATGCAGAAGATAGGGATAGGTGGAGAGAGATGATTCGCTGTGGCGACCCCTGAAGGGAGAAGCCGAAAGAAGAAGAAGAAGATTTATAGTGGCTCTCTGTCTGTGTTCGGGGCTAGTCCTCGTCTGTATGTAACGTCTTTATGTGGTGTCTTCGTGGTAGTATATTCTTATTTCAATTAAACCCCTGTCTGCCGGCTATCCCCGCGTTGGGTCTGATCCATCTAAACCGGCACGACCGGCATTGTGACAAGTGTATGTTTTGAAAACATTGCATGGAAACAAAGAAATAGGGTGAGAGTGAGGAATTAAATTGAACTTCCATTATTATTTGCTAAACTAACCAAACTGATTTCATTATCTGTTTAACATGTTGTAAAGCAGCCTGATTTTATGCTCTGCCTTTCATGAGATTGTTGCAATCATCAAATAGGAGTAATTCAATAACCTGTTTGTTTAATTAATTTATTAATTAATTAGATGTCTTGTGGTAGTGAATGTGTCTGAACTGATATAATAGAACTTACACTCCTGAAAATTTTACTTTAGAAAATGCAAAAGAAAAGAATATTTATTCATAGGAGCTGAAATTCCAATAATCTTTAGCTAAGATTTAACATACAGAATGATTATTCTAACAGAAAAACATCAAGCTATTAAAATAAATAAATAAATAAATAAAGAGCTTTCGTATTTTGATTTTAATTTGTCAAGCATTTGTAGAGATGAAAATTATCTTTATAAATAAGAGATTAGATTTTAATAATTAAATAAATTTGCAGAGCCTCCTTAAAACAAAATCAGTTTGTAGCTGTTTCAGGAATCTCAACCTTCTTGAGAAGGAGCTAAGCTGCAGGCCTCACTGAATATCCAATTCAGCAAAACACATCAAGCTAAACACATCCCTGACAATAACTCTCAGGACCACAGATAGATGCTCAGTGCTCTTTATTGGTAATACAAAATAGCATGATTATTTGTAAGTGCAAAAATAAATATAACTAAGTATCTGATGCTTAGCATGGCATGTGTACAAATGTGTACAGTGAATACATAAAATGTAAAAAGTTTAAACTAAAGTAAAGTAAACTAAAGCATATGAACATATTATTGAATACAGCATGCTACCATTCAAGGATGAACAAACACTATAAAATATATTAAGGTATCGTATCTTCAATTGTAGGAATTGATAAGTGAGGATTACACAGGATTAACACATTCCTATCTATTACACCATTTGCTAACTACTCTCTTCCTGTTGCATTTTTCAATTATAAATCAACAGAGGGGGGACAGCAAAAGCAACAGAAAAAAAAGTATCTGTCCAAGAACATAAGCACTTCCTTGCTTCTACATAATTCACACAGTGCAGTTTTTGCAAACAGAAATGATATTAGGTAGATGGGAACTGGCACATAGTGAGAGTGCAATATATTCTTATACATTTGCAAGTATTTCCACTTTTTTCCCCACTTGAAACCAATCATAAACAGTTAGCTGGTTTAATTTGTGCAATGTTTTCTGTGTTTGAGTAGGTTGTGCATACACTCTTCAGCAGCCACAACAGCCACACTGTATAACTACAAACCACTCAAGACAGCATAGTTAGTGCCTAAGGAGATCTGCAATGTTTGGGTGCCAGGTGTTGAATTTCAGATCAAAGCTCCTGTGGGTTTTGAGTAATAGCAAACACAGTGTTGTGGTTTAGGAGTTTCAGATTAGCTAATGCATCATGGTTTATTTCTGCATTACATACAGATTGACAATATTAAACAGTGTATTTGTAAGAGGGTGTATAGGACTGCATTGCATGAAACCTTAAGGTACCCTGATATAAATAAAGCATACATTTTACGTGATAGTTTTGAACATTTTACACATGGAATTATGTAGAATACAATGCGATCACATATGAAAGTGCATTTAACTATATTATGACCTGGAAGTGTACTGGTGAAATGAAGAAAACCCATGTGACATCATCTGAAATATGAATGTGTTAATGTTAACAATGTTAACAATGAAGCTATCAGTTGTATAATATCTCATTCTAATACCCATGTTCCATTGGTATTGATCACAAAGTTTCATTTTCATCTCAGGTTTTACAAGGCATCATCTGGCATGGGGGTATTGTGGATACATTTTATCCAGATTAAACTTCATACTCTATAAGCAATGTTTTACCCATACTATAATGAAAACAATCATGGCAATAACGGAATTTTTGCAATTTATTGAAAATTTGACCACTGTGAATAATGGGTGGAGGTACTCAGCCCTCTGGGAAGGCAATTGACAGCCTGATCCATGTTTTCCAATAAACTTGTATGAGCACAGAGATTTGATACAGTCATGAAGTGTGTGCCGGCATGCTCTTGTGCTGTATGATATAAACTTCTCCTATAACGTGTTCTCCTCACACATCTCTCATTATTTCTGAGCTTTTGTTTCCCGAGTGACATGGCAGGCAGCTGTAAGCAGGCATTTATACCATAGCTGGATCTCTTTGTTTGTTTCCGTTTGCATCACAGGGGGCAAGCAATGTGCCGGTAGGTATTACTCAACTCCCGGATGAGAGCACAGTTGATGCTGAGAGTGTCTGTGGTGCACTAGATATCCAGAGTAGTGAATAAAAATGTCTGTCTCAACATATGCTATCCTGTTTGATGCATGCTAATTTTAGGTTCACAGAATGACTGTTTGCCTTCCGTAACTTTTTTTTTACATTTTCAATTATAAAAGAGTGACATGGCTTTAAATTTCTTATGTCAAATACAGTAACCATGAACTTGAAATAACTGCATCCCTTTAGGTGCTGTCTGAATGCATTTTTTATGGTTAAAACGCTTTTCCAGGTTTCATAAAAATCCTATAATCATACAATAAGCTTGTGTGATATTGATTTATCCCTGGTTGTTATTTTCCATTTTAAAGCACTTTGATTAAAACAATTTAATTTTTCATTAGCCTAAAAAAACAGGAAAACAAGCATTTCAAGAATTTCCAGTTTAAGGAGAGTAGAGAAGGCACAACAACATTAGCTGTGCAGTCAGGAACTGTTTCAATCAGTATTTTTTTAGGCGCATTCCTAATAAATATAGCTGACTGATGTTAAATATATACTTTTCTAATATGAGCTAAGTTGATCATTGTCACGTCAATGCTGGAATTGGAGAGTATAACATGGCCAACAACTCCCAGAGTATAATACGCCGACAAACGGCCACTGAAGAACACCCAACCATTACAAATTCTCTGAGTATGTTATATACTCCTAGCATAAGGACTGAGTTCTTACACACTTTGTGAAACTCTCAGTGTCCTGTATCTGTTGACACCCTTTGTATTTTGCTATCACGCTGATTTTTTTACCATTTTCTAGCCTCGATCATAGTGGTAGTTGTTCACCTAAACATTGCTTGTTTCTGATTATGACTTAACTGACTAATGCTTAGCCCTTTAGAATTGTCTACCTGCATCTTCAGTATAAACTCCATTGCCTGTATTTACTGGTGTATGACAATCATATATGGATAGATCCTATTTCACATTAACAAACTGAAATGGGGAGAGATGGGGGTAGGTGTGCTTCCTCGAAGTTTCTATTAATATACACAGATCGTTCCAGAATCATGTTTTGGTTGGATCACTTAGTGAAGTGAAAAAGACTGCTCTTTTGACATTGTTGATGATAACTTGTGCTAACATTCTTCAATCTGCTATAAGTGTAACTGGATATTGTGGCAAACCAATATAGTGTGGGGACAGTAATATTATTATACAACCATAATCTTCTGGTATCAGTTAACTGAGTTAATCATGCAATTAACAGAAACCTAAACATGTCCAAGTACATTCCTGGGACATCATACCTCAAACATCAACCCCATGATAAGATATCCATGATTAAGATCCTTCTTCAACCTCGGCTCTTTTCGCCCCCTCATACACCCCCAGATTTTCTCTCAGGTTTTGCTGCTTTAAAAAAGGAGGTGTGCTCTTCACCCCTAGGCACATTCATGCACTTTTCTGGGTTTGATCAGCATCTCTTGATCCAATTTTCATCCTACACAGCAAGGAAATCAGACATCTTTCTCTGACTAAGTCACGATCCTAAACTCTTTAATAAGACAATATCTTACTGGCAAACAGATAACACACACACACACAAGGCCCATTATTCACTCTATTATATCATGTCCATGTTTGACATTTTCTTTTCCAAAAATCCCTTCAGAGCAGTATTGGGGATTGGTTAATTGCTGCCACTCACTCAGTGCTTCAAATGTGATCACAAACAGACTCAGCCAAATTTAACACAAGCTGAAATCTGTCTGTGACTCCAAGCATGATGTGATTATAGCCAGATCTGATGACTCTAACCAAATTTCCAACCCTGGATTGGCATTGATCTCAGCACAACCCCAGAGAAGTTTCCAGATGAGGACCAGAATGAGTATAGAAAAAGAACAAAGCATATTTGTTCTCCAATATAGTCCAACAGAGCTGCTGATGTAGTGGTTACTACAACCCCAGGATTCTGGTGATTTCATGGTAGTTTCACTCTGTCTGTGGTTCTGATGCAATTTTCTGCTTTTATTCAATGGATCAAACATCACTAAAATGCACTTCAGTTTGTGTGTTTCACTTCAGTCTGTGCCTGCCTCGAACCAATAGCCGTCAGAGTAATCACACCGATCCTTCCATCTCTGCTTCTTCTCGTTACCTTTAATGACATCCCATTTTTAATCTGTAGGGTTTAATATAGAGTTGGCCCAGCCTTTGCAGCTATAACAGCTTCAACTCTTCTGGGAAGGCTTTCCTCAAGGTTTAGCAGTGTGTTTATGGGAAATTTTGTCCATTCCTCTGGAAGCGCATTTGTGAGGTCAGGCATTGATGACGAGAAGGCCTGGCTCGCAGTCTCTGATCTAATTCATCCCAAAGGTGTTATCTTGTGTTGAGGCAGGCCAGTCAAGTTCCTACACACCAAATTCGCTTATCCATGTCTTTATGGAATTTGTTTTGTGCACTGGTGCGCAGTCATGTTGGAACAGGAAGGGGCCATCCCCAAACTGTTCCCACAAAGTTGGGAGCATGAAATTGTCCAAAATATCTTGGTATGCTGAAGCATTAAGAGTTCCTATTTACTAAAACAAAGGGGCCAAGCCCAATACCTGAAAATATATATACATAGTGCCTTGCAAAAGTATTCATTCCCCTTGAGCTTTTCCACATTTAGTCATTTTGTTACAACCACAAACCTAAATGTATTTTATTGGGATTTTATGTGATAGACAAACACAAAGTGGCACATAATTCTGAAGTGAAAAGAAAAATGATAAATGGTTTTCAAAATTTGTTAGACATAAAAATCTGAAAAGTGTGTCATGCATTTTTATTCAGCCACCTTTACTCTGATGCCCATAACTGAAATCTAGTGGATCCAATTTCACCTAAGTCACCTAATTAGTAAATCTAGTAGTAAATCTAGAGTCTAATTAGTAAATCTAGAGTCTGTGTGTATAAATACAGCTGTTCTCTGAAGCCCTCAGAGGTTTGTTAGAGAACATTAGTGAACAAACAGCATCATGAACCCCAAAGAGAACACCAGACAGTTGTGGAGAAGTTTAAAGCATGGTTAGGTTATAAAAAAAAATATCCCAAGCTTTGAACATCTCACAGAGCACTATTCAATCCATCATCCAAAAATGGAAAGAGTATGGCACAACTGCAAAACTACAAAGACATGGTCGTCCACCTAAACTGACAGGCCGGGCAAGGAGAGCATTAATCAGAGAAGTAGCCAAGAGACCAATGGTAACTCTGAAGGAGCTGCAGAGATCCACAGCTCAGGTGGGAGAATCTGTCCACAGGACAACTATTAGTCATGCACTCCACAAATCTGGCCTTTATGGAAGAATGGCAAGAAGAAAGCCATTGTTGAAAGAAAGCCACAAGAAGTCCCATTTGCAGTTTGCGACAAGCCACACAACATGTGGAAGAAGATGCTCTGGTCAGATAAAATCAAAATTGTACTTTTTGATGGAAAAATAACACTAATACACTGGTGGTGGCAGTATCATGTTATGGGTATGCTTTTCTTCAGCAGGGACAGGGAAGCTAGCCAGAGTTGGTGGGAACGTGGATAGAGACAAATAAAGGGCATTCTTAGAAGAAAACCTGTAAAAGATTTGAGCCTTCCAGCATGACAACGACCCAAAGCATATTCATGTGTTAGAATGGCCCAGTCAAAGTCCTGGCCTAAATTCAATTGAGAATCTGTGGCAAGAATTGAAAATTGCTGTTCACAGATGCTCTTCATACAATCTGACTGAGCTTGAGCTATTTTGCAAACAAGAATGGGCAAAAATTTCACTCTCTAGATGTGTAAAGCTGGTAGAGACATACTCCAAAAGACTTGCAGCTGTAAATGCAGCAATAGGTGGTTCTACCAATATTGACTTAGGGGGGCTGAATACAAATGCACGCCACACTTTTCAGATATTTATTTGTAAAAAATTTTGAAAATCATTTATTATTTTCCTTCCACTTCACAATTATATGCTACTTTGTGTTGGTCTATCACATAAAATCTAAATAAAATACATTTACGTTTGTGGTTGCAATGTGACAAAATGTGGAAAAGCTCAATAAATACTTTTTAAGGCACTGTATATAATGATGAGTTATGGTATGTACTATTCACAAACTAATAAAAAGCTAACGATAATTACAACATGAGTCTTATGAAAACTTGAGTGAATAACAACCACCAAGTACATGTTAGTAAGTTTATTATTTAATATATTAATTAACAAAACTTAGTTTTGTTTAGTAAACTAAATCAAACATGATCTGTAAAAAAAAAAGAATACATATAATATTTATATAATTTGCCATATACAGCTGCATACACAAACATAACTGGATGGCAATGGATTGCTTTCATAATTTACAGTAATCTTCCTAATTAAAATCCAAGTATTAGTATGTGCTCTGAGTGGGTAAGTGTCTGGGGCACTGCACCACTGTTCCTAAGGCCCAATAAATTTATTCATTTAGCATATGCTAATATCTATTAATTTAAATCTAGTGTTTTAGATTAGCCCTATGTTTTAATTAATACATTAATGAAGAAACATGTACTAACCTACTCAGGGTGGTCATTATTCATGTATGAATTCATGTGACTCATGGTGTAGGTAAGGTTATGTTGTGAATTGACCAAAGCAGACCAGGGGACTTGGAAGTAGTGTTCAGCAGAAATGTTTTATTGGAGATCAGAACACACTGCAGTGTCACTGTAGTCATCAAGTCCAGTGAAACGGCACACATTTTGCAGTTTTACAGGCCTTGAGTGGGCAGGCCTTGAGGATGTGACAATAAAAAAGCCAAAAGGTGATACTCTTAAACAAAAAATCTCAAGAGGCGGTAGACCTCACAGGTTTCAACTCCCTGGTATGACAATGCAAAAGCCTAGAGGTGATACTCTTAAACAAAGCATTGAATGGGAAGAAGATCCCCGGAGTTGACCCCCAACTGTCAGCTAGTTCCTAATCACAGTTCCTAATCACCATCTGATTTGATCACCATTTGGTGGTGAGAGCTGAGATATGTAAATAATTAATCAATGAGGATTATATGTTACAATAGATTTTAGAATGACCTCAAACTATGTTTTCCTACAGTTTTTCCTACAGCTTTTCATTAGTTTGTGATAAGTGCATGCCATGCAATTAGTACACACCAGATCATTAGTTCATGCTCAAGTAATAGTTAATTCCAGTATTAGTGCATGATTATAAATGCGTTGTTATTATAAAGTGTTGCAACTCAAATTTACCCAAAATATAACCATGTATATCCAGCCAAGGCATGTTTGGTGTTGTTTGCTTTTTCGAGGCTTGCACTGTCAATATGAGATAGTTAGAGTGGCTCTTTAATTAAAGTCTATCTCTCACAAAAAAATTATGCAGTAATGCTGGATTAGAGAATAGCTAATTACAGAATAGCTAAATGCTATAACATTAGAGAGGCAGACAGTTAAGCTAACCAACATCATTTTTTTCCTCAGCAGAAATGGATAGAATTACTCTCATGGCTATTCAACTTCGAACTTCAATTGAATTTTATAATTACATCTATGCAAGTATATGAATTTTTTTTTTGAGTTTCATGACTTATTAGCTACATTACAAAAGAAGTAATTCATAATAATAACAAATAGATATCCAGGGTTAGTGGCAAATCAGTGATTAGTGGCAGATCAGATGGTTTTGATTTTTATACCTGAAGCTGCTGAAGTGCACCTTTACCAAGATCCCTACATATTTGGCTCTATTTGATCTATATTATGACAACAATAATTTAATAAATATATAAATATATTTAAATAAATATATGTATATATGAAATAAATATTATGTGCAAACAATCATTTTTTTTTCAGAAACCATTTGTAAGGTCGCAAAATTGTTCATCGAGCATTTTTCTTGATGTTTAAAAAGTAATTTGCAAGTCATTTAGAGCAGCACCTATTGAAGTAGATGAAGATGAAGAAGAAGAAGAACAAGAAGAGGAAGAAACTTTTTAACATGACCTCAGGGAGAAAAGCTTGTGGTAAATGAGGGGGAGAGAAGTGCTGGTGCAGCATGGTTTTGCGCCTATCACAGTTTGAATTTGAGGAGCTTTTATGTGTTACTGTATCTCTAATGTAGTTCTCCATCATGGTGGAGACAGGAACACAGCTGGTGCTCAAATTGGCCTCCAGAGAAACATGGACATGAATAGTGTGTACATTTACATTTATTCATTTAAGAGATTTTAGCTTTTCCTAAACGTGAGGCAGAATGCAAACAAAGAGCTGTTAAATGAACCAAGAGTCATACAAGTGCTACAAAACTAAATTCCCATCATTTAACCAAAAATAAGTGCTAGACACATTATAGTCGTAGAAAATAGAGAAAGAGCCAAAGCTCAGTTCTCATTAAAATTATTACATAGGAATGTTTAGAGTTTACTGAAGCTGAATGAAGCTTTTTGACTGCCGCAATGATAATGCCCATTTTTCAGTGTTATATCATGGTAAAGAGTAAAATTGATTAATCACATTGGCCGGCAAACTGTCAGATATGGGTGGATTAACATGCTTACTACAAGAACATTAACAAGTAGACACTTTCTGAAGAAACCCTATAGCTGATTGATATGTTTACTTCATTGTGGTAATTTTAATGTGACAGTCATGTCTCAGTCACAGTCATTCCCATTGTTGCTGAAACAGGCCAATATAAAAATGATTGGTTTCAGACTTTGGCCTTGCTCTGTATATTACAACTAACAGTGGTACTTTGTCTCTTGGTCAACACCCATGAAAACCATGACAAATGACCTGACACTTTTCTCAAGCTTACTGTAGGTGAGCTAAATGCTACACCCCATTCATACAAATATAAATCACAATATCACAACAGCCCTGAGACCTTCAAATCATTTTAGTGAAATATTTTATTTCTTCCATTTGCAGTGGTCCTTAAAACACACTTATTGAAAACTGTGTTATTTTCAAAACTGAAAGAAATAATCACTGAATATTTTTGATAAATTTTGAATATTATGCATCAACCTCATAGAAGGTCTTGAATACAGAAATGATTTGATTCTTTATTAGACTTTATTCTTACAACTTTTTTGCAGGACTAGTGATTATGTTTTTGCATATTTCTATGAGGCATACAGTGACCAATATATGACCAATCACTGGGTTATTTAAAGCATACATAAAGCACTAATAACACATCGTGGAATTCTCAATCAATGAAATGTTCCAAGATATTCTAAGTGATTCACTTACTGTGAAACATTCAGCTGTAGGAGTGGTCCTAAAATAGCTTAGCTCGACAACAGACTGTCCGAGACATTGGGGAATAATATCTCTTGCAATGAACTTAAAGTCCACTAAAAGTGATCCAAAAGTGAATGCTGAACAACAAATATAGCGTAGTATAACTCAATACTTCTCCATTGTAAGAAAGTGGTCATCCATTGCAATCACTGTTCATGTCATGATTTTCTTAAGACAAAGCAAATATGGTTTCAGAACTAATGATGACCTTCTGCTGAAAGTTTTAATTTTTCACAATATTACCATTTTGGAAGCTCTATGGAGTCTAAAAAAAGCAGAGGGGAGCTTCTGAATATTTTAAATATGAATTAACAAAGGTGAGTAACACAAGGCTTGCAATTGCTATTTGCTATTTCTCACTTCTCACTCTTTGTTGTTCCTTTTGTGGAACACAATCTTTGCTCAATATCTTGTTTAAGCCCCTTTGGCACCAATTACAGCCTCAAGTCTTTTTGAGTATGATGCTACAAGCTTGGCACACCTATTTTGGGGCAGTTTCTCCTATTCTTCTTTGCAGTACCTCTCAAGCTCTATCAAATTAGATGGGGAGCATCAGTGTACAGCCATTTTCAGATCTCTCCAGAGATGTTCAATCGGGTTAAAGTCTGGGCTCTGGCTGGGCCACTCAAGGACATTCACAAAGTTGTCCCATAGCCACTCCTTTGTTATCCTTTGGAGCAAAGGCTGGCTTGTGTGGTCTGATCCAACAGATGAGCTACTGTTGCTCAAATTACTGAAGAAGTTAATGCTGGTTCTGAGAGATAGGTTTCAGAATACACAGTTGCATATGGCGCTGTATAGCCGCAGACCAGTCAGAGTGCCCATGCTGACTCATGAGCACTGCCAAAGTGCCAAAAATAGGCACATGAGCATCAGAACTGGACCGCAGAGCAATGGAAGAAGGTGGCCTGGTCTGATGTATTATGTTTTCTTTTCCATCATGTGGATGGCCGGGTGCGTGTGCATCGCTTACCTGGGGAGCACATGGCACGAGGATGCACTAAAGGAATCCTCGGGTCCTGCCAGCAATGTGGATGCTACTTTGACATGTACCACCTACCTAAGAATTGATGCAGACCATTTACACCCTTTTCATGGAAATGTAATGTGGATGGATATATATATATATATATATATAATATATATATATATATATATATATATATATATATATATATATATATATATATATATATATATATATATACAGTGGGGCAAAAAAGTATTTAGTCAGCCGCCAATTTTGCAAGTTCTCCCACTTAAAAAGATGAGAGAGACCTGTAATTTTCATCATAAGTACACTTCAACTATGAGAGACAGAATGAGAAAAAAAATCCAGAAAATCACATTGTCTGATTTTTAAAGAATTTATTTGCAAATTATGGTGGAAAATAAGTATTTGGTCACCTACAAAAAAAGCAAGATTTCTGACTCTCTCAGACCTGTAACTTCTTCTTTAAGAGGCTCCTCTGTCCTCCACTCGTTACCTGTATTAATGACACCTGTTTGAACTCGTTATCAGTATAAAAGACACCTGTCCACAACCTCAAACAGTCAGACTCCAAACTCCAAGACCAAAGAGCTGTCAAAGGACACCAGAAACAAAATTGTAGACCTGCACCAGGCTGGGAAGACTGAATCTGCAATAGGTAAGCAGCTTGGTGTGAAGAAATCAACTGTGGGAGCAATTATTAGAAAATGGAAGACATACAAGACCACTGATAATCTCATCTTTGGATGAGTTGCATCCAAAGAACACCATACCTACTGTGAAGCATGGGGGTGGAAACATCATGCTTTGGGGCTGTTTTTCTGCAAAGGGACCAGGACGACTGATCCGTGTAAAGGAAAGAATGAATGGGGCCATGTATCGTGAGATTTTGAGTAAAAACCTCCTTCCATCAGCAAGGGCATTGAAGATGAAACATGGCTGGGTCTTTCAGCATGACAATGATCCCAAACACACCACCCGGGCAACGAAGGAGTGGCTTCGTAAGAAGCATTTCAAGGTCCTGGAGTGGCCTAGCCAGTCTCCAGATCTCAACCCCATAGAAAATCTTTGGAGGGAGTTGAAAATCCGTGTTGCCCAGCAACAGCCCCAAAACATCACTGCTCTAGAGGAGATCTGCATGGAGGAATGGGCCAAACTACCAGCAACAGTGTGTAAAAACCTTGTGGTGACTTACAGAAAACGTTTGACCTCTGTCATTGCCAACAAAGGGTATATAACAAAGTATTGAGATGAACTTTTGTTATTGACCAAATACTTATTTTCCACCATAACTTGCAAATAAATTCTTTAAAAATCAGACAATGTGATTTTCTGGATTTTTTTTTCTCATTCTGTCTCTCATAGTTGAAGTGTACCTATGATGAAAATTACAGGCCTCTCTCATCTTTTTAAGTGGGAGAACTTGCACAATTGGTGGCTGACTAAATACTTTTTTGCCCCACTGTATATACATATATATATATATATATATATATATATATATATATATATATATATATATATATATATATATATATATAGGTGATACAGAGATCTCAACATCAGATTTTTTTGAATGACTCACATGTTTTGCTGGAATGAATTCTTGTAAAAGTGACTGACAGGAAACGCAGAGGAGTTCACTCTTTTAAAAGAAGGCTCCAGGGGTTGTGATCAATAGCGGATGTTTCTGATGTTCTGAGAACAGCAAGTCAAAATGCATGTCTCCATGGCTATCCAGTTGTCTCAGATCAGTACTTAGTGACCTGCATCCCCCCCTTACACTTTGGATCAGTGTAGAAGATGTGCATCAGATCTTCCTGAAGCAGAAGAGAAAAAAAGCACCAGGCCCAGACAGTATCATACCAGCCTGTCTGAAAACCTGTGCTGACCAGCTGGCCTTTTCACAGATCTTCAGTAGATCACTGGAGCTGTGTGAAGTCCCTGCCTGCTTCAAACATTCCACCATCATCCCTATCCCAAAGAAACCCAAGATTACAGGACTTATGACTACAGACCTGTTGCTTTAACGTCTGTGGTCATGAAGTCATTTGAAAGACTGGTGTTGGATTATCTGAAGAACATCACTGGACCCCCTGCAGTTTGCTTACCGAGCAAACAGGTCCGTGGATGATGCAGTCAACATGGGACTGCACTTCATCATACAGCATCTGGACAAATCAGGGACTTATAAACGAGGCTCCTGTTCATGAACTTTAGTTCTGCTTTCAACACCATCATCTCAACACTCCTCCAGACCAAACTAACCCAGCTCTCTGTTCCTAGCTCTATCTGTCAGTGGATCACCAGCTTTCTGACAGATCAGCTAGTGAAACTGGGGAAATTCATGTCAAACAGCCGAACCACCAGCACTAGCGTCACCCAGGGTTATGTCCTCTCCCCACTGCTCTTCTCCCTTTACACCAATGACTGCACCTCTATTAATCCATCTGTCAATCTCCTGAAGTTCGCGGACGACACTACAGTCATCGGCCTCATCCAGGACGGTGATGAGTCTGCTTACAGACAAGAGGTTGAGCAGCTGACTGCCTGGTGTAGTCTTAATAACCTGGAGCTCAACACTCTCAAAACAGTGGAGATGATAATGGACTTCAGGAGGCACACTCCCCCCACTCACTGTCATGAACAGCACTGTACCAACAGTGGAGTCATTCAGGTTCCTGGGCACCACCATCTCTCAGGACCTGAAGTGGGACACTCACATAGACGCCACTATCAAAAAGGCCCAACAAAGATTGTACTTCCTTCGGCAGCTGAGAAAGTTCAACCTGCCACAGGAGCTGCTAACACAGTTCTACTCAGCCATCATTGAGTCTGTTCTGTGCACATCTATAACTGTTTAGTTTGGCTCAGCTACAAAATCAGACATCAGAACACTACAGAGAACGGTTCGGACTGCTGAAAGGATTATTGGTGCTCCTCTGCCCACCCTTCAAGAACTGTATACATCCAGAATGAGGAAAAGGGCTCAGAAAATCACTCCTGACCCCTCACATCCACGCCATCTCCTTTTTGACCTTTTGCCATCTGGCCGGTGCTACAGAGCAGCAACTACCAGGACAGCCAGACACAAGAACAGTTTCTTCCCCCAAGCAATCTACCTTTTGAACAGTTGAATATTCCCAACATTGGGCAATAAAAAAATGTGCAATAATTATGTGCATATTTATTTGTTACCACCCACAAATCCCTATATCTCAACTCATTATATTCTATTCTGTATATACAAATTATTTTATAATTGTTTATATTGTTGTTGTTTGTATTGTTGTTGTTGTTGTTTCTGTGCACTGGAGCTTGTGACACTAAAACAAATTCATTGTATTCGCAAACATACTTGGCAATAAAGCTCTTTCTGATTTTGATTCTGATTCTGATTCTTGTTACACTCTCTCTGCTGGTGCTTGACTTTTTGTTGAAATGGCAAAAAGTTTTTGTAAGGAAAAATGAAGACACATTTTTTGGATTTTGTATTATTAAAATATGTAGGTTGTTAAAATGATTAATATTGTTAGCAAAAAAAGTATTCATTCTATAGCTTCAATTTGGGGCAGTTATTTATTTATATATCTATGACTAGAGTATGATCTTTTTCTAGAGCAGATTTTAACATAAATTTTAATAGTCTGTTACCTAAAGCCACGACTTCAATTCAACATCAATCCAGCTACTGCAATGGTTTTGGGAGATGGGAGGAAACCTGGAGGAAACCCACACAAACATGGGGAGCACATGTCATTTAGGGACAGCTTCCTGTTGATTGTAACTTACTTATTCTTCCTTTTTCAGTTTAAATATGTATTTACTAAAATCAAAATTTTAATGGGTTGCCATGCAGATGCACAACCGGCACTGTTGGTGCCATAAGGGTCCCCAATTGGATTCTGAGTTCAGCTTACTGTGCATGTGGAGTTTTCCTTTTGGATTTGCTGCCTTACTGTCGTGTACCAAAACATGCAAAACGTTTACTGGTTATGCTAAATTGGCTATTGGTGTGAAATACATTGAAAGTGTGTCCATAATGTTCTATTGTGTGCTGGTTTCTTTTTGTATTTGTATTTCTGCCTCATGTTCCTGGCATAGACTCCTGATCCTCTGTGACCATGACCAGGAGTAAGCATTTAAGTGTAGCCGCACGAATGAATGAACAAGCAAATAAATTTGAACCTATACCTATAAACATATACATTACCTGAGTAACCTATAATCTTACAATGTGAAATACAAAATGCAATAAAACCATTAATCCAACTTCACCCACCTTGGCCCAGAAAATTTTTGTGGCCTTTAAACATGAACATTTTAAATGTTTGGTGGTGTTTAGACTTATTTTTAGACTCTACTGTATTACCTAATCTGTTTACATGACTATAAGTTTATAATGAGAAGCATCTTGATCATAAGCATCACTTTGATCATAATCATAATCATCTCAACATTTAGAAATAATACAGCTTTTGGGTAGTCTGACATGACTATAGAGCCCAGCATTCCAGTTGTTTATAATTCCGAAATGTTCTAACAGCCTATCTTTTTGAAGTGCATTTTTCAGCAAACTGGATAAGCCACACATAGGTGAGACATGGAAACCCAACAATGTAAAGAATAGTTGGAAATAAAAAAAATTAAATGAAATTAAATGAATTATGTCAGCATTAATCTCTTACACATTCAGAGATGAAAGAAAATGAATATAGAATTCTGTATGATCCAGCCTGTATGAGAAGTCAGAATTACCATAATAAACAGTGTGTACTGACAGATTGCAGGTCCCTTGTGGGCCACCATACAGTTTCTTAGTGTGGCAAGGCAACCAAAATGGACACTACACTATAACTCTTTAGTGTAAATGTAAAGTAAAGGTAAGTTTTAAAAGTATTGTTCTGTTTCAGTAAACCAGTAACATGCTGTATCTTTTCACTGAATGACTGTAAATTACAGAAGTTTTCTTAATTTGAGGCACTTCATCATAATACATTGTCATACTGTGGAGACACTGCATCTGTGATCTACAATCTGGGATTGCTTTTTTCACAGCCATTTTAAGTTCTAGACGTTTCTGGGTCTAGCAAAATCATTTTAACTGCTCTCCAGCATTTAATGTGAAGATGGGAAAAGACATTTGTGCCTGTACTACAGCCAAACTTGATTTGTCAGTGGTGAGTGACTTTGTGTGTCATTTTCAAGCTTATCTTTAAGCATTAGTTCACCTGTGATGCAGAATATTTGCACAACTTAGCATGAGAGGACAATTTTTCACCTGAGCAATAATAACTGAATAAAAAACACTAATGTCTGAGAAAAAAATAAACTTTGGGGTGTAAGATGACATAACTAATTGTTCGTCTGAGTATTGATTGGTAACAATATTTTTTGGATCTTTACATAAGCGTTTCTACTTGTTTCTAACCCTGTTTCCATGAATGGTTTGAACATTGACAAGTGAACTATTTGCACTTTTGCTTTGTCCCATGCAAACAGTTAACTCTGATTTCAACTCTTCACACAGTAACTTTGACATTTCATGTATTATGCCAAAAGTTACCATATATACTGTACTTTTTTATTTGTCAATTAATCCTGGATAATCTGCTCCAGTAATCAGATCCAATCCAAACGTAAGACCACTGTGTCTCTCTTTTTTTTTTAAATATATATTTGTTTAAGGCTCTTAAGCTTCAGACAGAAAATGCACATGGCTGCATGGTAAGCAGCAGACAGAAACACGCACAGCAATTCTTCACCCTCCAGCAGAAGCCCGGATATATATCTCATCCCTAGCACATTACCCAGTCCATATTAGTATAGATATCCAGCATGATATTTTACCCCATTGAAATCTGATGTGTTTTTATATATATATATATATATATATATATATATATATATGTGTGTGTGTGTGTACAGTATATGAAGAGTTCATTTGCAAAAACCGATAAACGCAATATTTAAAAAAATGAACTGAATGTCATTAGTCATTCTCCACATATATCACAATCTGAACCCTAAACACGTTTTGTCCAAAAAGCCAGTATTGTCCACTTTCAAGGCATCATGAGTTCATGTTTTACTGCAGAAACCAACAAGCACCCTTGTTTTTTGTGAACAGAAACCGATTGGTCCATTTTGTGAATCAGCGTGCAGTATTCAGGTCAGCTGACAAGGTTTTTCACTTTGAAAAGACACGCTTGCTGAAGCTGACTAAGTGATCGAGTATGGATAATTTTGATGAACTTGATGAACCTGTGGTATCTTCTTCAGGGAGTAAAAGGAAAATAAAAGCTAAAAGGTTTTCACGGAACATTGCTTAAGCAGCATGTCACAGTGGTGAGTGAAAAGCTCCGTGTATTGCGTGTAATCACAACAACAAAGTTTGTCAGGCGTCTACATTGTAGATTACAAAGATTAACCGATCATTTTATTCAACTACCGATAAAACTAAACAAGACGCCAATGTGTTGTCATACATGGATATCATGCCTGTTAAATGGCTGTGAAACACTGAGTAACAATAACGTTTTAACATGTTTTTAAAATTTTAATATTGTAATGTTTTGTGAATTGTGTACATCGTGATGTCTTGTTATATACTCTGGATTGCTGATTTCTCTCATCTAGAATGTTTAATATTGCTTATTAATTGTCAATTTTTACTGCTCTTTACCTAGACTACTTGTTTTAAGTTAAAGAATGTTAAATATTGCACTTAACTGCAATTGCAAAGCAGTTACTTAGGTTTGTTTAACTCTGAAATATGAAATGTGGAGATATCTGCTTTTGCCAAAGAATGACTGTTGGAGTTATCTGTTTTTGCCCCCAACAAAACTTTTAATGAATGAAAAAAATAGGGGGGCCAGGCTCAGAGCAAGAGGAAGGAATGCACTGTTCTCCCTTTGCCTCTATTTTACAGAGTATGCCAGCTGATCGACCCTTCCTCTGCCAGCTAAGCCATCGCCATGCTTCTGGGGACCGCTCTTGCACCTCGACCATCACTTCAGATGCCAACATGCCTTTAAGGCCTGGAGATTGCCACAATTCTCCCTCCAAAACCAGACCTTATTGCTTTGTGTGTTTGCTGAACTGTTTGAAAGCTCCAATTAAACCTGTATATATTCCTTCTCCTCACAATCCCTTGTCTCTGTGCTGTGTCTTCCGTGTTCCCCCTCCTAGAATGCCCGACACTAGTGGAGAATGTGGGCATTGAACTCAGAAGCCAAACCCGGGGTCAGTATGGAGCAGATCCTCAAGCATCTACTGAAGGCCAGCATACACTGGCTACGAAAGAAATGGCTACAGTAACCCAAGCAACCTTGGCCAATACAGCAAAAGGGAAGTTTTTTATTTACAGAATTCAAAACATGAATCTTCACAATGAAAATTCTGGAGGTGAGGAAGAGACCTCAGCCACTGCACACCATCTAGCCACCACCAACTACTGGTCTGAGTGTAGTTGTAGTTTAAATACTCTTTCTTCTCTCCCAAAACCCAATCACAGCAGAGATCCAATTAACCTCAGGCTGGGATACTGGTTCTGTGGGGAGAGAGAGAGAGAGAGAGAGAGAGAGAGAGAGAGAGAGAGAAGAGAGAAGAAAAAGAAACAAAGAACAGTTTGAAACAATAGAACCTTACGGCTCTGGACACAACACCAAGGAGTTCCTTAATGCCATGGAGTGTCCATGGCCACCCTGGAGATCAGCCATAATACCATTGCCCCCTGCCCCAATATCTGCTGGACCCAGAGCTGGCTGGGGAAAGGAGGAAGCTGAAGAAATGCCCCGCCATGCAGACCAAGACTGATCTCATGCCTCTGCCTCGGGTCAACAAACACTGGCTGGCTTCAGTCTGCACGCATGCTCTGCCCCCAAAAGCACCCAGGCTCAGCCATCCTGGACTCAGGGAGCACCTTCACATTGGCAGTTTTACCCCAAAGAACAGCCCTGGTGGAGACTCTAGCAATCACATGTATTCATGGCAATGCTCACTCGATCCCCGCCGCACAAGTCAAGATCTACAGCCTGGCCGACAAATGGCTGCTTCTTATCGGCCTTATCCCTGACCTCCCTGTCCACCTGATACATGACTACCCTGGGTTCCCGGAAGCCATGAGCACTGCCACGAAAAGACAGAATGAAAGTCCAAGTCCCAAGTGCAGCAGGCTTTCATGGCTCAAGAGGAATGGGATGCCAATGCCTCCTCCTGAGTCACACCCCTCGACTAATCCTGTCTTATCTGTTTTCTAACAGGCGACACAGGAGGGGAATTTTTGGAAGGTGCAAAAGGATGGCGATTGGCTGAAGCACTGCTGGGGCCCGGTGCTGTAAGATGAGGGCATCAGTACCATCCCCACCTATCAGGTGCCCTCCTGCTACTTTCTAATAAGAAATGGTCTTCTCTACTATTACACAAAGAGAAGGGGTGAGCCCCGCCACCAAACCACACTTCTCCTTCACACTCACTGGGGGGGTCATCTGGATGCACAAAAAATGCTGGAAAAATTGCAGGATCGCTTCACATGGCCTGGTATGCACACCAAATTCATAGCCTTCTGCCGTGACTACCACCAATGACCCCCAGACACAGACGCTGGCCCCCTTCATTCCCCTTACCATCATTGGTGTACCATTTGAGAGGATCAGCATGGATCTCGTCGGGCCGCTACCGAAGACAGCCCTGGGCCATGAGTACATCCTGGTGATGGAGGATTATACAACCCATTACCCCAAGATGGACCAACTTCTGAAGGACACCTTCTGGAACATAACCAGGGAGCTCCTCACACACTTTGGGTCATCATCCCCAAAGACATCCTCACCGATCAAGGTACACCCTTTGTGTCAAGATTAATGGCGAATCTGTATCAGCTTTTGCAGGTCAAAAATCCATGAGATTTTCAACCTGGTGACCAGGTGGTGATGGTTGTTGCCAATGCTGCCTGCAAACTCTTGCTGAAGTGGTAGGGCCTATATACAGTACTCGAGAGGGTGGGACCTGCAAACTATCAATTGCAACAAGCAGGTAAGTGCATACACACTCAAATTTACCATATTAACATCTTAAGAAAATGGATTGACCCGGGTCCATCTGTATCTGCATTTGCTTCCCTTAACCCTGTTCCACGAGGTTCCAATGACCTCGTGGATCACCTGGGGAAGGCCTGGTTCATCTCCACTCTGCACTTCACTGAAGGATATCGGATGCCAAACAAAAAATGACCTTCAGCACTGCCAACGGCCACTGGCAGTATCAGGTTCTTCCTTTTGGCCTGCATGGGGCACCAGCAACCTTTTAGTGCCTCATGGACATTATCCTCCTTCCCGTCCTTTGCCGCAGCATACCTGGACAATGTCGTCATCCACTCCTGTTCCATCGGCAGGAGGTTCTGGGAGCCCTCCAGAAGGCTAATCTTACAGTGAAAATGCCATCTGGGGCTGACTGAGGCACAATACCTGGGGTATTGCATTGACTGGGGGTTATTGAGACCACAAGAAGAGAAGGTAAAGGCCATTAGAGAGTAGCCCTTACCCACTACCAAGAAACAAGTATGTGCCTTTCTGGGTTTGGTGGGTTACTATCTTTGCTGTGTTCCTAACTTCTCCTCTGTACCCTGCCCCCTTTCAGATCTAACAAAAAAGGGCCAGCCAGACCAGGTGCAGTGGATGAGCAACACCAAGCGGTTGTTCCTCTACATTAAAGAAGTCCTAAAAAGCCATCCAGTTCTGAGGAACCCCTTTAACCTCCCCTTCACCCTCCACAAAGACGCATAAGAGACCAGAATAGGGGCTGTCCACTCTCATGATTTCGAAGGGGAGTAGCACTCGGTCATCCTTGTGTCCCGAAAACTGACCCCTGCCGAGAATAAATATGCTGCTGTGGAACAGGAAGCCCTTGCAATCAAGTAGGCCATCAAAGAGCTCTGCTATTACCTAGCAGTAGCACCCTTGCTACTGACCATGCTTCCTGCTTTAGATGGAAAAAGGCAAAGAATATCACTGCAAAACTTCTCATTCCAAGTCCAGAACAGAGCTGGGAACCAGCACAGGCAGACGGTCTCTCATGGTGCTACGCCCTGTGGGGATGACAACTTCTAGGTGGGGGCTCAGACCTAGGAGGGTAGGGGGTCTGTGATGGTGGCACATGCACCCCTACTCAAAACCACAGTAAAACTGCTCCTCGCCCCCTAAAATTCCAGACACCGAGCCAAGACTGATCAACACCAAGGTCACAACACAAGGTCCACCTCTGCTGGAACAGAGTGCAAAGCAGGGCAGCCACAAGCCCACCAAAACTCTGTGGGCCAATCAGGAAACCCTCACACTTAGGCAGAAGAGTGTAGAAGAGGGCCAGGCTCAAGACTAGAGGAACGTATAGTTCCCAAAGCCCTGCCTTCCAGGAGAGCCCCCAGGACTCACCAAGTGGTGGAGATGGTCAGACCAGGTGGAGGAGTGTATCACGATGTCATCTAGATTGGCTGCTGCATCTGGACAGTGGGAGGGCAGCAAGATGTCCATGAGCCTCTGGAATGTTGCAGCCTGAATGGGAGAACCTGGTACTGCCAGTGGCAGTTGGAGGTGCTGAAGGCTGTTTCTTCTATTTCATCCAGAGCAAAGGCCACCTGCCAGTATCCTTTTCTAAGGTCTAGGTTTGAGATGAACCAGGCTCTCCTGAACCTCTCCACCAGGTCATCCACCCGAGGGAGGGGATATATGCCAAGTGCCAAAGCCTGATTAAGCTTTCAGGGGCTTAATCAGGCTCCCGTAGGGCTACACAACAACCATGGTGGTGCTGGACCAGGGGCTGGAGGCTCAATCACTCTGTTCTGGAGCATCCAGCTTACATCTGCCTTAATAGCTTGACAGTGGGCTTCAGTGAACCCTATACAGCCACTGTTTCACCATCACTCCCAGATGGGTCTTGATCTCATGGCAAAGTAGGTGGGTGAGGCCAAGTGCTGAGGAGAAGACATTCCCAAACTGGCCTACCAGCTCTGTCAGGTCCTGCTGTTGGGGCAGTGTGAGATCAGCCCCTCTCTAAACCAAGGCTTGCTCCATGGGATCTGTGGGAGATACAGCAAATTCAGACACAAAAGGAGCAGGTTCCATGCACTTTTTCATTCACATTCATTGTCTTATCCAAACTATTGTCATGGGGAGCCTGTGCCTATCTCAGGCGTCATTGGGCATCAAGGCAGGATACACCCTGGACAGAGTGCCAACCCATTGCAGGGCACACACACACTCTCACTCATCCACTACAGACAATTTAGAGATGCCAATCAACCTACCACGCATGTCTTTGGACTGGGGGAGGAAAACGGAGTACCCGGAAGCACGGGACATGTGGAGAACATGCAAACTCCACACACACGGCAGAGGCGGGAATTGAATCCCCAACCCTGGAGGTGTGAGGCAAACGTGCTAACCACTAAGCCCCCCCCCCACATGTGAACATAATGAAACTAATTACAAAGGGAAACTTAGGGCAGAGGACCTCCCCAAGGACCTCTAGTGGTCAAAACAAAATATTCCAGAACCTGACAGTTGTCTCTTGATTATTCTCATTTGTACTGTTTCCCCTTTTATTTTTTTCAATATTTATACCTTTGTGTGTCTTCAATGTGAACTTTCTGTGTTGCTTTCATATGAACTCTCTGAACCAAGCTTTGTTTCTTGTTCTATATTTTCCCCAGTTTTTTACTTAAGTTTCTGTTCCCTGTTTTAGGTGTTCTCGCCCTAGCCTGTCAATATTCGTTTGCTGATCGCCTGACCTCTGCCTGTTGACTGGATTTCATCCTAACATTGTGTTTTAGATTGTTTTCCATTCAATTGTTCTTCTTAAAATGTTCTCCACCTGCACTTGCACCCACCTCCGTGATTCAAAAGGCGTCATGTGACACCAGTGTCATTGAATGTAGGCAAATCTAATATACACCAGCTGTTGTTCCGTATAAACTTAGGGTTGATACACATCAGAGCTACTCATTATCTGTACTGGATATATAAAAGGAAATTAATATTATAATTTTATATGTATTGCCCCAATATAATATTATATTGTGACATTGGTGGCTCAGTGGCCTACCATGCAGAAGGCCTAGGTTCGATTCCCAGCCACTGGATGCAGTGCTGGCCCCAGCCATCTGGTGTAAAACCTGTGCCAAAGTTGTGCGGACCAGTTGGTCCACTGTGGTGAGCCCGAACAAGGAGCAGCCGAAAGCAACTTCTATATATAAAAGGAAATTAAAAACTGTGTGTAGACAGTGATCTTCTTCCTGGATGAATTTTATGAGCATTTTTATGTAAACTTGTTAACTGTAAACCTTGTCTTTGAGAGGCTTATATCCTCCATTTCATAACTTCTATACCAATGCCTATACCAATGTTCTTGCATAAATGGGATTTGAAAAGAATGATATGTTTGAATGAATGAATGAATGAATGAATGAATGTCTTTATTGTCATTGTAACATGTAACATGTACAATGAAATTAAAAATGCTACCCTGTGCATTATATTATAAAACTAAAAAAGAAGCATAAAAAATAGATAAAAAATAAATAGTGTTCACACACAATCATACATTCAGTCATACGACAATTGCACAATCCCTTGTTTTTACTAGCAGCATGTTGTTTTCGTTCTATTGAGTGTGGTTATTGCTGTGGGATAGAAGCTGTTCCTAAATCTATTTGTCCTTGTTTTTAATGATCTGTACCGTCTACCTGATGGCAGAAGTTCAAATGGATGGTGTCCAGGGTGTGAGGTGTCTTTTATTATGTTCTGTGCTATTTTTAGACAGTGGGAGCTGTGCAGTTCTTCCAGAGTGAGGAGAGGGCAGCCGATGATCTTATGGGCCGTGTTAATGACCCTCTGCAGTGCTTTCCTCTGAGCCACTCTACAGCTTGTGTACCACACACATATACAGTTAGTAAGCTCTCTATGGAGCACCAATAAAAGCACACCAGCAGTCTCTGGGTGATGTTGTTTTTCCTGAGCACCCTCAGAAAGTGCAGTCTCTGCTGGGCCTTTTTCAGCAGCTTAGAGGTGTTCACGCTCCAGGTCAAGTCCTCCTCAATTTAGACTCCCAGTAAGCAGAAGTCAGCCACCCTCTCCACACAGTCCCCACTGATGATTAGTGGTATGATATCTGTTTTCTTCCTCCTGTAATCTATAACCAGTTCCTTGGTCTTTGAGGTGTTGAGGAGCAGGTTATTCTCCCTGCACCACAGTGTCAGCCGCTCTACCTCGTCCCTGTAGGCAGACTTGTCCCATCCAGAAATGAGTCCCGCCACTGTGATGTCATCCACAAACTTGACGATGGTGTTGCTGTGGTAGGTGGGAGTGCAGTCCTGTGTAAAGAAGGTGTAGAGCAGGGGGCTCAGCACACAGCCCTGTGGGGAGCCAGTACTGATGCTGAGAACTGTAGATGTGTGATGACTCACTCTAACTCTCTGGCTGCGACCAGTCAGGAAGCTCTAGATCCACATGCAGGTGGAATGTGGAAATCCCAGATCCCCCAGCTTGTAGGGGAGGATGGTGTTGAACGCAGAGCTGAAACCAACAAAGAGTAGCTGCACATAACTCCCCTGCTGCTCCAAGTGGGACAGTGCAGCATCAAGGGCTGTGGCTACAGCATCCCCTGTAGATCTATTTGATCTATAAGCAAACTGGTGGGGGTCAAATCTCTGGGGCAGGAGTGATATGATGTGACCCAGGACCAGTTTTTCAAAGCATTTCATCACCACCGGAGTGAGTGCAACTAGCCGGTAGTCGTTGAGGCTGGAGATGTGGGGTTTCTTAGGCAGATTATGGTGGAGGACTTCAGACAGGGTGGGACAGGGACTGGTTGAATATCCTGGTGAAGACTCCAGCTAGCTGGTCCACGCAGTCCTTCAGCATACATCCTGGTATGCTATCAGGTCCCGCCGCCTTCCTCGGGTTGACGGCCTGCAGCGTGCATCTGACCTCATGCTCCTCCACTGTGAGGGTGAAGCTGCTGTGGACCATGGGTTGTACTGTAGCTGTTTCTGGTGGCTCCACATCAAAGTGGGCAAAGAAGAGGTTCAGCTCCTCCGCCAGCATGGCATCACCATCAGCAGCTCTGAGGTTAGCCCTGTAGTTCGTAAGATGCCAGACACCTTGCCACACCTGCCTGCTGTTGTTGCTGTTCAGATGGTCCTCAATTCTTCTCCTGTAGTCAGACTTGGCCTCTCTTCATCCAGGGCTTCTGGTTTGGGTAGACCCGGATACGTTTGTCTACTGTGACAGTGTCTATACAGTTCTTAATGTAACACAGCACACTGTCTGTGAACACCTCCAGGTCTGGATGTTCAAAAATGTCCAAGTTTGTCCTTTCGAAGCAGTCCTGCAGCTGCTGAGAGGCACCATCTGGCCAAATCTTGACAGACTTTTCCGCAGTTTTCCTGAGGAGGGCATATGCGGGGATTAGAAGCAGGGACATGTGGTCAGACTGGCCCAGGTGCGGAAGTGGTCTAGCTCTGTAGCCCAGCTTGATGTTAGAGTAGACCTTGTCCAACATGTTGGCTCCTCTTGTAGCACATTTAACATGCTGATAGAATTTGAGGAGCACTGCCTTCAAATCCGCATGATTAAAGTCTCCTGCTATGATGTGCACAGCGTCAGGATATGTACACTGCTGACTACAAATGCTGCCATGTAAATGTCCAATAGCTGAGTTAGCATTAGCATCCGGTGGAATGTAAAACAGCAATAATCATGACCACAGTGAACTCCCTCTGGAGATAAATGGCTCTGCATTTAACAGTCACATACTCCAGGTCCGGGGAGCAGTGACTGTCTACAGTTACTGTGTTAGTATACCAGTTGTTATTGACGTACATACAGAGCCCCCCTCCTCTGCTCTTACCAGAGTCCGATGTCCTGTCATGACGCTGTGCAGTGTAGCCTGTTACCTCGATAGCTGAGTCCGGAATGAATGAATGAAGCCAAGTTTCTGTGATCAGCAGAATGCAGCTATCCTTAGTAATGTTGTTAGTCACAGTCTGTAGCCTCAGTTCATCCATATTATTAGTGAGGGATCTGCTGTTTGTTAGAAAAAGGCTGGGGAGCGGTGGTCTGAGTGGCTGATTCCGTAGCTTTGCTAGCAGCCTGCAGCCTCGCTTCTGTTTCTTCTCATAGCGCCGCCTTCGCTTCCTCCGCACGGGGATGATAATCCACGGAGAGCAGGAGCTCCTTGCTACGTCCACCGGAATGCTGTGTAAGTGGATAAACTCGGTTGTAACACTCTGCTTGTAACAAACTCCTATCTTGAGGAGGTCATGCCGGCTGTAGGTCTTGTTCGCCCAACATGATATACACAAGACAAGAAACAACAAACTATTACTTTAAATTACAATCCATGCATCATGTATCTAGACACCTTCATTATTTTATTCAGGCTACAACTAAATCTGTCCTTGTCCGCTCTCTTTTTGCTCTGTCTCTCTCCTTTTTATTGAAGGCTTGCTTAACCTTCGGAGAACACTTGATTAAAATGTAAAGGCTGTTCCTTGCAGGCCATGACTCCTCTGCTGTGATTAGGTAAAAGCAGGATGATGGAAAGAGTGTAGTTTTAGAATGGCTGAGCCATTGCCTCATCTCTGAAAGAGTGGTGTGCTGACATTTCACAAGTTTCTGTTTACTGCAGGGTAATGTTGCCTACATCTTTCCCCCTATGTCTGTACTCACTTTTCCATTACAAACGCTTTATCTGCAAATTGCCCTTTTGTGAACTAGCACACACACAACTGAAACACAAGGCTATATTAAATAAATGACCACAGGTCAGGTACATACAGGAACACCATTAGTAAGTGTATAGCTAAAGCCTCCTCAGCAGAGGCTAGGCTTACACTGGAATCTGCAACCTTAATTATCTTCTACAACGATTAATTAGTTACCTTCCTCAGCAGTAGTCTCTGTCAAAACTGAGAAATTGACAGAAATAGTAAATGTACAGTAAATTATAGCCTAGCCTAAATTCTGTTGCAGCAGAACATGCAGGAATTTGTCCAAATGCAGCATTACTTATAATAGTTCCATTTAAAATACTTTTTTACTGTTATTCTTTGGAGAAACTAAGGCTGCAAATAAACAATTATTCTGTAGTGGATTATTAATGGGTCATGCTAATCCAAAGGTTCCCAAACCTGGTCCTTGACCATTTGGCTTGTTGTGAAACTACTGAAACCCAAAACCTTTGCTCACACTGCTGCAAAGTATTCCTGAAAATTTTAAATGAAATAAGTTTGCTGTCAGTGACGAAAGAGTACTAATGTCAATGCTCTATGAGTTGTTACTCTCATGCAAAGCCATTGTCTTAGTGAACTCATTTGTCTTCTTGCAAATGAATCTACCATAATTGATGAGGGCACAACATCAATAATTCAACCACACAGATTCCTGATCAGATTAATGATGGGGTCTAACCAACAGTCTGAACAATGTCCCCAGTGTTCGGGTTGACAAGTCTTGTTGTAGTAATTAGTTTATAGAAGTGAAATTTATTCTGGATTATGTTCCTTTTTTAAGGAAAATTAAAGCCTTCCAATGGATTAAATTCATCCATTTTGAGGGGTGTAACACAATCTAACACTATCTATATTTGATCAGTGTTACAAATATTTATATTTGTATCTGCCTTGATATTTAAACATTTTTAAAGACATTTCTTAAATATCAAACACTAGAAAAGAACAGAAATATTCATCCCATCACTGTCAGCATGTTTTATGAATTCTGATTCTGACAGTTCCTTATCCTCATCTTCAGGTTTTTCATTAGTCTACATATTGAGCTACATAACAGAACACGAGCTTGCACCCTCTATCTTGCAACCTGTAGTTTTTGTTGTGTCTTTGGAATGTCACTCCTTTATGCACAGGAGTTTTTGTGGATAAATAAAAAAATATATCATTATTTTAGAGAAACACATCTGTTGAAGCCAGAAATTGCATTTACCTCATCCTGGCATAATGAGCTGATGATGATCTTAAAAAATAATGTCATTTACTTATGAGTATTAAATATTGAGAAAAGTTGAGTCCACATTGCATAAGGTGAAGGTGATGTTCATATGTAATGCTGCTCTCTAATTATTTTCTCAATTATATGAAACAAAAACTGAGAAAATATATGAACACCTTTCCCATTGGGGTGAGATAAAGAGCTCAGTTCTATTGTAGTGCCTCTCTGATCGATAGCTCCTCATTTCCTTTGTGAATTGCCCATACTGCAAGAATCATGAGTATAGAAAAAAATGAAGCTCAGCTCAGCAAATAACTGGACTTTCTGATTGCAATTGCTTAAGACTGAGGGCAAAGGCAAGTATTAGTGCCGGTAGCTAAGGGTCAGCACAAAGAAAGTAGGTGTTAATTACTTATTGATCCAATTTAGCTGATGATTTCCTAAAATGTTCAGGTGGAAAGTGAAGTGTATGGGGAATAAAACCTTGTGTCTATAACGAGCACAAAAAGGGAAGAAGGAAAATCTACTGTAACCTCTTTTTAATAGCATAGCCTTGAGCAGCATGTTCAGTGCTGGTTTATTCTGCTGCCCTGCAGGCTTGCTGAGTTTTCTTCTATGGATCATCATAGTTAACTTAGGTTAACATAGGTTTCCTGGAATGTCCAGTGGTCTTATCCACTCTGCCGAGGGCCTTTATAATTAGATTTATCATACTAATCTGCTGATAGAAGAGACATACTTCTTTTTTATGTTGTTGGTGTTATGTCACATTATTCCCTGTCAGCCTTTGAATGAATTGTACCTCCTCTTTCTCCTATCCTATCATAAAATGTTAACCTAAATTATACTAAACTAGTTTCACTGCCTGTAGAAGTGTATAGTTAAAGTAAGAAAAACCGGTTTACTTCTGAGTTGGTTTGTGTGTGTGTATATTACAGATCCAGGCCACAGACAGGCCATAGGCTAGAAGGCAGGTTTCCTTCCAATTGCTATCCATCTCTTCCTGGCCAGATCGATGACATTAATGCCATTATCCGTCTGCAGCATGCCACCTAATCTTTTATTTAGCAACAGGGAGGTCTATGCTCGTTTATCACTCCCAATTTGTTACATTAGCTGCTAGTCAGTCCACTTTTCTGTTCCTCTCATTCTCACTGAAGAATGAATCTGGAATCTTCCTTGATCAATAAGTTATATACTATTTGAAAGACTGAGCTGTTAATAGTCATTTACATTTAATTCCTACTGGAATTATTCTTTATTTATTATTGTTTTGTTGAATGTATGTTGTTCTGTATTTTTGCCTGTTAACATTCTCATAAATAAAACTAATCTGATATATTCACCATGGGTATTCACCACATAAAAAATTGTCAGAACATGCTATCTTTATTACACTTTGCAGTGAAAATACCAAAAACCTAGACTTCTCTAACTGTGCAAAAAATAAGAAAGACAGGCATATTTGGATATAATAGTTATTATTAAACATACATTTAATTCCCTCTGTAAAACCAACGCAAAATCACAGTAATTAGGCTTCTATGCTACAAAAATGGCTCATGTACAGAAATGCACATGGAAATCTGGAGTAGCACATTAAATATATCTGGATTCACCCCAAAAAGGGCATATAAAGTTTAATCTCAGGCTTCATTTACGTACTGTATTTCCATTGAAAAATGGTGTTTATGCAAACTCATAATCAACATTATTATATTATAACTTGCACATGCACACACACACACACACACACACACACACACACACACACACACACACACACACACACACACACACACACACACACACAACACAAAACAAAACAAAACAAAACAAACATAACTTACCTCATCTTTTTAAACTTATGTCTAATTTCTGGACAATATGAAAGACAAACTAAAAAATGTATGAATGCCATTTCCATTGTGGAGTCTACTATTTCTGTTCATAAATGTTATACACATTTCAGAAATGCAACAGTTTAAACTTGTGTGTTACCACATCCAGAACTATACTTGCTTAATTTAAAGAGACATTTTAAACAATATAATAATAACATTCAATATCATGTTTAATTAGTGTCATGTGTGTGTGTGTGTGTGTGTGTGTGTGTGTGTGTGTGTGTGTGTGTGTTGAAGTTATAATAAAATAATGCTGATTATGAGTTTTCATAAACATCATTTTTCAATGGAAATACAGTACGTAAATGAAGCCTGAGATTAAACTTTATATGCCCTTTTTGGGGTGAATCCAGATATATTTAATGTGCTACTCCAGATTTCCATGTGTATTTCTGTACATGAGCCATTTTTGTAGCATAGAAGCCTAATTACTGTGATTTTGCGTTGGTTTTACAGAGGGAATTAAATAGTGTGTGTCTGCAGGCCTGAGAAGCGGAAATGTGCTGAATTAATATATATACATCTATATATATATATATATATATATATATATATATATATATTTTATATATATTCATTCAGTAGTGTGTGTGTGTGTGTGTGTGTGTGTGTGTGTGTGTAAGATAAAAGAGAGAGAAGACAAGAAGAGAAGGGAGAGTGATGGATGTCTGACCCTCAGGAGGATGAGCTGCATCAAGGTGATGTGGATCACTGCAGACCAGCCAAGTGGCCAGAGTCCCACAACTCAGCAACTCCACATTTTCAAACATACTATGTAGCCACAGCTTGAACATCACTCAATGATTATGAGGTGTGAACTCACTGCGACGGGACTTTGCCAGAAGCATGGTGAATGAAAAATAAAACATCTTTTAATATCAGTGTAAACCTGGAGGGTGCCTTTATTAATAGAACATTTTGTGAAAAGAGATTGCTTCAGCCATGCATGGTGTTCCTGCCAGTTGGCATGGATATCTCTAGCTGCTAGTGGGAACAGGTGAAGTGACGGTGCCAGGTGCTTGGGGAAATCATCCATTCTATGGTTAGCACACTTCATTGCATCTCAGGGACCAGTCTCTTTACAGGTGAGTCCTGATCTCTTTAGAGTTTTCTGTAATGAGGGTGCAAATGAACATTAGCTAGAGGCTAAAAGGCTTGCCTAATTCATATTTTGATGACTTGGAGTTGCATTATAGTCACAAGGAAACAGATTGTATTTATCCAACATTGTTTGCCACTTGCAGTCATATCAAGTCAAGTGGGATTTTTATTGTCATTCCACTATGTAGCTTGTATCTATGGTGCAACACAACAGTACAACAGATACAACATAACAATAGATACATATGACAATAAATACACAGGATTATGATAAAATACATAGACTAAAACTAGAGGTAGGGGCAGAGCTGGCATTCATTTCTATTCCACCCACATTACATCTAAATCCAACCACATCACATATCACAAATTTAATGCAGTGTCTCATGAGATCAGTTTTATTGTTATTGCTCAATCTTGCTTTCTGTGGTCATTAACTAAAAGATTCAGTTCCTGTACTATATATTTTTTTTCATATAACTAAATTACGTCTAGGTAAAATAAATTTTAATACGGTAACAAAACAACTCAATGAAAGCTGAAACCACAACCATACATATTTCCTTCACACACAAAAACAATTTATGTAGGGCATGTTGTATTTTTTCAGCAATGAATGCATGAAATTAATGGCAACACACAGGTTACAAATTAAGTTTCTGGTTTCAATGTTATGTTGCCCATTTAACAATGAAGGTTAATAAATCAGTGCAACAAATATTCAATATAATACATTTGTGTACCATTTTATAGTACTTATTACACTGCTAAATATTAATTTTTAAAATACACTTGTCTGGACAAGTTGGGTGGTCTGCATAAATTAATGATCCTGAAACTGAGTATGCAGTACAAAAGCTCCATATAACTTAATAGGTAGAGACTGTGCAGAGAGTGTGCAGTGTCTGTGAGGTTCCTTTTTGAGGGAACTTAACCCTGCGTCATGGCTTGGGCTATGGGAATGCTTCCACGAGACTGGTGACTGAAGCACGTGTGGAACCAGATAAATTCTACTGACTAACATGGGGTCAGGTGATGTAGCAGCACAAAACAGCAAGACCATAAAAGGAAATCTACATCATGGAATCCCTAGCTTATTTGTATTCAGGAAGCCATTTGTCTGTATGTTTAGATTGTTTGGCTATTTTGTGAATTGTCTGTCTATTTTGTGTCTTCTTCTTTTTTCAGTTTTTCCCTTCAGGGGTCCACCACAGCGAATCATCTCTCTCCACCTATCCCTATCTTCTGCATCCTCAACACTTGCACCCACTAGCTTCATATCCTCATTTACTACATTCAAATACCTCCTTTTTGGCCTTCCTCTTTGCATCCTGCCTGGCAGCTCCATGTCTAACATTCTCCTACCAATATACTCACTCTCCCTCCTCTGAACATGTCCAAACCATCTTAGTCTGGCCTCCCTAACTTTGTCCCCCAAACCTCCAACATGAGCTGTCCCTCAGATTAACTCATTCCTAATCCTGTCCAACCGTGTCACTCTCAAAGAGAACCTCAACATCTTCAGATCTGCTACCTCTAGCTTTGACTCCTGTCTCTTCCTCAGTGACACTCTCTCTAAACCATTCAGCATAGCCAGTCTCACCACTGTCTTGTACACCTTTCCCTTGATTCTCGCTGATATTTTTCTATCACACAGAGCTCCTGACACCTTTCTCCACCCATTCCAACCTGCCTGCACTCGCTTCTTTACCTCTTTCCCACACTCAACAATACTCTGAACTGTTGACCTGAAGTACTTATACTCCTTTACCTTCTTCACCTCTTCACCCTGTAATCTTACTGTTCCACTTCCCTCCCTTTCATTCACACACATGTACTCAGTCTTACTATGACTGACTTTCATTCCTCTTCTCTTCAGTACAAACTTCCACCTCTCCAGGTTTTCATCCACCTGCTCCCTGCTCTCACTACATATCACAATGTCATCTGCAAACATCATTGTGCAAGGAGACTCCTGTCTGACCTCCTCAGAAAACTGGTGCATTACCACAGGAAACAGGAAGGGGCTCAGAGCCGATCTCTGATGCAGTCCCACCTCCAATTTGAACTCCTCTGTATGACCTACAGCACACCTCACCACTGTCCTGCTCCTCTCATACATGTCCTGCACCACTCTGACATACTTCTCTGCTAGGCCTGACTTCCTCTTACAGTGCCACAGCTCTTCTCTTGGCACCCTGTCACCGCTTTCTCCAAGTCTACAAACACACAGTGCAACTCCCTCTGACTATCCCTATACTTCTCCATCAAAATCAATATACTTCTCAGAGCCAAAAATTGCATCTGTTGTGCTCTTTCTGGGCATGAAGCCATACTGATGCTCACAAATTTCCACTACCTTCCTTAGCCTAACTTTCACTACTCTTTCCCATAGCTTCATTGTATGGCTCATCAACTTTATCCCCCTATAGTTGCTGCAACTCTGCATGTCACCCTTATTCTTAAAGATCGGCACTAATACACTTCTTCTCCATTCATCAGGCATCTTCTCACTCTCTAAAAAACTTTTAAACAAACTAGCTAAAAATTCCACGGCTGCCTCTCCCAGACACTTCCAGACCTCTGCCGGGATGCCAACTGCCTTTTCACTTTTCATCCTCTTCAAAGCCTTCCTGACTTCATCCTTTCTAATCTTATCTACTTTCTGTTCCACAGAGTTCACCCCCTCTATTCTTTTTTCCCTCTCATTTTCCTCATTCATCAGGTCTTCAAAGTATTCCTTACATCTCCTCTGTACACACTCTTCACTTGTGAGCACCCTTCCATCTCTATCCTTAATAACTCTAACTTGCTGCACATCCTTCCCATCTCGATCCCTCTGCCTAACTAACCTGTACAAGTCCTTCTGTCCTTCTCTAGTGTCTAACCTAGTGTACATCTCATCATATGCCTTCTGCTTGGCCTTAGACACCTCCCTCCTCACTCTGCACTGTAACTCCTTGTATTCCTGTCTATTCTCTTCGGTCCATGTCCCACTTCTTGGCTAACCTCTTCCTTTGAATACTATCCTGAACATTCCACCACCAAGTCTCCTTATCTTCTTTCCTCCTTCCAGATGACACACCCAGCACCTTTCTTCCTGCCACCCTGATCACTTCTACTGTAGTTTCTCAGTAATCTGGCAACACTACCTGACCACCCAGAGCCTGCTTCAATTTCTTTCTAAATTCCTCACAACATTCCTCCTTTTTCAGCTTCCACCACTTGGTTTTCTTGTCTATCTCTATCTTTGACCTCTTCTTCTTACAGACTATCAAAGTCATCCTACACACCACCATCCTATGCTGTCTGGCTACACTCTCTCCTACTACCACTTTACAGTCACTAATCTCTTTCATATTGCCTCTTCTACATAGGATGTAGTCTACCTGTGTGCCCCTATCTCCACTTTTGTAAGTCACTCTATGCTCCTCCCTCTTCTGAAAATAAGTGTTAACCACAGCCATGTCCATCCTCTTAACAAAGTTCATTACCACCTGTCCTTCAAGATTCCTTTTCTTAACTCTAAACTTTCCCATAACCTCCTCATTACCTGTGTTCCCCTCACCAACATGTCCATTAAAATCTGCTTCTAACACCACTCTCTCACCTGTGGGAATACTCTCTATTACTTCATCTATTTCACTCCAGAATCTCTCTATCTCTTCTAACTCATAACCTACCTATGGCGCATAACCACTAACAACATTCACCATCACCCCTTCAGTCTCTAACTTCAGACTCATCACCCTGTCTGACACTCTCTTCACCTCCAGAACATTCCTCACAAACTCCTCCTTCAGGACCACACCTACCCCATTTCTCTTAATATCCATACCATAATAAAACAGCTTGAATCCTGCTCTTATACTATGAGCCATGAAACCCTTCCACCTGGTCTCCTGTACACACAGTATATCTACCTTCCTTCTCTCCATCATATCAGCCAGCTCTCTACCTTTATCTGTCATAGTACCAACATCCAGAGTTCCTATTCTCAGTCCTACACTTTTACCTTTCCTCTGTCTCTGTTCGCACTCTCCTCCCTCCTCTACTTCTTCAACCAACAGTAGCCCAATTTCCACTGGCACCCTGTAGGCCAATGGTGCCGATGTTGGTTGTTGTTAACCCTGGCCTCAACCGATCTGGTATGAAATTCAGAGTACTGATCATTCGCATGATTAAATTTGGCAATATTTTACGCCAGATGCCCTTCCTGATGCAACCCTCTCTATTTATCTGGGCTTGGGACTGGCACAGAAGTCACTGGACTGTGACCCCCATGGCTAGATTGTCTGTCTATTTTGTGTAATTCCTCAATAAAATGGCTAGCAAACAGTTCAAAAGATGTGTGCTGCCATATATCTTTTGCAGAAATGAGCAGAGCACACTCTGTCAGTCCTCAAGAGGGCTGACTGTGTTCACTGTGAGTGTTTCTCAATGAAAAAGCTGTAGTCCCACTCGGAAAAATCAAGGTGAGTCAGGCATCTACACCTTGTGAATTGGGTCCCACATCTGCCAGGCTGGTACAGCAGCTCTGATCATGGGGTTTGCAGGTTGAGTTGGAGAAGGTGGAGCCTGAGGTATAGCTTCTCTTGCCCTTTCCTCTAACACTGAGGATCCCGTTCCGGATTTAGGTGCTTGTTTTGTGATCTTTTCTGATTCAAACAAGGATGCAATGCAATCTGTATCTGGCTCTCAGGAGTTAGATGTGAGTATGTATGCAGGTGCACATGCAGAGAAGCTCCCTTGATATGGCTATCACAGAAAGGCATCTGTGGCTCAACTTTACAGGGATAAAGCAGAAGGATAAAGCCTTCTTCACTTCCTGGCTTGTTCAGCAATGTAGTTAGCACTATCTTTGACAGAAATCAGGAGGCTAAGTGGCAGCTGGCAGTGTTCAAAGAAGTGATTCCTTTTGCTGCATCTAGTAACTGGTGGCTTACACCCTTTGGCTATCCCTGGCCAAAGCCTAGCTCCCACAGGGAGGAGCAGAAGGCTAGTGTGGCTGCTCATGCCTGCCTTTGGAAAGTTAGAAGGACCAGGTAGCATAGACAAATAAGCCATCTAAGTTGAGATTTAACCTGAGGACCATGACCTTGGTGTAAAGGCCACTCCACTAGGAGTTGTAAAGCAACACCGGAGGCGGAAGAGCTAGGAAACATTAACAGAGTTTATTCAAACAAACCAAATCGGCAGGCAGGTAATCAGAAACAGGGGCGAGCGAAAGGAAGTAAAAACTGGAAAAGCAAACAAGCATGCAAACAAAACAGAAAGCACAAAACCAAACTCATAGAAATCCAACAAACAAAGCAAGTGGTTATACACAGAAAACAGTAAACAAGAATGCAAGGCAAAAGGCTTGGTATGTCATGTAGGAACGATACTTCGGATTTAAAAGTAACGTGCACTCTGTTTAAATGTTCGATAAACCCGGAAGCATTCCTTTGTGGGTTGCGCTAAAACTCGAGCGAGGACCAGTGGAGATGGTTGCCTGATGTTTGTGTTGTGGCAGGATGGTCCTCATTGCACACATTCATCATGTTTTACAGTTTGGACTCAATCCCAGGATACCAGGTTCTTCAGGGTTGATCTGTTTTAGCAATTGTCTGTATGAGTGTGACACAGCCTTGTTCTTGTACAAGCATTGTTCTTGTACAGATCATGTGACAATGATTCTGTGGGATGCTATGGCTTTCCTTGTTTCTTTTTCCTGTTAGGACTTTGAGCATTGCTCATATTTCTTTTTGAGAGTGTTATTAAAAACCCAACATCTGTATTATTGCTTGTTTCATCCCCACATGTACTCCTGTCTGCCTTTACCTAAAGTCAACAAGGCAGTTTTTTTGTTGGTGAAGGACATTGTGATTTAGAGAGGTGTAAAGCAAGTAGTTTAATGCCAGATAGAGATCTCTATAGACACTGCAAAACTGCAGTGCTCATCCACATCAGTCAGCAATGGGTATTTGCAGGAATGGAATTGTGCTATTTGGATGATGGACATTTGCCACAGAGATAAGATGTCTATTAATGTCTATTAAATGTGTATATTAAACGTGTTCAACATTATGCATTAAACCTAGCATACTCTAAATGTTTAGTTGACATGTCAAACATGCAATAAGTGTTAATCTTTTAACTTTTAATCATGTATGCAACATTGCCAGCTGGGGTGAATTCTCCCAACTTGTTTCCAGTTGTCCTGAGATAGGCTCTGAATCTAAAAAACACCCAATGCATTAAAGATATTTATGATGTGGCAGAGATCCAGCATGGGTAGCTTGTCTGTACTAACACCTATTTAAACTTTCCTATCTCTCAGCTCAGTTAAGTCTTGCATTGCCTTGAGCATGTGAGCATGATTTTTTCTGTTGTCAATGTAGCTTACCTGTGTGTGTGTGTGTGTGTGTGTGTGTGTGTGTGTGTGTGTGTGTGTGTGTGTGTGTGTGTGTGTGTGTTTGATTTTAAACTAGGGAAACATTCTTATGACAATGCTTATAATAATGAAAAAATTTATTTTTCTTAATTAAATTAAGTTTTTTTTTTTTAAGATTGCCAGTACTGTCTGATATAAACATCGATAAATTGCTAAAGGTGCTGCAAATATTTGTAAGTTCATAAAACTCAGTTTATAAATTCTAAATATTCATTTTTCAACTGACATATATAACCATGCAAAAATACCTGAAATATACATACTGTTCTTGTCACACTATAAACAAAACCATTTCAATTATGCATGCTGTTTATGAAGTAGCTTGCAGTCAGGAACACCCCAGGCCTGCTTTGTTTTGCTCTGAAGGCTATGGCACCTTTTTCTTGCATTTTTTTCAATATGATGGAAAGAAAACATCATACTTTTTCTTTTATACAGCACTCAATATGTTTACATTTACATTTCTGGCATTTGGCAGACGTTCTTATCCAGAGCGACATACAAGAGGACTTTGAAGTCTCTATTAGGGAATACATTAACACTGGTTCAATAGGTCACAGACTTAGGATACCATCAGCCTAAATTCTGATTTTTTTTTTAAATCTACATACAACATACAACAATACATAAAACAAACACGGAAAAGTATTGCAAAAAAGTATATGTTGTGCAAAGTGATAATATTTATCATACAACTCTCTTTTTTCAATTCAATTCAATTCAATTTAATTTTATTTGTATAGCGCTTTTAACAAAGAGCATTGTCTCAAAGCAGCTTTACAGAACATAAGAAACAATGAACATACAAACAGACAGTCCTAGATGTTAGACAAACTTTTCCCTAGTGAGCAAGCCTGAGGTGACTCAGGCGACTGTGGCAAAGAAAAACTCCCTTAGATGGTATTAGGAAGAAACCTTGAGAGGAACCAGACTCAAAAGGGAACCCATCCTCATCTGGGTGACACCGGAGAGTGTGATATGAACAATGTCCTTCCTGCATTAGTTGTGTGATGCAGATACAGCAAGTGTAGAATGTGTAAAATGTCAACATAGGGTTGGCAGTGCTGCTTTGAATACTCCAGTCCTCAGAAAGCAGAACCCAGCTGGAGCTGGTCCATCTCTGGATGCCACAGGACCTGGCACAATCTCTGTGGGTCTCAGGGGTGGGTAGAAGAAGGGAAACAAATGGAAAGGAATTAGCGTAGCTGCTATTCATAATATTAACAGGCACTAACTGTAGCTTGTTTATTGAAGATGCAGGACAACCACCTAGTAATGCATTACAATAGTCCAGTCTGGAGGTCATGAATGCGTGAATTAGCTGTTCTGCATCAGATACAGATAAAATGTTCCCAAGCTTGGCAATATTTCTGAGGTGGAAGAAGGCTATTTTTGTAAAATCAGAAATATGTTTTTCAAAGGACAAATTGCTGTCTAATATTAAACCCAGGTCTTTCACTGTAGAGCTAGTAGTAATAGAACATCCTTCTAAATGCAAGTTGAATTGTGAAAGCTTCTGTGTACTGGTTTTTGGACCAATCAGTAATATCTCCATCTTATCAGGATTTAGTAATAGAAAATTATCAGTCATCCAATCTTTAATATCTTTAACACACTCTGTTAATCTAGACAGTTTAGATATTTCATCTGGTTTTGATGAGATATATAACTGTGTATCGTCAGCGTAACAATGGAAACTAATCCCATGTCTTCTAATGATGTTGCAAGGGAAGCATGTATAGTGAGAAAAGCAGAGGTCCTAAAACTGATCCTTGTGGGACCCCATATTTCACTGGCATTACACTGGACAGTTCTCCATTTAAATCTACAAAATGGTATCGATCAGACAGGTAGAATCTAAACCATTTTAATGCCTGCCCCTGAATACCTATGTGATTTTGTAAGTGGTCTACGAGAATGTTATGATCTATAGTGTCGAATGCAGCACTAAGATCAAGTAAGACTAATATTGAGATGCAGCCTTTGTCCGAAGCTAAAAACAAGTCATTTGTGATTTTTACTAGTGCAGATTCTGTACTATGATGGGGCCTGAAACCTGACTGAAATTCTTCAAGGATAAAGTTTTCCTGTAAGATGGAGCATAATTGAGTAGACACAACCTTTTCTAATATTTTAGATATAAAAGGAAGGTTTGAAATCGGTCTGTAATTTGATAAGTCATTAGGGTCTAGTTTAGGTTTCTTAAGAAGAGGCTTAATAACTGCTAACTTGATAGGTTTAGTGACTTGACCTAAATATAACGAGAAATTAATAATGTTGAGGAGAGGCTCTCCAGCTGTGTGTATCACTTCATTCAGTAATCTAGTTGGAACTGGATTTAACAAACATGTTGTTGAATTAGCCGTGGTGATAAGTTTATACAGCTCTTCCTTCCCTATACCTGTAAAGCATTGTAGCTTTAAATGTGGAGCTTTAGGTTGGACTAGATCACCGGATGCTGTCAAAGGTTGAACATCAATTATTTTGTTCCTGATACTATCGATTTTGTCGGTGAAGAAGTTCATAAAGTCCTCACTACTAAACTGTGATGGACTACTCTCTTCAGATATCTGATGTTTTGTTAGTCTAGCCACTGTACTAAATAAGAATCTGGGATTGTTTTGGTTTATTTCTATCAGTTTGCTCAAATGCTCAGCCCTAGCAGCTTTTAGAGCCTGTCTATAGCTGGACATACTGTCTTTATATGCAATTCTGAAAACTTCTAATTTAGTTTTTCTCCATTTTCGCTCGAGGTTACGGGTTGCTCTCTTTAGGGCGTGAGTATGACTATTGTACCATGGTGCAGATGTTTTATCTCTTACCTTTTTTAATCAGATGGGGGCAACAGTATCTAGTGTGCTGGAGAAAATAGTGCCTATACTGTTAGTTAATTCATCTAGGTCATCTGCATTTAGGGGTCTGCTGAGAAGCTGAGACAGATCCAGTAGATTATTTGTGAATTTGTCTTTAGTGGTCGGGATAATAGTTCTACCGAATCGATAACATGGAGAGACATGTCTAATATGTTCTACAGGTAGAGTGTACACTAAGAGGTGATGGTCTGTGATATCATCACTTTGAGGTAAAATATCTATATCAGTGACATCTGTTCCATGTGATATAATTAAATCTAGCGTATGGTTAAAACGATGAGTTGGTCTAGTAATGTTTTATTTAACCCCAAAAGAATTTAATAAATCCATAAATGCGAGTCCTAAGGCATCATTGGAATCATCTACATGAATGTTAAAGTCTCCTACAATCAACACCTTGTCAAAATGAATCAATAGGTCTGAGAGTAAATGTGCAAACTCTTTAAGAAAATCAGCGTAGGGCCCTGGGGGTCTATATACAGTGGCCAGCGCAAGATATAGTAGAGATTTTTTATTTTTGTCTGTGAGTGTAACATTAACGACAAGCACTTCGAATGAGTTAAACCTGGTTACTGTTTTCTGAGTAATGGTAAGAGAGTTGCTGTAAATAGTTGCAACACCACCTCCACGACCAGTCAGACAGGGCTCATGCTTATAGCAAAATCCTGACGGAGTAGACTCATTCAGACTAATGAATTCATTTGGCCTAAGCCAGGTTTCAGTAAGGCAGAGTGTATCAAAACTATAAACTGAGATCATTTCATTAACAATAAGTGCTTTCTGTGCAAGGGATCTAATGTTGAGAAGCCCAAACTTTAGGAATTGTTTTTCTTTAATTATTTGGCATTTTTCAGGTATAACTGGGATTAGATTATTTCGAGGGCTATTAATGAATTTATTTTTTGATCTCACTATTCGGGGAACAGACACAGTTTCTATAGGATGAGCTATGTGTGCACTTGTATCAATCTGGTGAGCTGAACAGTATCTATCATAATTGTAATCTGAGTTATGGCTTACCAGTCAGATGGTGCGTAGTGTCCTGGAGATGTCGTCTGAGAGGACTGCTGCTCTAACTCTGCTTGGGTGCAGGCCATCAGGACGGTAGAGCCTAGGATGCTCCCAGAAAAAATTCCAGTTATCAACAAAGGTGTTACGGGGGGCAAGTGCCCCCGATGGACCACTAGGGGGCCTTCAGCAGGGGTTGCTTATTCTGCCATGTGTTTATTTTAGCCACGCCTATCCCTAATATGTGCCCGCCGTTGTTCACCTGTTCCTAATGTGTCTTAATCATGTTCCTTATTTATAGTGGCCGTCTGTCTGCGTTAGGTTGCTAATGCTTGTGTAATGTCTGTGTGGATCTATGTTTCTTTTGTTTAATAAACCCCTGTCTGCTGTCTATCTCCGCGTTGGGTCTGATTCCTCTACACCGGCACGACCAGCGTGCTTCAGAAAGCTCAGCGTTTGTGACAAAAGGGTAATTTCTGATCTTGACACCATGACTGTAACCATTCATTAAAAGCAAATAGTCTACTGAACCTCTTGATTCCTCGCTGGAACGTGGGAAGTGGTCCTGACACGATGATCCTTGTCGTGTGTGATGTGGTGTGTACCTTCTCCACCAGGCTCCTGAAGTCCTTCTTCAGGATTTTCTTTTTCTTTTAAAGATACTCACCACATGCAGACAAAAATATATGTTATGAATAGGTCACAGTCTGAACATTTAATTTGCTCATCATGTTAAACTTTACTGGGACGCTTCTATTGCTACCAGTGTTTCCTGGTTTCTGAGTGTGCTAAAAAATTTTCTTATTGCCTTTGTTTCCCCATCTTACCTATCTATGCCTGAAATCTTAATTGTTTGGTCCTGGTTCAGAGAACCAGGTTACTTATCCTGGATGTATCTGATTTTCTGAATTTCTATGTAATTTTTATTTAATTTTCTTAATTATAGTGTCAATGTAAGTCAAATTCTGTTAGTCCTTGTGAAATTTTAGGTATTACATTTTACTTCACTAACATGTGATTTACATACACTTTGTAATGAGTGTAATTAAACACTCATTAAGATAAATAAATAGATCTAAAAAAAATAAAGATTTTTTTTGTTAGATTTATTTTATTGTATGTAAAAATGTGCAAGCGGTTGAAGATTAAACGAACACTTTTCAACCATTAGGACATATCTAAAAGGGCAAAATTTAACCATGTAAACTTTTAAAATAATGTATATATATATATATATATATATATATATATATATATATATATATATATATATATATATATATATATATATATATATATATATATTATATATTTATTTTATTTTTTCATAAATGTTGTGGTGCCCCATCCAGGGTGTATTCCCATTTCATCCCTAGTCTTCCCAAAATAGGTTCCAGAGCCATACTGGTTAAGTGTAAAGGGTTAAGGGATAACATGTGACATATGCAACATTTTGAAACAGGGGCAAACACCCAATTGTTTATGATTTGTGGCTTTAGAAGCACTGACCTATTTGCTTGAGTGAAGGCTAGTGCATTTCTTAGCCTTGTAAGCGGGGGTCTTTGTGTAGAAAAGCAAATATGTTGCTATCCTCCCACTGCCTTCATTCACTCAAGCTTTAAATGTTCCAACTACATCAAAAACCAATAATCAGAGCATTTTCTAAATGCTTTCATTTGCATGCCTCACTCACCATTTGCATAAAAGCTTCTGGCATTCCCCATTTTATGAAAATAATTCCTGAAGGCTTGTCTGGACTGTTACATGCTGCAGCACACACAGATACACAAGTCATTATTCTGTAGCCACCTGTCAAATCATGAACTACAGTAAATAATGTATTAATTTAGACCAGTCAGATTCTAGACTGTCCATGATCAGTCTATGCAAATCACAATAGTTGGGGTCACTCACTAAGTCTCCAAAAACACACAAACTTGAACATAAACCCATTCTCAAACTTGAGTGGACGGAGATAAAAAAGGCTTTATACTCAGAGTTCATTAAGCAACTAAGTAATTATACAATACATTATACCATATAAAGTGATCAAACATTGCATAAACATCAAAAAAGTGAAGCTGGAGTCCATGCATGCTTCACTAGGCCTGACAGGCCTATAAAATATAGGCCTATATAAAATATCCATTAGATTTTCAAATAAAGTAAAACTGGCAAGAATGATCAAGTTCCAGCATACTTAGTCACACATATAATCCTCATCTGCATATGTTGTATGTTGATGTTAGTATTAGCTAATGAGAACTGGAAGCAGCAACAAAGACTGTATTATTGGAGCTTTATTGGATTACTTTACACCACAGCTCCATCACTTTGCTCTGATGGTAGGAGCCTCTGGGATGTGATTCATTATCAGGAATTTGAAGTTAGACAGAAGCTGGGCTCTCTTGGACTCCAAATATAATAAAGCAGTAAAAAGAAACAAATCACTTTATACGCATCTTCTACAGTACGCAAATTTAGAGAGAAGAAAAGACAGATTTAGCGCACAATAGAGAAAGAATGAAAGACTAGAAAATAAGAGGCAGAAGGAGTGGGCAAGAGAGCAAATGGGAAAATATAATCAGGAGTGAGAAAATGATAGTTTAATTGAGAGAGCAATAGGGGGAGGACAAGGATGAATAAAAGAATGAGAGAGAGAGAGAGAGAGAGAGAGAGAGAGAGAGAGAGAGAGAGAGAGAGAGAGAGAAAAACTGAGCAACAAACTGATTAATGGAGAGATATGAAGATAATAGAATAAAGGAAACAAGAGATACACTTAGGAAACATGGCAGAAAAGGACATAGGATGGAAAGAAGGATGAAAAAAGAGTGAATGTGTATAAGAAGGACATGAGAAAGAAAATGGAGGAGAAATGGTGAAGGAAAAATTTAATGAGTCACTGTTGACATGGTTATTGGAAATAATAATACTTTACAACATGATGTTCTTGAACTGCTTTTGATTTTACTGGCTTATTCTACTCCATGAAAAATAAACTAGCACATAAACACAAACATACATAAACACAAAGACAGTATATATGGAATGGTTTGAGGTAGAAAGTGAATGAAATACTAAAGTTTGTAGCGATATATACAATTTCTTAGGCCATGATTGAAAAAAAAAAAAACACCATTCATTAATTCAACTCTTGTAGTGTTTCTTAAATGGTCTGAGCACTTGAGTGAACTGGTCACCACACCTAAACTGATCAAAAGTGCTCGACATACAGTATTTTTACTTTTACTTTGAATAATGAAGGTTGTAGTGGGGGGCAGATCTTTCTCCTAAAGAGTCCCACAGTTTTTGTAACATCTTTGCATTTAGTGTTCATGACTCATACGCAGTCTCACTGTTTAGGTTGAATCCATGCTGAAAATATATTTGTTTCATCAAACCTTTTGTTAATAGATTTTTAGGCAAAGCTGCAGTGACCTATAAGAGTTATTTGCTTTTGTGTGTTTAACTAATATACTTAAGTGAGGACTAGAGTATGTAAAGCATTTTTTGTTGTCTAATTTTGTGTGAAGCTACCGAATGTTATATGATATTATATTGTAACAACTCACTTTCAGCAAGCTAGTTAGGATCCATTAGCAAAGTGAATCCGAAATCCCAAATCGTAAAGCTGCAGTGGCCTATAGGAGTCATTTGCTTTTGTGTGTTTAACTAATATACTTAAATGAGGATTAGATTATCCTAGAATCGTAAACCTTTAAACCAACCGGTTGACCTGACTGACAATTTTGAAAGGGCCAATGAAACAGGGGCTCAGTTTTTGACACGGCAATTTCAGCTTCAGGTTCTGAATCGACAGCCAGACCCGCTGACCCACTTGGAACCTGGGGTGTGGGTGTCTATGGCAGTCTGCCTGGTTACGCTGGCATCCGATGGCCCTCTGAAACCGAATGTGAGCACTCTCCCAGACCTCTTGGCTGCGGCGAATCCAGTCATTCACGGCCGGCAAATCTGATGGTTCACCTGACCACGGGAACAGGGGCGGTTGATAGCCCAAGATACACTAAAAAGGAGTAAGCCCCGTTGATGAATGTGTGAGGGAGTTCTGCGCAAACCAAACAGCAGGCCTTGGAAAACCGATCTATCGCTACCAACACTGTGTTATACCCTCCTGAATCTGGAAGATCCGTGACAAAGTCTACTGCTACATGGGACTAGGGACACCAAGGAACAGGCAGCGGCTCCAAGAGTCCTGCAGGGAGCTGGCGGCTAGTTCTGGACTGGCACTAGTCACGCATGTCTTCACATACTCTGTCATGTCCTGGGACAGGGCTGGCCACCAGAACCGGTTCTGTATCAAGGCTATGGTGCGTCGAATGCCCGGATAGCCTGAACTGGGTCCACCCACTGGATCGCTTGGGGGCATACTGATGTGGGCACGTAGAGCTTGTCAGCCAGGCAGGTGGTTGGAGGGAGCTGGTTACTCTGCACCTGCTGAATTTCCTCTACGATATTCCATCTAACTGGGGCAAGCACAACCGCAGTGGGTAGTATATGTTCAGGTGAACTTGGAGGGTTGTGCCGCCATGATAAGTCATCCACCTTACCATTCTTTGACCCTGGCCGATACGCGACTGAGAATTGGAACCTAGTAAAGAATAAGGCCCACCTAGCTCGGAGCGGGTTCAGCTGTTGGGCATCACGGAGGTATTCCAAGTTTCTGTGATCAGTGAGTACCTGAAACAGATCCCGAGCCCCCTCTAGCCAGTGGCGCCACTCCTCCAGCGCCATCTTGATTGAGAGTAACTCCTGGTTTCCCACATCATAATAACTTCCTAGAAAAGAATGCAAGGAGGTAAGTCCTCCCTGGATTCCCATGCTGCTGGGAGAGGATGGCACTGATTCCGCAGCTGGAGGTGTCCACCTCCATGATAAACGGGCGATAGGGGTCATGATGCCATAAGATGGATGCAGTGGAAAAGCTCCTCTTTAATAGTGAAAAAGCCATTCATGCCTGTTCGGACCATTTTAGTCATTTCGGTTTGCCCCTCAGGAGGTCAATGGATTACCGATGCTGCTGTAATGCCAGATAAACCGACGGTAGAAGTTAGTGAACCCCAGGAACCAGTGTAACTCTTTAATAATCATTGGTTCTGGCCAATCCGTCACCACCCTCACCTTACAAGTGTCCATTTCCACCCCTTCTGTGAAATTACATAGCCCAAGAACATAACTGTATCTTGGTGAAATTCACATTTCTCAGCTTTCATGAACAATTGATGCTGCAGTAGCCGGGTCAACAACGTTTTAACATGTTTAACATGGTCGTCATAGGAGGTCAAGTAAATTAATATATCATCTATTTAAGCTTTGATATTGCGTGTAATCATGTACTTGAGAACCTTGTTAATGAAGGATTGGAATACTGCCGTGGTGTTTGTGAGTCCATATGGCATGACGAGGTACTTGTAGTGCCCCTTAATGGTGTGAAAGGCGGTCTTCCCCTCATGACCCTTATGGATCCGCACCAAATTGTAGGAGCTGCACAAGTGCAGCTTGGTAAACATCCGGGCCTCTCATAGCTGCTCTAGCGCTGCCAGGACCAGGCAGCGGGTAGGGGTAGCAAACTGTGATAGCATTAAGTCCCCTGTAGTCAATGCATGGTTGAAGACTGCCATCTTTCTTTTCTATGAAGATGTAGATGTAGAGGTCAGATGTAGTCTGCGACTAGGTCTTCTTCAATGTACTTGTCCATGACCTGGGATTCGGGCAGCGAGAGGGGGTATACTTTGCATTTAGGACAGTGTTGGCAGGAGCTGTGTGGCTCTTTTCTTGCTAAACTCCTTTCATAGCACCTGGTAATCCCTGGAGATGTTGACAACGTCGGCAGTGCTTGGGCTCTTGATGGACGTGGCAAGGCACGGTCGCGTGAGCACACTCCTTAAGCAGTGAGCCATGCAAAAAGTTGACCAACAGGTCAGCTCCCATTTCTTCCAGTCAATTTAGTGCTGGAGCCATGGGAACCCTAAGATGAGGGGGTTCTTTAGGGAAGTGATTATGAAGAATAGGATCTCTTCAAAGTGTAGACTGCTGACTTGGAGAATGAGAGGGATGGTCAGTCAAGTGATGAGGCCCTTGCCGATCGGTTGATTATCGACGGCCATCACTGAGTCAAGTGGGAAGGTGAAGCTCCTCTACAAGGTGGTGGTCGATCAGGTTGATGGCCGCACTGCAGTCAGCTAGGGCTGAAAACAGAAGAGATCCCCAATCATGGTGTAGTGTCATCGATAGCGAAATACAAGAAGGCATTTCACACACCTGGGGTTTTGCAGGCCTTTCGGGACATGTCGTGAACTGATGACCCGATCTCCCACATCACATACGCTATCATCTGCTGAAGGTGGGCATACTCTGCTGGATCCAGAAGGCGAAGTATTCTGTAACGACTCACCGGCAGCAAACTTGTTAGGATCTATTAGCAGAGTGAGTCCAAAGTCCCAAATCGTAAACCATTAAACCAATTGTAAATCCAGTAACCGAGTAAATCCACACAACAGCGTCAGTCCGAAACACAAATCCAAAACTGTAAATCCAAACATGGGTAAATCCAACACAATGAATGAACAGAACGCCTTGGTATCTCTCTAGGAGTAATGATACCTTGCATTGTGGCGTGGTTTGCACACCAGTTAAATCCCGGAAGTATTCCTCTCGGTGGTGGAACTAAAACTCGGGTGAGGGCTACCTCTGGCGGCCGTATTGTTGCCCAGTTAAAAAGTTGTTGAGACAGCTAGTGAGTAATGGGAGGTGGTGATATATTTTTGTATTTAAAACCATAACATACAGTATATCAGGAAGGACTGAATTATATGATCTGTGTCTTTTTTCAGTTTTTTTAAATTATGGACAACAAAATACACTAACTGGTTAAATATAAGACATGCTCTTTTATGTGATACTTAATAATTGTCACTTTAATGTGCACAATAAACTTATTTTATTTTTAGAACACATCTGTAATACTGAATAATTAATAAGTGTAGTAATAATTAACAGCAGTTGTATCCATCTTAGATTCAGTAGGTGTTAGTCAAAATGTAATAGGACCCACTCATAATGCAGGTCACACTCTGGATCGTATTCTAACATATGGCTTAAATATAGAAAACAGTTACTCTTCCACAGTCGGAAGCTATCTCAGATCACTATCTTGTTTCATTTAAAATGCATCTTAGACATGAGATGCGCAATTTGCCATGTCTCTGTATTAAGCGTACATTTACATCTGCTACTGCAGAGAGATTTACCAATAGTCTCCCAGAATAATCACGCATGATTGGTTCACCGTCTGACCCCACAGAACTTGATCAGGCGACTGATTACCTGGAGTCGGTGTTTCGCAACATGCTAGATAATGTAGCTTCCCTTAAAAGGAAAATAATTAAAGAGAAGAAACTAGCACCCTGGTACAATGACCACACACAAGCTTTAAAACAATCAGCTAGGAAACTAAAATGCAAATGGCGTCAAACTAAATTGGCAGTATTTCAGTTAGCGTGGAAGGAAAGCCTTCGGAGCTGCAAAAATTCTCTTAGTACTGCCAGAACAGCATAGCTTTCTGCCCTAATAGAAGATAACAAAAAAAATCCTAAATTTTTATTTAGTACTGTAGCAAAACTAACTAGAAAACCCTGATTAAAAAACCGGACCTTGACCCTTGTCAGCTGTCCAACTATAGGCCAATATCAAACCTGCTCTTTATCTCCAAGATCCTAGTAAAGGCTGTAGCACATCAGCTATGTTCATACCTACATAGGAATAACATTCATGAAATGTATCAGTCAGGATTTAGAGCTCATCATAGCACAGAGAAAGCACTGGTTAAAATGGTAAATGACCTGTTACTGGCTTCTGATCAGAGTTGTGTTTCCCTACTGGTGTTACTCGATCTAAGTGCAGCTTTTGTCACCATTGACCACACTACTCTACTTGATTGGCTAGAACATGTTGTTGGTGTTAAAGGAAAAGCCCTCTCCTAGCTAAAGGTCTTATTTGACGGATCGTTATCAGTTTGTAGATCTAAATGGTGACTTCTCTATGCATACTAAGGTTATGTTCGGAGTTCCGCAAGGTTCTGTCTTAGGCCCACTGCTTTTCTCCTTATATATAATGCTACCCCTTGGTGAAATTATTCTTATACATGGTATCAGCTTTCACTGTTATGCAGATGACTCACAGTTATATGTTTCAGCTAAGTCAGATGAGATACACCAGCTTATTAAGATTGAAGAATGTGTAAAGGACATTAGACAGCGGGTGCTTACTAATTTCCTCCTGCTTAACTCTGACAAGACAGATGTGCTTGTACTAGGACCACATGCAGTTAGAAGTAAGCTTTCTGATTACAGAATAACTGTGGATGGTCTTTTTTGTTTCATCATGTCCAGCAGTAAAAGATCTTGGTGTGATTATTGACTCTTGTCTTTCATTTGAAGCTCATGTAGATAATATCACTACTGTAGACTTCTTCCATCTTAGAAATAATGCTAAGATAAGAAATATGATGTCACTTCATGATGCAGAAAAACTAGTTCATGATTATTATAATGCCTTACCTTCTGGATTTTCCAGTAGGAGCATAAACAAGCTCCAGTTAGTACAGAACGCAGAAGCTAGAGTCCTAACTAAAACCAGAAGATATGAACACATCACTCCTATCTTAGCCACACTACATTGGTTCCCAGTCAAATTCCGCATTGATTACAAAATACTGTTACTAACCTATAAAGCACTAAATGGTCTCATGCCACAATACCTGAGCGATCTTTTGGTTATTTATGATCTGCCACGCCTACTCCGATCAAAGGGTGCAGGTTACTTGGTAGTGCCTCAAGTAGCAAAGGCTACAGCAGGGGGCAGAGCTTTTTCTCACAAAGCCCCACAGTTATGGAACAGTCTTCCAATTAGTGTTTGGGATTCAGACACAGTCTCAATGTTTAAGTCTAGGCTGAAGACACATTTATTTAGTCAAGCTTTCAATGTATAGTTTTACTTAGGTAAAGGAGCAGATCTGGAAGGTTCATAGGCATAGACTGTTTAGTGTACTGGGATGTTTGGATGCTGTCACCTTACCACCCTCTCAGGTTTGGTGGCTGTGAAGTGGTTGGACACTTTATGTTGCAGGAAGCCTTCATGTCTGTGACCTTCTGCCTCTCCCTTTCAGTTATGGTGTCATAGCTAATTCTACCGGAGCCCCTGCCTGCACTTTACACATAATCTATATTGTCTTTAAACACCACATGATCACAAACATACTTAATATCTTCTCTCTCTCTCTCTCTCTCTCTCTCTCTCTCTCTCTCTCTCTCTCTCTCTCTCTGTGTGTGTGTGTTTTTCTCTGTCAAGCTATACGTCCCACTCCCGAGCTCCCAGTATTCTGAGTTTCCAGTGTGACCACTGGCTCTACCCCTGGTCGGAGTCTCATTGCCTGGTGGTGCTCACTGATGCAGTGGATGGATCTGTGTGGACAGCCTGTGTCCAGGAGACAGCTGTGGACAGAGCCACTTGGGGACTATAACACCGTCACTGATCTGCTGTTACATCTGTCAGCTTTTGACAGCAAGGAATTAGTGTCTATAACGAACTCAGTAACTACTTTGACCTACTAGTTCCTTATGGGCCTTTGGTTGTTGTTGTAGAAAGGACACTATTTACATTTAAATTATTTACTGTCCAGTGTCACCCAAATGAGGATGGGTTCCCTTCTGAATCTGGTTCCTCTCAAGGTTTCTTCCTCATATCATCACAGGGAGTTTTTCCTTGCCACCATTGCCACAGGCTTGCTCATTAGGGATAAATAGGGATAAAATAGTTTAATAATTTAATGATTCTTTTTTCCTCTCCTTTCTGTTTCTCTATTTTTGTAAAGCTGCTTTGAGACAATGTCCATTGTAAAAGGTGCTATACAAATGAATTGAATTGAATTGAATTGAAGTGTACATCACAACACCACTGACGTCATTATTAGTGTGACTGCAATGCCTGCTCCGACGCACTCTTCCAGCAGAAAACTGCTCTTCACCCCTACAAAATGGCACCACACCATCGGCAGCAGCGGATCAGCATGCTGGACAGCTGCGCTGTCAAAGTGGATGTTCTAAATTAGAGGTTGAGCTGGGGCTGCCAAAAGCCTGCGAAAAACACACTGGCCAATCAGGAGCGCCACTGAACTCTTCACCCTCAGAGAGGAGCTTCCAGTGTAGAGCCAGGCACCAGTGTAAAGCTAAGGTGGGTTGTCTTAGGACGGGACTAATGCCTGGTGGTACTCTGTGTCTGTATGCATATTCATCAGGATAGCCACCCAACTTGCCGGACTGACGCTATTCTGTCTGTGCTCCTGGATCGCCACCTGCACCCTGCCCTTCCAGCACTTCCTCCAACCCTGCAGCTTCAGCCCTCACCCTGCTGCTATGCCTAGCCTGGGCAGGCCCTAAAACCTCAGATCTCTAGGCCAGCTAAGCTACAGATTTAAGCTGCCGTTTTTTTGCTGCCTTGTTTTTTCCTTATCCTAAGTTATTTTTGCTGCCTGTGCTGGCTGGAAAACATCTAATAAAGACCTATTTTGTTGTTACTCTCTCCCTGCTTCTGTGCTGTCCTGTGTCTCCCATTGCACATACTACAATAGCCACTATTATAACCACCAAAGCTCTATCAGCCTATGTGCTGGAGAACAGCACAGCCCACATAATGAAATGTTCTTCAGGTGTCCATGTAGTCCATTTTTCTTCAACAAATCATCCATTTTAGTAGTTGTGCACAACTCAATCATATTAATGTGTGTAAAATCCAGTGTAACTGGTGTAAAGGAGGATATAGAAAGGAGACTTGCTTTGTAGCTTTCATTGTTTATAAACAATGATACCAGGAGAAGGACACAAACGAAGGAACTCAAGTGCAATGCTCCCAAACACTACCACTACACTACTAAGTGGGATAAATGACTGTGATGAAAGCACAGAGAAGGGATTCAGGCTCTGTCTCACATTGTCCTGAGAGACCTGAGCTCACCATGGTGGCACTCCCAGATAAGTTTGATGGTTCACCGGATAAATGTATAGGATTTTTACGCCAATCTATCACCACCCTGATGATTACTCAAAAGAAACGACTCAATATGTGTTAATTATGCCTCTTCTTACAGGCAAGGCACTGGAATGGGCATCTGTGGTGTGGGATTCTGACTCCCGAATCCGGAGTTCAGCTACTATAATTATGTCAAGGTACAAACACAGCATCTAATTACACTGTCCACTTCCGTACCTTAGCTGCACAGAGTGGTTGGAATGATACTGCTTTAAGAGCTATCATCAGGTAAGGACTAAATCTTAAATCCTGTAAGTTTAGCTAGCCTACAAGGAACAGTTTCTTACTCTATCACAGTTCATTAACCTAAGCATACGATTGGACTATATGTTGCAAAACCCAGTCATCTAAAGCAGCCTCCTGAGCTCACCCCTCCTACGATGAAACCACACACTCTGTATCTTCCACAATAGCAGAACCAATGCAGCTTCGAAAGAAACAAGTCACAGCAGAGGAATGACAGAGATGTATGCTCCAATGTCTATGCCTATATTTCAGACAACTGGGACACCACTGCGCTAACTGCCCAAACAAAGCTCCTACAGTAAGTTCTACTCCTTGCCCTTATAACTTTTATTTACCTGCTCAAGTGGGACTAGCTCCTCGTATTTGCCCAGTTTCAGCACTGGGGGACTCTGGTTCTGAAATAAGCCTCATTGATCACCAACTTGTTCAGGAACTGGACATTCAGATTGTGCCATGTCAATCAAGATCATAGCCATTGATAGTCAACCCATTGGGGATGGCTGTATTACCCATGAGACTGTTCCATTAGAGCTCCAAATTGGACTATTTCATTTCAGAAACTATTACAGTATTCATCACCTCCTCTCCAGCAAACCCCATAATTTTGGGCTAAATTTGGGCTAATTCTGGCTACATTTCAATGACCCTCAGATTTTCTGGATCCACAGGGAAGTTACTTGCTGGTCCTTGTATTGTCACGAACACTATTTGAAACAAACTATGCCTGTACAATGTTGCACTACCTCTGTGGAAAGCCCAGAAATCGGTAAGGCTTTTTTGATCCCCATTGAGTATCATGATTTGAAGGCGGTATTTAGCAAGGAAAAGCCACCAAGTTAGCACTGCACCAACCATGGGACTGTGTGATTGACCTCCTGCCCGACCAACAAAATTCAATATGGTGGTGTGGCAGTAGCATGCAGCGGCCACTCCGGATCCAAAATGGTGCTACTGTCCTCATATAGCCCGACTACCACGGCATATGGACACCAGCTACAATGGTGTTCATGTGTACGACTGCCAGACACTATTAGATTTTGGAAATCATGCAACAGCTAATGTGCATGATGAACTATGGAAAAGCCTTCACAATCTCGGCTTGCTGCGGAGACCAGGCCCTGAGTCCTCGGCGTCACTCGATGCAGGTGGCTGGGAGAGGAAAAGTTGACGAAAGAGGTGCGCGAGAAAGCGGACGCGCGTCAAGAGGGCGGGTGTCCGTGCTAGGCTAAAAACAAACCCTAGCCGGCGGGCTCTCCCCTCCATTCTTCTTTCCAATGTCTGCTCCCTGGATAATAAACTGGACTACATCCGACTCTAGCGAACTACACGGCGTGAGTACAGAGACTGCTGCATCTCTTTTTTTTACAGAGACGTGGCTCAGCGATGGAGTTCCGGATGCCGCCATTCAGCTAGATGGGCTAACCGTGTTTCGTGCCGACAGCAGTGCAGCTCTGTGCGGTAAGACTTGCGGAGGTGGCTTATGTGTTTACATCAACACAGAATGGTGCAAGAACTCTGTGCTTATTTCTAGTTACTGTTCATTGCTAGTGGAGTTTGTGACTGTTAGATGCAGACCATTTTATTTACCATGGGAATTCACCACCGTATTCATTGTCGGACTGTACATTCCCCCCAGTGCTAATGCTAAAGAGGCTCTGTGTGAGCTCTACGGTGCTATTAGCAAGCTACAGAATGCTCACCCCAACAGACTGTTTATTATCTCTGGAGATTTCAATAATGCAAATCTCAAGTCTGTTCTCCCTAAGTTCCATCAGTATTTGGACTTTGCAATGAGAGGAGTGAACGTGCTGGATCTTGTTTATACAAACATTCCCAGCACGTATCGTGCGGAGCCCCGCCTCCACCTCGGCTACTCAGACCACATCTCTGTTATGTTGATTCCAGCATACAGATCACTCGTCAGATGCTCTAAACCGGTTCTGAAACTGGTTAAAACCTGGCCAGAAGGAGCCATCTCTGCTCTTCAGGACTGTTTTGAGTGCACTGACTGGGACATGTTCAGGGAATCTGCAATACCACAGATTTGGAGGAATATATGTCATCAGTGACCAGCTACATCAACAAGTGCATCGATGACGTGACCATCTTCAAATCCATCACCACACACTCCAACCAGAAGCCATGGATGACCACAAAAGTGCGTGCACTGCTAAAATCCAGGGACTCTGCCTCCAGGGCTGAAGACAAGGATGCCCTAAAAACAGCATGGGCTAAACTGTCTTAAGCCATCAGGGAGGCAAAGCATATACACTCCCAGAGAATCCACGGCCACTTCCAGAGCAGCAGTGACACTTGGCACATGTGGCAAGGCATCCAGTCCATCACCAACTACAGGCCAGCTCCACCTGCCTGTGACAGTAATGCCTCCCTTTCAGATGCTGAACAGCTTCTACGCTCGGTTTGAGGCACAGAATGACATGACAGTGAGGAAGACCATCCCTCCTCCAGAGGACCAGGTGCTCTGTCTCACCCTGGCCAATGTGAGGAAAACTTTATGCAGAGTCAACCCACGGAAAGCTGCTGGACCAGACAACATTCCTGCGAGAGTGCTCAGGGAATGTGCAGAACAGCTAGCAGATGTCTTCACTGACATCTTCAACATCTTCCTGAGCAGCACCATCGTCCCAACATACCTAAAGACCACCACCATCATCCCCGTGCCGAAGAAGTCTCCAGTGTACTGTCTCAATGACTACTGTCCCGTTGCACTCACAACCATCATCATGAAGTGCTTCGAGAGGCTTGTCATGAGGCAAATAAGGCAGTTTGCATATCGTCCAAATCACTCCATGGATGATGCCATCAGCACAACTCTCCATCTGTCCCTCACATACCTGGAAAATTATAGACACTTATGTACGAATGCTTTTTATCGACTTCAGTTCAGCATTCAACACAATCATCCCTCAGCACCTGACCAAGAAGCTGAGCCTGTTGGGCATCAACACCTCCCTCTGCAACTGGATCCTGGGCTTCCTGACTGGGAGACCTCAGTTAGTAGCGCCACCACACTGAACACTGAAGCTCCTCAGGGCTGCATGCTCAGTCCACTGCTGTTCACCCTGCTGACTCATAACTGTGCAACAATGCACAGCTCCAACCACAACATTAAGTTTGCCGGTGATACGACCGTGGTGGGTCTCATCAGCAAAAACAATGAGTCAGCATACAGAGAGGAGGTGCAGAGGCTAACAGCCTGGTGTAAAGCCAACAACCTGTCTCTGAACATAGAGAAAACAAAAAATATGGTTGTTGACTTCAGGAGAGCACAGAGTGACCATTCTCCACTGGACATCAACGGGTCCAACGTAGAGATCGCCAAGAGCACCAAATTCCTCAATGTTCACCTGGCGGAGGACCTCACCTGGTCGCTCAACACCAGCTCCGTCACCAGAAAAGCCCAGCAGCATCTCTACTTCCTGCGAAGGCTGAGAAAGGCTCATCTTCCACCTCTCATCTTGACCACCTTCTACAGAGGGACCATTGAGAGCATCCTGAGCAGCTGCATCACTTCCTGGTTTGGGAATTGCACCGGCTCAGATCCTGAGACCCTACAGCGGATAGTAAGGACACTGTTTCGGGTGTATGGTTTCCTGGAGAACATTGTGTCAGACAGGGGGATTACATCCCATGTGTGGAGAGTATTCTGTTCCAGATTGAACATTAACATCAGTTTAACATCGGGGTACCATCCACAGTCTCACAGATAAGCAGAGCAGCTTAATCAGGAGATTTGGTGGCACCTACAGTCCTACTCTAGCTGAGAGCAAAATTGGTGAAACGAGTGTATTCCTTGGACTGAGTATACTCAAAACTGATTCACTCCTCCACAGGATTAACTCTCTTCCAATGCATCCTAGGGTTTCAACCCTACTTATTTCCCTGGTCAGGGGAACCTTCACACATTCCAACAGTAAAAGACTGGTTCAGACTCAGCATAAATATCTGGGAAGGTGCTCATATTTGATTACAGAGGGCAGTTAGGCACCAACACATACAGGTTGATTGATGCCGCCACCCACTTCCTGATTACCAACCGGGCCATCTATGTGGTTATCGACCAAGAACTTGGCTCCCATGTAAGAAACTCAGCCCATGTTACATTGGTTCATTCAAGGTTTTACAACAGGTGAACTCAGTCACATACTGACTTCAATTCCCACCTATCAAATATCCCAACTTTCTATGTGTCTCTGCTTAAACCTGCCCATGAAAACCCCAACTAAAATGCCCCAGTCACAGCCCCTCTGCCCCCACTGGACATAGAAGTATCCCCGGCATACCTGGTTAAGGAGATTCTCGACTCCAGGTGAAGAAGAGGTCAACTCCAGTATCTAGTGGACTGGGAGGGCTACGGTCTAGATGAGAGATCATGGGTGGACAGGCGAGACATCCTTGACCCAGCACTTATCCAGAATTCCATGATAACCACCTGGGATGACCTGCCCCCCAGACCTAGGGGATGCCCTAGTAGGAGAACACCAGGAGGTGTTAGAAGGGGGGTTCTGTAACATCTTCAGTCACACCTCTCGCTCTTCACCATCAGAGGGAACCCTCACCTGAATACTGACATTTCTGGTTCACACAGTTCACTTCCTGTGTTTTAAGCCAGCTATTTAAGCCATGCTTAGGCTAAGCTAGGTGCAAAGCATCATCAGTTCTCCTGCGTTACCAAGCCTTGATTCATTGTGCATGTTTGCTTTCCATGTTATGACCTAGGTTTCTGTTTTCCGGTTTTGTGCTTTTGTCTGCCACATGTATTGCTGTCTTCTGGTTATTTGAAACCTGACTGTTTCTGGTTTTTGCCTCTGCCTCATTGGATTGTTTGCTATTGTTCACCATTAATCTCTGCACATAGTTTCTTCTACTCCTGTTTCAGCGAATGCATTACACATGCCGTGCATCGGCATTAACGAATTTACAAATCATATTTTTAAATGTCTTAAACTACTCTACAAGACCATTGGTTTGTGGGTGGTAAACACTCACCCCTACCTCCAAGCTCCCTTGAGGCAGTGTTGATGAAATATCATCATGATGGCCAGTACAGGATAATCATGAATATTCCTGCGCACATACCTCACCTTACATGCAGCTCCCAGTGCATTGTTTTGAACCAGGTTTTGGTGGATTGAAGTCTGCTCACATCAAGAATCCATGGTATGTACCCCCTTGAACGCTTACTGGAAAGCAATATATCCCAGCTCAATTGGGGGTCAGCCTGTGGTGCATTGGGAATCCAAACTAGGAGCCCTGACCTCCATCAGCGGACAATGGTCCCACAAATGCCCAGCTTCCCTGCAGTGCCAGCAGGCTGGCCCAGGCTTTACACCTATTTTTGGGTGGCCAAGTTCACGCACCTGTGGAAGAGAGGGCATCTGACCCAGTGGATGGAGAGAGAGAGAGGGTAGAGAAGCAACATTCTGCTGTGCCGGTTTTGGAGGTTTTGTTTCCTTGCTGCAGGGATCAGGGGAGAGCGGGGAAAGTTGGCAGCAAGAAACAAATGGGGAGAGAGAGCGGGAGAGACAGGAAGATAGGGAGAGACAGGACTGTCTGCCTCTGGATATGCTGCCAAATGGTCCTCAGCCATTGGCTTCTCTTCATTCAGGGTTTTGGTACCAGTGTTACCGTCCCTGGGGAAAAGAGAAAGCGGGGATGAGATTTCCGTCTCACACACAGCTTTATTGAGTACTTGTTTGATTGCTTTCCAGTGTGAAATACACACATATACACACTCTTTCACATATGTTCTGTTCTGCCCTAATGTTTTCCAGTGTTTGTTAATTTTGTTATTTTATAATAAATCCCTGTCTGATGTCTATCTGTGCACTTGGGTCTGATTTTTCCCACCTGGCACCCTGTGCTCTGACAACATTGGTGTGTGAAGCCTACCGCTTGTTCTCCCGGACTCAGCCCTCTATTCACAAACTGGCGCCCGGCCATGCCCCCACTGCCACATTGACAAAGACAAAGGAACTTTGTATCATGCACCCACTAAAATGTGAGCCAGAAACACCTACACACTTTCTGAATGTAACCCAGTGGGAAAGCTAGGATGTTGCTTATATGTTACATTGTGTTGTTATATATTAAAATGCATATTCTCTATTAGGGTGATTATTCCACCAAATGTTTATATGAGGGTTTATGCTATTTATTTATTTTATTTTATTTTTCTGTATCCAGTCACCTATGGACGTTATAGTGTAAGGGTAGGAGACAGAGTGGAAGAGTGGGAAAAAGGGGAGAGCAGAAGCAAAGTTGTGTGGAGTGAGCCCAAAAGGAAAAAAAAATGTAAATTAGTGTCATTTTGGCTAGAAAGGCACTAGTTTATAATGATATGTATGAGAAAGAAAGATTTGTTCCAACCAAACTTTCTAAAAGCTGTCAAAAGACAGGAGTGAGGGTGAACATCACCACTCTTGTGTCATGCAGAGATAAAAAGTGGACAGTTACGATAGGGGATTTCAGAGGCACTGGCATTTGTTTCGAGGAACCTGAATGAAGTAAACAGGATTCCGGATAGTGTTCTGAGCTACCGCATGACGTTCAGAGAAGGATGTCTTCACAAGGGCCCCAATGAGGAAAAGATTGCAACTGGGGTACCAACATTGATTTGAAAGAAAGAGAGTATCTCTAGTAATAACTATCACTCATTACTAATACTGAAATGTTTAATATGTTGAGTGAGAAAATTAATGTAATTGTTTGAGTGTCGTTTACAATATATTTTGTTATATGTGAATACCTGTCATTGGATTGAATTTTTTTTTAAGTTGAATGGATAGAAAAGGGATTCAATATAGGAAAGTTATTAATCTACAAAATGGAAACACTGTGTTAGTTTATTAGTTAGTAATCAAAATTCTAAAAGGTACAACAAAACTGCCCAGTCATAACTAGTAGAGTATATCAGTTCATTCAAATTCTAGAAAGAATATACAGATTAAAGTTTATATGAATTGTTGATTTAACTCAGGGTGCTTTTTATTTACATCTTTTAGAGAGAGGGAAAACAGCACTATATGAAGTGGAACTTTTTTTTGAGGTTTAGCTGGCCTTAATACATTTTTTCAGTGACTGACTTCAATGTGCCAGTGACTAACAGCAAAGCCCAGTGCAGTTATTCCCTTGACTGAAATCTTGCTTTAACAATGATAATAAAATAAAATGTCACCTATTCTTCTTACACATCATTATAAAAAAAAACAGTTTCTGTTTCAAAAAGTTTTGAAAAGTAATTTAATTTAATTCCACTGCTCTGTTATTTTCTGTCTGTTTTGTATGAAACACTGTTAAAGCTATTCATAGCATTAAATATTTGTATAAAATGTAACATTTATGTGACTTGAATGATGGTACAAAGCAGCCACCATTAAAATTAATATTTTAATATATAATGTATTCTCAAAACTGCATAACTGGTGAAAGGGAGAAAAACTTATTTAGCTTGGAGAGAAAAAATAAAACATGGGATGAGAGAAAAGGTAAGGAGTGCAAAGACTGAGAAAGTCTGAGTAAGAACTTGAGAGAAAGAAAAAGCTGCTGCCTCAGCAGGATCTCTTTGCTCATGCATCAGTATTTGATCTTATACTTCCATGTCACCTAGTAGAAAATAGAGAAAGAACCTTTGAATATCTGACCATTTTGACCTTGTGGTGGACATTTGGCTCCCATGGTGTAAAACATAAGTGTTCTGTTGCTTAAATTCTCAGTTCCTGAGCTTGTCTCTATGCATTAGCAAGAGTGTATTATTGTTTTCATGTATGTTGACTAAAAACCCCTGCATTTCGAGTAAAGATACACTTGTTAAACTGTGCCCTTCTCTCCTGGCTCGTCATCCAACATGGTGTCAGAAGTGGGATGCACAGAATCGTGATGACAGTGACAGAGAAAGAAACTCTTACATCGAGTGTCCACAGTGTAAGCTGTCAGAGATGGTTGCATGATAAATATGGCTGAAGGGTTCCACAGACCCAATCCGCTTGTCTTTGATGGCAATATCTCTGAAAATTGATGAGTTTTTGAACAGGAATTTGATATATTTATTGCTGCAGCACACTCCAAGAAAAAGCCTTGCACAAAAGCATTCATACTGCATAACCCGGCTGGCTTGGAAGCCACTGAACACGAATGAACAATCGTGTATATGGGACAGGAAGAAAACAAATAATTACTCCGGCTGAATCATGCGAAGACCCAAAGTGTTTAAAATGCAAGTTCCATGAAAGATGTAGTCCACAAACAAATATAAAGATGGAGAGATAAAAATTTAATTCAATAAACCAAAAACCAGGTGAGAGAATCGAGGCATATGTCAACGACTTTACAAGAACAACTGATAAGGTATCGACTTGTGTTTGGGATACTTAATGATGGAATGAGAAAATCCTGTTGTGTGACAACAAGTTGACATTAGTAAAGGGTATTGAAATATGTCAAATACATGAACTAATAGATGAGCACACCAAAGCACTAGCTTTGACCAAAACATCAACTTGGCAAATGTGGACAGTGTTCAACAAATAGTAAAAAGGAAGCTGTTTCGTAATCCCAAACCCAGGCTATAAAAGTTTGCTCTACAACAAATTCATAATTGCAGCAATTGTGGAAGCCACCACGAAGCAAAATGTGACAGATGTCCTGCATATGGCCAGCAATGTCACAGGTGCAACAAATGAAACCATTTCCAAAAATGCTGCAAATCAACTAAAGTTTATCACACAAGAAATCTAAAAAAGACTGTGAATCAAACTGATGTTTGATGTGAAGACCCATTCTTTATAGATGGAGTTGCTTTGAACCATCAAAATGTGATCAAACCTGACTCTAAACAGCCGAAGAAAACTGCATTATCTTGCACAGTTTAAATTAATGAGAAAACAATTTAACTGAATATTGATACAGGATCATCATGCAACATCATGTCTTTTCAGACATTTGCAAAAGTAAAGTAAGACAAGAATCTTCAGGTGTCAAGACATGTAAAGCTTGTTGCTTATGGTGGAGAGGAAATTCAAACTGCTATATCCACTATGTTACCTTGCCATGTGAATGGTCAGATCCACACTCTGCAGTTCTACATGGTCCAAAGAGATGTACAGCCATTGCTTGGGCTCTCTGACTGTCTTCGGATGGGCCTCATTTCTCTCAATAAAACAGTACACTAGGCCAGTCTAAAAGAAACTTTAGGTTTTGTTCAACAGATCAACACAGAATATGCAGATATTTTCAAAGATGAAGCTCAACCTATCATTCACCCAGCATGTAGAATTCCTGCAGCAATGCAACATAGATAAAAGCAGAGCTTGAAATTATGGTCTTTATAGGTGGTTTTTACTCCTGTATCTAAACCAACTGACTGGGTATCATCCATGGCCACTCACAAGAAAAACTCAGATGAAATAAGAGTATTTTAAGGGGAAAAAACATGTTATGCATGTGACATAATGCCATTATTAGTTGTGACATGTCTGAAATACACAATCTATTTGGAGAATCAATGTTCAAATCATCACAGCACATTTTTGGACAACTAAAATTACTCTGAATGTCAGTTTTGAAATTAAGAAAACAATCTAAAATAATTTTGAAGATTTTCAAAATGGCTGCCAAAATTACTATACTTTATAGACTATTTACTGTACTATATATCCTTTTCAAACTGAGGCCTATTTTTGAGCCTCTTGCTTGAAAAAGACATGCTCAATTTAAAATGAGTATATGTGGAAAAACTTGGAAAAGGTGTATTTGAATAATTCTGAAAATGAAGCTATCAAGTGATATATATATATATATACAGTGGGGCAAAAAAGTATTTAGTCAGCCACCAATTGTGCAAGTTCTCCCACTTAAAAAGATGAGAGAGACCTGTAATTTTCATCATAAGTACACTTCAACTATGAGAGACAGAATGAGAAAAAAAATCCAGAAAATCACATTGTCTGATTTTTAAAGAATTTATTTGCAAATTATGGTGGAAAATAAGTATTTGGTCACCTACAAAAAAAGCAAGATTTCTGACTCTCTCAGACCTGTAACTTCTTCTTTAAGAGGCTCCTCTGTCCTCCACTCGTTACCTGTATTAATGACACCTGTTTGAACTCGTTATCAGTATAAAAGACACCTGTCCACAACCTCAAACAGTCAGACTCCAAACTCCACTATGGCCAAGACCAAAGAGCTGTCAAAGGACACCAGAAACAAAATTGTAGACCTGCACCAGGCTGGGAAGACTGAATCTGCAATAGGTAAGCAGCTTGGTGTGAAGAAATCAACTGTGGGAGCAATTATTAGAAAATGGAAGACATACAAGACCACTGATAATCTCCCTCGATCTGGGGCTCCACCCAAGATTTACATTTACATTTACATTTCTGGCATTTAGCAGATGCCCTTATCCAGAGCGACTTACATTTTCATCTCATTTTTATACAACTGAGCATTTTTGGGGTTAAGGGCCTTGCTCAGGGGCCCAGTAGTTGTAGCTTGGTGGACCTGGGATTCGATCACACAACCTTCCGATCAGTAGTCCAATGCCTTAACCACTAAGCTACCACATCCCCGATCTCAACCTGTGGGGTCAAAATGAGCACAAGAACGGTGAGCAAAAATCCCAGAACCACACCGGGGGACCTAGTGAATGACCTGCAGAGAGCTGGGACCAAAGTAACAAAGGCTACCATCAGTAACACACTATGCCGCCAGGGACTCAAATCCTGCAGTGCCAGACGTGTCCCCTGCTTAAGCCAGTACATGTCCGGGCCCGTCTGAAGTTTGCTAGAGAGCATTTGGATGATCCAGAAGAGGATTGGGAGAATGCCATATGGTCAGATGAAACCAAAATAGAACTTTTTGGTAAAAACTCAACTTGTCGTGTTTGAAGGAGAAAGAATGCTGAATTGCATCCAAAGAACACCATACCTACTGTGAAGCATGGGGGTGGAAACATCATGCTTTGGGGCTGTTTTTCTGCAAAGGGACCAGGACGACTGATCCGTGTAAAGGAAAGAATGAATGGGGCCATGTATCGTGAGATTTTGAGTAAAAACCTCCTTCCATCAGCAAGGGCATTGAAGATGAAACGTGGCTGGGTCTTTCAGCATGACAATGATCCCAAACACACCGCCCGGGCAACGAAGGAGTGGCTTCGTAAGAAGCATTTCAAGGTCCTGGAGTGGACTAGCCAGTCTCCAGATCTCAACCCCATAGAAAATCTTTGGAGGGAGTTGAAAATCCGTGTTGCCCAGCGACAGCCCCAAAACATCATTGCTCTAGAGGAGATCTTTCATGGAGGAATGGGCCAAACTACCAGCAACAGTGTGTAAAAACCTTGTGGCGACTTACAGAAAACGTTTGACCTCTGTCATTGCCAACAAAGGGTATATAACAAAGTATTGAGATGAACTTTTGTTATTGACCAAATACTTATTTTCCACCATAACTTGCAAATAAATTCTTTAAAAATCAGACAATGTGATTTTCTGGAATTTTTTTTCTCATTCTGTCTCTCATAGTTGAAGTGTACCTATGATGAAAATTACAGGCCTCTCTCATCTTTTTAAGTGGGAGAACTTGCACAATTGGTGGCTGACTAAATACTTTTTTGCCCCACTATATATATATATATATATATATATACAGTGGTGTGGAAAAAGTGTTGGTCCCCCTCCTGATTTCTTATTTTTTGCATGTTTGTCACACTTTAATGTTTCAGATAATCAGACACATTTAAATATTAGTCAGAGATAACACAAGTAAACACATCATGCAGTTTTTAAATGAAGGTTTTTATTATTAAGGGAAAACAACAAAAAATAACTGGTTGGGCCATCCTTAGCAGCAACAACTGCAATCAAGCATTTTCGATAACTTGCAATGAGTCTGTTACAGCGCTGTGAAGGAATTTTGGCCCACTCATCTTTGCAGAATTGTTGTAATTCAGCCACATTGGAGGGTTTTTTAGCATGAACCACCTTTTTAAGGTCATGCCACAGCATCTCAATCGGATTGAGGTCAGGACTTTGACTAGGCCACTCCAAAGTCTTCATTTTGTTTTTCTTCAGCCATTCAGAGGTGGACTTGCTGGTGTGTTTTGGATCATTGTCCTGCTGCAGTGCCTCAGCCCCTGCCTCAGCAGGAAGAGCATGTGCTCTGGAGTGTAAATCTCTCTCAGCAAGAAAAATCTGGTCTCTACCTAGGGCCAGATCTGGTGCACCAACCTCAACAGAGGGCGCAAACACGGACTGCCCTAATGATTTATGAAGGGGACCTCCAAAGATAGTCCCTGAGTTTCAGAAGAAAGGTGTTTCAGCACTAGAAACATAGTCCCCATCTTCAGGCAATCTGTGTGTCATGAGAGACAGGAGCCCTCCTAAATGCCATGTGCAGGGCAGCCATCTAGGACCTCTCCAAGTCCGAGAGGGGGGCGTCCATAGAAAGAGTCCTGCAGCAAGGACACACCCAAAAAGTGGGACTCAAGGTGAGAAACCGGTGTCTATCCACATAAGAAGGGTTCAAAGCTTATGACGCAAACCCTCTTGATGCTGAAAAGGGTGTCTGGGGTAGTGAAAACCCCTGCTCCTGAGCCAGAATTAAAACTGTCTCATATGTAGCAAACCCAAAGAAATAGCTTTGGCCACTACAGTCATGAGCTGAGAACCCTCTATGCCTCAGAGGCACTGCCCTAGTCAGATTTTAAAGTCAGACCTTGAAATGATGGAATCCCCCCGAGTGGGAGACAGACGTGCCTGCATTGTGGCTGAATCACAAACTATCCCAAAGTAGGTGGTTCTCAAAGAGGAAGAAAGCACACAATTCACTGTGAACCAGGGGAGTCTCCTGTGCTCTGGAAAGATGCCTACATGAAAACAGGCACCCTTCAGGATTATCGTCGCAAATCAGTCCTCAGACCTGAGCTGCAACACAATGACCTTGAGTGTTAACATCCTGAACTTGTATGTTTCAACATAAAATTCGTAGCACACAGGTCTAAAATTTGGTGTAGCCCCCATCCTTCTTGGGAACAAAGACATGCCGGATATATGGCCAGAGCTCATCCTGGGAGGGGAATGCACTCTAAAGCCCCTATCTCAGATGCGAGAGAAATTCCTCCTGGAAGAACAAGGTTTGGTCTGTGCCAACAACAGTGGGCAGCACACCCTGAAAGAAGGAGAACAGGAGACAAACTGGATTCTGTAGACTTTTCCCACAGAACCCATTGTGATGCACCCACCAGAAGCTTCCACGCTGTCAGGTGGTCTGAGAGAGGTGTTAGCCTCTTGCTGTTCACACCTCACATAGTGCCCTGAAAGAGCAAGCTGGCAGTGTCTAACCCAGAGTGTGGCAACACATAAGGAGCAGGAGCATGGGTGGTCATGGCTGAACCCCATAGGCCTTACAGGTTAGGCAGCAGTGGAATTGACCCGAAAGTGGGATCCCTGAAAACCCTAGCCCTCAGGCGTTAGGATTCCTTTCTGGCCCATCAGACAGAGATGGTTGTCTCTTGCTTTGGGGGACCTGCCCCTAAGTGCTGGCAGCCACCCAGCTTTTACATGGGGGGTATCAGGCTGAAACACTAGCATTCTTTTCCTGCCTCAGCAGGCCAGGCTGAGGCCAGTGGCTACTGGTTGATAGCCCTAGCTCCTTACTGTAGCAAAGGCAGAACAGGCCCTTAAGAGACATCAGGGTTTTATCCCTTTCTTTTATCTCTGTTAGATTGAACCTCCATGGCAACCAAATGCAGTCATAAAATGTCCGAAGGCATGGGCCATCTGCTTTGTGGCCCTGAGGGCTAAATCTGTGGCCTGGCAGCTCATTGGTGAGCCCCTTCTCGCAGATGAGCTCCTTTATCAGTCATGCCATTGTGTGCAGCACCACAATGGCTTAACCTGTAGGATTGTTGGCCTTCCCTATAAGGCCAATGTGGCCTAACAGGGCCTCAACAGCCAATGAAGGGGAGAGATAGCTCGCAAGTGTCTCTTCAAGGCATTGCCACATACCCATGTTCATCAAGGACAACAATGGCTGAATAGTCAGAAAAAGTCAGAGATGTCAAGCTCTTTGTGGACAACACTAACTTTTCATCATGCCAATCTAAGCTAAGCTTAGCAACAGCATGTGTGATCATCTCCAGGAGCTTTTCGAACACCACAGAATGCAGTGGCAATTCAAATGCTGTTTGATCCTTTTTGCCCACATCAAGCTCCTATGAGTCCAATGCAGATAGCATTATATCCTTATCTAAGTCAGGAGAAATCACAAAGCAAGCTCCCAGAGCCAAGACAGAGGTATTAGAGTCAGCTGAGAGGACAAAAGAGATTCACAAAGCCTTGAAACCATGACTAAATCCGGTGTGCTGCCTCAACAGACATGGGACTCGAGCCATGCAGAGCAAGAATTAGCTTCGCAACAGCAAGAGAAACTCAACAGCACGAACAACATTAATTGATTTCTCTCAAGAAGCAATTCAGTGCCATACTGCTCACCATCACCCACATTAAGCTCCTCAGATTCCGATGAAGACTGCAAAACGAATTCCCAGAGCCGAAGCGGAGTCAGGAGAGAGGGTAAGAGAAAGGGGATCACCCATCTCTTGTTTCGCCTCCACTAACTCGACCTGTGAGACCCATGATCTAAGTCAGCATGCTGCCTCAGCAGAAATGGGACCCAAGCCACGAGGTGCAGGTGCTTGGCTGGAGAAAACGGCCAAGCAAAAGCACAGTTTACAAAGAGGAAAAGTTTTGCAGTGCACACAGCCAGCTCCTCTATTAAACAAACAATGAATAAAAAGTGAGTCGTCCCCTGTAATGTAGCGAGGTATGGATACACACACTTTCTGAACTTGCCATCTTTTCTAATATTTCATATATATCTTATTTTTCCCTAGTCTATACAGACAGGACAAACAATTGACACAAACAAACACATAGCACTTCCTGAAGACAAAGGAGCTGAAGTAATGTGATGTAGATTCCCTTTTATGGTCTTGCTGGTGTGCTCCGCTTCATCACATGACCTAGACGAGCCAATAAATCGGCATGATTCACACAGAGCTTCAGACACAACTTCCACTTAGAAGCATTCCAATAGCATCAGCCATGATGCAGCATTGAGTTCCCTCCTAAGGGTACTGCGGTCTGTCCAGCACGGCACTGGCTTAACCTGCTGGAGTGTAGGCCTTCCCTATAAGGCTGATGTGGCCCAACAGGGCCTCAATGGGAGTGCAGACTTTCTCTATGCAGCCAATGAAGGGGAATGATAGCTTGCAAGCATCTCTTCAACCCTAGGCATAGGAATAGTCAGCATTGGCTAAGGAGAACAAAAAGGCAGAATAATGATTATTTCACAACCTTGACACCTCAGTGTGGAAGTCTGGGAAAATGGGAGACACCTGCATGGAGGTGGAAGGTGGCATGGGGGTGTCAGGGGTGCTGGCCAATTGCATTCTTTGTTTTGTAAGCCTCTCCCAGAAACGAAAAGGAACTAAGGCCACAATAAATAGTTTTATCTAGTGACTCAGACATAGAATTATAAGAAATGAGTGGAGTTTTGTACTAAATTTATAATTTATGATGGCAAAACATCAAAGGTAAGAGTGAATGCTTGTCCTTATACCACTGAAATCTGCAGAATCTCAGCTTTCAGGCTCCACTAAGGATGTTTTGTAATGTGTAGTATCCATTTGTTTTTGTGTCAGTTTTGTTGGGTACGTAATATTTATGTATTTTTTACTGTGTGCTCATTTAGCCACTTGGTATTGTGTTTTGTTCTGGAGGAAATGGTCATTGTTTTTTAGCTTATATTCTTCCTGTTCTTCTGGTATGCTGCATGTGTAGATGCATTTAGGCTTTGTATGCATGAGAAACAATTTATTATTTCTGTTCTGGCTTGGTTTGTTCAAGATATATTCATTACTTTTCCACCAAACAAAATGCTACAGGAAAATGTTCGGATGTCATTAAAAACAGTCATAATAATAATAATAATAATAATAACTGTTACAACCGGCGGTGTCCGGCTGGATATAACAGACCCAACGCGAAGCTTCCATGAAACAAAAAGGGGTTTATTAAACATCAAACACGAGACATGAACAGAACAGGAAACAGAAACCGCGACACCACATTGGCCTACATACAAACGAGGACTAGCAAATAATAATGACACAGACAGGACTATAAATGGAGAACATAATCAGGGAAACATTGGGAACAGGTGATCAGGGGCAGGAACACACATTAGGCTAGGGCGGGGCTTAAACACACACATGGCCAAAACATAAACATAAACAGACATGACAACCCGTACTGCGGGCCCCCTAGTGGTTCACCCTCAGCCCTGCTACCCGTAACATCTCCCCCGTCTCAAAGGCGCGGCTCCCGACGCGCCAAACCCTAGCCCCTCCCAAAAAGTCCGGTCCAGCGATAGGTCCTGGGGAGGAGCTAGGAACGTAGAGAGGCCAGTGGGGGGAGCGAGGAGCAGGGCGAGGCACTTGGGGGGAGAGCGAGAAGCAAAAGCAAGGTCAGTGGGGGGAAGCGAGGACCAAGGCGAGGCAAGTGGGGGGAACGAGGATCAAGGCAAGGCACGTGGGGGGAGTGAGAAGCAGGAGCGAGGCAAGTGGGGGGAGCAAAGGACCCGACGGCAAGGCCAAAGGGTCCAACGCGACGTCCACAGCCGAGCGGAGGCGCCGAGCGACGTCCACAGCCGAGCAGCAGAGCCGAGTGACGTCCACAGCCGAGCCGCAGGGCCAAGCGACGTCCACCGCCGAGCAGCAGCGCCGAGCGACGTCCACCGCCGAGCACTCGCACCGAGCAACGTCCACCGACGAACGACGGCTCCGGGGCGACGATGTCCGTCTCGCTGGGGTCTGGAACTCCCCAAGGGGCGGGAGGGTGGGAGCAAGGTGCAGCTGGAACTCTCCTCCGCTGACAACAGGTGGGGCAGCGCCCCCACGGAAGCTACATCATGGGGCGACGCCCCCCACAGGAACATGGGCGGAGCGAGAGTCAGAGCAAACAAAACAATAAAAAAAAAGTTCAAGGTCCGGGGCCCTGGCCGGAACTCTCCTCTGCTGGCGAGCATTGGGGCAATGCCCCCCACGGAAGCTACATCGTGGGGCGACGCCCCCCACCGGAACCTAGGCAGAGCGAGAGCCGGAAACAAAAACTTGAAACTCCGGCCCTTGGCCGGAACTCTTTCGCGGGATAAAAATGGGGGCACGCCCCTCACGGAAGCTACATCGTGAGGCGACGCCCCCCACGGGAACATGGACGGAACGAGAAAAATCAAAAGTCCTCCAAAAATGTAAATTTTCTGCCGAAACCCTCCTCCTGTCCCTAACCACGGGCAGAGAGAGGGGCGGAATCAACAAAAAAAAACCCGAAAAACACCACTCCGAACCGGAGCGCAAAACGAAAACAGGCAAAACAATAAAACCCGGAAACGAAAAAACTAACCTTCTCGCTGAAGCTTCGCGCTGGATCTGTTCGGTTTGGGCTAGTCCTTCTGTTACAACCGGCGGTGTCCGGCTGGATATAACAGACCCAACGCGAAGCTTCCGTGAAACAAAAAGGGGTTTATTAAACATCAAACACGAGACATGAACAGAACAGGAAACAGAAACCGCGACACCACATCAGCCTACATACAAACGAGGACTAGCAAATAATAATGACACAGACAGGACTATAAATGGAGAACATAATCAGGGAAACATTGGGAACAGGTGATCAGGGGCAGGAACACACATTAGGCTAGGGCGGGGCTTAAACACACACATGGCCAAAACATAAACATAAACAGACATGACAACCCCTACTGCGGGCCCCCTAGTGGTTCACCCTCAGCCCTGCTACCCGTAACAATTACAATAATAATAATAATAATAATAATAATAATAATAATAATAATAATAATAATAATAATAATATTCTAATAATTATTATATAATAATTCATCATCATCATCATAAAATCAAAATATCCTGTAACAGCACTTTTCAAACAAAATCCATAATGAAGGCTGCTTTATTTTGCATGCAAAAAGAAAAACTGTGGCAAGATAATATGCGGTAATATAACTGCTATTACAGTTATTAGCATTATTAATTAATTATCATGATATTTCTGTCCTCAGAACAGGTTTGATATGAGACATTAATAGCCAACACCTAGATTTCAATTATCTTCAGAAATATTTTCCCTGTTTGTGTGTTGTTTTAGTATGTCAATCATCTCACCATTTTACCCATTCTTCATTCAACTTTAAGGTAATGTTATCTTCGACTAGACAGCTCTGGAAATAAATAATAGACCACTGCAAAATAATCAGTTTCTAATGTTTTTTTCTTACAGGTGCATGTATTGGTGAGATGAACAGTTTTGTTTAATTTTTTGTGAACTGCTGACAATATTTCTCCTAAATTCAAAATATAACTATTGTTATTTAAAGTGTATATTTAAAGGAAATGACAACACATCAAAATAAAATAACCCAAGATCATGCAGTATTTGCAGAGCTTTAATAACTCAAATAAAATAAAATGCAAATAATTTGTAAACACATTGTGTTAATTCTTTGGCTAAATAACATCTTTTGCAAACTTCAGCCTGGCTCTTCTTTGCTTTTCACTGATGGAGGGCTTTTTTCTGACTTTGTATGACTTCAGCCCTACATGTAGAAGCCTGTTTCGAACCGTTCTTGTTGTGCACTTCACCCCAGTCTCAGTTTGTTACTGTTGCTGAAGGTCCCTTACGGTTCTTGATTGACATTCAAATAAGTCTGCGGTCATCTCGCTTGTTACTGACCCGTTTTCAGCCTCTTCCAGGCTGTAGCTTTGTTGTTCCTAGTGTTGCTTGATCTTGTTTTTGTGAACTGACATCTTTGAAATATTAAGGATAGAAGCAACTTGACGCTCACTGAATCCTTGTGCCAGTAAAGCTAGGATTGAGGCTTTTTTTTTCTTCACTCAAAACCTTTCTTTTCACTGTTTTTGGCATGTTCAATGGTTATTTTTAAATTTCCAATTACCTTTGAAATACTTCTAGCACTTTTTTACCATCCAACTGGTCACATTGCAAGAGGAGAGTGTTGATTACAGCAGTGTTTTTTATACATTTCCCCATTAAATAGGATTGGATTGAGGTGATCACCAAATCAGTACCTCATTAAGCAGAATAAGACTTGCATGGAATGCTTGTCATACTTGGAGAGTTGCTGATTTAGGAATAAATATCTCTTATTTTTTTCCAGAGCTGAGAGCTGTTAAAACCTGAGCCTGGTCGAAGTAGCACTAGAAAGTGTTAAAACACAGACAGCATTACAGCAGAAATTATTACGGAAGATACTCATTGAGATTTTCATAACAATTTGAGATGTTGATCCAAATACATATCATAAATATCTCCATGTGGGCACGGTGGCTTGGTGGTTAGCATGTTTGCCTCACACCTCCAGGATTGGGGGTTTGATTCCCTCATCTGCCATGTGTGTGTGGAGTTTGCATGTTCTCCCATGCCTCGGGGGTTTCCTCTGTGTACTCTAGTTTCTTCCCCCAGTCCAAAGACATGAATTGTAGTTTGATTGGCATCTCTAAAATTGTCTGGTGGGTGTGTGCCCTGCGATGGGTTGGCACTCCATCCATGGTGTATCCTGTCTTGATGCCCCCTGAGATAGGCACAGGCTCCCCGTGACCCGAGAATAGATCAGATAAGCAGTACAGACAATGGAAAATATCTCCATCGAGTGACCATTTGTTTTGCTAACATTTACACATGGTTGTGATTATAGACACTTATATATTATATATATGTTAATGATAATGATAATAATATACTGTCATTCACTGAATTTAATGTTTTGAGTTCATATAGATACCATCCTTGAGGCTTTCCTTGAGTGGTGATCAGAACCAGATACCTTGCGTTCATATTAGATCTGGCCGTAAACTACAGTGGCTCTCTATAAATACTATAAATACTTCTTAACCATTGCAATGCTGTATATTCAGCCTTTTAATCTGAAATGGGAGCACTCTTGTCCAGTGGTGGGCAGTACCAAAGTTAATGTAATTTGTTACATTTACATTTCTGGCATTTGACAGCAAGTAGCAAGTTTCAGCAAGTAGCATGGGCAGTCTCAGAACTCATCCAGCAGCAGCAGCATAGCAAATTTATCTGCCAAGACCAAATCTACAGTCCAAATCCATCAGTGAATGCTTAAATTTTACTATGAGAGTTGTCCTGGCTGAAAAATTATTATAGCCATTGTTTCTGTTCAGTTACATATAGACTTTTTTTAACATCCAGAATATAAAAGTTTGCTATTTTAATATTCAGCCCATATTCAGTTAAGCTACATAAACACTACGTAAGGCAGATGTTAGAGGTGCATATGAGAGCAGTGTAGTGTCTTTAGGGGAAGTCTGGATGCCGTAGGTGGAGTTGGTAATCCCCTCTGGCATTGGAGCTCTCACAGCAGGACAAATGGGTGACAATTCTGTGGCATAATAGCAAAACCATATCTAACCTTAAGGCTTACCTAAAGGTTTGCTCTTATCAGTGAAGCAGCCACTGAGAAACCTGAGATGTGTACGCTGGATGTAGCAGGTAATCTTATGCAAGCACAGATTCTCAAAGGTAGTTTTTCATGTGTGAGTTAATGATATAGGACTATGTCATTAGAGGTTACTAAGAGTATACCTAAGGTTTTAAATTAGCAAAGGTGATATCCGATGCAGTAACATGCTCTGGTCCCATACCAATAGCTGCAATGAATGTCATGATTAGCATAAAACTAGATAATAGTGAACACACAGCCAACACTTTTGATTTGAAGCTAGGACTGTTAAGGTCACAGAACTTACTGTTAACTAAACTATTACTGATCAGGAGTTTAATATACTGTGTTTTACTATGCATTAAAAAAATAATATGTAACATTAAATTATTATCCTCAACTTAGATATAGTTATATACATCAGAGGAGGAGGTGTCACAGTTGTTTATGATAATCTTGGCATCACACAAAAATGTAGACCTAAATTCAACATGTTTGAAATTTAACATATTAATATATGTAGCCAAACAAAGTCGATTCCACTAATTGTTATTTACAGACACCCAGGGCCATATTCTGAATTCCTCTGTCAATCTGCTGATTTCATTTCAAACCTAGTTGTTTCTCTAGACAAAGAATTAATTGTGGGAGACTTCAGAAGACCCTCTGACAACAGCAGTTGTGTATATCCTAGATTCAGTAGAGGTTAATCATAATGTTATAGGACTGACTCACAATGCTGGTCACGCCCAAATCTCATTCTAACATTCAGATTAAATATAGAAATGTATAGTTACTGTTACGGGTGGTAGGCCCTGTGTTGGGCCACTGGGGGGGGTTTCCAGCAGGGGTTATGTTATGTTGTGCTATGTCATTGTTTACGTCATGTCATGTGTTTGGTCCTTTTCCTATTGTTTCCTAATTGATGTTCACCTGTCCCTAATGTTAATCCTGATTATGTTTTGTATTTATAGCGGCCTTTTGCCAGGGTTCGGGGCTGGTCATCGTCTTTATGTAGCGTCTACGTGTGGTGTCGGTCGTGTGTTCGTGTTTGTTTATTTTTGAGTGAAATAAAACCCTGTCTTTTGTCTATCCTCACGCTGGGTCTGTTTTCCTCATATCTTGGATACCGGAAACGTGACAGAAGGACTAGCCGAAACCGTACAGATCCAGCGCGGTAGCTCACGCGAGGAGTTTATTTTTTCCGTTTCTGGTTTTATTGTTTTGCGCTATTTTGGTTTTTGTTCCGGCTCTCGCTCCGCTCATGTTCCCGTGGGGGCGTCGCCCCACCAGCTGGTTTTCCGTGAGAGACGCTGCCCCACTTTCTTGCTAACGGAGGAGAGTTCCTGCCTGGATTTTTTTTTTTTGGAAATTTTGTGTTTGTTCTGGCTCTCGCTCCGCTCATGTTCCCGTGGGGGGCGTTGCCCCACATCTGGCTTTCCGTGGGGAACGCTGCCCCACTTCTCGTTAACAGAGGAGAGTTCCGGCCAGGATTTTTTGGATTTTGGGTTTTTTTTTTGTCGTCCGGCCCTCGCTTTGCTCTTGTTTTGGTGAGGGACGTCGCTCCGCCAGCTGGTTTTTTGTGGAAGACGTCACCTCACTTCTTGTCGCTGGAGGAGGGTACCGGCAGTATCTGGTTCCCGCCCCCCCGCCCCTTGGGGAGTTTCCGGCACCAGCGAGACAAAGATCGTCACGCGGTGGACGTCGCTCGGCGCGAGTGCTCGGCGGTGGACGTCGCTCGGCGCTGCTGCTCGGTGGTGGATGTCGCTCGGCCCTGCGGCTCGGTGGTGTACGTCGCTCGGCTCTGCTGCTCGACTGTGGATGTCGCTCGGCACCTCCGCTCAGTTGTGGACGTCGCGTGGGACCCTTTGGCCTTGCCAGCGGGTCCCGTGCTCCCCCCACTTGTCTTGCTCCTGCTTCTCGCTCCCCCCACTTACCTCGCCTTGATCTTCGCTCCCCCACTTGCCTCGCCTTTGTTCCTCGCTTCCCCCCATTTGCCTCGCCTTTGCTCCTCGCTCCCCCCCCATTTGCCTCGCCATGCTTCTCGCTCCCCCCTACCTGCCTCTCTATGCTCCTCGCTCCTGTTTGGGATCTACGCCTATGGTTTGGCGTTTCGGGAGCCGCGCCTTTGAGAGGGGGGAGATGTTACGTGTGGTAGGCCCTGTGTTGGGCCACTAGGGGGGGTTTCCAGCAGGGGTTATGTTATGTTGTGCTATGTCATTTTTTACGTCATGTCATGTGTTTGGTTCAGCCCCGCCTTTTCCTATTGTTTCCTAATTGACGTTCACCTGTCCCTAATGTTAATCCTGATTATGTTTTGTATTTATAGCGGCCTTTTGCCAGGGTTTGGGGCTGGTCGTCATCTTTATGTAGCGTCTACGTGTGGTGTCAGTTGTGTGTTCGTGTTTGTTTATTTTTGAGTTAAATAAATCCCTGTCTTTTGTCTATCTTCGCACTGGGTCTGTTTTCTTCATGTTGTGGATATCGGAAACGTGACAGTTACATTTCCACAGTATGAAGCTATCTAAGACCATTATCTAATATCATTTAATATGTGCCTGAGACATATATGCACTTTGCCACTTTATCATGTTAAACATTGATTTATGTCAGCTACTGCAGAGAGGTTTATCAATAGTGTACCAGAGTTATCATGATTGGATCACCATCTGACCCCATAGAACTTGATCAGGCGACTGATTATTTATAGTTAACATTACGCTACACCCAAGGTAATGTGGCACCACTTAGTAGAAAAATAATTAGAGAAAAAAAAACTGATATAATGATCAAACATACCTTAAAATAGACCAGACCACTAGAAAATATAAGTGAATGGCATCACACTAAATTGGTAGCGTTTCAAGTAGCATAGAAATAAAGCCTCCTAAGCTACAGAACATATCAGTGCTGCTAGAGCATATCTCAACAACCTATTTGAAGATAACAAAATAATCGTAAATAGATAGATAGATAGATAGATAGATAGATAGATAGATAGATAGATAGATAGATAGATAGATAGATAGATAGATAGATAGATAGATAGATAGATAGATAGATAGATAGATACTTTATTGATCCCAAAGGAAATTCCAGATATCCAGCAGCATTACAGACAGCAACACAAAGACAGGTTGTAGATTGCACACTGTATATTTTACAAATATTCAGTATACACAGGGTAATGTGATAACTGACCAGAAGTTACTAGTGCAATGCTAAGAACAAAACTACAGATATATAAGAAACATATAAATAAAGCATATAAATCACCATTTAAAAGGGGGGAGTAATTAGCAAAAAAGGGGGAGTAAGAAAGGCAGAGGCAAAGAAATGTAAACTCAAAAACATAAACAGAGTCAGTACACAATGGCAATGGAAAGAAAATGCTATGAAAATGGTTCAGTAGGAAAATGAATGCAATACTTCATGCCGACATGGTACAGGCTTCTTTGTAATTTTTTATGTCTCTTGTTAATGATGGTTCTGTGGTGTTCTGGGCCAGCCTGTTGGTGTGCTGAACCCCTGGGTGTCTGGAGCTCTGGGCAGTTTGGACCCAGTGGAGGATCCGAGGTTACAGGCTGGTGGGGACCTAGTGTTTAGACAGTGGGCATTCTGAGGGTGGGGGTCTGTGGCTTGGGTTTGTTGGATGTCCTCCATAATTTCCCATCAGATGGGGGTGATGATAAGAGTGGGAGGATGGGCTCAGGGGCTGGTGGTTTGTCCACCGGGTTGTAACAATGGGAGAGGGCATCTGCTTTACTATTTTTTAAGCCTGGGCAGTAGAATACTGTAAAATTAAACCTAATGAAGAAATAGGAGGAAGGCACACCTGGTGTTTTTATCCAGGTAGACAGTCGGTTGGTGCGTGAATAAATTTTCACATTGGCACAGGAAAGCACGGCAGCGATCTGTGGAGCCGTCAAATATTTTGGGGAGCGCCATACGGATGGTCTCGCTGTGCGTCGGTGCAGGAGGAGTCGGTGGGGCAGGCGGAGTTTGTTAGCTGTTCGTAGGCAGCTCCTCCTGGTAAGCACGAATAATCACCCCTTGGCGGCCCACCACCACCTGAAAATTCACACACTCCACTGGATCCAAAGCAGGTGAAGCATTCTGTAACTGTTCGCCGGAGGCGGGTTGTTGAGGATCCATTTGCAGAGTAATAACGGTATCCAAATCAGCAAGCAAAATTGTAAAATCACAAACAGGCAAAAAGTCAGATAACCAATAGATCCAATAAGAATGGCAAACAATCCCAAAGACAAAAAGGCAAACTCGAAAACGCTAATCCAAAGTGAAAGGAAAGTTCACAAACAGGTAACCCAAAAGCATGTACGGACAAATGGCTTGGTAAAGTGGCAAACACAGTACTTCATGTTGAAGTGTTGTAGACACATGGCTTAAATGTTCTGAGAGAACCCAGAAGCATTCCTCGTTGGTGGCTCCAGAATTCGGAAGAGGGCTCCCTCTGGAGGACAGGTGCCAGTGGGGATGTTAGAATAGCTCTCTATTGCTCTCTCCTTCTGTCTTACTTTTGCATATCCCTCACTGAATTTTCCTTACCAGCTCATACCAGCTCCCTGTTTCTTTTTTCTCCCATGCTATATATTACAACTATATATTTGTAGCCATTTTTCAAATGTTAACACACTCTTTTCAAAACATTATGGAAAATGCCCTGCAGTTTGACAGTACCCATATTGAAATAACAGATAATAATAGAATATTGGAATATTTACAATAACCCTTTATACAGTCAGCATTAACAAAATAAATCTTTACAAGATAAACAGTTCAGTACACATACATGCCTCAAAATAAGGTTGTTTGACCATATCACTGGCAACAATTCTCATTTAGAAAAGCTTATATTACCACTCATCACATTGTCCTAAAAAAGGGATAATTACACAAACAATCAGCTTTGAGTTCTTTTGAATGTTTGTTCATATGAATCAGAATCATTATAGACAAATCATAACACCTTTTCACTTTTCTACCTTTTCAACATTATTCACTGTCCTAAAAAATATGTACTGTAACAGATGAATCAGAAATGTTGTAATTCGCTTCAATATCCTTTATTTGTTTTCAATATGTTTATAAAAATACATCATTATCCTCTCTCTGACACTCTTCTTTTCCCGAACTTTCATTGATCCATGCTTGCAAACCAAACCATTCCAAAGTTGTTACCTTTTATAAAAGTAGGTAACATGACTAAAAACGGGACAGACAGGCAGGCTTTCAGCAGAAATTGCAATTGCTCTGTTGGGAATGATTATTATGTCATTTTATAGAAAAATCTGCTTTAAATGTTTTGTAAGCATTGGAGAATGAATAACAAAAAAAAAATCATGGATTTTTGAAAGATGTGCTCATTTGAATGCATTTTGTATGAAAGCAAGGGAAAATGATTGGACAGCTTGGTCTGCATAGACCTCTGTTTCATTGACTGTGTGAAGAGCTTTGACATTGTTACTTTAAATTGACAGTTTTAAATAATGCATTAGCAATAAAAAATGTAAATAGAGCACCTTCTCAATGAAATATTGTCCAGCATTTGCAGTATTTTCCAGAAAATACATCACTCCAGAGTACTCAAAGTTCATACAAACATATTTCACACCCTTTTTTTACATAAATGAAACTTTAAAAAAAAAAAAAAAAAAAAAAAAAAAAAAGAATTCTCTTAAAATGTATATGAATACAAAGAACACACAAACATCACTTAGGTAACAGCTAAGGGTGAGTGAAATAAGCAAAAAAGAGTGAGTAATGCCAATAAATTTTTTTAATTTTGCACCCTATTGTGGTCATTTTGTTACAGAGGTGTCAAATTCTGAACATTTTCAATTCAATTTTTGTGATCCTTTCAAGGGTTGAAAAACGTTTTTTGCACTAAGTGATGAAAGATGATGAATTTTTGGATTTTGAGTTAACCATTCCAAATTATGAGGTACACTTGCATCAAACATAGCAGGTAGCTGTAAGTTTTAACCAGTGTTTCCAAACAGTGGTGAGGGCAGACCATGTGAGATTAATATTCTAGTATGACACTACTGAGTATTACAGTACACTATGAAAGTATGTGGACACCAGGCTATAATAACCATATTTGGTTGTTAAAAATGGGGGGCATGGTGGCTTGGTGGTTAGCACGGTTGTCTCAGACCTCCAGGGTTGGGGGTTTGATTCCCGCCTCCATGATGTGTGTGTGGAGTTTGCATGTTCTCCCTGTGCAGGGGGTTGGGGGTTTTCTCTGGGTACTCTGGTTTCCTCCCATAGTCCAAATACATGCATTGTAGGTTGATTGGCACCTCTAAAGTATGTGTGTGTGTGTGATTGATTGGGCCCTGCAATAGACTAGCATCCTGTCCAGGGCATCCTGCCTTGTGCCCGTAGTCTCCTGAGATAGGCTCCAGGCTCCAGGTCCCCTGTGACCCAATAGTAGAATAAGCAGGTATAGAAAATGGATGGTTGGTTGTTAAACATACATTATCAAAAGTTGGTCAACCATTTGCTGTTATATCAGTTTTCTCTCTTCTTGAAAGGATTTTGGATTGCAGCTGTATGAATCAACAAAAGCATTAGTGAGGTAAAGCATGATGTTGGGTGAGCTATACAAATAGATATACATACATCCACACACCTATTAGGTTTCTTAAAATTTTTTATTGCTACCATGTTATAGTTAGTAGTATAGTAAAGTAGTCAAAGTACATTTATAAGTAAGGAAACTATGCTAATCTATCTTACTAAGCAATTATTGTATACCTTTACAAAAACATAATTATCTGATTTTAAGGAATCAAAATGAACAACCTGTATATTTTTACTGGTTACTTATTTACAACTGAAACTAATTAATATTTAAGCATATATGTATATGTGGCCAATGGGTTGTGAGGAAGAAGCACAGGACTGATAAGAAAAAAATGAATAAAATAACATAAATCGTATGGCTATGTTGTGCTTATTTGACAAAAACAAAATATTAAGCACTGAGTTCAAAATCTCATAAATTCAGTCCAGGAAGAGTCACACCCTTCAAGAATTTCAGAGTTCAGATATAGGAAAATTTAGTCTTCCTGAATTGCACTAAAATGAAATTGAATGGAGTAAAACAAAATAAAATTAAATACAATGAAATACGGTAGAGGCTAACATTTGAATAAAATAGAAACACTACATTAGCCTGGGGGGGCATGGTGGCTTAGTGGTTAGCACGTTTGCCTCACACCTCCAGGGTTGGGGGTTCAATTCCCGCCTCCGCCGTGTGTTTGGAGTTTGCATGTTCTCCCCGTGCCTCGGGGGTTTCCTCCGGGTACTCTGGTTTCCTCCCCCGGTCCAAAGACATGCATTGTAGGTTGATTGGCATCTCTAAATTGTCCGTAGTGCATGCGCGTGTGTGTGTGTGTGCCCTGCGATGGGTTGGCACTCCGTCCAGGGTGTATCCTGCCTTGATGCCCAATGACGCCTGAGATAGGCACAGGCTCCCCGTGACCCAAGAATAGATCGGATAAGCGGTAGACAGTACATGAGCCTACATTGACACTCCACAGTGTTCTTAAAAATACATGTTGAGTAAGAAAAACAATCTTTTAATACATTCTAATAATTTTTATCAAAGTATGAGATGTCTTAAGAATGCTCACAACTGTTTTTAACATGCATATTCCAATATAAACAGATTCAACTACAACCAGGCAAATGTACTGGGCTGTAAATAAAGAAAGTGAAGATTCATTAACATTCATTGTACATACCCAGTCCTCGCATGTGTCCCAAAACATCAAACCCAATCCATCTCACACATGCAATCCATAAACATCCTTAAAGACGAACCATGAAACATTAATTTTTAACATTATGCAATTCATTCACAACTTCTGTAAGAATGTACATTTACCTGCCAAATTCAGAATAATGGCACCAAACCCAAAGCACTAGTTTTTGTTCTTTGCTTTGCTCATCCTGAAATCCACGCACATGTTACATGCTGAAACGCCGCAAAGAAAGTGCTGCAAACACAGTTTCTTAAAGAACCCAAGACCGATTTATGCTCAACGTTAAGTTTTGTTAATTTTCTCCACTTGGCTATGTATATATTCTGCCACACTGACAAATAATCTGAGATGTGCCATTCTGGCAGCCTCTGGGGCCTTGAAACAGCGAGCTTGCAGGGAAGCACTAAACCTGGTGGCACCAAACGCCTGGCATAAAGTAATGGGTCTGTGGCCTGGTGGAAATCAGTGACTGCCTCAAGCTACGTCTACACTAATCCAGATAAATTTGAAAAACCTCATTTTCCTCTAAAAACACTCCGCATCTACATTATCATTTTCAGTTGTTTCCCAAATCGTTTTGCTTACGTCCCTGTACTGTACGTAAGACGCTTCAGCCTACATTTCCACTTGGCAGAGTTAATTTACTTTCCGGCTCTTTGAAACGTGGCAATATGTTGAGGAAAAGCATAGAGTTTTTTAAATGGACCAACAGGAGTATAAAGTTGGAAAAGCAAGCAAGCAAGAATGTAGACTGAATTGGTCAAATAGACAGCATCACATGACTAAAAATGTGTCATCATTTTTGAAAGTCTTTGTTTTCACAGTCCACATCGTGACATAATAATGGGGTTTTCAAAGTTATCCACTTTGGAGAGCATTTACAAAAGACACATTTTTTTGACTCAGTGTGGACAGAAATCCAATAAATTTGTGGATGCCTCGGGGTTTAATCCCCCTTATACAGGTCCTTCAGTAGGGCAGCCTGGTAGGCCTGCAAAACTGCCATGGTGTGCAGGGATGCACCAACCTGACCTGTCACCACATAGGCCTTGCAAATGAAGGCAGAGCTGGCTCTGCACAGCTTGGAGGACAAAGTGGGTTCTCTCCATGATGGGAGAGAGATAGCTTGCAAGCATCTCTTCCACCTTTTTCAGCAACCCAAATCCCTGCTTTTGAAGACTGACAACAACCAAGTAGTTAGAGCTGATAGGGGTGTAAAGGTGAGCCAAGTGTAGATTCTGACATCTTGGTGTGGAGGTCTGGGAAAAACAAGAATTACGATGAGGGGTAACATGTACATGTTACTACCTCAAGCAGCTCCTCGAAGCACCTGATGACACCAACATAAAGTCCCTGTTTGGTTCAGAAGAAACTGCAGCATGTGTTTCCAAGTCCAAAACAAAAATTTTGGAGTCAGACAGGAGGGCAAGAGAAAGACGTGTATCCTCAAGGTTTATTCCACCTCCATCAACTCCACTCAACTGCGAGCCCATGACCAAAGCTTATATGCTGCCTCTGGGGCAGCACCTCTATGAGACAATGGAGGTAGGTGTCTGTCTTGAAAACAAAGATAGGCAGGAACATAGCTTCTTTAGCAAAAAGTTCAGACAATGCACACAGCTGTCTCTCTCAAGAGCCGAAAATGCATGCTCCACACCCAAACAAAGAACACAAAGAACACAAGAGTCATTCTCTGTTAAAAAGCAGGGGCATGGCAGCATGCATCTTTTATATTGTTTGCTCTATATTGTTTTCTTTTTTGGATGCAACAAAATCAATGGAACAGACAACAAAATAGACAGACAATTCACAGAATCACACAGACAAACAGCTTGCCAAAGACAAAGAAGTTGGGGATATGTGACATTTATATGCCTTTTTATGGGCTTGCTGACATATGACCCCCTTTTGGCCAATCACCTGATCCCCTTTTAGCCAGTAAAATTGGCATGTGTTCACATGTGCTTCAGACACCAGTTCCTTGAGGGTATTTGCATAGCTTCAAGCAATGACACAGCATTGAGTTCCCTCGAAATGGAACAATGCAGTTGCTACTCAGTCTGATGAACAGTTGACCTCTTTCTTTTAGTGGTCTTGATATTATGCTAATCCAGTGAATATATGTTTTCATGGATACGATATCAAGATTCCTGAACCTTCAGATCAGTTTTACAACACCTTGACCACTAAGCTACCACATCCCCTTATTCAGCCAAGCATGTCCAGAATAGCATGCCCATAATAGCAGTACAAGAAAACCAAACAAAGCAATATTTGTTGATTTTAAATGGAAAATTATTCTGTGAATAATTTCCCCAGACAGTTTTCTCAATCTGTTTTTTTTGGTGTTTGGCAAGTCTGGTTATTGGTTCTCGGCTGAAGCACAGTCAATTTGGTGTCACTTTGCCAAGCATAGTAAGCTAAACTAAGGAAAGGTGTACCTTATAAATTTGTGTCCTCAACATGTCAATGGCAGATATTTATGCTTTATAACTAAATGAAGTTGCTTTCAGCTGCTCCCTGTTCGGGGTCACCACAGCAGTCCAACTGGTCCGCACATGTTTTATGCCGGATGCCCTTCCTGACGCAACCCTCCCATTTTTCCGGGCTTGGGACCAGCACTGCATCCAGTGGCTGGGGTTGAGGCATTGGCTGGGAATCAAACCTGGGCCTGCCGCATGATAGGCGAGAAGCCTACCACTGAGCCACCAATGCCATGCTTTATAACTAAATACTGTTTACAAAATACAATTTATATCTTTTTTGCTAATTATCCTTCAAAGATTAATAAAGCTAAATTAAGCCTGCATATGTAACTTATGTGAATACTTTGTGATCAGTTTAGATCCACTTTTAAGGATCCAATTTAGATTAATAGAGATGTAAAAGACTTCAAACTCCAACTTCCAACATGCCTCCATTTTACTGACACTTCCCTGAGTAGTAACACCATGTTGAAATCACATGTGCCTTTGAAGGTTATGTTTTCAAATTAACTAATGAGTTTTTTGTTTGATTCGTTATGAGTATTCAAAAGTCTGCAAATAGACAACACTCTTTTTGATTTATCCCCTCAGAGGAAACAATGTTTTCCTGTCTAATCTCTGTAGTGCTACTTTCTATAAACAAATATTTGCTTGAGTAAAGATTGAATATTGACTGTTAATGCACTCACACATTCACTCACTCACTCACTCACTCACTCACTCACTCACTCTTCTTGCTTATTTCTCTGTTTTGAGTTTTATCACAGTATAGTAGGTTTTAAAATCTGTGGCAATAATTTGATTCAGATCATTTGTCTTCATTTCCAAAACATTTTTCCAGGAGCTGATTAGCTCATCTTACTTTATGGAGTGAGTTCTCCAAGTTGGGGGTTCTTTCCTGAAATAAAATATATGTTGTCTTTCTTATTCAAACTAATTGTTTAATGGATGTAAATATTAACTTTAAAGAGGTTCAGGTCTATAAGCAGGGTTGAGAAGCGCTATAGAAATGTTGGCAAGAGACTTGTACCATTGAGTCTCAAAAGAGAATCTTTGACCTTATTTCTTTTTGATACAATCCATCCTGCATGCTATAACCAGTGGCATAGATCATTTCATTTCATTTAATTTCATTTCATTGTAAGATCCACTTTTTTATATTCTTGTATTCTATTTATAAATGATTTCTTTTATTCCTCTACATATTTTATAGCCGATAGCAAACCTTATAATTGTATTATCTTTAAATTACTCAGAAATTGAGAAGTAAAAGAAAGGCAGTGTTGCTTGAAAATCCAGAGATTAATCTATAATGTTATAATATGTTTGAAACAGACATCTCACAAGCTAATAAAAAGGCGACTACTTGCAGCTTTAAATGAAACATCTGACAAGTAAATTGGAAAGAACTATAAATATTACATGTATAATTGATAAACTGAAATATTATACTTCCAAAAACTAAGTAAAAGTATATTGTTTGGAACAAATTTTCTAATTAACCTGCTAAATTTGAGGCATATACTTACATAGTACTGCAGTAAGATAATTACTTACTTCATTATAAATTGAAAACATATATTTAAGTAGAAATAAAATGAACACACACATTTAAACTTTGACTGTCCATATTTCTATTTCTATTTATTTAGGAGAGCAGTGAATTAAGTATTACAATTTGTAATTTAGTACTACAATTGTTTTATTAAAAAATGCTAAAGGATCTGTGTTATGTTTAAGCATCATGCCCAGATACTTCAGTTCCCAAGAACTGATTAAATTCAAGCACTCCAATATCTATCCCTGTAAAACTTTGTGCCCTTCTTGTCTTGTCCAAGATCTGGATGGTAGACCTCTGGGTTCAAGGTGAGATCTGTTCCAAGTCTGGCCACAGACAGTAGATTGGGGTGTCCAATAATATCCAGAAAGGAATGTTTTCATTACACACTTTTTAAAAGTTATTTGCTTGGTAGAGGAGCATCATGTGTTGGTTATGTGAAGAAGCAGAGTGTGCCAGCAAGAACATAAAAGGGCATCTACAACACATTACTCCAGCTTTTTTGTCTTCAGGAATCGCTCTGTGCATGTTTGTGTCAGTAGTTTGTCCTGTCTGTCTAGACTAGAGAAAAAAAGATAATATATAAAAGATTAGAAAGGATGGCGAGCAAGATAAGAAAGTGTGTGCATCCGTGCACCGCTACATTATGGGGGATGACTTGAGGGTTTGTTTGTTTGATAGAGGAGGATGCACAGATGGCTCTCGAGGGTGCCGACTGCGTGCACTGTGAAACTTTTCATCTCTGTAAACTCCAATCTCACTTGGCTGTTTTTTCCAAGCTCCTGTGCCTTGTGGCTCGGGTCCCACGTCTGCTGAGGCAGCACACTGACTTTGATCATGGACCTTGCAGGTTGAGTTAGCGGAGCCAGTCAAAAGAGATGGGTGATCCCCTTTCTTTTGTCCTCTCTCTAATCTTGAATTCTGCTTCAGCTCTGGGAGCTTGGTTTGTGGTTATTTCTGAACGAGAAATTGTTATTGTCTTCATTGGACTCTGAGGAGCTCAATGTGAATGACGGTGAGTAGTATGCCACTGAATTGCTTCCTGAGAGAAAACAATCAGTGGTGTTCATGCTGTTGAGTTTTGCGTGCTGTTACTAAGATCATTCCATGTTTGTTTGCCTGTTTTTTTAGCATCTTTTGAGGCAGTTCATCGGGTTTGGTCATGGTTTCACAGATTCCAGAATCCCTTTCTGTCATCCTCTCAGCTGACTCTAATACCTCTGCTTCTGCTCCAGCAGCTCGCTTTGTGATTTCTCTCAATCTAGATGAGGATATAATGCTATCTACATCTGACTCTAAGAAGCTCAATGTGGGCAACAGGAAGCAAGCAATAGTTGAATTCCCATCGCATTCTGTGGTGTTCAAAAAGCTCCTGGAGTTGATCACTCGTGTTGATAAGTTTAGCTTAGATTGGCCTGAAGCAAGGTTAGCACTGCCTGCTCTGAGCTTGACAATCACTACCTAACTTTACATCGCCTTCCACCTCCATGCAGGTATCTCCTAGACTTTTACCAGACATCCACACTGAAGTGTCAAGGTTGTGGAATAATCCTTATTCTGCCTGTTTGTTCTCCTGAGCCCTTGCTGACTATGCAGACATTGTGGGCCTAGATGAACATGGTTATGCAGCGATGCCTAGGATTAAAGAGATAATCGGCTTCATGGCTTCATCGGCTGCATGGAGAAAGTCTACAATCCCATTGAGGCCCTTTTGGGCCACATCAGCCTTATAGAGAAGGCCTATAATCCTGCAGGTGCTGCACACAATGGCAGTTTTACAGGTGTACCAAGCTGACCTGGTACCGTAGCCCATCTCCGGTGAGGGGCTCATCAATGAGGTCTGAACTCTGCCATGCCAGAGATTTAAACCCTCTGAGCCACAAAGCAGATGGCCCATGCCATCAGCCATTTCATGTCTGCGTTTGGTTGCCACAGAGAGGCAATCTGACAGAGATAAAAGAAAGGGACAAAACCTTGATGGACCATGATGTCTCCTAAGGGCCTGTTCTTCCCTCATCATTGCGTGGAGCTAGGGCTATCAACCAGTAGCCACCGGCCCTGGGAGCTATTCTCCACCCCCGCCCTAGATTTGGAACCTCTTCATCTGGCATTTGATGGGGACCTGCTCCTAGACACTTGTCTCCCAATTTAGATTGTGGAGACTATGTTGAACTTTCGCATCTGGTGTAATCGGCATTCTCAGGATGTAGTTAACTGCAGTGCTGAAGTTGCTGCAGACATGCCTCTTTAAAGGCCTATAACCCACTACATTGAGGTATATGTGGAAGCCATTGCTGCGAGTCACATGCCTGTTCTCTGGTCTTTCGCCTTCTGCTCAGTGCCAGATGGCTGAGGCTTTTCTGCTGATCACATCTCCCCTCCTGGGACCTCTCAGTGGTCCTTGATGGGCTTCCCTAAGCCCTCTTTGAGCCAATGGAGTCAGCCTCTGAGGCTCTGCTGTAAACCAGTCATCTGGCCTTTCTGTAGGTGTTCTTTTCTCCACCCCATGAGTGAATGGAGCAGAAGAGACTATACATGCTGTGCCCTGTTTGGGTTCTCAGCATTTACCCCTTTGCTCGAGTTCATGGTGTAAGTCCTCTCCCTTTTAGTCTGCTTTGGCAGCCACAAAAAACACAATCCAGTCTCCAAGCAGCACCTTGTGCTGGGTAGTGGTAGCTAGCTCTTAGGCCTATAAGGTGCGCTGTGTGGCTTTGCCTCTATAAATTATGGCTCACTCAACTAGGTGTATTGGGACAGCGTTTTCTTTCAAATCCCACAGTTATGGAACAGCCTTCCAATTAGTGTTTGGGACTTTTATAAATAGTTTTTTGAGCAAGGGGCTCATGGGAATAGCTTGTTTGCTGAATTGGGATGTTTGGATACTGTCAATGTTTGTTGACTGTCAAGTGGTTGGACGCTTTATGTCCCAGGAAGCCCTCATGTATGTGTCACCACCTGGCCCTCCCTTTTAGTTATGCTTTCATAGCTGCTCTTGCCATAGTCTCTGCCTGCATGATTACAAACAGGCCTATTATTTTCTCTCTCTCTCTCTCTCTCTCTCTCTCTCTCTCTCTCTCTCTCTCTCTCTCTCTCTCTCTCTCTCTCTCTCTCTCTCTCTCTCTCTCTCTCTCTCTCTCTCTCTCGAGCTACACATGCTACTCCGAAGCTCCCATCTTTCTAAGTTCCCAGTGTGACTGCTTCTTCTCTCTGCACATGCCTGATATATTCTGATGCCCTACATCTGGTTGGAGTCTTGTCACTTGGTGGCGCACACTTGTCGGAGAAATTTTAAGGTTAATTTTATGCTTACTTTTAACATAACAATACTCTGCTTAAAATAGTATATTCTTACAGTATTCAAGTATATTAATCTTACAGTATTCAAGTATAACCTGAGAGCAGGCTTTGCTTGAGGCAAAAGTATGATAATCGAGCATAATCATAAGTATTACAACTCAACATTCATCCTGCGATATGTCCACTCAGAGGGGGCACTGAGTTCCGACAACTGCTTCTGAGGATGACTCTAATTGGACAGCCTGGAGACCCATGGGACTGCTGTGGATAGAAGACTACTTGAAGACTATAGCGGCAACTTTGAACTGCTGTTGTGGAGGTCAGTTTTGCGCTCGGATCTCCTTCAGTGAGCATTTAAAGACTTTGGTAGGAAGGAATTAGTGTTAAGTCAGTTTAAGTGTTAACTCAGAAATTAAGCTGACCTATAAGTTGCCCAGGATCACTGGTTACCCAATTCCACTTGACTATAACCAGTTGTAGAAAGGACATTATTTATAATCACACTCTCCAGTCTCACACAAATGAGGATGGGTTCCGTTTGAGTTTAGTTCCCCTCAAAGTTTCTTCCTCTTACACATCATACACTTCCTCATACACAAATTTTTGAGTGTTACATAGTGTCATTTTCTAGGTGTAGAGTGCTTTTGAGTTCACTAGTGTCAAAGGGGGTGTAGTTTATTCAATGAAAGAGTTGATTGGACTCTGAGGGGCCTGTAGTTTTAAGGAGTTGCCTTAGATGCGCTTGTTCAGAGTTATTTGAATGTCCACGCCATCTTGGATCAGCATGCAGACGGCAGTTTGAGGTCCAATAATGTAAGGTAACATTCTTTATTTAGCCTTTTTTTTTTATCAGTGACCAAATAATATTAACAAATACTGAACAGACAAGAACATTCATCAAACATCGATCAAAACTAGTCCTGCATTGTTATTACCACAGTAAAAGCAAGCTAAAACAACTCACCTTTAGAAGTTAATGCTAGCTTAACTAACTGCTAGCATGTGATAAAATACCCCTTGTCCCACTGTTAATGCTACAGAACATGTAACATTAAGAAAGACCTCAGTGGTCACATGTGGTCGGCTAGGTGGCCAGGACTTATTTTTTAATTGATAATCTCTGAAAATAGATTTGATAAAATCACAATAATTCATTGTCATTGTCTTGGAGTAACGTTATGTGTGTGTATAGTTTTGATTTAACATTAAACTGTAACGCCAAAACGAGGCAAAAGAGAGTTGGTGTTGGCTAAGCTAATGTTAATTAGCATTAGCGCTAGCTAGCAGGTCTATTGCATCAGAACTGCAGAGGCAGTGAACTCTGGTCGAGTGTTAACTTGTGGCGGGAGTGGAGTATTTTATTTGGTCAGCTCTCTAACAGACTTGGTCAGTAGCAGAGATATGGTAGAACTATATCAGCAAAATTATTTTAAAACCTTAATACAACTGACTGACTAGATTTAAACAACATTGGCTAGCTAAGCTAACGTTATCAATCAATACCACTGCCTAATAGAGAAGAAACTCCAGTGTTAATTTGTGGCGGGACGTGGCGTTTTTTACCTTGGTATACCGTGAAAGTAGGGCCTGGCTGTCAAACTGACTTACCACAACAGGTTTATTTATAAATAAAATAATATTAGTGTAGCTGATGGTGGAATGATGAAGCTATCATGATGAAGTAATTGCTAACTTAACAGCTAATGCCATAAAAGCAGAAGTGGTTTTAGAGTAATTTCATAATGACTAAAAAAAAACCCAAATGACTAAAAAAAAAAAACAGTACGAGTTTAATTAACGCTTAAAAATAGTTTCAAAAGTTTTAAAAACACTTAAAATGCTAAATGCAGTAACTTCTATTCTTCTTTCTCTCTTTGTTCCAGATTTGATTAAATGCAGATAGAAACATGCTGATGAAGGACAAGTATGACAGTTGTAAGAAATACATCAGACTTCAGTCTGGATTCTCATACACAGATTTCATCACTGAAGGTGAGCAACTGATAGCACTTTATTAGCATGTTGAATCCTAAATGTAAGGGTCATTCTGAAAGTATAAACTTTTAAACTTTGTCATTCACTTTCATTCATCAAGACTGAGACTTCAAATCAGTTTACCAATATTTATTTTTTCAATATTCATCTCTATGCATCAAGAATCTAGCCATGGGGGTCACAGTCCAGTGACTTCTGTGCCGGTCCCAAGCCCGGATAAATAGAGAGGGTTGCGTCAGGAAGGGCATCCGGCGTAAAACATTGCCAAATTTAACCATGCGAGTCGTCAGTACGAATTTCATACCGGATCGGTCGAGGCCCGGGTTAACAACGACCGCCATCGGCGCCGTTGACCTACAGGGCGCCGGTGGAAATTGGGCTACTGTTGGTCGAAGAAGTAGAGGAGGGAGGAGAGTGCGCAGACAGAGAGAGAGGAGGAAAGGTAAGAGTGTAGGACTGAGAATAGGAACTCTGAATGTTGGTACTATGACAGGGAAAGGTAGAGAGCTGGCTGATGTGATGGAGAGAAGGAAGGTGGATATACTGTGTGTACAGGAGACCAGGTGGAAGGGTAGCAAGGCTCGTAGTATAGGAGCAGGATTCAAGCTGTTTTATTATGGTGTGGATAGTAAGAGAAATGGGGTAGGTGTGGTCCTGAAGGAGGAGTTTGTGAGGAATGTCCTGGAGGTGAAGAGAGTGTCAGACAGAGTGATGAGTCTGAAGTTAGAGATTGAAGGGGTGATGTTGAATGTTGTTAGTGGTTATGCCCCACAGGTAGGTTGTGAGTTAGAGGAGAAAGAGAGATTCTGGAGTGAATTAGATGAGGTGATGGAGAGTATTCCCACGGGTGAGAGAGTGGTGATAGGAGCGGATTTTAATGGACATGTTGGCGAGGGGAACACAGGTGATGAGGAGGTGATGGGCAAGTTTGGAGTTAAGGAAAGGAACCTTGAAGGACAGATGGTAGTGGACTTTGCTAAGAGGATGGACATGGGTGTGGTTAACACTTATTTTCAGAAGAGGGAGGAGCATAGAGTGACTTACAAGAGTGGAGGTAGGAGAACACAGGTAGACTACATTCTATGTAGAAGAGGCAATCTGAAAGAGATTAGTGACTGTAAAGTGGTAGTGGGAGAGAGTGTAGCCAGACAGCATAGGATGGTGGTGTGTAGGATGACTTTGATGGTCTGTAAGACGAAGAGGTCAAAGATAGAGAAGAAAACCAAGTGGTGGAAGCTGAAAAGGAGGAATGTTGTGAGGAATTTAGACAGAAGTTGAGGCAGGCTCTGGGTGGTCAGGTAGTGCTGCCAGATGACTGGGAAACTACAGCAGAAGTGATCAGGGAGACAGGGAGAAAGGTGCTGGGTGTGTCATCTGGAAGGAGGAAAGAAGATAAGGAGACTTGGTGGTGGAATGAGGAAGTTCAGGATAGTATCCAGAGGAAGAGGTTAGCCAAGAAGAAGTGGGACATGGACAGGACTGAAGAGAATAGACAGGAATACAAGGAGTTACAGCGCAGAGTGAAGAGGGAGGTGTCTAAGGCCAAGCAGAAGGCATATGAAGAGTTGTACACTAGGTTAGACACTAGAGAAGGAGAGAAGGACTTGTACAGGTTAGCTAGGCAGAGGGATCGAGATGGGAAGGATGTGCAGCAAGTTAGAGTTATTAAGGATAGAGATGGAAGGGTGCTCACAAGTGAGGAGAGTGTACAGAGGAGATGGAAGGAATACTTTGAGGAGCTGATGAATGAGGAAAATGAGAGGGAAAAAAGAGTAGAAGGGGTGAACTCTGTGGAACAGAAAGTAGATAAGATTAGAAAGGATGAAGTCAGGAAGGCTTTGAAGAGGATGAAAAGTGGGAAGGCAGTTGGTCCTGATGACATTCCAGTGGAGGTCTGGAAGTGTCTGGGAGAGGCAGCAGTGGAATTTTTAGCTAATTTGTTCAACAGGGTTTTAGAGAGTGAGAGGATGCCTGAGGAATGGAGAAGAAGTGTGTTAGTGCCGATCTTTAAGAATAAGGGTGACGTGCAGAGTTGCAGTAACTATAGGGGGATAAAGTTGATGAGCCATACAATGAAGGTATGGGAAAGAGTAGTGGAAGCTAGGTTAAGGAAGGTAGTGGAAATTTGTGAGCAGCAGTATGGCTTCATGCCCAGAAAGAGCACAACGGATGCAATTTTTGCTCTGAGGATTTTGATGGAGAAGTATAGGGATGGTCAGAAGGAGTTGCACTGTGTGTTTGTAGACTTGGAGAAAGCATATGACAGGGTGCCAAGAGAAGAGCTGTGGTACTGTATGAGGAAGTCAGGAGTAGCGGAGAAGTATGTCAGAGTGGTGCAGGACATGTATGAGAGGAGCAGGACAGTGGTGAGGTGTGCTGTAGGTCAGACAGAGGAGTTCAATGTGGAGGTGGGACTGCATCAGGGATCGGCTCTGAGCCCCTTCCTGTTTGCTATAGTGATGGACCAGTTGTCAGAGGAGGTCAGACAGGAGTCTCCTTGGACAATGATGTTTGCAGATGACATTGTGATCTGTAGTGAGAGCAGGGAGCAGGTGGAGGAAAACCTGGAGAGGTGGAGGTTTGCACTGGAGAGAAGAGGAATGAAGGTCAGTCGTAGTAAGACTGAGTACATGTGTGTGAATGAAAGGGAGGGAAGTGGAACAGTAAGGTTACAGGGTGAAGAGGTGAAGAAGGTACAGGAGTTTAAGTACTTGGGGTCAACAGTCCAGAGTAATGGAGAGTGTGGGAAAGAGGTAAAGAAGCGAGTGCAGGCAGGTTGGAATGGGTGGAGAAAGGTGTCGGGAGTTCTGTGTGATCAGAAAATATCAGCGAGAATCAAGGGGAAGGTGTACAGGACAGTGGTGAGACCAGCCATGCTGTATGGTTTAGAGACAGTGTCACTGAGGAAGAGACAGGAGTTAGAGCTCGAGGTAGCAGAGCTGAAGATGTTGAGGTTCTCTTTGGGAGTGACAAGATTGGACAGGATTAGGAACGAGTACATCAGAGGGACAGCTCATGTTGGACGTTTGGGGGACAAAGTTAGGGAGGCCAGATTAAGATGGTTTGGACATGTTCAGAGGAGGGACAGTGAGTATATTGGTAGGAGAATGTTGGACATGGGGCTGCCAGGCAGGAGGCAAAGAGGAAGGCCAAAGAGGAGGTATATGGATGGAATTAATGAGGATATGAAGCTAGTGGGTGCAAGGGTTGAGGATGCAGAAGATAGGGATAGGTGGAGAGAGATGATTCGCTGTGGCGACCCCTGAAGGGAAAAGCCGAAAGAAGAAGAAGAAGATCTCTATGCATCAAGAACAGGTGAATGGTCTGTTCATAAACAAGCAGGTAGTGATTTAATAGGGAGCTGTGTGTTCGTGTAATTTTCATCTTGTCCAACTGTGCAAGAAAGTCTATATATCGTCAATTTGTCTTTGTGTTGAGGAAATTATTTATATTAGCAGTCAAATGCAAATTTGGACTGTCAGATGTAGCTCGGCTCTCCGTATTTGATGAGTCTTACACTGCAGTGGAAGATGACGTACTTCTTGAGCTGGTTGAAGCCAATCCTGACTTGTTCACAGTCAACAGTTCTCAAGAGAAAGATCAATCTGGTCTGTCTTTATAATTCATTTGAAATAAGTGAGCAATTATGTTTAATTTTCAAATAAAAATCTTATGTTAAATAATATAATGCTTGATTGTTGTGGTTTCCTGTTGTGATCTTCATTTGTTTGTTTTTAGGATATTTGAGTTCTAGTTCCCTTACAAATACCCTCTCTCGCTTGTCAAGTGAAGGAGATAGCTGCATTGAATGAGTTGTTCCTATCATTGGAGAGAGGATGGGATCAACTTATCCCAGAACAAGCAAATCAGACTCAGAAGCTGCAAAGGAGGTACCAAGCATTTTTGGTTTATTGTTGAGTTGCACAGACATGCATGTTAAATTATCCTTGTGTTATGATTTTTAGATGTGAAAGGATTGGTAAGTTCACACTAAATATTAATATTTACTTATTTTCCATATGCATTTGGTATGCTGACATTTTGTTGATATTTGATGTATTTATATGTACAGGTTAACCAAGACTTCTTGCTGATGTTTAATGCTGAAACATCCTCAAAGATGCTTGAAGGGTGGGATACATCCTTTTATTGCAGAAGCAAAATACTTGACTTCATCAACAGAGCTCTGCTCCCTTATGAAAGCAGCTGAACAGCTTGAAGAAGATTCTGAAACTAGTAAGGATACATATAATAGCTTATGTAACATATGTAGCTTTAGAACTCAGAGGTGGCCTTTGTCACAGATGTTTCTTTTTTGTTAACTCTTATTTTCTATCAGACAGGGACAGTGATATGGCCTCCCTGCTGTTGCTTCTCCATCTCCTGCCACCTGCAGCTGGATGCAGAAGGGTCAAAATAAGCCCCATTGATGCTGTGGATAAACTTGTGCATTTTTTGCACTTTAAAAATAGTTCTGCCTGTTTTGGCTATTTGGGACTCAAATTTTGTGCCTCAACATTCTGGATATGGATAGTAGCTTAATGATACTAACAGAAACTTACACTGATTTTCCAGAAGTAATGCAGTCAATACAACACGCATGCAATGAATATACCTCCATGTTTCTGTTGAGCTATTGTTGAAATAGAGTTGTTGATCTAACATAATAGTCATTTTGGTGGCTGGAGTATTTGTTCTTGGTGCTGAACCTAATTTTGTTATTAGAAGTGTTTCAATACATCTGCAGTTACTATATTCTTGTCCTCCCAGTTCATATCAAGGAGAATAGATGAAACATTAAAACATATGTTGTTACACAGTGCAGTTCAATGGCATTACAAAATACAGCTTCCAAAATAACAGATCAACATTTACCTGCAGTAGTTCAAACAGATATTGGATTACTAACTTTATATAGGTAGGCTTTATTACAGAACTCATGTTCAATTGCAGTTACTTTTACAAACCCGAGTCCAAAAAAGACACTGTACAAATTGTGAATAAAAAAGGAATGCAATAATTTACAAATCTCATAAACTTATATTTTATTCACAATAGAATATAGATAACATATCAAATGTTGAAAGTGAGACATTTTGAAATGTCATGCCAAATATTGGCTCATTTTGGATTTCATGAGAGCTACACATTCCAAAAAAGTTGGGACAGGTAGCAATAAGAGGCTGGAAAAGTTAAATGTACATATAAGGAACAGCTGGAGGACCAATTTGCAACTTATTAGGTCAATTGGCAACATGATTGGGTATAAAAAGAGCCTCTCAGAGTAGCAGTGTCTCTCAGAAGTCAAGATGGGCAGAGGATCACCAATTCCCCCAATGCTGCGGTGAAAAATAGTGGAGCAATATCAGAAAGGAGTTTCTCAGAGAAAAATTGCAAAGAGTTTGAAGTTATCATCATCTACAGTGCATAATATCATCCAAAGATTCAGAGAATCTGGAACAATCTCTGTGTGTAAGGGTCAACATCATGGCTGCGTAGAAGAAGGATCCGGGTACTGAAATGGCCAGCCTGCAGTCCAGATCTTTCACCCATAGAAAACATTTGGCACATCATAAAGAGGAAGATGCGACAAAGAAGACCTAAGACAGTTGAGCAACTAGAAGCCTGTATTAGACAAGAATGAGACAACATTTCTATTCCTAAACTTGAGCAACTTGTCTCCTCAGTCCCCAGACGTTTGCAGACTGTTATAAAAAGAAGAGGGGATGCCACACAGTGGTAAACATGGCCTTGTCCCAACTTTTTTGAGATGTGTTGATGCCATGAAATTTAAAATCAACTTATTTTTCCCTTAAAATGATTTAAACATTTGATATGTCATCTATGTTGTATTCTGAATAAAATATTGAAATTTGAAACTTCCACATCATTGCATTCTGTTTTTATTCACAATGTGTACAGTGTCCCAACTTTTTTGGAATCGGGTTTGTAGTTAGGTGTGTATATACTATACTGAAAACTGAGTGAATGTTGGGTTTCCAAACGTTTGCTTTTTAAGTAAGCAATCATGATATGGTTTCATCAAAGGTTTTAGGTCACTCCTTTGAAATGGTGCCTTAACTGTCTTTTTGTGGTATTGTGTGTTTTGCAGTCTTGCTGCAGCATTGATGAACACCTGAAGGGAAGAGAAGGCAACCATATCTGCTTGCTGTTGGCAGAACCAAGAGTGCAATGCACAAACAGCTCATCTCTTTCCAACAAATCAGCTCCCTAGCTGCAGTTGATGAATTGTTTAAATCCCACTTTGTCTTTAACCTGTCTTATGAAGAATCCCTGGCCCAGATGTACACCTTTATCCAGACAACTCTTTATAACATTGATGCTGGAACAACAAATGAGACCCCAAGAGTTTGTGAACTGCGGGCAAAGCTTCTCAACTAGAAGTAAGCAATAAGAAACATTGTGGTATTTGTCAGGTCTTGTGTATGAGCAACTAATTGCTTGTACCTCAGTTAAGGTCTTGTAGTCTCTTGTTCAAAGTTGAGGTTTATCTGGGTATAAGTTTGCACAAGTTAGGAGTTTAGAACTGTGTGACATGCAGAATGTTTAGGTGTTTTATCTGTCAAGATTTGCATGCCAAGCAGCCAGTTATTGTTAACTCACTTAAGAACTAATCATGGTTTCTATCCCAGTTTAAAGTTCAGGCTAATTTGTGCACAAGGAGGTTGTCGGCATCAGTTTTCAACTTTTTCTGGTTTCAGGAAACACTTGAATAATAGTCACCAAAATAATTTAAATAGTATTACAGAGACTGTAACAGACATCAGACATCTCCAGTTGAACCCCAGGATCAGTCCAACAGTCCATATTTTCAGTTTAGTGGAATAGAAGCAGTGCCATGTCTGCAGCTAAGTGATGCAGATGATTGTCATTCCCACTCTGAATGTTTAGAAAACAATGAATCAAGTGTGTCTCAAGTAGATACAAAGACCATTTGTGCCTCTATCATTGCAAAACTCCAGTCCAGTGGTGTTGCAAACAGTTTTGTTTCAAATATTGTTGGTGAACTGGAAGAACGTGCTGCAGGAGTACACAGTCAAGTTAAGAATGATATGTTGTTGGCTTTGCCCACTGATGACCCAATAAGATCTGAGGTAGAGCACAGTCTACAGGTGCATCTCAATAAATTAGAATGTCATGGAAAAGTTCATTTATTTCAGTAATTCAACACAAATTGTGAAACTCGTGTAGTAAATAAATTCAATGCACACAGACTGGAGTAGTTTAAGTTTTTTCAATTTCAATTTTCAATTTTAATTTTTTATTTGTATAGCGCTTTTAACAAAGAGCATTGTCTCAAAGCAGCTTTACAGAACATAAGAAACAATAAACATACAAACAGTCCTAGATGTTAGACAAAATTTCCATAGTGAGCAAGCTTGAGGTGACTCAGGCGACTGTGGCAAGGAAAAACTCCCTTAGATGGTATTAGGAATAAACCTTGAGAGGGACCAGACTCAAAAGGGAACCCATCCTCATCTGGGTGACACCGGAGAGTGTGATATGAACAATGTCCTTTCTGCATTAGTTGTGTGATGCAGATACAGCATGTGTAGAATGTTATGTGTAAATTAATTAGGAGGTTGTTGTCGTCCACATAGGGTTGGCAGTGCTGCTTTGAATACTCCAGTCCTCAGAAAGCAGAACACAGCTGGAGCTGGTCCATCTCTGGGTGCCACTGGAGCTGACACAATCTCTGTGTGTCTCGGGGATGGGTAGAAGAAGGGAAACAAATGGAAAGGAATTAGTGTAGCTGTTGTTCATAATATTAGTAGGCACTAGATGATAATGTGCATTTAATCAGATGTATTGCAGTACAAAGTTATGGGATGTATTAGGTGTATGCCTGGCTAAAGAGATATGTCTTTAGTCTACGTTTGAACTGGGAGACTGTGTCTGAGCCCCGAACACTGGAAGGGAGCACTCAGGAAGACTGTTCCAAAGTTTAGGAGCTAAATATAAATAAAAATAATAAAAAGTTCATAAAGTCCTCACTACTAAACTGTGATGGAGTACTCTCTTCAGATATCTGATGTTTTGTTAGTCTAGCCACTGTACTAAATAAGAATCTGGGATTGTTTTGGTTTATTTCTATCAGTTTGCTCAAATGCTCAGCCCTAGCAGCTTTTAGAGCCTGTTTATAGCTGGACATACTGTCTTTATATGCAATTCTGAAAACTTCTAATTTAGTTTTTCTCCATTTTCGCTCAAGGTTACGGGTTGCTCTCTTGAGGGCGTGAGTATGACTATTGTACCATGGTGCAGGTGTTTTATCTCTGACCTTTTTTAATCGGATGGGGGCAACTGTATCTAGTGTGCTGGAGAAAATAGTGCCTATGCTGTCAGTTAATTCATCTAGGCCATCTGCATTTAGGGGTCTAGTGAGAAGTTGAGACAGATCCGGTAGATTACTTGTGAATTTGTCTTTAGTGGTCGAGATAATAGTTCTACCGAATCGATAATGAGGGGAGACATGTCTAATATGTTCTACAGGTAGAGTGTACAATAAGAGGTGATGGTCTGTGATATCATCACTTTGAGGTAAAATATCTATATCAGTGACATCTGTTCCATTTGATATAATTAAATCTAGCGTATAATTAATCTAGCCATGGGGGTCACAGTCCAGTGACTTCTGTGCCGGTCCCAAGCCCGGATAAATAGAGAGGGTTGCGTCAGGAAGGGCATCCGGCGTAAAACATTGCCAAATTTAAGCATGCGAATCGTCAGTACGAATTTCATACTGGATCGGTCGAGGCCCGGGTTAACAACGACCGCCATCGGCGCCGTTGACCTACAGGGCGCCGGTGGAAATTGGGCTACTGTTGGTCGAAGAAGTAGAGGAGGGAGGAGAGTGCGCAGACAGAGAGAGAAGAGGAAAGGTAAGAGTGTAAGACTGAGAATAGGAACTCTGAATGTTGGTACTATGACAGGGAAAGGTAGAGAGCTGGCTGATATGATGGAGAGAAGGAAGGTGGATATACTGTGTGTACAGGAGACCAGGTGGAAGGGTAGCAAGGCTCGTAGTATAGGAGCAGGATTCAAGCTGTTTTATTATGGTGTGGATAGTAAGAGAAATGGGGTAGGTGTGGTCCTGAAGAAGGAGTTTGTGAGGAATGTTCTGGAGGTGAAGAGTGTCAGACAGGGTGATGAATCTGAAGTTAGAGTTTGAAGGGGTGATGTTGAATGTTGTTAGTGGTTATGCCCCACAGGTAGGTTGTGAGTTAGAGGAGAAAGAGAGATTCTGGAGTGAATTAGATGAGGTGATGGAGAGTATTCCCACGGGTGAGAGAGTGGTGATAGGAGCAGATTTTAATGGACATGTTGGCGAGGGGAACACAGGTGATGAGGAGGTGATGGGCAAGTTTGGAGTTAAGGAAAGGAACCTTGAAGGACAGATGGTAGTGGACTTTGCTAAGAGGATGGACATGAATGTGGTTAACACTTATTTTCAGAAGAGGGAGGAGCATAGAGTGACTTACAAGAGTGGAGGTAGGAGAACACAGGTAGACTACATCCTATGTAGAAGAGGCAATCTGAAAGAGATTAGTGACTGTAAAGTGGTAGTGGGAGAGAGTGTAGCCAGACAGCATAGGATGGTGGTGTGTAGGATGACTTTGATGGTCTGTAAGACGAAGAGGTCAAAGATAGAGAAGAAAACCAAGTGATGGAAGCTGAAAAAGGAGGAATGTTGTGAGGAATTTAGACAGAAGTTGAGGCAGGCTCTGGGTGGTCAGGTATTGCTGCCAGATGACTGGGAAACTACAGCAGAAGTGATCAGGGAGACAGGGAGAAAGGTGCTGGGTGTGTCATCTGGAAGGAGGAAAGAAGATAAGGAGACTTGGTGGTGGAATGAGGAAGTTCAGGATAGTATCCAGAGGAAGAGGTTAGCCTAGAAGAAGTGGGACATGGACAGGACTGAAGAGAATAGACAGGAATACAAGGAGTTACAGCACAGAGTGAAGAGGGAGGTGTCTAAGGCCAAGCAGAAGGCATATGAAGAGTTGTACACTAGGTTAGACACTAGAGTAGGAGAGAAGGACTTGTACAGGTTAGCTAGGCAGAGGGATCGAGATGGGAAGGATGTGCAGCAAGTTAGAGTTATTAAGGATAGAGATGGAAGGGTGCTCACAAGTGAGGAGAGTGTACAGAGGAGATGGAAGGAATACTTTGAGGAGCTGATGAATGAGGAAAATGAGAGGGAAAAAAGAGTAGAAGGGGTGAACTCTGTGGAACAGAAAGTAGATAACATTAGAAAGGATGAAGTCAGGAAGGCTTTGAAGAGGATGAAAAGTGGGAAGGCAGTTGGTCCTGATGACATCCCGGTGGAGGTCTGGAAGTGTCTGGGAGAGGCAGCAGTGGAATTTTTAGCTAATTTGTTCAACAGGGTTTTAGAGGATTTGTTCAACAGGGTTTTTTTTTGGAAATTTGTGAGCAGCAGTATGGCTTCATGCCCAGAAAGAGCACAACGGATGCAATTTTTGCTCTGAGGATTTTGATGGAGAAGTATAGGGATGGTCAGAAGGAGTTGCACTGTGTGTTTGTAGACTTGGAGAAAGCATATGACAGGGTGCCAAGAGAAGAGCTGTGGTACTGTATGAGGAAGTCAGGAGTAGTGGAGAAGTATGTCAGAGTGGTGCAGGACATGTATGAGAGGAGCAGGACAGTGGTGAGGTGTGCTGTAGGTCAGACAGAGGAGTTCAATGTGGAGGTGGGACTGCATCAGGGATCGGCTCTGAGCCCCTTCCTGTTTGCTATAGTGATGGACCAGTTGTCAGAGGAGGTCAGACAGGAGTCTCCTTGGACAATGATGTTTGCAGATGACATTGTGATCTGTAGTGAGAGCAGGGAGCAGGTGGAGGAAAACCTGGAGAGGTGGAGGTTTGCGCTGGAGAGAAGAGGAATGAAGGTCAGTCGTAGTAAGACTGAGTACATGTGTGTGAATGAAAGGGAGGGAAGTGGAACAGTAAGGTTACAGGGTGAAGAGGTGAAGAAGGTACTGGAGTTTAAATACTTGGGGTCAACAGTCCAGAGTAATGGAGAGTGTGGGAAAGAGGTAAAGAAGCAAGTGCAGGCAGGTTGGAATGGGTGGAGAAAGGTGTCGGGAGTTCTGTGTGATCAGAAAATATCAGCGAGAATCAAGGGGAAGGTGTACAGGACAGTGGTGAGACCGGCCATGCTGTATGGTTTAGAGACAGTGTCGCTGAGGAAGAGACAGGAGTCAGAGCTAGAGGTAGCAGAGCTGAAGATGTTGAGGTTCTCTTTGGGAGTGACAAGGTTGGACAGGATTAGGAACGAGTAAATCAGAGGGACAGCTCATGTTGGACGTTTGGGGGACAAAGTTAGGGAGGCCAGATTAAGATGGTTTGGACATGTTCAGAGGAGGGACAGTGAGTATATTTGTAGGAGAATGTTGGACATGGGGCTGCCAGGCAGGAGGCAAAGAGGAAGGCCAAAGAGGAGGTATATGGATGGAATTAATGAGGATATGAAGCTAGTGGGTGCAAGGGTTGAGGATGCAGAAGATAGGGATAGGTGGAAAGAGATGATTCGCTGTGGCGACCCCTGAAGGGAAAAGCCGAACGAAGAAGAAGAAGAAATCTAGCCTATAATTAAAACGATGAGTTGGTCTAGTAATGTTTTGTTTAACCTCAAAAGAATTTAATAAATCCATAAATGCAAGTCCTAAGGCATCATTGGAATTGTCTACATGAATGTTAAAGTCTCCTACAATCAACCCCTTGTCAAAATGAATCAGTAGGTCTGAGAGTAAATGTGCAAACTCTTTAAGAAAATCAGCGTAGGGCCCTGGGGGTCTATATACGGTGGCCAACGAAGGTATAGTAGGTATTTTTTAATTATGTCTGTGAGTGTAACATTAAGGTCAAGAACTTCAAATGAGTTAAACCTGGTTACTGTTTTCTGAGTAATGGTAAGAGAGTTGCTATAAATAGTTGCAGCACCACCTCCACGACCAGTCTGACGGGGCTCATGCTTATACTTATATCCTAACGGAGTGGATTCATTCAGACTTATGAATTCATTTGGCCTAAGCCAGGTTTCAGTAAGGCAGAGTGTATCAGAACTATAATCTGAGATCATTTCATTAACAATAAGTGCTTTCGATGCAAGGGATCTAATGTTGAGAAGCCCAAACTTTAGAAATTGTTTTTCTTTAATTATTTGGCATTTTTCAGGTATATCTGTGATTAGATTATTTCGAGGGCTATTAATGAATTTATTCTTTGATCTCACTATTTGGGGAACAGACACAGTTTCTATAGGATGAGCTATGTGTGCACTTGTATCAATCTGGTGATCTGAACAGTAGCTATCATAATTGTAATCTGAGGTGTGGCTTACCAGTCAGATGGTGCATAGTGTCCTGGAGATGTTGTCTGAGAAGCCTGCTGCTCCAACTCTGCTTGGGTGCAGGCCATAGGACGGTAGAGCCTAGGACGCTCCCAGAAAAGATTCCAATTATCAACAAAAGGTCATTTCTGATCTTTACACCATGACTGTAACCATTCATTAAAAGCAAATAGTCTACTGAACCTCTCGATTCCTCGCTGGAACGTGGGAAGTGGTCCTGACACGATGATCCTCGTCCTGGGCAATGTGGTGCGTACCTTCTCCACCAGGCTCCCGAAGTCCTTCTTCGGGATCTCCGTCTGCCTCAGCCTGATGTCGTTCATGCCAGCATGGCGGACCACAGCTCCAATGTTCTTCTTCAGGATCGCGGGTACCTGTGCAGAGACATTGAGAACATGAGCACCAGGAAGACAGTGAGTGCGCACCTTACCCTTAGCCGAGGTAGCACGGACGTCTTTGGTTCTTTTAATTGTGATGATTTTGGCTCACATTTAACAAAAACCCACCAATTCACCATCTCAACAAATTAGAATACTTCATAAGACAAATAAATATTTTTTAAAGAATTGTTGGGCTTCTGGAAAGTATTTCATTTATTGCACATGTACTCAATACTTGGTAGGGGCTTCTTTTGTTAATTACTGCCTTAATTCGGCATGGCATGGAGGTGATCAGTTTGTTGCACTGCTGACGTAGTATGGAAGCCCAAGTTTCTTTGACAGTGGCCTTCAGCTCATCTGCATTTTTTTGGTCTCTTGTTTCTCATTTTCCTCTTGACAATACCCCATAGATTCTCTATGGGGTTCAGGTCTGGTGAGTTTGCTGGCCAGTCAAGCACACCAACACCATGGTCATTTAACCAACTTTTGGTGCTTTTGGCAGTGTGGGCAGATTCCAAATCCCGCTGGAAAATGAAATCAGCATCTTCAAAAAGCTGGTCAGCAGAAGGAAGCATGAAGTGCTCCAAAATGTCTTGGTAAATGGGTGCAGTGACTTTGGGTTTTTAAAAAAAACAATGGACCAACACCAGCAGATGACATTGTATCCCAAATCATCACAGACTGTGGAAACTTAACACTGGACTTGAAGCAACTTGGGTTATGAGCTTCTCCACCCTTACTCCAGACTCTAGGACCTTGGTTTCTAAATGAAATACAAAACTTGCTCTCATCTGAAAAGAGGACTTTGGACCACTGGGCAACAGTCCAGTTCTTCTTCTCGTAGCCCAGGTAAGATGCCTCTGACATTGTCTGTGGTTCAGGAATGGCTTAACAAGAGGAATATGACAACTGTAGCCAAATTCCTTGCATATCTGTGTGTGGTGGCTCTTGATGCCTTGACCCCAGCATCAGTCCATTCCTTGAAAAGTTCACTCAAATTCTTGAATCGATTTTGCTTGACAATCCTCATAAGGCTGCGGTTCTCTCGGTTGGTTGTGCATCTTTTTCTTCCACACTTTTTCCTTCCACTCAACTTTCTGTTAACATGCTTGGATACAGCACTCTGTGAACAGCCAGCTTCTTTGTCAGTGAATGTTTGTGGCTTACCCTAGTTGTAAAGGGTGTCAATGATTGTTTTCTGGACAACTGTAAGATCAGCAGTCTTCCCTATGATTGTGTAGCCTAGTGAACCAAACTGAGAGACCATTTTGAAGGCTCAGGAAACCTTTGCAGGTCTTTTGAGTTGATTAGCTGATTGGCATGTCACCATATTCTAATTTGTTGAGAATTGCTGGGTTTTTGTTAAATGTGAGCCAAAATCATCACAATTAAAAGAACCAAAGACTTACACGAGTTTCACAATTTGAGTTGAATTACTGAAATAAATTAAATTTTCCATGACATTCTAATTTATTGAGATGCACCTGTAAATAAATTTGACAATCCACTGACAAATTTTAATACTGAAACAAAAAGAACCAAAAATTTTAGAGAGAAGTGGGGAGTTATTGAGCCAAAACAAATCACATTAGGTTTAAGATATAACACTAGGAGAAACAAACAAATGGGCACTTATGACCAGGACCCAGTTACAGACACTTTTGTCTATATTCCCATTCTGGAAACATTAAAATTTATGTCCCACAATGCTGATATTTGTAGGCTTCTTAGCACAATTTATGCATCAAAGACTGATCTTAATGAAGACTTCTGTGATGTAAATCTTTTCAAGACACATCCATTGTTTTCTAAACATCAAAACGCTCTTCAGATTTAGTTGTTCTGAAGAACTGAAGTTGCTCTGGTGCTCTTTACTTTGTCCTCGGAAATCTGCCACCAAAAATAAATTCAGCAGTAATGAGCATTCATTTAGTAGCACTGTTTCATGCTCAGGGTCTTAAAAAATATAGCTTTGATCCTGTACTGCAGCCCTTAATTCATGATATTAAAATATTAAAGCATGATGGGCTTGATCTTTCCATCTCTACTGATCAGGTTTATGGAACCATATGTCAGGTGACGGGGGACAACTTAGGGATGTATTCAATTCTAGGTTTCTCAGAGTCTTTCAGTGGTCGTTACTTCTGTCGCATATGTTTGATTGAAAAGGATGATGCACAGTGTGTTTACAGTGAGGATGACCCAAAGATCGTCTTGCGTGGCAAGGAGGTTTTTGAGTTCTATTGCAAGGAATTGTCATCTGCTACTCATGGATCCTCTGTCCTTGGTTTGAAACGAAGTTCCACTCTCAACAGTTTAACATTTTTTCACGTTTGTAATAATTTTGCATTTGATATTATGCATGATGTTTTTGAAGGCGTGGCCATATGAGATCTATGAATCTATCATAATTTATTAATAATATTAATAATAACACAACTAACAATATGAAGTGTCTATTTCAGACATGTTACATATGCTAGCAGATTTTATTGCCAACACTAAAATTGATTTAATTAAATAAAATAAAAGACCATGCTACACTGGGTTGTATGATGTCACTGGGCTTAAATAAACTCCTTGGCATTAGAGAATTTTCTCTAGTGATGAGCTGGAGCTCCCATTCTTCCCGAAAGGAAAACATGCGACATAAATTGATTGTTAAGTATTCTTGGTCCACTAAAATTTTCTTTGTTTTACATTGGCCAGAGAAAATTCAATTAGGTACAAAACCACACCAGGCCAGATAAATCTGTCATGGTTTCCACTTTAGATAATTTTGCACCACAGCTAAAGCATAAAGAAGTCTCCCAGGATGGGACTAGAGGCTTTGCCTTACTGTATATTGTACAGAATATATGTACAGAATATTAGTGTATTAGAAAAATGAGAAAGACAAACCATTTCTTTTGAGAATTGCTGTCTTTAATTCTTAGCAAATTCCTCTTCCATCCATCTAGGTGGAATTTATCAATAAATAAAATTTATTTTAACATCCATAATATATCTTAAATCAATATCAAAAACCCTTCTTATGCTTGTGCCTTCACCTGATGGCAGGTGCATGTGAACAGTGTGTATATAGAAAATTGTGGGAATTGAACTATAACAGCCAACAGCCAGTTATTTCACATTTTATGTTACAGTTTATAAACAACAATCATTTGTTACTTTTAGGAATGAATTGACCTAAACATCACTTCTGCAATATACTGGCAAAGCACATATAATGCATATAAGTTTTGGCACTGGTAACCCTAAATGTGAAGTATGCTTTGGTACAGTCATGGTTCAGACAGGCATACACAAGTGTATGTTTTCAAAGCAATAAAAAGGGTAGACAAGACTCATAAACGTGGTGTTCTTTCAGCTGCTCCTCCTTGTTTGGGGTCACCACAGGTTTTACTCCAGATGCTTTTCCTGACACAACCCTCCCATTTGGGACTGGCACTGAGAGTTAACTCTTCAGTGGCTGGGTTAGCGCCCTGCCCAGAAATCAAACCCAGGCCTCGGATAATGCCACTGGACCACCAGGAGGCAAATAAAACTCAAACATAATATATAGGCTTGTATGACAGACACAATACTAGAGCAAGTCTTAATAAAGAAGTTGCTTAACAGTAAGAATCTAGATAATTTGAGAAGGTATATGTGATTGATTAGAAGTGATGTGCCAAGAACCAAGGGACACACAGTCATGGGTGTGACATTTACTGTTAATACTATTACTGACTAACAACATAAAATGTCATAAAAAACACATTGAGAATACACTAACATACACAAAAGCACAGCCAAATTAGACTCAATATACATTTTGGTCAAATTGCAAAAACACACAAATTATCAGTATTCACCATACATGATTTAAACATGTTTTTTTACACCAAATGATTGGTCTTTTAGGGTATCCTTGTGGAAGATGCCTCATGTTTACATGATTCTGTAAAGCAGTAGAATGTCTTTCACTAAAAATAAGTTGTAAAAAAAAAAAAAAAAAAGACACCATTGTAAGAAAAAAATTGCAATTTACATTGGACTGCCCATAATTTTCCACCTATATATGTATAAGAATTTATCTGAACAGCTGAGAGTGGGCAACATTGCAAACTTAATACTTCCACAGCTGATCAAATATTCATCCAGCAATAAGTTGAACTCCACTGAGGAGGGATATTACCACCATGATCAAAGGTGATACAGTAACAAGATGGCAACTTAAGACCATAAATTTGTAAGCATGAAACACAAAACACTTTCCTTTAAAAACAGAAGAGACTTTATTATACTATTCTAATACACAAAAAAGTAATCTAACATGTAAACAAGTACACACAAGAGTCATCATAGGAAGATTTTGAACAGAGAATGAATTAAATGAAATGAATGTAAAAAAAAAAAAAATCAATGTTTGTAGCACTGAATACTATTTCTCAGCTCATAACCTGAACGAACCATCAACTTATCAATTTAACCTGCTTTTAGATTTAACCTTCTTTTAAATTGAACCAGTTCAGTGAGAATTCAGAAGTACACCATCAAATCTAATTATAGATGTGTTAATGTTAAATATGTTTTTTTATTATTACTATTGTTTCTGTGCAAATATGTATGACTATTATTGAACTTTCAGAAAAATTACTGAATGGGTTAATTTGACATGAACAGAAAAGACATACCTCAACTGTTTTGTCTAAATAAAAAGAGCTGACTATCAGATGTTATTTAACTTATTATTCCCCTTAACTGTTAATGAAGATTAACAGTGACTCTAAATGAGCCATAAAATGATCACTTTAAGTGCACATAAGCTCATGCATTTTGGAAAACTAATATTTTATGGTCTGAGATCAGACAGAAACTGCTGTATTCAGGAGACAGTGTGTCAGCTAACGGAAATAACGGCCTAATCCCATTTAATTAAAGCTGAATAAAATAATTCATGCCAAAGAGTTTTTAATTTTTCATTAATTTAATTGAGTTTTGAACCAGGGTACACGATGGAGCGTAATAAAACAAAGACTAATAAATACTTATGTTAATTATGAAATCAACTAGGTCAGTCCCTTTTTGTCTTTAAGCACTCAGTTAGATCATATAAAGAAAAATAAACAGTACCTTTGACTTTTTACGGTTTTATATAAGGATTTCTGAATCAGGAAAAAAAACACTGTATATATTTATTATAATTGTCATGTTTCCAGTATCCATAGCATGAAGAGACAGACCCAGCATGGAGATGGACAGCAGACAGGGGTTTATTAAACTCAAAAACAAACAAACATGAGCACAGGACCGACACCACACATAGACGCTACATAAAGACGACAACCAGCCCCGAACACTGGCAAAAGGCCGCTATAAATACATAACATAATCAGGACTAACATTAGGGACAGGTGAACAACAATCAGGAAACAATAGGAGAAGGCGGGGCTAAAACAAAACACATGACGTAAACCATGACATAACATGACATGACACAACCTCTGCTGGAAACCCCCCCTAGTGGCCCAACACAGGGCCTACCTCCCGTAACAATAATACACTATTATATATAACATTGCTATATTATACTTTCTTATTGATTTGGTTTTGATAGAAACACAACAAAACATTTTCAAAACTAGTGAAACATAGCGGGAAAAAAAGAAAAATCCATTAATATTGCATTAATGTGTTTTACCTGCTGCCTTTTATCTATCAATAAATGTTAAAATATCCTTAGACTACTTTTGCACATTATCATGCTGTATTAGATATCTATATTAGCCTGTTAACCTAATCTGACTAGGTTCAAATTTAAGATATCACCTTACAGCTCAAGATACTCAGCTTCAGTTACTTTCTGTAACTATTGTGTCTACTTGGGTTTGCTCCAGGTACTCTACTTTCCTCCTACCTCCTAAAATTGCACATAAATGTGAATGAGTATGTGAATATGTTTGTACAGGAATGACATCCTGTCCAGGGAGTGTTCAGTGGTATGTTCCTAATATTGCTTCCAAAGCCACTGCAACCCTTTGTTCAATATAAAGTGTTATGGAAAGTGAAAAAATTAATTATTGATATAATTACACTTTAGATCAGTTAGTAAAATAGGCTAAAGGGATAGCTTGTATAATGTTACTGAGTTGTTACTGAAATATTCACTATAATGCTAAAAAACGTAATAAAGTACAGCATATGCAAATACGATAATATAAATGAGAATAATATACTTTAGGTATTTTTGTTTGTAGTTTTACTGCTTTAAAAATCTGGGGTAAAAGACAAAGCCAATGTCATCAACAGAGAAGCAGAGTTAATACACAAACATCAGTTGTGGACATCAAGATATATTCTCTATCTTGCGCTATTAATAATTGAATAAGCTAGAGAAATTATGTTGTAGTGTTAAGATTAAGTTGGGGAACACTCTGAATATAGTCTATTATTAATGAAAGGATATTTAAGGCAGGGTTACTAGTTGGAGATAACTCACTGAATGTATTCAAAAAAAGTGTGAATCAATGCATCCCAGCAAAGGAGGTGTGTCTTCTATGCCTGCTTGTTCCAGGGAAGAATGTGGCCTCCTTTCCTGCCAGCTTCAGTGAAGGAGGTGTGTGGTGTTTATGCTTGTCCTTCTCAGAGAAGCAGGCATGTTCACATTGTCTGTCATCCTAGTGAAAGTGGCATGGTGTCTGTGTTATCCAGTGAAAATGGTTTGTTTTCCCACTTTTCACAGTGTAATCAATAAAAATCTAACTGCTTGCAAAACACTAAACCACACAATCACATTAAAACAGCTGTAAATCATATAAAAAAAATTATATTACCTATTTCTGCTTTCTCTGTTGTTTTGTTGATAAAATATCCATCATCCACATTCATACCATTTCATAAAAACAGATACACTATATCCTTTCTGTGTATGTGTACCAATAATTGAATCTGACTTCAAGAACATAATTCAAATTGGTTTTGCTAAACTTTTCTCTTGTCACCATAAATCAGAGACCCTTGATAGCTGTGAGGAAAAGAAATGTCTTTGCTGTATTCATCATCCTGTTAAAATAAGTGCAGGCTCTGACACAATATTTAAATGCAAGTTGGTCATAAAAACAATTTAGCCTAATAAATTGTGGGAAGTAATAAAGATAATGCTGTGGCGATAACGATGAGCCTGACTGTCCTCATTACTGTGCAAATTTATGGTTCTATCAAGGGTAACCGTATTGTTTGAAATGCTCATACAATATAAAAAAAAAAAACACAACCACAGAGGGAAATCTATGCATACAATTATATGCACATGCATGCTTATATGTGAATTTATCATTGACATAATTTAAAAATAATATTGAAAAAATATTAACATTGAAACTGGATTTTTTCCCCCTGCCATCTAAAAACTGTTTTCAAAATTATCATTAATCATGATCTCTATCTTCATGTTATTTTTAGCGTTAACTGATGATATTTGGGATCTGCTAAAAATTTGGCTACTGTGATTCATCTACAAATAATCTGGACTTCCCCAATTTTCTGTTTTTATTACTTTGTTTCTAATTAATAATGCAGATCTGGCACTCATACTTTACCCACTAATGATAACCAAAACCTGCAGCAGGTTAAATGCAATCCTATGTTTATGGACATTTCTTTGGTCTGCTTATTCATGATTACAACCAGTTTGCAATTGCAATGTTTGAAATTCCAGTTTGCAATTCTGAATGTGGGTGGAAAATTATCCCTCATATTAATGTTTGTGAAGTGCTAAAGATACAGAAAGGTTGCTTAAATGTATTTTAATTGGTCACTGCTCTGTTGCTTTACTGGCTCTGCACTGACTCATGCAGATTACTGAGGAGAAGATAATTGAGAAGATAATTTTTCCTTTAAATGTCATTCGTTGGTCCGTTTAAAAAAAAATCGACCAATACTTGATTTGAGTTTTGCATTAGACAATAGAAAAGAACACTGACTGAAGTGTCTCCCTACTGAAGTGTAAAAGTGCAAAAACTACACTAGATTACATATGTAACCCAGTTCCCTGAGAAGGGTCCAGGTTATAGAACCTGATGATGGTGTGCAGAGAAGACCAACTCGCCACAGCAAAAATATCCTGGAGGGCAACCCTAGCCAGATTGCTGGACAAGGCAATACACCTAGTGGAATGAGCCGTGATCTGTAGAGGCGAAGCCACACAGCATGCTTCATAGGCTTAGGAGACAGCTACCACTACCCAGCACAAGGTCCTGCTTGGATTGCTTTTGTTGCAGCCACCAAAAGCAGAAGTAAAAAAAGAGGACTTACACCATGTGCTTGAGCGATGGCCGTATGTGCGGAGAACCCAAATTGCGCACAAACTTTGCAGTCTGTCCTACTCCGCCGACTCATAGGGTGAAGGAAAAACTGGAAAAATTGGAGAAAGACATTTCCTGGGTCAGAAACTCCTCAGAGGCTGACTCCACTGGTTCAAATGGGGATTATAGCAGCCCCTCCCAGACCACTGAGAGGTCTCAGGAGGGGAAATGCAGTCTGCAGAAAAGCCTCAGCTGCCTGGCATCTCACAGAAAGCGAGAGTCCAGAGAACAGGCACGTGTCTCCCAGCAATGGCTTCCATGTATACCTCAATGTAGAGGTTCATTGGCTCTCAAAGAGGTGTGTCTGCAGGAACTCTAGCACTGTACTATATGGGCAATGAACTAGATCCTGACAATGCCGATAACACCAAAGCCAAAAGTTCACCATAGTCTCCACAACCTCGGTTGGGAATCAGGAGTCTAGGAGCATGTCCCCCTCAGGGGCCAGACCAAATGGTTCCAAATCTCAGGGCAAAACCGCCACTGTGTGCCACCTCACTAGCTTAACCTCTGAGATTGTAGGCCTTCCCTATAAGGCTGACATAACCTCAATGGGAGCAAAGATTTTCTCCATGCACCTGATGAAGGGGAGAGATAGCTTGCAAGTGTCCCTTCAACCCTAGGCATTGTCGCATACCCATGTTAATCTAGGCTCACAATGGCTGAATAGTTAGCAGTGGCTGAGGAGAACAAGCAGGCAGAATAAGGATTATTTCACAACCTCGATTCCTCAGTCTGGAGCTCTGGGAAAATGGGAGATGCTTGCATGGAGGTGGACAGTCACATGAATTTAGGTAGATATTGTCAAGCTCAGAGCTTGCTAAGCTCAGAGCAGACAATGCTAAACTTTCATAAGGCCAATCTAAGCTCAGCTTAGCAAGAGCATGTGTGATCACCTTCAGAAGCTTTTTGAACACCACAGAATGTGGTTACAATTCAAATGCCGTTTGCTCCTCATTGCCCACATCAAGCTCCTCAGTGTCCAATGCAGACAATAATAATTTCTCATTCGGATCAGGAGAAATTGCAACATGAGCTCAGCAGAGTGGATGAAAGAAAGCACTCATCTGTCTCTTTATACTTACTGTCAGGATTCTCCACCTCGCACTTTGGTGAGTGTGCAGGGCATGTCAGAAAGAGCATGTGCACTTTTTCTGTCACAAGGGGTGGTTGAAATACAGAAGTGGATGAAAGTGCAGGTGGAACAGATGGGCGGAAAGGTGGAAAATTGAAATTGCAGAGGTCATGCAATGAGCAAACAGATTATTATAGGCTAGGGAAAGAACACGGAAAACAGGAAATAGAAATTGAGGTCAAAAACATGAGCGCTAAACATGAAATGAGCTATTATGGTTTAAAGAGAAACACGAAACTTGAAACAATGCATGGTAGAGAGTAATTACGAGGACGCTACACTAAATCAGGGATAAAACTGAAAACAGGTGAAAACAATCATGACACAATCCAGGAATAAACACTGGCAAGATGGGGCAGAGACAATACAACAAAATACAAGACAACAAATGGCAAAGTAAACAAATAAAGCACAAATGGGAACAGAAAGAGAATAAATGTTAGTAGGTGGGATATATTAGGCAGCAAGTGAACATTTTGTCCTCAAAGTTGAGGTGTTAGAAGCAGAAAAAATAGGCAAGCATAAGGATTTGAGCAAGTTTGACAAGGGCAAATTGTGATGGCTAGATGACTGGATCAGAGCATCTCCAAAACTAAAGCTCTTTTGGGGTGTTCCTGGTCTGCAGTGATCAATATCTATCAAAAGTGGTCCAAGGAACCAAAAGTGGTGAACCGGCAACAGGGTCATGGCCGGCCAAGGCTCACTGATGCATGTGGGGAGAGAAGGCTGGCCCGTGTGGTCCTATCCAACAGACGAGCTACTGTTGCTCAAATTGCTGAAGAAGTTAATGCTGGTTCTGATAGAAAGGTGTCAGAATACACCATGTATGACAGGTCAGGGCTTTTGGCGTTTTGGCAGCTAAAAAGGGACCAACACAATATTAGGCAGGTGGCCATAATGTTATCCCTGGTTGGTGTATGTGACAAATCATACTTTACATGCTCATATTTGTCACAATTCCGGCAGACGAAGCAAGATGAATCAGACCCAAGCGCGGAGATAGACGGCAGACAGGGGTTTATTGAAAATAATAGCAGACATTAACGATGCCACACAAAGACACTACATTCAGACAAGGACTAGCCCCGAACACAGACAAAGAGCCACTATAAATAAGAAACATAATTACAGACACATTAGGAACAGGTGAACGAAGGCGGGAACACATTAGGGATAGGCGTGGCTAAAACAAACACAGACAACCCCTGCTGAAGGCCCCCTAGTGGTCCTATGGGGAACCTTGCCCACCGTAACAATATTGTTGTTTAGGACAATTAACAGGATTCACAGTATTAATGCAACTGTGCATTCATTCATTCATTGTCTACCGCTTATCCGATCTACTCTCAGGTCACGGGGAGCCTGTGCCTATCTCAGGCGTCATTGGGCATCAAGGCAGGATACACCCTGGACGGAGTGCCAACCCATCGCAGGGCACACACACTCTCATTCACTCACGCAATCACACACTACGGACAATTTAGAGATGCCAATCAACCTACAATGCATGTCTTTGGACTGGGGGAGGAAACCCTCGAGGCACGGGGAGAACATGCAAACTCCACACACACATGGCGGAGGTGGGAATCAAACCCCCAACCCTGGAGGTGTGAGGCAAACGTGCTAACCACCAAGCCACTGTGCCCCCCTGCAACTGTGCCCCCCTGCAACTGTGCCCCCCTGCAACTGTGCCCCCCTGCAACTGTGCCCCCCTGCAACTGTGCCCCCCTGCAACTGTGCCCCCCTGCAACTGTGCATTGTATTGAATTTAGATTTTACTATTATTATTTTTTATTGTACAGTTCACTTATTTTTACTCATTATGTATTTCTTTTAAGTGTAGCACCATGACTCCCCAGGAACTATATTTAATTTTTAGCACTGCATTTGTCTGTTGACTACACTATTTCTAGATGCCTTTTTATTGTAGGTAAAAGACAGAATAAAAGTTTCAGATACAGGAACAGGCAGAAACATATAAGAAATTTTAATTAAAACTTGGAGAGACATAAATTTGGAAAATACATAGTCACCTGCTTTTTTCTAGAAATTGACAATCAGCTTGGAAAGCATGTGGAAAGCATGAGTTAAATGTCATGAGTAATAAAACATCTTGTATGTGGCTCTATTGAACTTCAGTATTTAGGTACAATGGATTGAATGTATTACTCAGTAATGTTTTATTTGTTATAACATATAATTTTCCGAATTATCTTTAAAGTATGGTTTAACCAGGAAAAATGTTTTCATTTCTCATGTCTTCCAAATGATATATTTACGCATAATACTTGATGTAAAGTGGTTTTAATGTTACTGGGATCAGATTGTAAACTGTACACTGCTGAAATCTTTACTGAAATCAAGCTAAAACACATTTGTTGAAGTACTGAGTTGTTCTTCTCAAATATTCTTCCTTAATAGGCATACCACAGAAGCAGAGAAGTGCTGGCTTTTACTTTTCATGCATACCTGAATTGGCACTGCTCTATTATTGATCAGCTAATTGACTTGAAGCTAATGGGCCACAATGAGGAACAAGCCCTTTGCCTTCAGCATGCAAACAAATACAGCAGGACTATAATACAAGACAGCTAATCACAGCAGCCAGCCCCATTTACATGACACTAATGACTGAGAAGCTTACATCCATTGATCTCCATATGCAAATGAACCCTAATTAAATCTCTGTAATTAGGGTATTTGCAAAGTGCCACTTGTAGGCAACAGTCTAAGAGATACAGCTGAGACCTGATGTATTAAGATTTAAACTACTGTATTTAGAACTATGTTTATCAGTTATAATACTAGTCCATGATTTCACCCTACTGTTGCTTATTACATTTATTTTATTCATTCCCTCAAACAAAGACAATTATTTGGCTGAATAATAATTTGGCTGAATGATTTTTATACCTTGGAATTTTGTTATTTTCTTATTTTTTTTATACCTGGAATTATGGAATTATTAAATCTATTGGAATAAGTTTCATCAGATCATATCACATTTTGCCACATGTTTTGGGATGACTTAGTTTAGCTTGGATGTTATTTGTGGGAAAGCACTTTTTGTACAGTTATTTTATACAAAATCTTTAGAGGGATGTCGTGTTCTAGGTGATGTCACTGTGGTGCTCTATTTTCTCTATCTGTTTTGATGGCCTTTACAGTGTTCCATGGTACATCTAATGTTTTGGAAATTCCTTTATACTCCTCTCCTGGTCAAAACCTTTCAACAAGTGAGAAACCATTTATACTTTGTAAGAGCTTTGTGGACCATGAGTTCAGAGGTTGGATGAAACCATGACAATGTAAATTAAATCCTACAGAAGCAGCTGATCACAAAAATGTGCCATTTTAGAGTTGTATAGACATTTTATACCCATTGTTGTTATAAGTGCACATGATTTTACCACATATTGTATGTCAAGTTTTACTTATGAGATGCCATCTTTCATGGGATCAATAGAGTATCATCATCTTATGCTCTCAATAATGAAAGGACATAATAGCAAAGCAATAAAAGTATCACCCTAAGTCTTTAAAGAAGCTTATTTTTCAGTTGACAGGAACAGAGAAAATGTAAACAGATGTTAAATTACTGTCTTTGAAAAGAATCAGAAAAAAATGAGTGAGGGCAAAAAGTCACTTGTCAGTATGGAGGAGATTACCACAATGCAGACAGGAAGACACTTAAAGTAAAATTCCTGCAGTATAGAAATAAAATATTGTTAGGTAAAAAGTTTAAATCAGCATTATGTACTTAAGGCAAGAAAACTACACCAGTATATTCTCAAGTAGGTCGGGAGAAATCACAAAGCGAGCCTCTGGAGCTGAAGAGGAGGTATTAGAGTCAACTGAGAGGACAACAGAAAGGGATTCATGAAGCTGCGGAACTTCACAAAAAGCTTCAGACACAACTTCTGCAAGAAGCATTACCATAGGGTCAGCCATGGGAGGGGAGCCCTCCCAAATGTCATGGGTGGGGCAGCCATCTTGGACTGCTCCCCAACCCAAAAGATAGGCGTCCATCAGAAGAGCCTTGCAAACTAGATTCTGTAGCCTTTTCCCACAGTATGCAGAACCCACAAGCTTCCCCACTACCAGATGGTCTGAGATAGGTGTTAGCCTCTTGCTGTTCTCACCTTGTCTAGAGTGCCCTGAAACAGCAAGCTGGCAGGGGCTAACCCAGATGGCAGCAACATATAAGTGGCATGACAATGGTTGGTAATGGTTGAACCTTGAAGCACCAGAGGTGGTGGGGTAGACAGCAGAGATCGCCCTAAAATCCTAGCCCTCAGGCATTACGATTCCTTTCTGGCCCTAAACACTGGCCGGTCACACAGATTTTGCATGCGGGGGGGGGCTCAGGCTGCAACACTAGTCTTCTTTTCCAGCCTCAACAGGCCAGGCTGGGGCCAGTGGCTACTGGTTGATAGCTCCCTAGCTTCTCACAGCGGCAAGGGAAAAACAGGCCCTTAGGAGACATTGTGGTGTCTAAAAAAAGTTTTTTCCCCCTTTATTTTATCTCTGTCAGATTGCCTCTCTGTGGCAACCAGCACAGACACGGAACAGCCGATGACATGGGCCATCTGCTTTATTGGACAGAAGGCTAAATCTGTGGCTTGGCAGAGTTCAGACCTCATTGATAAGCCCCTCACCGCAGACCTGCTCTTTTAGCTGGTCAGCTTGGTACGCCTGCAAACCTGCCCATGTGTGCAGCACTGCACTACCTTAACCTGAGGGATTATAGGCCTTCCATATACGGTCGATATGGCCCGACAGAGCCTCACTGGGAGCGCAGACTCTCTCCATGCAGCAGATGAAGGGGAGCGATAGCTCAAAAGCATCTCTTTAAAACTAGGCATCACTGCATACCCATGTTCATCTAGGCCCACAATGGCTGAATAGTCATCAGTGGCTGAGGAGAACAAACGGGTAGAATAAGGATTATTCCACAACCTGTCAGAACTCAGAGTCCCCTCTGAGTGAACACTCTACAGGGTGGTTCTGAAGTCTTCTAAAATAACCTATATTTACCAAACACTTTACTAATCAATAAGAGAAAAATAATGAAACTTCTCCAGGCTTGGATGAGAAGAAGCAACCAGCACTCAGCACTTATTGGCACTCAGAATACACAGCTTCAGGCCTGATGCGGTCAAGTGCACCCCCCGTATACAAAACTTCTTCTATATATACAGGCATCTTTACCCCTGCTAATGCTTGTTTGTCTGCGATTGTTTGACAATAGAAAATTTTCCTGCTGAACATGCCCCATAAAATCAACCCCTCTTTCCTTTAGCATTTATCTATAACTGCTGGCCTTGAGGATAACAGCTGCTGGTCTTTAAGTCAGGCCTAGGGCTGTCTATCATAGTTTTTGGTTTTAATTTAACATGTTTTAGCATTTGCAGAAATTAGGTATTACTGATTATAATTTAGGAACTTATTTATCATATACCGGTGTACTTGAGTGCTTGCTTTGTAAGGTTGCCTGGCATTTACTTAGAGCACTGAGAATTTCCCCAATTCTTAAGGGAGGATGCTATCCTTATTTACTTACTTGGTTTTATTGCCTAAGAGGTTAAATATATTTGCTCTGTTTACATCTTAATTTTAGATTAAGCCCATATATATGTATATATGAATCTTTATTCTTATTTCTAAATTTACATTCGGTTGTTGGGCCCCGCCTATGCGTTGGTTGTCATATCTAGGAGTTGTTATGACTCCTATGATCAAGGTTATGTACATTTTGTACTTAGCAGTCTGATGACTTCATCTATCTAGCAAGGACATACGTTCAGACCTTGCTGACTCTGCTTTTTTCCCTTCCCGCTAGAACCATGATCCAAACATGGCTGATGACTAGGCCGATAATTGCTCATCTGTTTTTCCCTTGCAGTGAACTTACCGTGTTTTACTTAATGAACTACTTTTTTGATATTATATTTGGATTTTTTTCCTCTTATATGCTATTCTACACTACCCAGTTACGGGATTAATTTTGCCTCAGCTGTTAACTGATGATTATATTTCTTAGTCACAGATTAAGATGAATATAGATGATGATTAATATGCAATCAAACATCCGTAAAGATTAAAGTAAAACTCAAATCTGGATTATGGATTAAACTAGTCTTAGATATGATTTATCTTAACTGAGTAACTTTACAGATTAGTCATTCTTACAGATTTTGCTTTAGTTTAAAGATTTAAAGATGAAGTAAATTAGATTTAGTTTAATGATTGAAGTTGATTGGCTTTGATTTACGAAACTGAGTACATTTTCAGAAAATTTTCAACAAACCTCGACACCTCAGTGTGGAGTTCTGGGAAAAATGACAGACACCTGCATGGAGGTGGAAGGTGGCATGAAGTTAGGTAGCGATTGTCAAGCTATGTGGACAATGCTAACCTTTCATCAGGCCAATCTAAGCAACAGCACATGTGATCACCTCCAGGAGCTTATCAAACACCACAGAATGCGGTGGCAATTCAACTGCTGCTAGCTCCTGATTGCCCACATCAAGCTCCTCAGAGTCCGATGCAGACAATAATAATAATAATAACTCTTTATTCAGATCAGTAGAAATCACAAAATGATCTCCTGGAGCTGAATTGGAGAAATTAGAGTCGGCGGAGAGGACAAGAGACAGGACTCATTTGTCTCTTGTTCCATTTCCCCTAGCTTAGCCTGCAACCTCCATAACCATGCCAGCACACTGCCTCGACAAACATAGGGCTTGAGTCATGTGGCACAGGGGCTTGGCTGGAATATTGACAAATGAGCACAGAGTGGGCTTAGCAACAACTTTTTTTTTTATTACCTTAAAAAACCTTACCTGGCTTAGACCAAATGAATACATTTCTGTCTCTTTTCGATCAATAGTAGCAGGAACAAAATAATGGATGTACAATCTTTGACAGCATCCGGTGATCTAGTCCAGCCTAAAGCTCCACATTTAAAGCTACAGTGCTTTACAGGTATAGGGCAGGAAGAGCTACATAAACTTATCAACACGGCTAATTCAACAACGTGTTTGTTAGATCCAATTCCAACTAGATTGCAGAAAGAAGTGATACATATAGCTGGAGAGCCTCTCCTCAACATTACTAGTTCCTTATATTTAGGTCACGTCCCTAAATCTTTCAAGCTAGCAGTTATTAAGCATCTTCTTAAGAAACCTAAACTAGACCCTAATGACTTATCAAATTACAGACCGATTTCAAACCTTCCGTTTATATCTAAAATATTAGAAAAGGTTGTGTCTGCTCAATTATGCTACTTCTTACAGGAAAACAATATCCTTGAAGAATTTCAGTCAGGTTTCAGGCCCCATCATAGCACAGAAACTGCACTAGTAAAAATACCAAATGACTTGTTTTTAGCTTTGGACCAAGACTGCATCTCAATATTATTCTTACTTGATCTTAGTGCTGCATTCGACACTATAGATCATAACATTCTCGCAAATCGCTTACAAAATCACATAAGATATTCAGGGACAGGCATTAAAATGGTTTAGATCCTACCTGTCTGATCGATACCATTTTGTAGATTTAAATAGAGAACTGTCAAGTGTAATGCCAGTGAAATATGGGGTCCCACAAGGATCAGTTTTAGGACCTCTGCTTTTTTCAATATACATGCTTCCCTTGGGCAACATCATTAGAAGGCATGGGATTAGTTTCCACTGTTATGCTGATGATACACAGTTATATATCTCATCAAAACCAGATGAAATATCTAAATTGTCTTGATTAACAGATATTTTAAAGATATTAAAAGTTGGATGACTGATAATTTTCTATTATCAAAATCTGATAAGACAGAGACATTAGAGATATATTGGTCCAAAAACCAGTACACAAAAGCTTTCACAATTCAACTTGTCTTGAATTAGTAGTATTACTAGCTTGACAGTGAAAGACCTGAGCGTAATTTTAGACAGCAACTTGTCCTTTGAAAATCATATTTCCGATATTACAAAAACAGCCTTCTTTCACCTCAGAGATATTGCCAAGCTTAGGAGCATTTGATCTGTATCTGATGCAGAAAAGCTAGTTCATGCATTCATGGCCTCCAGACTGGACTTTTGTAATGCATTACTAGGTGGTTGTCCTGCATCTTCAATAAACAAGTTAGAGTTAGCCCAGAATGCAGCCACCAGAATCCTTACCAGGTCAAGGAAATATGATCATATAACCTCAATATTATCATCCTTGCACTGGCTACCTGTTAAGTTTAGAATTAATTATAAACTAGCACTACTTAAGTACAAGGCTCTAAATGGTTCAGCTCCCACGTTTCTAGCCAGTCTTCTAATACATTACAATCCATCACGTTCCTTAAGATCTCAAAATTCTGGACCAGAATATCAAAGTATACAAAAGGGCGTAGAGCGTTTTTGTATTTAGCTGCTAAACTTTGGAATAGCCTTCCTGACAGTGTTCGGGGCTCAGATACAGTCTCCCAGTTCAAACATAAACTAAAGACATATCTCTATAGCCAGGCATACATTTAATACATCCGATAACACTGTACTCTAATACATCTGATTAAATGCACATTATCATCTAGTGCCTGCTAATATTATGAACAGCAGCTACGCTAATTACTTTCCATTTATTTCCCTTCTTCTACCTATCCCGAGACATATAGAAATTGTGCCAGCTCCAGTGGCATCCAGAGATGGACCAGCTCCAGCTGGGTTCTGCTTTGTGAGGACTGGGGTATTCAAAGCAACACTGCCAACCCTATGTGGACGACAACAACCTCCTAATTAATTTACACATAGCTTTCTACACATGCTGTATCTGCATCACACAACTAATGCAGAAAGGACATTGTTCATATCACACTCTCCGGTGTCACCGAGATGAGGATGGGTTCCATATTGAGTCTGGTTTCTCTCAAGGTTTATTTCTAATACCATTCCTTGCCACAGTCACCTGAGACACCTCAGGCTTGCTTACTAGGGATAACTTTGTAGGACTGTTTGTCTGATTATAAGTTTGTTGTTTCTTATTTTCTGTAAAGCTGCTTTAAGACAATGCTCTTTGTTAAAAGTGCTATACAAATAAAATTGAATTGAATTAAACATCATGAGTGCCCTTGATTGTTTTTTAGAAAGCAATTCAGTGGCAGACCACTCATCATTGCCCACATTGAGCTCCTCAGATTGTGATGCAAACAATGATAATTCCTAGTCTTTGTATATCTCCTTTTTTCCTAGTCTTAGGCAATAAGACAGACAGTAAGACAGGCAGATACCAACATACACAGAGTACTTCCTGAAGATAAAGAATCTCAACACCCCTGAGGTGATCTTAACATTACTGAATGTGGCTGAATTACAACAATTCTGCAAAGATGAGTGGGCCAAAATTCCTCCACAGCACTGTACCAGACTCATTGCAATTTATCAAAAACGCTTGATTGCAGTTGTTTCTGCTAAGGGTGGCCCAACCAGTTATTAGGCTTAGAGGGCAAACACTTTTTCACACAGGGCCATGTAGTTTTGGATTTTGTTTTCCCTTAATAATAAAAACCTTCATTTAAAAACTGCATGATGTGTTTACTTGTGTTATCTTTGAGTAATATTTAAATGTGTTTGATTATCTGAAACATTTAAAATGTGACAAACATGCAAAAAAATAAGAAATCAGGAAAGGGGCCAACATTTTTTCACACCACTGTGTATATATATAACTGCAGAAGTGTCAAATTATTTTTTCCACTTAGAGCTGATGTAAAGCACATTATTAAGTTTTAATTTGGGGGCATTTATATATATTTTTTGAGTATTTCTGAACCTGAATATTTGTACCCTTACTTTCCCTTAAAAAAGCATACTCTTTATTCCTTTCATGTTTATTTAGATTGCCAAAGTACTTGCTTCATTTCTCAGCTTAATGAATAAAACTATTGTAAGAATTGTGTAGATTTGTCATCTGCAGGAACCTTATCATGCTACACAATGATAAATGCCATGTACTTTTGGATAAGCCACCAGACTGCAGTATGGAACATGAAAATGTGCACACTGTGTCAGGTTAGATTAGTATCAACTGCAGCAGTTAATAAAATTGGCTAATTCAAAATCTACCTAATGGTAAACACTGGTTGTTTACAGAATATGTTACTTCTAATTCGTTAATTAGCAAATTAACAAATTAGCATTTGTAATGCATATGACATGAATGATGTTTTCAGGCAAAATGCTATAGATGCATATATTAAGTTTATATTAGAAGTAATCAAAGTTAGTTCACACTTGAAAACATGAAGACGTGAGCTTAATTTCATCAATTAAAAACAATTTAACTTTTAAAACTTGAGTATATTTAAAAAATACCAACTTTTTACTTTCACTTAACTGCATATTTAGTTCAATATACCCACATTTAATTAAGCAAGATTTTGAGATATTATCAGTAATTTCAGTTTAGAATCCTTTCTCACTACATCTTTTTGTACCCCATTATGTGTAGCATGTATGGTCATGGTAATCTAGTTCTATTGATGACAACGCAAAGTTAAAATTTGGTGGCTGTTGTGTTTTGCAAACAAAATATTGACTATAGCTCTCATACCATTTTAAATACAAGACTAGACTGCAGAAAGCAACATGAATTGTGTAATTGTATAGTGTTTTATGGAACCATTCCAAGGGGGAATCTGGCTACAGCATACAAATGTCTGTCATTCTGTCTTGATAGACAGAGGTTAAATGAACAGGTAGTTTGTCATTCTATCTGTTCATTTAACATTTGCATGTGTTCTAATTAATGATCATTTCATGACTGTGGATTGGAATGGCATAACATCTAGTAACCAGGAAAAAAAATACATCCACAGAGGACTTTATTATGAACACTATGCTAATACGTGGGCCTTCTTCTGCTTTCAAAATATTGTCAGTTCTTTGTGACATAGATTCCACAAGAAGTTGGAAACATTCCTTTGAATCTCTGATCCATGTTGACATGATTGCTACACCCTACCGAGCCATTAAATAACACTGCACTAATTGCCATGTATATGAACCCAGTCTGAGATTATTTTTGCTTTGGGCCATAGTACGTTATTATGCTGGAAATAGCCATTAGAAGGTTAGATGAAGGTAAATTCTGGCCATGAAGGGATGCACATGGGCAGCAACGATATTCAAATAGGCTGTTGAATTCAAGTGATGATTGATTGCTATTAACAGGCCCAGAGTGTGGCAAAAAAATCATTCCCCAAACCATTAAACCACCTCCACCAGCCTTGACTGTTGAAACAAGGCAGGTTGAGTCCTGTATCATTACACTGTTAACCCAAAAGTTGTTTATGTGCAAACAGTTTGAGTAAATATCACTTTTAAAAAATGACTTTTATTGCATTACTTAAATAGTATATGAAACAATCACTAGGTGTACTCAATTTTCTAAGTTTAACAAACTTAAACTATCAAGTTTTACCTAGATCTACACCCCTGTTGCAGCACTTTTCCAGTCACAATCTGGAAAATTGCTGCAACATGATTGGCTCTAGGTAAAACTTGATTGTTACTTGATAGACTAGTCTGGGTTTGTTTGTTGGAGTATATTGCGAAAATTGCAACTTTTTCTTAATTTCACAGAGTACATTTGGTCTTTTCTGCAATTTACCCTCTCCTTGGACAAATATGTTTTCTGTCTGGAACTTTTTTCCACAAGTTCAGACTATTTTAAATGGCAGTTGACTGCAGTAAAGAAGACGCCATTTTCTTGGTGAACTTGGTGAGTTGTTTTCTATGTTCAAGTATTCCAAATTAGAAACAGTTGAAACTTTTCTAGTTAGAAATATGTCTACATCTTAATATGTGTAAATTTGAGGTTGACTCCAATACATACTGAGCATTTGAAAAAAGCATTTTTTCAAGGTATTTTTACAGTAGCTCTCAACTTATGTTGTTTCACATAAGGTTTGGCAACAGTAGTTCATTCATTGTCTACCGCTTATCCGATCTACACTCGGGTCACGGGGAGCCTGTGCCTATCTCAGGCGTCATTGGGCATCAAGGCGGCAACAGTAGTTATAAATTTAAATTTTATTGAACTTTTTTGGACCCTGAAGCTAATGCAATTTAATGAATAAAACAACTGATTTAACTTTGAAAAGATACATGCCCACTTTTAACATAGTCTCATTTATTGCCCTATTGTTTTTTGTTCAGACTGATTGCAATGCTTTGGAAATGCAAGTACTGCCCTGTTATCTGTGAGAACAGAGCACACCTTTTTAAACATTATACCCTAAAACATGGAACTTATGCAAGAACTGAGCTCTTTCCCTGCCTGCATCAGGAATGTCTGTGTACATTCAAGTCTCTCAGTGCACTCCATACTCATTTATCCCGCTTTCACACCAGAACCATGAATCAACCACAAACTGATTTGCAAATTAAGTTTCGTTGTTTGTCATGCAAGTTTCTTGAGCCCTGCACTGAAACTGAATACTTTGCTCATCTGCGGAGTACACACTTAAAAGTAAACCACAAAGTTGATTGTCCATATAAAGACTGTAACTTTCAGAGCAGTGCATACTCCACTTTCAATGCACACAAAAGTAAAACACACAGAGAGCATACTTATATAAGAATTTCAAGTCTGAAATCATTGTCAGAATTGCAAGTGATGCTTGCGATAAAGTAGCCCATGAAAGTCAGGTTGAACAAGAGCAACTGGCAACTTCTGACACAGAAGATCTAGAGGTCAGTGAAGAATGATCTTTGTGATCTAGGAAAATAGCTTGAACACAATCTAGCATCTCTGTTATTGAAAATGCAAACTATTCTGCATATCCCAGAGAGTGCTGTACAAGAAGTGATACAACATCTTTGCCAAATACATGGCTTGTCACAGCCACTGCTGCACAGTAATGTCAGGGCAGTGCTTAAGAAATATTATCCAAATGTGGATGAATTGGTTGTAAAAGAGCTTATCTGTGCTGTTTCACAAAGCAATGTGATCACATCACTGTGTGGCAAATGTGGATCTCTAGGAACTGTAAAAAGGAGAGCAGCCTATGTGCAGAATCAGTTTCCCCTGGTAACGCCTATAGAATATGCTGTTGAGAGGCACAAAAACAGTTGTATATATTCACATACAGCACATCCTACAGAAACTGTTAAACAAAACTGACATTTTAGATAAAGCAATGTCAGAAAAGGTGTATGTTCCACATGAATACAGATCCTATGCCGATGGAGAGCACTTCAAGGAAAATCGCCTTTTTTCTGTGGATGAGTTCACAATTGCACTCATACTTTATGTGGATGACTTTGAAGTAGCCAATCCTTTGGGAACATCAAAGCAGAAACATAAAATACAGGTGCATCTCAATAAATTAGAATGTCATGGAAAAGTTCATTTATTTCAGTAATTCAACTCAAATTGTGAAACTCGTGTATTAAATGAATTCAATGCACACAGACTGAAGTAGTTTAAGTCTTTGGTTCTTTTAATTGTGATGATTTTGGCTCACAGTTAACAAAAACCCACCAATTCACTATCTCAACAAATTAGAATATGGTGACATGCCAATCAGCTAATCAACTCAAAAGACCTGCAAAGTTTTCCTGAGCCTTCAAAATGGTCTGTCAGTTTGGTTCACTAGGCTACACAATCATGGGGAAGACTGCTGATCTGACAGTTGTCCAGAAGACAATCATTGATACCCTTCACAAGGAGGGTAAGCCACAAACATTCATTGCCAAAGAAGCTGGCTGTTCACAAAGTGCTGTATCCAAGCATGTTAACAGAAAGTTGAGTGGAAGGAAAAAATGTGGAAGAAAAAGATGCACAACCAATCGAGAGAGTTTCGCAATTTGACTTGAATTACTGAAATAAATGAACTTTTCCACGACATTCTAATTTATTGAGATGCACCTGTATGTGCAGTGTATTGGGTTATAGTTAATATACCTGCAAAATATAGGTCAACATTAAACTCTATACAGCTTGCTTTACTCTGCAACACCTCTACAATCAAACAGTGTGGTTATGAGAAGGTGCTGCAACGTCTTATCCATGATCTTGTCTCATTAGAACATGGCATTTATATAGAACAGCTAGGTGCAAGTGTGAAAGGAACAGTCTTGTTTGTAGCAGCTGATAACCTTGCTGCCCATTCACTTGCAGGATTCCATGAGAGTTTCACAGTGAACAAATTTTGCGGAGTCTGTATGGCATCCAGTAGCGGCGTCCAGATACAAGAGGTACGTTCTGGGCTCTTCCAACATTTAGATAAAACCTGTCAAGACAGGCATGTGCAAGAGGTGATTTAAAGACCCGAGCTTAAGTCAAAACTCCGGGGTGAGAGGAGCATGTCCTCTTACTGAAAGTCTGAAAGACTTCCATGTGGTCACGGGTTATCCTCCCGACATTTTACATGATGTCTTAGAAAGCATTGTCCCAGTCTCTGTGTCTGCCAGACCTGATTGCCAATAAGTATTTTACTCTAGAAATTTTAAATCATGCCATCAGATATTTTAATTACACATTTACTGACAAGACTGATCAGCCTCAGACAATTGGAAAAGGATTTTCATCCAAAGGGACCATTGGTGGAAATGACCATGAGAACTGGTCTGTCATCATGCTGCTTCCACTTTTCACTGGTCACTGTGTCCCTGAGGGACACAACACTTGGGAAATTCACATGCTTCTCAAAGATATTGTGGAGCTTGTTATGGCACCCAAACATACAGATGAGACACTCTATTTCCTGGACTGCAAGTTGGCAGAGCATAGAGAGCTGCTGCAGTCAACATTTTCAAGTTTCAGGTTGCGGCCAAAACATCACTTTGTGGAGCATTACCCTCACCTGATAAAGAAATTTGGTCCTTTGACTGATGTTTGGACTATGCGCTTTGAGGGTAAGCATAAGTTCTTCAAAAAAGCAATCCGAGAGTCCCAGAATTTTAAAAATGTGGCAATGACACTTGCTACTAAACACCAGAAAGCACTAAGTTACTATTTGGACTGTAGCTCATTTTTCAAGCCAGCAGTTGAGATGACAAAGGTAGCAATGGTTTTGGTCACATCTTTTGCCCAGTGATGTTCAGAGAGTACTCCCTCAAAATATAACCAGGTCAGTACTTGTTGCATCATCTGTCTGCATCGAAGGAATCAAGTATAACACAGACATGATGCTCTGTATTGGTTCCTGTTCAGGTCTCCCTGAATTTGGTCAGATTACACAGATTGTTGCAGCTAACCCAGACATTATGTTTGCAATATGAATGACATTATTCATTATTCACTGCAAAAAAATGACCACATGGTACCAAGAGCATTTTCGGTCCTACCAGCTTTGCTACACTGATGGCCCCTTTATATGTGTGGTTAAGTTGTCTGATTTAAAGGACGTCTTCCCACTGTTGGCATACAAAGTTCAGGGGAAGCTTATGGTAACTCTCAAGCGATTTGTTATTTGCTAAAACTGTCAATGTTCTTTCTTCCTCAGATGGCTACACAACAGAAACTGACCATGAGAGTTATTGTTTGTGAGGGGGACATAAGAAAGATGACGATGACACCTCGTCCAAATACAGTTGATGACATAATAGACTGGATCAAAAGATCAGTTGGAGCTGATTACAACTTCACTTTACAGCATGAGGACCCTGAATTCAACAATGCGCTGTGTAACCTAACAGACATTTATGACCTCCCAGAGAAACCAACCATCCAAATTATTCCTGTCCTTGACCCCAAGCCAGTGCCACAATGTGAAATAAGCAGTGAGGCAAACATCCAGCCTGAAACAGAGATCTTGTCTACCTCATCCCTGCAGAGGTGCAGAGAGTGGCCTAAGGTATTTGACATTCCAAAACTTTCTGTAGATGTGGAATACAGAATACACCAAGGCAACCTGATGCATCTTTGTGATGGAACTTACCTCAAAGTGACAAAGGAGATGAAGCATGACATCCTTGAGAAATTGGCGGAGACTATGGCTATAAATCTATGGCTATAAAGCCTACCCAACAAATGAGGAGTTTGAAGCTGTTGCAAAAGCATTGGTAGCAGAACACCCATGTCTTAAAGAGCAAGGTTCATCATCTTGAACAAAAAACATAAAGCCTTCACACAAAAACATAAAGAAGCCAAGGAAAGGGGAAATAAATTACCTACCAGACTTTCCAGAGGGAATGGATGGAACTAGTCTTGAAGCTGTTCAAGAGGTAATGGTCAACGAAATGCAGAAGAAAAACCCAAATGATTCCTTTATTAGAAAAAACATGAACATCACTTTTGCCCTTAGAAGAGATGAGGTTGTAAAGGATAAGCCTGACATTAGCCAGATGGTCCAACGCTGGCCAGTCCTTTTCATAGAAAGCCAGGTTTGTGGATGTTTCCTCTGAAAATGTCTTTTTTTTACTTGTCTTTCATACAATACTTAATTGGACAACACGTTAAGAGGTTCATTTGTGTTATAAGTAACTTAGTCTGTATTAAAAAAAAATTCAGGTTTACTTGGAGTTTAACAGATTTGTTGGAAGAAATCTTAAAGAAGAATTTTTTGGTGTGGTTGATGGGTTGTGTCCAAACTTGATGAAAATCTTCAAGAGGAAGAAAGGTCGGATTGGCCAGCAGTTAGCGGAGCTACTACAACAGACAAAGGTGGGTTGATATTACTGTTTTTTGTTGTAATAATATTGATGGTTGATTCATCCATATTACAAAAACTCATTCTCTCCATAACAAACTAATGGAAGTGTAAATGTCAGAGGCAAAAATCTCAACTGGACAAATAAACCCAAGGCTCTGCATGGAGAGATGCCACCAAAGTAAAGAAAGAAAATATGTTTATTTATTCTACATATAAGTGTGTTCTATACCTTTTTGTAGAGCACTGAGCCAACAGCCATTAGATGTCTTGTCCTGAGGGGACTTCCAGTCATTCTTGGGGATGATGCATCTATGTTCTTCAAGAGCAGCTCTCTGAGTAACTTGTATTAATTTGTAGTAGTAACTTGAATTATTATTGTTAGTTACTTAATATTGTTATTTAATATTGCCATTTTGCTGTATGTTTTGAATTTTTTGGGAAGGTGGGTAATGACAATTAGCATTTATTAAGATGTTTCATTGAATTTAAGTTTTTAAGATTTTAACTTGATTCGTCTGAAAATGTGCCTTTCCTGTTACCAAGAGGTAATACATTACTGCATAAATTATGTAAAAATTCAAAAGGCCTGTTTACACAACATTACAAAAAAATAAAACCACAGCGAATTATAAAAAGCAAACTAAAAGACATAATAGCATATAGGCATGTATAGACAAATTGCAGTTTACCTGAATATCCGCTTTATTGTCTTGTCTCTCACACAATGAAGAATCTTAATGATGGAGAACCCTTGGACATTCCAGTGGAAATTCTCTGCTATGAGAACAACAGAGCCACAAGCCCAGCATCACCACAACTGAACCCCTCAAGAGTCGGGATCATCCTAGAGGGCAGCCTTGTAATGGATGCACTCACCAACCTGCCTCAAGCTATGTGCCTCTTGTTTGGCTTTACCTATGCACTCCACTTGGAGTAACCGAAGTGCATGAAAAACACTTTTATCTTTATTTAGCAGGTAATGCTAAACTTAGGTCGAAGTGAGCTACCATGAAAGGTTCAAAAGCTGAAGAATGATCTTGCAGTGTAAGACTTATGAAAAGACATTTATGATCATGGCACAATTGCAAATATTCTTGCAGTTTCTCATTTTGTAATATATGTTTCTTCTTGTAATATATGTGTCCAGTATTGTTAAAAATGTTTGTTTAACCAGAACTGAAATTGTTTAACAGAGGACACATTTTAGAAAGTTGCAGTTTGTGTATTTTGCAGGTGAAGCAGATTTACATTCTTTAAATAATAAAAAAGGTCCTGTAAACCAGAGGTTCCCAAACCCTGGTCCTCAAGGCCCAAAGTCTTGCTTGGTTTCCAACCACCATGCCTGATTGACCCAGTCCAGGTAATCAGCAGTGTGCAGGGCAGAGTTAGTTGGAAAACAAGCAGGGCAATGGGTCTTGAGGACCTGGTTTGGGAACCCCTGCTGTAAACAAAATGGTTTCATGTTGAATGTTGTAACATATTGTGACCTTAAGGCAGCTATAACCCAAGATTCAAAAGCAGAAGAATGAGCTTGGAGTGTAAGACACATTTGTGATGCCTGCTTTATTGTGTGGCACAATTAGACTGCATTGAGAGGTATAAATAATCATACTGTTTCTCTTTTGTATGCACTTATATGTTGCTACATGGTAAGTGTTAAAATGTGTTTTTATTTTCCAGACTTGAAATTTATTTACTGAGCAAACTTTTAAAAAACTATGTTGTTATACAAGGAAATTGTTTCATAATTCAATACACACATTGTTCCATTTGCTAAAACAAAGAAAGGTAGTTTCAGGGTATTTCAAAGTGATTGTAAGAGAAAATGTCTGCAGCAAAATGTAAGAATAGACTGTAGTACCTGGTGGTAAAAACACATTTTGGTCATTTAACTGTTCTTACTGTTTAAAGCTGTTTAAAGTTCATAAAGAGCATCATTATCAATGATATTTGTTGCTTTGTAATATGTTTCAATAAAATAAAAAAAATGTACTGCATTGTGTGGTCATTAACAAATGAAAATGCAAACTGAACTGGAATTTTCCTATCCCAATTATTTTAGTACAAATATGGTTTTAAAATATTAAGTTCTGATTTTTTTACCTTCAAATTGACTTTAAGTTGACTTTAAACTTAAAGCAATTAAGTGTATATGACTTTAAATATTACGTTTGTACTGTTTTACATTTAAGTTGACTTAACTCTACAACCACTTGCCTCAAATGGTTTAAATACAATAAACTTATCAGGGTTTACAGTGTAGACTGCTACCATAAAATTGGTTTTATGGTTTTACTGCAGAAATTAAGCATGTGTACAGGTGTTCCAAGTTTTTGGTGAGTGTATATAAGTCCTGTTCTTATTTTTATCAGCAGAAAAACCTGAAGCCCCATCATCCTTCCATAATCTAAAAGGGTAGACTTTATCCCCTGGTGCTTGACTGAGGCATTATAGGATCACTCCATTATTAAGCTTAATGAACACCTGCAAATGTCTGAAGTGCTGTGCTCCTGCAATGTGGCACAGCTAATGATCCCTGGACAAAGGAGTTTATTGTGCATGCTTCTCTATACATCGTATGGATACAGATGTTCATTTAGATCTTCTTCATAAAAGCGATTTTTAAATAATTCACAACAGAACTGTATATAGAGGAACAAAGTGCAGAAAGAGTGTAGTGAATACAAGAGATTCTATTATTTCCACTGAATCACCACAATAAAAAAAAATCATCAAATGTACCTAGCATCAGTCACAGGTCACAATTATGATTGTTTAATTTTTATGACCATTACAAAACTATCACAGTGTAATAAAAATGTAAAGTTTTTCCTTTTTCAGGAGGGATCAGGATGTACCCAGAGAAAGCTGTCTTCCATTTCCAGATATTCTGTAAGCATAAAATTTGAGGTAATTATCCTGGATCAAATAAACTTGCAATAATACACAGTCTACCTCTTATGTATATAACCACATAAATATTTCATTATTTTATTTTCATCTCACTACAGTGAGCTGATAGATAATAAATCACATAAATTGTCCAAAAGTTTTACAAACTTGGGAAAGGCCATCTTCCATTTCCATGCACACAGCTTGATGTCCAAATCAGACATTAGATACATTTTATTCGAGACTTTAGACTTTCATTAAAGACTATTTGCCAAGGATGAATGATTGAGATGTAAGATATAAGTATCTCATATTTCAATTTCATTTTCTTTTCATCGCTTATAGAAATGATATGTGATTGTCACACACACCAGGAAGTTTGATGCACTTAGCAAAAGCTGTCTTCCATTTCCTTTTTATTAAGACCAGAAACAGCATGAAGTCCAAATCAGACATCAGATATTATGCTTTTATTCAGAAATGTGGACTTTCTCAAAGGCTATTTGCCAGGAACAAATTTGCACAGCATCTTGCTCCATTAGCAGAGTAAAAATTACAGCTGTGGATGCCAGACACTGGTCTAGATGAACCAAATGAACCATCTGCGCCCACCAATCCTCTCCCCTCACTAGTTAAGTGTGACTCTACGGGCTCTGCACTGCTTCCAGCTGGGATCAGATAAAAGCGCTGACGTGTGTGGGGGTAACAGTGGAGCTCTGGCAGCATCTTTCTACCTAGTCATATCTTATTCACCATCTCCCAGGCTGGCAAAAATTGAGGTTTGTGAAGGTCATTATCAAGAAGTGCTGTCTTATTACAGTTAGTGACCTTCACCCCAGGCCCTGGCACTCTTCTCTCTCTTATTTAATGTGGAGACTTGCCATGTGTGTTTTGGTGTGTGTGGCCCAAAAAGAAAACCTCTTAGATTTTTTTTCCTGCTATTTATCGCTAGATCCTCTAGTCACTGCCTGTCCAAGTCCATCATGTCCCAGAGGGCTAAAGAAAAAGGACATCAAAGAGATGACACAATCTGAGAAGCACACATAGACAGATGGGAAGCAGAAATGAGAAATATTGCACACTGACATGCTCATATACTTTATTAGCAATGAGCATCATGACTCATTTTTGCATTTCATTTAATCCAGAGGAATCAAACAATGTAAATTTTGAATAATTTTAGACACCACTCAAAAAGAATTTGTAACATGTTGAAACACTGATAAGGCTAAAGTGCCATTTTTAATATTATAATTTTATTATTGCATAAAAAGAGCATTGCATAAAAAACTGAAACATTTAGTATTCATTGACTACAACCGCTGTAGTTTTTCATCAACTAAATCTGGACTAAATTTAAACTAAAAATAAATCCAAATTGGCTGATTAAACAAAAGTAGGTTTGGAAACTAAGTGTGTTGGAAAATAAATCAACAGGAACAGGACTGGCTATCACTGAGACATTGTACATCAAGCATAATGTTCACAGCAGGTCAGTGTAACAAACAAACAAAAAATGTGTTTATAGGTATTTGTGTTTATAGGTAGATAAATTGGATTTGTTACACCGTCTGAGTGCCTGGCCTTTATTGGAAAACAAAGCACTGCCTATAACTGGATTATTTGCACCACTAATATGAATTTAAACAAACAAAGGAGTAAAAACATTTGACTTTGTAAATCACAGCCTGTATCCTTAAAGCAGTCCGAGATAACAGATACTTTGTGTATAAAATGCTGAATTGATTTTTGAAGCAATTTTGAACTGAAGCAAAAATCTGTGTGTGTGACTCAGGTGTTGACAGTGTGTGTTTCAAAAAGATTAAGTTCAGTTTACAGGCAAGGCCACTGAGAGGAAGCAAAAAAAGAGATAGAATAACAGCCCCCCTTTCTCTCTCTCTCTCTCTCTCTCTCTCTCTCTCTCTCTCTCTCTCTCTCTCTCTCTCTCTCTCTCTCTCTCCATGATCTGAAAAGGCCTTGTGGATTTATCTGGCCCTTGAAAATAGGTTTTGGATGACGCATTATCCAAGACTGCATTTTAAACATCTATCCAAAAAAGGGGTTCACCGGCAATATTGCACCTTTTATCTGCTCTTCAGTTCTTTTGTGAGGGGGACATAAGGAGAGGGCAGATAACATGGAGAGAAGTGTACTCCATAAGGCTTTTTACATTCCAAATCCTAAAAGTTTAGTAAGGATGCTTAAGTGCACTTTCATACTTAAGTGCATAAATTTTTGTGCATATTGTCACTTATCTCATCTTCCTTCCACATTGCATGCATACCCTACAGATATTCATTGGTGGTTTTAACACTTGCACTGGGCCTGAGAATTTCTGCAAATGTCAGGAAATTCTGTTTTGAATCTTGTATTTTAAGCAAAATAAGGACATGCACATCAAAAGAACTGCTTAGTAGTAGTGCAGTATGTACCAGTATTCCTATGCAATAACTTTCTGTATGCAATAGGCTAAACTGTCTTTAGGTTCTTTATTCTGCTCCCATTCGGCAACCCTAATGCTGTAGGTTACTTCCACATGGCCATAACCCTTGAGCCCTTGCTTGGGATTGAGGTGGGGACTTTTTCATGTGCAGGAGCAGATAGATTAAATATATAGATTAATTAATCTACTGAGCAATAAATAATATCTCATAGTTCACTAGGGAATGTCTGGTGATTTAACAAATTGCCAGAGGCGGAAGATGTAGGATCCATAAGCAGTTTAATGATAGAATTGGCAAACAAAGTCAGAAAGTCAGAAAATGTAGTGCAAGGTCAAAACCGGAAAACAAACACTTAGGCAAACAAAACCTTAATTAGAAAATGAACTCAACAATGATAGAAAAACAGGCAGAGGTCATACACAGTAATCCAAAATAGCATAAGGTAATCCAAGGCTTGGTACGGCAGTCAATAACAATACTTCATGTAGAATGCAGTGTGCGAGCTGCTTAAGTATTTGAAAATCCTCATGTATCTGAAAGTTCCTCAAGGGTGTTTCAGAAGTCAGGGGCTCCCTCTGGTACTCTGAAGCCGTACGAGATGTTACAGGTGATCCCCAGAAAAATTCTTAGCCAGTTGCCACTGTGACCCGCTCAAGAAATCTTTCAATGCTCACTCACAAAGCAGATTTTTATGATTGTCAGTGTGGTAATGTGAGAAATTGCTCACAAAGTTGCCATTGAGTCAGTGTGTACTAGTATTATAGTTAAACAGTTCCATAATAACAAAGTACTTTGGTTGACCAAGTTCAATCACTTCTTTCCCCTTTCTTCCTTTTCACATAAAATGACATTTTTTAACTTTCCAATGCAAACAAATCAAGAGTGTTCAGTTGAAAGCAAATAATAATAGAAAGAAATGGCATATTGCAAGATGGTAATGATTTATCACTGTGTAAAATATGATGCAGTGTGACATCTCGTCAGATTCTTTACATCATTGTCTGGCTTTGTAGGGAAAGTTGACACTAGTTAGAGTAGACAGATATAGAGATCCCTTAGGGTTTGATACAAATCCACACCTTCTCTCACACCTGAGTAGTTCATAGGTCTCAAAATGTCACATATCATCAATGTCATAGCCAAAGAATATACCAACAGACCTCAGGAGAGCCTAAATGAGTTTAAGACACCTGTTCCTTTTACTCCATGTCAGGACCCTTCCCAAGGGCTTCACACAGGCAAGATCCAAAACTCCTCTTAAAAAGTGTTTTGCTCTGTGATGACTCATTGTAAATTTAAAGTAAAAAGTAGATAAATGTGAATACTAAAGTTTCTGTGCATATTCTCCCTCTATCTGCATGGATTTCTTTTAAATTCTCTATTCCAGGGTGTATTTCTGCCTTGTGCTAAGTGGTCCAAGGACACAACTATTCTTTGTAATCAATAGGTGGTTGTTCCATTTTGCTGTTCTTTTTTTTCCAAATGACCTGCACACTCACCAGTCAAGAAGAGAATTTCTGAACATTTTATCACTATTGTTTGCATTGATCATCACTAGCCTTTTTAAAAATGTGGCTGATCATGTGGTGTATGTATGATCAGCCATAACACTGAAGCTGCTGGCAGATAAAGTGAATAACATTACATACATACATACAGTGGCACCTGTAAAGGGCTATGATATATCAGGCAGCAAGTTAACAGTCAATTCTCATAGTCAAACAATTTGGTTGGCATCAAGGGACCCAAGAAAACATTCCTCACTCCAACACACCACCTTCTTAAACCCGTTGACATAAGGCAGGTTGGCACCATAGATTTATGCTGTTTCTGGCAAATTCTGAACCTGAAAAACTGAAATTTGCAGAAATCCAGATTCATCTGACCAAGTGATGCTTCTACAATCTTCAACTGTACTGTTTTGGTGAGCCTGTGCCAAATGTAGCCTTCAAGTTCTTGACCGACAGAAGTTGAAACTGTTTTGGTACTCCACTGTTGTAGCCTTAAAGTACAATGTGTTTTACATTTTGACATGCCTTTTTGTTCATAACAGCTGTAAAGCATAGTTATATGAGTTACTGTAGCCTTCTTGTTAGCAGAACATCTGGCCATTCACTTCGGATGTCTCTCATCAAGAAGGTAATTACTGCTCACCTGTTCTGTTGTTTTGTTTTGTTTTCCAGACCATTCTGTATAAATTTTATAGACTTCTGTGTGTGAAAATCCCATGATATGGGTTGTTTTGAAATACTCAAACAAACCTGTATGGTATCAACAGCAATGCCATTGTCAAAGTCACTGTTATTCCTTTTTTCAAGATACAGCTATATAAACATTAACTGTATCTAGATGATTGTGTGTTACACTATTGTCACATAAGCTAAACTGATAAGCTTATTAGATAACTGCAAGCAGGAATATAGGTGTGTACAGGTATAAGTGGCTGGTGACTATATGTCAGTCCTACAATATTTCCAGAACTTAAAAAGTTACTCTACGCCTACAAGCAATCTGATGATTACTGAGAGAAATAGTGCTGACCTGAAAAGGGAAAATGTATTAGCAGTCATATTTACAATGTCAATATTCAGAAAAAAGATGTAAATTAAAATTAAGTCTAACCCATGTAATCTAAGCTCTCTCTTTTTCTGACCTTTGGGGAAAATGATTGCCACCTGAGTAAACACTGAGTTGAAGACAATCAATAGCTTTAATTAAAAAAAAAAACAGTTTGGTCTCTGCTGATTGTTTAATGGTAGTGACCTTTTGAGAGCATTGCGCTGAATTGTGTTATGTCATTATAAAGCTTTTTTAAAGTATCCCAGGGACACAAGACTTTGAATTAAACACAAATTGAATTATTGCATGGGAATAGGTGCAGGGGATGTCCTAGAGACAACACAGCATTTTATATAAACTCTCATCCAATTGTAAATGGACTTCAAGAGTGCTTGTATACAGTTGTTTATGTTGTGAATGAATTGGATTGAAACATGTTGCAATTTTAGACATTTAAATGGATTGATTTTCCAGTAACCTTAATGAAAATGATAAGCACTCAAGCATCTGTGTCTGGAGAGTAATGAAGTAAAAGAAGAATGGGAATAAGGTGGTATGATGTTGGATGTACATATAATCCAGTCAGATGAGGCTTAGAGATGGATATGTAAGAGAGAGCTTTCAATTTTAATGGAACACAGAAGCTCATGCATATCAAAGGCTTAATGACAATTTCCAGCTTTGCAGGGATCCAAGTCACTATCCTGTTTTTTTTTGTTTGTTTTTTACATGAGCAAAAGTGTAACAGGGATATTGAGAGAGAAAAAATGACACAATTATTGTTTTGTGAATTTCTATCCTCTGAGCTCTAAGCTTGAGAGTGAGCGTTACTTATTAGTCTAATATGCAGAAGCAGATTGTTACCAAAGGTTTTGATGGGGCAGGGCATAGTCTCAATCAAACTTGAGTTAAGAGGCTATTAGTGAATTTTTTTACAAAACTTTCAGTATGAAGTTTATCATCATGCTCTCATTGTTGTGCTCAACAAATATATGTATATATATATATATATATATATATATATATATATATATATATATATATATATATATACATTATGAACATTATGTGAAGTGAATAACACTGATTATCTCCTCATCATGGTACTTGTTAGTGGGTGGGATATATTAGGCAGCAAGTGAACATTTTGTCCTCAAAGTTCATGTGTTAGAAGCAGGAAAAATGGGCAAGTGTAAGGATATTTAGTGAGTTTGACAAGGGCTAAATTGTGATGGCGATACGAGTGGATCAGATCATCTCCAAAACTACAACTCTTGTGGGGTGTTCCCGGTCTACAGTAGTCAGTATCTATCAAAAGTGGTCCATTGAAGGAACAGTGATGAACCGGTGACAGGGTCATGGGGAGCTGAGGCTCACTGATGCACGTGGGGAGCGAAGGCTGGCCTGTGTGGTCAGATCGAACAGATGAGCTACTGTTGCTCAAATTGCTGAAGAAGTTAATGCTGGTTCTGATAGAAAGGTGTCAGAATACACAGGGCATCGCAGTTTGTTGCGTATGGTGCTGCATAGCCGCAAACCAGTCAGGGTGCCCTTTCTGACCTCTGTGTACCACTGAAAGTCACAACAATGGGCATGTGAGCATCAGAACTGGACCAAGGAGCAATGGAAGAAGGTGGCCTGATCTGATGAATCCGGTTTTCTCAAAATGAATCATGTGGATGGCCGGGTGCATGTGTGTCACTTACCTGGGGAACGCATGGCACCAGGATGCACTATGGGAAGAAGACAAGCCGGGGGAGGCAGTGTCATGTTTTGAGCATACACACCGATCAGGCATAACATTATGACCACCTGCATAATATTGTTTTGGTCCCCCTTTTGCTGCCAAAACAGCCCTGACCTGTCGAGGCATGGAATCCACTAGATCCCTGAAGGTGTGCTGTTGTTTCTGACACTAAGATGTTAGCAGCAGATCCTTTAAGTCCTGTAAATTGCAAGGTGGGGCCTCCACGGATCGGACCATTATGTTGACACCATTATGTGGTAAATATGCCTCTGTTCCAACTTTTTTGAGTGTGTTGTTTTTAAGTGATATTGAAAATCTTTTTTTTGTCTGTTAAATAACAGTCATGGTGAATTAACAAATTTTAGTTTTTATTGCATTTCTGTTCCAACTTTTCTTTATACTTTTTGTATATAGATAGATAGATATAACCCCACTGCTGATATACTTTAAAACAATTTCTATTTTTTATTACATATTTCATTTTGTTTGATTCTGTATACCATTTATTTATGTACTGTTGTATTGTAGCCCTTGTCAGTGTTCACTAAATGTTGAATGGTCGTTTTCTGAAGGGACTTTGTTTTGTTTTTATCCATAATGCTAAAAATGATGATACAGCTGACTTTGACTTATGCGTACATATGCAAAATGGCAAAAAGGATACTAACAGAAGTGTAAAACTGTCAAATGGGATTAAAGAGATTTAGGATTAAATACAAATACCAGAAGTTCTTAGAATTTTTCTTATATTTTATCCTGCATTTATAAAATCTATTTTATAAAATGCAAGCAGAACAATGTTGCAGAGTAAATCTGGTTCTAAAGGCTTTACAAATTGTTCAGTAATCAAAGACTCGGTCCACAGAAACACACTAACCAAGTTGAGATTAGACTGTAATAATGTCCATTGTGCTAAATGGTAGCAATCTTGTACAGCTTGGATAGCACTGTATGATTATCTTAACTGATGTCACATGGCATTTGGGTTCCAGAAAGTGTCAGAGGGCGTGGATATTAAATTAGAAAAAATTCTGCACTGCTCATAATGTTGTGTACTTATCAGGGAGGCATGTGTTTAGCTAAAAGAAGATCACAGTCCTTACTACACTATGTGCCAAGTCCCGAGTGGCTTTGTAATATAGAGCTTTCGCAGTGTTGGAAAGGTTATTTTGGAAATGTAATAGATTACAGATTACACATTACCCTATTTAAAATGTAATAAGTAGTGTAACTTTTCAGTTACTGTATAAAAGTAAAGTAACTGATTACATTTGATTACTTTTTGATTACTTGTATGTTTCTAATGGATATTAGCTAACTAAATCATTTCCAAACATTTATATCAGGCAGGGTTAACCTTACTGTAGTACTCAACTCTGTTTACTGTTAGAATTTCAAAATCTTTCATCACTTGAAGATTAACATTAAGGTTATATTAATTTAATTTTAAGCACAGCCACCACAAAACTAGACTTCATAACTAAAATTGTTTAATGTTGTTTTAGAAATCAAATCTTTGCTTGGCTTTGACAGGACACACTGGCAAATAATAATGCCTTGAAAAAAACATAATCTGAAAAAATAAAACATATACATAAACCCAAATAGGCAATAAAACAGTTAATAAAAGAAAAACACTGGTGTCTCATAGCCTTCAATGCAATTAGGGAAAGAAATTAATTAAATCTGTGTGTGTGTGTGTGTGTGTGTGTGTGTGTGTGTGTGTGTGCGTGAATTTCAATGCTACAATGCTAAAATAACTAAGTTATATTAGATCTGACACTACCAACACATTTTCAAGGAGGAAAAATGTGGGCTATATATTTTCTGTCAAAGGGTTCATAAATAAAAGTGTGCTAGCAGACTAGCTAATTTGTGCTAATAGCTAGCAGACTAGCTCATTTGTTATGAATGTTTTGAATACAGGTCTTGAATACACTATGGGGTCGATGAACACGCTGGTGCGTTTTGGTGGATTTTTTCCCCATAGCAGCTACAGTAAATCAACTGACGACTCCGTCACTTTTTATTATATAGAAATGAGTAATATATCATTTGAAACTAAAGGATCTGTGTTTATTTCTGTACACTCAAAAATAATGACTGAATGAATAATGCTTCCTCAGGTTCGACAATGAAGCCTTTGATGTCGAAAGCATTTTAACAGCTGGCAAACAAATTTTGCACTGTTATATTAGCGCCCTTATAGGATTTCAGGAAATTATTTTTAAATTTCCAGCACTGAAATGCATTTTTATCACTCGCCATGGTGGCAACTATCAGACAGGTTATAGTAGCCTAAAGCTTTCAGCAGTAATGTGGATTAACGTAACTTGGAAACTTGGAGTGCCGCAAATTCAAACCAGAGAACCAATCAAAAGCATCAGAATAGCATCACTTTAACAAATTCTAGCAACACATTAATATTATTAAACACATCCTAGTTTTTTAAAGAAAATATTCAGATGTAACCCTATTTGTAATCTTTAACATTTTCATAAGTAACTGTAATTTAATTACACATTTTTTCTCAGTAACTGTAACGAATTACTGTTAAATTTATTTTGTAATTAAATTACGTAACGCCGTTACATGTAACTAGTTACTCCCCAGCACTGAGCTTTGGTTACTACTTTGTAGTGCTCCATAAACCCTATTGTACAAATGAGGCCAGCATTACTTTGCAGGTTCAACTAGACCCCAATCAAACTAACATTATTGAGTATTTTATGTTTAATATATATAGTATAGAAGAGACCAAAGATGAAAGAAAATTACTACATTATGTTTGGGTCATCTATCAGTGAGATCCATGCTCATTCAGAAAATACAGTCACATGAACACAAACAACCCCTCACAGAGCTCACACTTGTTTTTTCCATATTCTGTGATGTTTAATGTGAACATTATCTGAAGCTCTTGGCCAGTATTTGCTTCTTTCTTTTTTTTGCATGATTCTGATGCCATTTGATTGGCTGATAATTGCATGAACAATTGCATGAATGTGCAAGGTATTAAAAAACAGGGAGGCAAATGGTAAAGAAAAGCAGAAATGCAAATAGTCATATAATATTATGTAATATAATATAATGTAATGTAATGAATAAATTATACTGTCAATTGTACATTTTAGCTAAATTAGTCATTTAAATTTCGTTAAATTAATGTCTGTCACTTTTGTCACATTTATCATATGACATAATAGTATAATAATAATAATAATAATAATAATAATAATAATAATAATAATAATAATAATATATTGAATTAATTGAACAGATTACATGCTATAAAAGGGCATTTTAATTGAACACAATAAAGACATGAAATACCACTAACCATATTTTGTATCAAACAATGATGTACAACAACAGACACATTTATTTTGAATTTGTCTATATGCAAAATAGTACAGGTTATTTATTCAATCAGTCATTCAACTTCAATAATTGCTTTTCATACTCCCAGCCTCATGGTATCCTGGTACCCTGGACACAAGATGAGAGAGTGGAATGCCTGTCTATCACAGGAGACCATTCACACACATTCACAGACTTATTCACTCCTAGGGGCAATTTATTGAAAACCTACATAGATGTTTTTTGTATAGAACCTTGAGGAAGCCCACGTGAACATGAGGCAAACATACAAAACTCTGTAACCCAAGCTCAGGATTAAAATCAGGAGCTGTGAGTTTAATCACTGCCCCCATAACACCACTGTGCTACAGTTTGCTGTACATCTGTCTGTCCACCCATCTACCCTGGTTACACCTATTCAAGTGTCCATGCATGTAGCTCCTAATTTTAGCCCACAAAAGTTAATATCAGTAATAGGGTCTTACTTTGTTTAATTTACATTACATTGTCATTTGCATACTATTCTCTCCTCTATTCTTTTCTCATTAAATAATTTTGTGGCTATCATAAAGTGCAGAATAAATCAGTTTTTCCTCCTATGGGATTAGTTGTATCTCCCACTCAGAAAGTCATCTGTATTATTCTTCTCTTTATAGCATGACAGGATTCACCTGGGAATCACACTGAAGATGAGAGATGGGGAGTGTGAGTATTGCTTTTCTTGTAATATTTTCCTCACACAGATATGACTTGTTGCATCCTGTGTTGTTACCATTACTCATTTTACATTGCTGATGTCAGCAGACTGGAACTCACCACAGACCCTTGTGACGCTCATTAGAAGAGACAGAATGGGGCCATTTTAAGCACACACTGAGTCTCATGCTATCTTTGTCACACCCTGAACCTCTTCCCCATTCAAAGAACCCCTGTTCTGATGTTGTTTTAATTGCTCTCAGGCATCAGGGGACCTTATTAATTGAAGGCACTTCAATTAATTACTCAGAGGAAGCCTTGACCTCTACCTGGGTATATTTGGTATACTATGGTATATTTCTACCTTTCTTTTGCATATCAAACAATAAGTTAGAGCTGATCTCTGACCCATATAGTGCTGAAAGGTCTTACAGTGTTTCTTCAGTGAAAAATATATAATCTAGAAACATTTAGGTTGTCAAGAATATTGTCAAGCCACCTGATGTCCATGTCCCTGAATATGTCATGGTTAAAGGTAATGAATATCATAGATTTCACCTATTTTCACCTCTTGGAAGAAGAGTGTCTAATAGTCAGATACTTTAAAGCACTTTAAAGTGTCAAACTCATGGACCCTGTTATTCACAGAGGTAAGACGAGACTAAAACAAAACAAAAAAACAAAACTAAACATGATAAATGAAAAATGAGCAGTCCGTCCTCCCCATGGAAACATGACAACAAACAAGCAATGACTGGCACCAGACAGGCACTCAAGGGCTACATATATAGGGCAGCACATCGAGGGAAATGGGAAACAGCTGACAAAGTGGGAAGGCAGAACAATAGGAAGGGTGTGGCACAAAGTAAAGGGGAAAACAAACAGTAAAGCAGGCTCTGCCAATTCACCTGCCAGCACCCCCTGCAGTGGTCTGGCAGGGAACTGTCCCAGTGATCCCTGACATAATCCCCCCTCTAAGGCACAGCTCCTGAAGAGCCCCCAGCTGAACTGAGGAGAAGCCCCAAGAGTGATCGGCAGATGTAGTCCAATTTAAAGGGAAGACACAAGAAACTGTAGCTCATGAAACAAGTCCATGGCAATGTCCCAGGTCTAAGGGACAAAGTGACATCTGACACAGGCAGGAGGGGGGAAGCATCTTCCACCTGGATTGCCGAGCGGCGTCCTCCATGAAACTCCATCATGGAGTGGTGTCCTCAGCTGGCAAGGTGGTGGAACCACGCTTTCATCGGGTCCGATAAAAAGGGGGTGCCCTCCACCAAACAGGATGTTGAGCGGCGTCCTTGACTGGAACAGAAGTGGAGGCACTTCCCTGGGGAAAGGGGGAAGGAAGTCCATCTGCACAGAACGGCACAGGTGGTCTGTCAGATGTCATCCACAGGGCCCTTACCAGCACACTACAGATCCTCGCAACAAACAGGAACTCACTGGGTAATCCTGCTGGGTCTTCAACAGCGGCCAGTCATTCTGTGATATCTAGGCCACCTGCTCCCCACGGGGCTCGAATCCAGATATCCCTGGTAACCGCATGAATCCAACACCATGGAAGGACAGACCTATGCACAGGATTAAATGAAACACTGCTTTATTCACAGGGGTAAGATGAGACTAAAACTAAATGAAAAAAGAAACTAAACATTATAAACGAAACATGAGTAGTCCGTCCTACAGACTGCTAACACAAGGCACGTGGAAACATGACAACAAACAAACAATGACTGGCAATGGACAGGCACACAAGGGCTACATACATAGGGCAGCATATCGAGGGAGATGGGAAACAGGTGTCAAGGCAGGAAGGCAGAATGATAGGAAGGGCATGGCACAAAGTACAGTGGAAAACAAACAGTAAAGCAGGCTCTGCCAATTCACCCGCCAGCTTGTGCTTCTGTCTCTGGCTGTCCTCCTATAGGTGGATCCATGTGGAAATCTGCATTAACTGGTGACAGGACCTGCCCAGTGGGAACACAGTAACCTGTCAAAAAGAGTCAAATGGCAGTCACCCTTTAAGTCTGCGCATGCCAGAGGTCAGATGGTAGTCCTGTCCAGCAAAAAGCAACCTATTTTGTTGTATTAAGTGGAACTGCTACATAAGTGTTGTTGTCTAGGGTATGTACAGATCACCTACACTACAGAAATGTACTGAAAAATACATTTTAACAAGAGAGGCAAAATGATGATCACAACAACTGGTACAATGGAATGTAAAATGCAATAGCATTATGCATCTGACAAGAAAAAAATCACAGGACATAGATGTGTCAGATGCACACATAACAAAAGAAAACAGAGATTAGCTGGAGTGCTGAGAACAAGACATCCTCCTTCAAAAGATAAATAACAGTTCAACTTGGCCAAAACATCACAACCCAACAGATTAAACAGTGATGATGGAATGACCATGAATTTATGATAAATTAGAATTTCGGGATCATCTGGATTAATAGTTTTGAGTGAGAATGTATTAGGACAGGTGACAGGAACCCTGTCAATTTTAAGTGTTGATACATGAATTTTATACCAGCCTACTGTACTTTTTCAAATGGGGTGCATGTGGCACCTCTGTCAACCATAAAAAGGTAAACTTGATAAAAGGTTATCAATAAAATGTTGGACAGAAATGCCAATACCATGTATGTATCCAGTTATTGGGAGTTTGCTTAGACTGGCCATTTCCTCCCATTGTTCCAATACACAAAGACACAAAGACAAGACAGACAAGACAGACAACAGAGTTATATGCCGAGTGACACAGGACACTCAAACCAAAGAAGAAATTACTCAGTTGTTTGTACCAAAGAGCTACCAGGAAATGCTTTTCCAGGCAGCTCACCATAATCCAGTGGTTAGTCACTTGGGTCATGAGAAAATACTGACCCATCTAATGGCTTGCTTTTATTGTCCGGGCCTTCACCGTGATGTTTGCAATTGGTGTGCTGCATGTCACTTTGGTTTGGTCAAAGACATTCACACCAGTAGCCTGATGGAGGTCACTTTGTAGGTCTCTGGCGGTGTTCATCCTGTTCAACCTTGCACAAAAGAGCAGGTACCGGTCCTGCTGATGGGTTAAGGACCTTCTACAGCCCTGTCCAGCTCTCCAAGAGTAACTGCCTGTCTCCTAGAATCTCCTCCATGCTCTTGAGACTGTACTGGGAGACACAGCAACCTTCTGGCAATGGCACGTATTGATGTGCCATCCTGTAGGAGTTGGACTGCCTGTGGCACTGATCCTCGCCAAATGCAAAACTAGTGAAAAACAGTCAGAAAAGATGAGTAGGGAAAAAAATATCAGTGGCCTCCACCTGTAAAACCATTCCTATTTTGGGGGTCATCTCATTGTTTCAAATTTCATTAACACCAAAGCAGCTGAAACTGATTAGCAACCCCCTCTGCTACTTAACTGACCAGATTAATATCCCAGGAGTTTAACTGACTTGATGCTATTCTCTGATTATTTTTTCAGATTATTTTATTTCTCAGAATTTTTTGAGCAGTGTAGTATCATTAATGAGAATGCACTTTCTTGGTGGAACCCACCTGACACTAGCAGTCTAGTCCCAGGTCCCACAGTTCCTTCACCCTTTATGCAAATGGTGGAGTTAGACCCTTAGGTTGCTACCTGGTTATTGAGTTGATGAGTTGAGTTCATGTCAGAGGCAGCTGACCCCATTATTAAGGAGGCCTGGGTATTTTGGAGGTGAATGGTTCACCCTGCTTGTAATGAGCAACAATATTTGTCCACAACTGCATTGACATTGTCTGCCACTGAGACCAGTTGGTAGAGCAAGTTGGAATACTCAGGGAGTTTCATTATTGTGGGGAGTTTCTCCTTGCCACTATTGCCTCAGGCTACTACATGGCTACTAGAATGGAGATTGTATCCACCTTTTACCTATAAAGTATTTCCTGTATGTATAGCATCTGCACAATTCATAACAGTACCTAGAAGTAGCAGTAACTTTTTCCATTTATTGTTTGATTAGATGAATACTGTACTTTAAAATCATTTTCCCCTTGCAGTAACAAAATGATGCTGGCATAAATTATTATAGGCATATATGAATGCATCCTGAAATTTTCTAATTAAAAAAAAATGTTCTTTTTATGTTTTTTTTTTTGTTTGTATTTGTTGTAATTTGTGATGTTTAATATATTTTATTTTAGTTATTTTTTAAGTTATTCTTGATCATGTGTGAATCTCATTAGCCAATGTAAAATGTAGTTTTAGGGTCAGAGATGCATATAAGATATTGATATGCTTATGTAGCTATATTGGAAATCTTGTTTATTAAATAATAATGTGTTTCTGTATGTAAAATAATAATTCACATGCAAGATATAATAACAACCCACACAAGTGAATTTTTAATAGAATTATGGTAATTGAAATGGCAGTTTATTTAACCCAAAATTGGGGTAAATGAATAACTTAAGATTAGTCAGATTAAATCAGCAGAGTTGAAATGATGATCAAGGTTGATAATAATAATAATGGGGACAAAACTGCTGATGCAAAATTCAAGCACAGAAAAATACAGTATGTGTCACTTGCAAGCTATTCAGGGGATAACATTATAGCACCATTTTTTCTATGCACAGGCTTTTTGACATTTTATTTTTATTTTTAAATTTTAGGTGTTATAGATGTCAACCTATTTATTTAGTTGCTTACATCCAAAAAACACTTATTACTCAACACTCAGCACAGGAGAACATTGAAGGAAAGGAGGGAGTAAATACTGTGTAAGTTCAGATGACAGAGAAATCAGTCAGATATGACCTTGGATGATCTCCATACAATTAGAAAACATTTTATGTTGTTTAGATGTAAACTGCACAACTGTTATTGTTTGTATATTATACTCTCTGGTTAACTGATAAGAAAACTATCCATCCTGAGACACAAAGAAAAAGAGTGAAATTAAGAAGGAGTGATTAATTGGAATCAAGGTATCTTGCCTTGTATATTGAAGGAGGCATGCTAACGTAAAGTTTAACTGGGCTTCTTCAGGCATAATTATTAAATCTTAGATTTGCCATCACTTCAGCCAGGCATCCAATTTCTAGTCAGATGTAATTAGCAATTGAGCCCCTGACACCCATCAAGTGGACTGACCTGAGGGCTCGAGCAATATCAACACACTCATCCTAATATTCGAAAGCTCCCCATGCATTTTGATGGCATAATTTATGATTAATGAGCATTGGAATAAGCCACAGCTCCCCCTAGGATAATTCATCCTTTCTGTTTTCATGAAAATTATTCATGCCAATATTTTACTTCAGCATAAGAACTATGTAAAGATTAAACTGATGAAAATTTTGCTAAGGCTAACCAGATGCTAGATGCTAAATTGTATACATTCCCTACACAATTGAACCATCTAATTTAGTCTACATGCCATGCTGAGGATGCTGTCAAGGTAAATTTGTGCATTTTAAATAAGATTAAGCATCACAGTTTATTCCTAGCATTGCTTCTGATTCATTCAAGACATGCAATTTTGTTGTTCTGGCATCCATGGCCATTTAAAAATTCAGATGTGGAAATCTGACTATGGTGATTTACCTCCACAAGCTGCTCCCAAAGTGGCAAATCTGCATTTGGGAATGAAAGTATTAATTTCTCCATCATTCCCTATCCTTTAACCTGCATGAATTAATCATGTGCACAGGAATTCATCACTTACCATAAATCTAAACTGTAACTGGAGGATACAATGACATGGATGTCCTTTCCTTTTCTATCAACCACAAACAGGATGAAAAAGAGATTAATGAGTAATATAAAACAGGGCCACAGTTTATCAGGAGCATATCCTGGGTACACTGGCTGAGAGGAGAGGAGAGAAGAGGAGAGGAGAGGAGAGGAGAGGAGAGGAGAGGAGAGGAGAGGAGTGGAGAGGAGAGGAGAGGAGAGGAGAGGAGAGGAGAGGAGAGGAGAGGAGAGGAGAGGAGAGGAGAGGAGAGGAGAGGAGAGGAGAAGAGAGGAGAGGAGAGGAAACGCTAGGATGTCAATTAGGGCACACCCAATATACACACACATTACATTCTCAAAGTGGGACCCTGGAACTGTTCTGCAGCAATGACACTGTGCCACCCACAGGGTTGTTTTTTAATTAATAACAAAACTAATTTATCAGCACCTTTACAATTTGTATTACAGATTTGCCCTTGAGATAACAACAGACTCCCCTGGAAAGAACATCAACACTCAATTTCTACCTGTAGTGTCTAAAAGTGTAAAATATTTATAATTTGCATTTACAGCATTTAGTTGATGCCCTTGTCCAGAAGTGCTTTGGTTGTGTGTTTCTTTTTGAATCATGTTGAAAGCTCTATCCATGGCTGCACAAACTTTAAAAATAGATAAAATCTTCAAATCTCTCATTATTGTTGTCTTTGTCATACTTGAAATGTTTTGTATTGTGGTGTGAATAATATGAATGCATGTAAGATATAAGATATGATAGATAAGAAACATAGAACTTTATTAATCCCAAGGGAAATTCTTTTGCTAGAGATTACTTCAGATTACACAGGAGAAATAAATATAAATGAAATATAATTGAAATATGCTCATACATGTTCAAATTATTTGGTTCATGTTGGTTGGGGAATGGCAGACCAGTCTTTAGGTTATAGTTATTTAAGTTAGTTCCCTTTTGAGAGAACTCAATGCTGCGTCATGACTGATACTATGGGAACGATTCATTGAGGAAGTTGTGTCTGAAGCTCATGTGTGCAGACACGTCAATTTAAAAGCTCGGATAGGACATGAGACGAAGGGAATATGCGCCAATAAGTCCATATAAGGGCATCTACGTCACATTATGCCAGCTTCTTTGTCTTCAGCAAGCGCTCTAGGTATGTGTGTCAATTGTTTGTCCTGTCTATCTAGGCTAGGGTAAAAGAAGATATTTAAAAGACTAGGAGGTAAAAAAAAGAAAGATATTATGGCAAGCAAAAATTTTAAGAGGTGTGACACACGCTCTTTGCGCATGCCCAGTCAGCTCTCGAAGGGTACAGCTGTGTGCATTGTGAAAGGTTTCCTCTTTGTAAGTTCCAATCCAGCTTGGCTTCTATTTTTTGGCCTCATGGCTCAGGTCCCGCATTTGCCAAGGAGGCACAGCGGCTTAGATCATGGGGTTTGCCGGTTGAGTTGGCAAAAGCAGAACAAGAGATGGATTCTTCTCTTTCCCCTGTCCTCCCCCCTAACTCTGATATCCCTACTTCGGATTCAGGAGCTTGCACAATGATTTCTACCAACCCTGAAGAGGATATTTTGTTGTAGGCAAGGCCGGGCATTCCTCTCTCAATCTGCCACCACAGTCAGTGGTTTTCGAGGAGCTCCACGATGTTTTAATGTGCACTGTCATTAAATTAAATTTAAAATGGCCTGAAGAGGAAGATAGCACTGTTCGCTCTAAGCTTGACACCCCCCAAGCTAGTGCGTCTCTGCACACCATGGCAGTTTTGCTGGCCTACCAGGCTGACCTGCTGAAGGAACTCAACTGTGGTGAGGGATTTAACCCTGAGACAGTCTTTGAGCTATGCCAAGCCACAGATTTCATGCTCCATGCCACGAAGCAGACGGCCCATGCCATAGGCCAATCTCTGGCTGCATTAGTTGCCACGGAGTGGCTTAACTTAACAGGGATTAAGGACAGAGATATGTCCTTTCTACTGAACACCTTCACCTCAGGGTCTGTTCAAGAAATTTATCCCTTAGTGCACTGAGCAGCCTGGGCCATCTTCCACCTGCACCTGCTCCCTCCCCAGCTCTCTCATTGTGGAAAGAATGGCTAGTGTAGTGGCCCCTTAAGTCTGTCATCTCTCCCAGGCAGGCCAAGAAGGAATCCTGATGCCTGAGGGCTAGAGTTCCTAGGAGCATCCTCCCTAGGCTAGTTTGCCCTACCTCCTGCCTCACTGCCTCTGGTGTCTCGGGGGTCAGTAGGGTCTGCCCTTACTCCCTTTTCCTGTAAGAATCTATCCGCCGGGCCTGCGCCTGCCAGCTTGCTGTTTCATGGTGCTGGAGAGATAAGCATGAGGTTGACACCTCTTTCAGACAACCTTGCAGCATGGAAACTTCTGCCTGGTGTCTCTCAGCAGGTCCTAGATATCATGAAAAAGGGTACAGGATCAAATTTACCACACTCCATTTCAGGGCATGCCACTACTGTTGGCAAACACCAAACCAAGTTCCTCTTCTCTTACTTCTGAGGGCCATAGAACATTTTCCTATACCAGATCAAGACTCAGGCTTTTACAGCTGGTATTTTGTCGTTCCAAGAAAGATGGGGGCTGCATCCAATTTTGGACCTGCAGCCTCTAAACTGTGCATTGAAGACTTTCAAGTTCAAGATGCTCACACTCAAACTTATTGCGCCGCAAATCAGGTCCAAGGACTGGTTTGTGACAATAGAACTCAAAGATGCTTATTTTCATGTAGGCATTCTGCCAGAGCACAAGAAGTTCCTTAGGTTTGCTTTCGGGGGCGAAGCATTCCAGTATTGTGTTCTTCCTTTTGGTCTAGCCCTGTCACCTTGCATATTTACAAATAGATGTTGCATAGATGCTGCACTGACACCACTGCATCTACAGGGCATCCGTGTACTGAATTACCTGGACGACTGGCTCATCCTGGACCAGTTGAAGGCCATGGCGGCCAGTCACTGAGATGCTGTGCTCGCTCATATGAGGTATCTAGGCCTCAAGTTGAACCCAGAGAATTGTGTACTTTCTCCTTCTCAGAGAACCACCTTCTTGGGGGTAGTTTGGGATTCCACCATGATGCAAGCATGTCTGTCTCCTGCTCAAGTGGCTTCCATACTGTCAGCAATGGAAGCTATTCAGCTAGGTTAAAGTCTCTCTGTCACTGAGTCACAGAGAGTGCTCGGCCTCATGGCAGCGGCAGCCAACATTATCCCTTTGGGTCTGCCTCACATGAGCCCATTCCAGCTCTGGCTCAGGGGTGTGGGCTTTCATCCCCAAAGGCATTCCCTTGGTGCCATAAGGGTTACACACCACAGGCTTCGTACCCTTCTTATGTGGAAAATACCCCAGTTCCTGAACTTGGGTCCCAATCAAGGGGTATGTCATCATTGCAAGACTCTTTCAATGGATGCCTTGTTTTCAGTCTGGTCTTGAATGGCCACCCCACCCAGAGTCCCTGGAAGTCTTTCTAGCATTGAAACACTTTCTCCCACACCTTAGAGGCTACCATGTGTTGGTGCACACAGACAGCACTACAGTAGTTTCCTATATCAATCATCAGGGTGGTCTGCATTCATGCCCTCTGTTCAGGTTGGTGTAGTGAATTCTGCTCTGGGCAGAGACCCAGTTTCTTTTACTGAGACCTATTTTTGTCCCAGGGCACATAAATTAGGATGCAGATTTCCTTTCGAGGCAGGTGCTGAGGCCCAGGGAGTGGCATCTCTTTTTCACCCAGCCTCTCTGGGCCTGGATGCTCTAGTTCAGACATGGCCAATGCTACGTCGGCACACCTTTCCCCCAGTAGCCATGCTCCCAGAAGTCCTAGCCAGGGTATACCACAATCGAGTCCACCTTCTTCAAGTGGCTCCTTGCTGGTCCACTCGAGTTTTGTTAGTGGTCCTTGTCTCTCTCCTAGAGAGCTCTCCTTGGGAGATTCCTGTCAGGAAAGAGCTCCACTCAGCTCCCTTTAAGGCCATGGAGTCAGCCTCTGAGAAGTTTCTGACCCTAAAGACAGTTCTGCTATTAGCCTTGGCTTTCCTTAAGAGGGTAGGAGATCTGCAGTCTCTATCAGTCACCCCCATTTGCTTAGAATTTGCCACTGGCATTTCCAAGGCTATCCTGCACCCAAGAGTAGGATACGTCCCCAAGATGCCCAGGAGGGCCAGTTGTCAAGTCATCTTGCAGGCCTTCTGTCCTTCTTGGCCAGGAGTGTTGGAATTTGTGCTGCACCAGGCTGGTCCTCTTTGCACACCTTTATCAGGTTCTATAACCTAGACCTGGATGACACTCCAGGGTCCCAGGTTTTTCAGGGATAATTGATGTTCTATTCCCAGTTTAGTCGTGCTCTCATGGCCCCTGGGACAGACATTGGAGGCTGGAGTGTGGTGGCATGGGTATTAATTTTCCCATAACATCAGATAGATAGATAGATAGATAGATAGATAGATAGATAGATAGATAGATAGATAGATAGATAGATAGATAGATAGATAGATAGATAGATAGATAGATAGATAGATAGATAGATAGATAGATAGATAGATAGATAGATAGATAGATAGATAGATAGATAGATAGAACTTTATTGTCATTGCAAAGTACAGGTACATAGCAACGAAATGCCATTTAGCATCTACTAGAAGTGCAAATAGTAGAAATTGTGAAAATGAACAAGTGTAGATAAATATGTAAACATGTACATCAATAAATAAGGCTATGTCAGTATGTGCATAGAGAAAGTATGTGCAAGTTGCTGCAAAAGTATTTACAGCAGGTAAAGTGTTGTGTAATTATATATTGTGCAAAATGTGTGCAATATGTACATTATAATTATATTATATAGAGAAAATGTGGCAGAATGTACAGGCTGACCAGCACTGAAAGGTGGTGAGACATGAGCATCCTAGCAGTGTAGTGTAGAGTTCAGAAGATTTATGGTTGTGAGGAAAACTGGCCCTGAACCTGCTGCAGATGGACCTGTATCTCCTCTTTGAAGGAGGAGGTTGAACAGTTAGTGAATAGGGTAGGAGGAGTCTTTGATTATTTGTGTGCTCTGTGCAGACATCTACTGTGGTGAAGAGACTCAATGGCAGGTAGTTGGGTGCACTGCTCTTTGCAATGATTTATTTTAACACATTGTGGAGCTGCCAAACCACACTGTGATGGAGCTTGTCAAGATGCTCTCAATAATGCAGTGGTAAAAGTTGGTCATCATCTTGGGGGATAGGTGAACTTTTTTTAATCTTCTCAGGAAGTAAAGACGCTGTTGTGCCTTCCTAACCAGAGTTGAGAAGTTCATATGCCAAGACACATCCTCAGAGATGTGGACGCCCAGGAACTAAACGCTGGAGACATGCTCTACTTCAGACCCATTGATGTAGATAGAGGAGTGTCTGCTGCTGTTAGATTTCCAGAAGTTCACAATGAGCTCTTTCTTCTTCGTGGTATTGAGGGTGAGATTGATCATGGAACACCATGCTGATAGGCTTTGGATCTCCTCCCTGTAGGCCGATTCATCGTTGTTGCTGATTTGACCAACAACTGTGGTATCATCTGCATATTTGATAAGGATGTTGGAATTATGCCATGGAACACAGTCATGGATGAACAGGGAGTAGAGCAGTGGGCTCAGCACACAGCCTTGTGGGACGCTTGTGTTCAGGATGAGGGTTGAGGATGTGTGATTACCCAATCTTACAGACTGAGGTTTATTTGTTAGGAAATCCATAATCCAACTGCATATGGATGTGCAGATACCCAGGTCACTGAGCTTAGCGATCAGTTTACTAAGTACGACTGTATTAAAAGCAAAGCTGAAGTCAATGAACAACATCCGAATGTATGTATTGTTGGTTGGCAAACTGGTGTGGGTCCAGTGTGGGTGGGAGACTCTCTATAAGGTGACTTAGAACCAGCTTCTCAAAGCACTTCATAACAATGAGGGTGAGTGTAACAGGGTGGAAATCTTTCAGACCAGGAACACTCCATAAGAGCTGCAATTTTGGAGATGATCTGATTCAGTCATCACAGTTTGGCCCTTGTCAAACTGCTCAAATCCTTACAATTGCCCATTTTTCCAGCTTGTCCTCTCTATGACAAGTTGCAGCTGGTCTCTGCAACTTGTCATCAAAGCACAGAGCTCTGCTGATTTCATGAAATCTTGAGAGGGACATGGTGGCTCTGAAAATCGCACGACCACTGCAAGCATCCCACCGGCAGCATGTAGACTCCCCTCTGAACCTGTAGACACCGGCCAAAATCAGTAGCCCCATGTAAGCATGGAGATCTGTGGAGTCCAGTAAAAAGAGAGTTGTCTCCACATTGGTGGGAAACCACACTTAGCCATTTCTCCCAATCCACCAAGATCCAGGATCCTCTGTACCCTCCTTGCTTTCAGTGGAAGAAGCTGGAGAGGACGATGAGGGTGCAACAATAAAATCAGGATCTGACTCTCCAGAGTTAGTGGTGTCAGCAGTAGAAAATGATATATCCTGCAGCTCGCTGGAGGGGTCAGGCTGCATAATTATTTCCAAAACTTCAAATGACATCAAATGACCAGGAGGATGGCATGCAAGTGTTTAAATACACTAACCTTGCTTTTGTCACTTCTTATCATCAAAAGGCAGCAGGTGCATAAATATACTTACTTTGTTTTCTCCATGTAGACTCTTTGTAGTTCTGAGGTGCATATTCTGATTTTCTTGGACACATCAAGGTCAGTGAAAAATGTTGTTATAATCGAAGTCTATGGGGAAAAAACATCCACTAACAGACAATGAGGGAGAGAAAATTTAAATATGATGCTGCAAAAAAACTAACAATACATCAAAGCCATTGTTGTTACTAATCTAAACTTGACATATCCAAGACTGTGATAAAAGGTAAAAAAAAAAAAATCCAGTCCACAATTATGTTTTATATTGAAACACATTTTGTGTGTGCACATTTTGTGTGTGTTTTTCTCCAAATCAGTAACATCACTTATGAAATTGGCACTTAAAATCCTGTTAAAATCATGGATTTTTTTTTTCCATATTTAGTACTTTTGATCAATATGCTAATATCATGGAAGAGATTGAGAAAACCCATGCAGAGACAGCAACTGAATAGCATGACACTATGGGAACGTGTAAATCTCTATGCCTCTGGGCGATGGGAACTCTAAGATCTGTTGTAGCATGCATTGCTCTTTAATTACTTATTTACATATCCTAGCTCTCACCACCAAATGGTGATCAAATCAGTCAGTGATCAGGAACTGTGAATTAGCTGACAGATGGGGGTCAACTCCAGTGATCTTCCTCCCATTCAATGCTTTGTTTAAGAGTATCACCTCTAGGCTTTTGTATTGTCACACCTTCAAGTCCTGCCCACTCAATGCCTTTAAAACTGATGTGCCTTTTCACTTCACTTGATAACTACAGTGCCATTGCAGTGTGTTCTGATCTCCAGTAAATGATTCCTGCTAAACACTACTTCCATGTCCCATGGTCTGTTCTGGTGTTTTCTCAACAAACACTTCTTTGCGGAAGTTGTGTCTGAAGCTTTGTGTGAAATCATTCCAATTTATTGGATTGGGTAGGTCATGTGATGAACCAGAGTGCGACAGCAAGTTTATAAAATGTCTATCTATCTATCTATCTATGTCACATTACTCCAGCTTCTGGAGCATGTTATATGTATGTTTGTGTTGTTTGTTTGTCCTTTCTGTCTACACTAGGGAAGAAGAAGATACATATACACCATATTGCCAAAAGATTTGGGACATCTGCTTTTAAATGCACATGAATGTAATATGGAGTTGTCCCACAGCTACAACAGCTTTAACTCTTCTGGGAAGGCTTTCCACATGGTTTAGGAGTGTGTTTATGGGAATTTTTGACCATTCCTCTAGAAGAGCATTTGCTAATGCATTAAAGCACTAAGAGTTCCTTTCACTGGAACTAAGGGGTCAAGCCCAACCCCTGAAAAACAACACCTGATTTCAATGATTTGGAGGGTTGTCCCAAAAATTTTAAGATTAGAAAAACAATGGTGTTTGTACTGTTGAAGGCAATTTCATGCACCGTTGCTAAGCTCATTCCATGCTCCTCCTGTTAAGGCAGCACACTGGGTTTGGTCATAGATTCACAGCTTTGTGAATCTCTTTCTCTCATCCTCTCAGCTGAATCAAATACCTCCTCTTTGACTCCAGGAGCTTGCTTTGCAATTTCTCCCAACCTACATGAGGATATAAGGTTGTCTGCAACAGACTCTGAGGAGCTAAATGTGGGCAATAAAGAGCAAGTAGCAGTCGAATCTGTGGTGTTTAAAAATCTTGTTAGTTTGCTGTCCCTGTTGGCCTTGCTAGCCACTCCTGTTTACCCTAGCTCATTTAATTTTAGAACAGACAAGATTGTGTGCGCACCTGCACTGAACCACATAGGTGTTTCGATTATATAGACACTCTAGGTAAGGGGCAGGTGTCACCCACTGTAATTTTGGTTAGTTCAGCCTAGGGTAGTCAGTTAGTTTGCTTTGCTGTTATGAGTTAGGTTAATCAACTAAAACAGAGCCTAAAGTAGATTGTTTTCTTATGTTCATTTTTTTTGCCACTGCCAATGTTCTCCTACCTTTGCGAGTCTAGCTACAATGTCACTTTGTGTTCTTATGTGTTGTCAGTAATCTCTTGTATGTGGATCATTAAAGTTATAATCCTGCCTTCTATATCCTGTCCTGCTACCATAATTCATGTTCAATTAATTTACTACATAAAACATTGTTCCTGCACTTTACCTAGGAATGTAACAAGAGGGCTGTGCTTCTAATGTTGAAACATTTTCTCCTGAAACTCAGGGCATACTTTTGGTGGTATACTTTATTATTATTTATTTGTGTTTGCGGCTTCTGTTCAGGTTGGTGCACCAGATCTTGTTCTAGGTAGAGACCAGATTTCTCTCACTGAGAGCGATTTACAATCCAGAGTGCATGATCAGGAAGCAGGTTTCTTACTGAAGCAGGGGTTGAGACCCGAGGAATGGCATTGCAGAAGTGGCTTTGTTCGGCTCTGAGAAGTTGACCCACTATCCCCTGTGGCTTTCTCTTTTTACTAGCTTGTTTGTTTTCACCATGCAGCTCCACCTGTATGCTTTTACCCTACAGCTCTGCTTATGGGGTCCTAGCCAGGGTACACCATGACAAAGTCCATATGTTTCTGGTGGATTCTCGTTGACCCACCTGTATCCAGCTTGTGAATCTAATTTCCCTTCTGGAAGGTGCTCTTTGGAGATTCCAATAAGGAGGAATCTCTCTCTCAGGCAAAGGGGGTGATTCTCCACCTCTGAGATTTTGAAACCTTTTGGTCTAGCCCCTGAGGGGGACCAGCTCCTAGACTTCGGTCTCCCAACCAGGGTTGTGGAGACTACGTTGAACTTTGCCTTTTGCGGTTGTCAGGATTGAGTTCACTATCCTGCTAATACAGTGCAGACATTGCTGCAAGTCACATGCCTGTTCTCTGGTCTCTTGCTTTCTGTGTGGTGCCAGGTGGCTGAAGCTTTTCTGCAGACCCTGTCTCCCTTCGTAGGAGCTCTCAGTGGTCCTGGAGGGGCTGTTCTAAGCCCCCTGCCAGCCAATGGAGTCAGCCTCTGAGGTGTTTCTGACCCTGGCTCTGCTATTATGTGCAGGAGAGATTGCACCTGCTGTGCCCAGTTCGTGTTCTCAGCAATTATGCCCATTGCTTTATCACATGGTGTAAGTTCTCTCCCTGTTTTCCTATTTTGTGGCCACAACAAAAGCAATCCATTCTCCAAGCAGCACCTTGTGCTGGATAGTGGTAGATATCGCCTAGGCTATGAGGTGCACTGTGTGGCTTCACCTCTAGGGATCATGGCTCACTCCACTAAGTTTATCACCTGGTCCAGCACTCTGGCTTGGGGTGTTCCTCAAAACTGGAAAAAATGCATACACAAATTTTTCTAATATTTTAAGCATAAACAGAAGGCTTGAAAGGGGCCTGTAATTTGATAATTCGTTAGGATCTAGATTTGGTTTCTTAATAAGGGGCTTTAGGGATGTGAACTAATGATTATAAGGAGTTAATAATATTGAGAAGAGGCTCTCCAGCTGTATGGAACACTTCTTTCAGTAATTTAGTTGAAACTGTATCTAACAATCATGTTGTTGGCTGAGGTGTGGTTCCAGATGGCCGCCCAGCCTATGGCCTGTAGGGAAATTCTCATCTGGCTTGAAAGACTTACTTGAAGTGCTAAGAGTTGGCCCACATGAACAACACTACAATGGTCTTTTACATCAACCACTGGGGCGGCTGTGTTCCTGCCACCTTTTCAGGCAGGCACAGCAGATTCTGCTTTGGGCAGAATCCAAATTGATCTTCCTAAGGGCAACCTCTACACTCCAGGGCATGCAAACTTGAAAGCAGACATCCTGTTGAAGCAGGGGCTGAGGCCTGGGGAATAGAGTCCATATGTATGGCAGAGCAGAAGAGGACATGTCCGCCTCCACAAAGTCGACACACTGACCCCCTTGGTCCACCCTCAAACCTCCAGCTCCACTGGGGCTGGACACCATGGTGCAGATGTGGCAGAGGCTTTGTTTCTTCTGATAGCTCTGCTCCTGGGAGTTCTACCAAGAGTTTGCCAGGCCTCTCTAACTTTGTCCCCCAAACGTCCAACATGGGCTGTCCCTCTGATGTACTAGTTCCGAATCCTGCAACCTTGTCACTCGCAAAGAGAACCTCAACATCTTCAGTTCTGCTACCTCTAGCTCTGACACCTGTCTCTTCCTCAGTGACATTCTCTAAACCATAAAGCATGGCCGGTCTTACCACTGTCTTGTACACCTTCCCTTTGATTCTCGCTGATATTTTCCTATCACACAGAACTCCTGACACCTTTTTCCACCCATTCCAACCTGCCTGCACTCGCTTATTTACCTCTTTCCCACAAACTCCATTTCTTTGGAATGTTGACACCAAGTACTTGAACTCCTGTACCTTCTTCACCTCTTCCCACTGTAATCTTACTGTTCCACTTCCCTCCCATTCATTCACACACAAGTACTCAGTCTTAATACGACTGACCTTCATTCCTCTTCTCTCCAGCGCAAACCTCCACCTCTCCAGGATTTCCTCCACCTGCTCCCTGCTCTCACTACAGATCACAATGTCATCTGCAAACATCATTGTCCAAGGAGACTCCTGTCTGACATCCTCTGACAACTGCTCCATCACCATAGCAAACAGGAAGGGGCTCAGAACCGATCCCTGATGCAGTCCCACCTCCACTTTGAACTCCTCTGTCTGACCTACAGCACACCTCACCACTGTCCTGCTCCTCTCATACATGTCCTGCACCATTCTGACATACTTCTCTGCTATGCCTGACTTTTTCATTCAGTACCACAGATCTTCTCTTGGCACCCTGTCATACACTTTCTCCAAGTCTACAAACACACAGTGCAACTCCCTCTGACCATCCCTATACTTCTCCATCAAAATTCTCAGAGCAAAAATTGCATCAATTGTGCTCTTTATGGGCATGAAGCCATACTGCTGCTCACAAATTTCCACTACCTTCCTTAACCTAGCTTCCACTACTCTTTTCCATAGCTTCATTGTATTGCTCATCAACTTTATCGCCCTATAGTTGCTGCAACTCTGCACGTCACCCTTATTCTTAAAGATCGGCACTAATACACTTCTTCTCCATTCCTCAGGCATGCTCTCACTCTCTAAAACCCTGTTAAACAAACTAGTTAAAAATTCCACTGCTGCCTCTCTCAGACACTTCCAGACCTCCACCGGGATGTCGTCAGGACAAAATGCCTTTCTATTTTTCATCCTCTTCAAAGCCTTCCTGACTTCATCCTTTCTAATCTTATCTACTTTCTGTTCCACAGAGTTCACCCCATCTCCTCTTTTTCCCCTCTTATTTTCCTCATTCATCATCTCTTCAAAGTACTCCTTCCATCTCCTCTGTACACTCTCCTCACTTATGAGCACCCTTCCATCTCTATCCTTAATAACTCTAACTTGCTGCACATCCTTGCCATCTAGATCTCTCTGCCTAGTTAACCTGTACAAGTCCTTCTGTCCTTCTCTAGTGTCTAACCTAGTGTACAACTCATCCTATGCCTTCTGCTTGGCCTTAGACACCTCCCTCTTCACTCTGCACTGTGACTCATTCGTATCTATTCTCTTCAGTCCTGTCCATGTCCCACTTCTTCTTGGCTAACCTCTTCCTCTGGATACTATCCTGAACTTCCTCATTCCACCACCAAATCTTCTTTTCTCCTTCCAGATGACACACCCAGCACTTTTCTTCCTGTCACCCTGATCACTTCTGCTGTAGTTTCCCAGTCATCTGGCAGCACTACCTGAATACCCAGAGCCTGCCTCAACTTCTGTGTAGATTTTTCACACTATTCACTTCCAGAACATTCCTCACAAACTCATCCTTCAGGACCACACCTACTCCATTTCTCTTACTATCCATGCCATAATAAAACAGCTTGAATCCTGCTCCTATACTACGAGCCTTGCTACCCTTCCACCTGGTCTCCTGTACACACAGTATATCCACCTTCCTTCTGTCCATCATATCAGCCAGCTCTCTACCTTTCTCTGTCATAGTACCGACATTCAGAGCTCCTATTCTCAGTCCTACACTCTTATCTTTCCGCTTCTCTCTCTGTCTATGCACTCTCCTCCCTCCTCTACTTCTTCGACCAACAGTAGGTCAACCGCGTTGATGGCGGTCATTATTAACCCGGGCCTCGACCGATCTGGTATGAAATTCGTACTGACAATTCGCATGAATAAATTTGGCAATGTTTTACGCTGGATGCCCTTACTGACGCAAGCCTCTCTATTTATCCAGATTTGGGACCGGCACAGAAGACACTGGACTGTGACCCCCATGGCTAGATTAGATTCCACTCCACAGTACACATCTAAAAGAGCTCATTCCCAAAAAGGCTTACATATCAAATAGAAATATGTTTAACTAAATTTAGTATATTTTTACATAGGTCTAAAGCAGCCTTACCAAACATTCGGAACACTTAATCTAATAAATTATTAGTATGGGAGTGGCAGCAAGACATCAAGGACCATCACTGAACAAAGGGTATATGTGACCGTGATTACCATTCAGTGTCGCCCAACCATTTGGGTGATAAAACCTGTAACAATACCAAGCCAAGGCGTACGTGAGTGTGATTACCATTAAGGACATCCAGCTAGATGACAGTATCACCCAGCCATTTGGGGGATACTCAGTAATTTACATTTAAGTAAAGTGTGAAGTTGCTTTCAGCTGCTCCCTGTCGGGGTCGCCACAGCAGACCAACTGGTCCGCACAACAACTTGGCAAATGTTTTATGCCAGATGCCCTTCCTGACGCAACCCTCCCATTTTTCCGGGCTTGGGACCGGCACTGCATCCAGTGGCTGGGGTTGAGGCATTGGCTGGGAATTGAACCCGGGCCTTCCGCATGTGTGTGTGTGTGCCCTGCGATGGGTTGGCACTCCGTCCAGGGTGTGTCCTGCCTTGATGCCCAATGACGCCTGAGATAGGCACAGGCTCCCCGTGACCCGAGTATAGATCGGATAAGCGGTAGACAATGAATGAATCCAAAGTACTTTATGTATTTTGTCGCTGCGATGCTGCAATAAACTTCTTTTTCATTAAGATGTTTGACATCCATCGTTTTATTTTTCTTACACCCCTGAGGGGCACAAGCCCATAGATTTTTGTCTCCTGACTGAGGTCTTTGAGGCAATTCTGAGTTCCAGCTCTCTCTCCACAAGGAATCTGCATGCTCTAAAATGGAGACTCTTTGTGTTGAGTTGAGAACAATGCCACTTGAACCCAGTCCACTGCCCAGATGGTACAGTGCTGGAGTTCCTACAAGAACACCTCTCAGCAACATTAGCCCCCACTACCCTTAAGGTGTATGTGGCCGCTATTTCCATAACCATATAGCCATATTTGGAGCTTCTATGGGAAGGCAACCCCTGGTATCTCGCATTTCTTGCAGTGCCAGATGGCTGAGGCAGCGAAAAATTCTCATTATATAAAAGAAAATAAGTTTGGGTTAGGGGTAGGATCTCTTGATCATGAAGAGATCAATATAAGAAAGTAGGATCCCTTTGCTTTTCTTGAATGGAAAAAGTGAAGACTAATTAAAGATGATGGTATCTGATATATTGCAAGCTGCAGTTTAACTCAAATAGATAACCTGATTTCCAGTCTGAGGAATATAAAGATAAACTTATCATTTAGCTCATACCCATATTTAAATGCTTACTATTTAACAATTTATGTGCCTTATTTACCTCTATGTTCTAAAGTAGTTTGTTCTTATATCATTGATCTTTGTATTCTATTTTTTATCCTAATTTCTTTTTTTCATATACGCTGTTGTTAATTTATTAGTTTCACTATAATGCAAAAATTTGGGTTTAATTTGCTAACTTCATAGTGAACAGGAGACACACTCTTATGAAAAAGATGCAAAACTTTGGGGGGTGACCATGTATACTTTAGACATGGGTCTAATAACTCAGCTGGGATCATTTCCTTTATTAATAAACTCAAAGGTGATGTGGCAGTCTTTAACCTATACAGAAGGAAGATGGGTAATAATTGGTATTATCTTGTAACAATGCTTTCATAATACATAATGTTTATGGCCATAACTCCATTAATAAAGCACTTTTTGCCTTGCTTTTAAAGAAAATTGAAGAGTTAAAAGAATTTAACAATATCAATTAAAATTGTTAAAATAATTGAACAATTATTGGTTGTTGCTGTGATTATAATAACTCTGTTGACAGATTTCCTCCAAAGTCCAGTCAAAACTATTATAGCCAGTTGATGTGATTGCCTTCAACTTGCTCATGTACGCCATTACTTCCATCTGGATTTGAAACAATACAAATGAAGTAATAAGACATTAACCAGTAAACATAGTGGAAGTGATATTTTTCTTATTTTCCCTATTTTAAACTTGCCTTATGTGACAGACATCAAACCTCAGTATGCACCATTTTCTGGCCATTTAATGATGGTCAGAAATTTACAGACACATCAAGAAAACAATAGCATATCTGGATACAAGAAATTTTATTTATGGGCTAAAGAGATTTTCTTATGAGAAGTAACACTCACTTTGTAATAAATGAGAATTTGTCAAATTCAGAATCAGATCCTTAGCTGTCATAAGTTCAAAATATTAAAAGGAATTAGAAATCAATAAAGACATATTATTAACTAAATTAGACAGTCTGATTAAAAATAGTCTTTTAAAAACTTTTAAAATCAGAAACCATACAAACAAAGGCAAAGCAATTAGTATTGAGCCAACTTTAGACAGAAAGTTCAAGAGCAAAATGGAATGTAGGACAAGAAATGGATACTTTTCCCTAGAAAAAAGATATTATTGAAAAAAGTATTTAAGTCTTCATGATTAATAATTCTGTATGCAAAAATTATATACCAATTTCTATAAAACTTTATATTGCTCCAATTTCCAAATAAATCATAGTGAATCTTATCAGGTTAAGAATCATATAACCCAAATTACTCATGAATTTCAATTATTTAAATTTAATGAGTCATCTTTGAACATGCAGGAGATCCAAGAAGCCCCAAAATCATTGAAAAGAGAAATTGCCAGGTCTTGTGGCCTTACAGTAAAGGTTTTTTTTCCCTTTTTGAGAAGTTTTGGAACAATCTTTTTTTTGATTGATTGAATAATTGATTTCCCTCATTCCAAAACCAGACAAAGTTATTATCTGGATATTATTAACTGACAATTGGTGGCCTATTACTCTTTTTAATGTTGATTATAAATTGATTTCTACAGTGTATTCCAAAAGTAAAGTTTATATCAAATATAAATATAAATGAAACACAAACTGGTTAAATAAAAGGGTGTCACATTAGTTGTAATATTCTAAATGTAAAGGTTACATAGAGGAAATCAGTTCTGATGCAATAATTTTATTCTCGACATTTATAAAGCGTTTGCTACAGCAAAGCACTAATTTCTTTTAGATTGTCAGACACTTTTGAATTTGTATTGATGCTATGAAATTGCTGTAATACTGAACTTGCATACTGTGTGCCTTCCATTTTGTTTTCAGAGAGATTTGAAATTCACAGTTAGTTGATGATTTGTCTTTGTACTTAAATACTCACAGCAGCTTTAAAAACAAGTAATGCATTTTCTATTGCATGAACTTAATTTATTAAAATGAAAAATAATTAGTTTTAACGGGGGCACGGTGGCTTAGTGGTTAGCACGTTTGCCTCACACCTCTAGGGTTGGGGGTTCGATTCCAGCCTCCGCCGTGTGTGTGTGTGGAGTTTGCATGTTCTCCCCGTGCCTCGGGGGTTTCCTCTGGGTACTCCGGTTTCCTCCCCCAGTGCAAAGACATGCATTGTAGGTTGATTGGCATCTCTAAATTGTCCGTAGTGTGTGTGAGTGAATGAGAGTGTGTGTGTGTGTGTGCGCCCTGTGATAGGTTGGCACTCCGTCCAGGGTGTATCCTGCCTTGATGCCCAATGACGCCTGAGATCCCTGTGACCCGAGTATAGATCGGATAAGCGGTAGACAATGAATGACTAATTTGTTTTAATGAAATCACTAAAAAAAACATTGAATACATATATACATCATATGTATATATGTTAATAATATTGTCAAGTATTTTGGAATATATAACAAAGGATTTGTTTATGAACATACAATTAATTTTTTTTATCTCAAGTTAATACCAAAATTATTTTCAATTTTTGGCTTCAAAGAGATCTGAAAGACTTTAATCAACATGAAAATAGAATCACAAAAAAACCCCCATAATATTCATTCATTGTCTACTGCTTATACGATCTATCCTCAGGTCACAGAGAGCATCAAGGCAGGATACACCCTGGACAGAGTGCCAACCCATCTCAGCGCACACACTACAGACAATTTAGATGCCAATCAACCTACAATGCATGTCTTTGGACCGGGGGAGGAAACCAGAGTACCCAGAGAAAACCCCTGAGGAGAACATGCAAACTCCACACACACATGGCAGAGGCAGGAATCAAACCCCCAACCCTGGAGGTGTGAGGCAAACGTACTAACCACCAAGCCACTGTGCCACCATACCCCCTCTAATGAGACCTGAATATCTTTCTGTCAAAAGCAGACCAAGTAAGACTTTTACTTACCCCAAGAATTTACCTCTGCTACATAGTGACTGTTATATTCCACATCACGCCTAAATAGACGCTGCTATATTGACACTATACAGAGACATGAGATGAGAGATTTATTGATTGAATCTGGAACCACAGCTAACTTGAAAAAAAAGTTATGTCAGACTTTTATCTGTGGGGGATCATAAAAAAACAGATATTTGCTCAGGTCCTGTGGTGAGAGACCATTTAGTGCTTTACGGGTTAATTGCTGTATTTTATAATAAAATCCCAAATTTGAAAGGAAGCCAATGTAGTGTGGATAAGATAGGGGTAATGCACTCATATTTTCTGGTTCTAGTAAGAACTTTAGTTGCTTCATTCTGGAACTTGTTTATGCAACAGCTGGAACATCCAGACAGTAGGGCATTACAATAATCCAACCTACAGGTAACAAAAACCATTTTTTCTGCATCACATAGTAATATTTTATTTCTTATCTAAGTAATATTTCTGAGATGAATGAAGGCCATTCTAGTAATGTTATCTATATGAACTTCAAATGAAATGCTGGAGTCAGTAATCACACCAACATCTTTTACTGCAACACATAAAACACTGAAAGGCCACCCAGAGTTACTATGGAATTAGAAATCTTATTCTAGCTGTAACAGAGTGAAGCAGTGAGATGGATGCAAGTGCATTTGAAACATTTTATTAAATAAGTGTAAAGTCAAATCCAAACATTAATCAAACTCAGGTATGGACAACCCAATTGCAAATTTCCCTAGCTAAGCACCCTTATTACAGAGCCAAAATTTATGTTTTTGTGCCTGTAGCAAGTTCTTTTGTGATACCAAACTAAAAACATCATAAAAAGATTGACTAATAAACGTGTTTTCATCCTGGACTTCAACACTAAGACTGTGTCCGAGTCCCTAACACTAATTGGAAGGTGTACCATAACTGTGGGGCTTTGTAAGAAAAAGCTCTGCCCCCTGATGTAGCTTGTAGCTTACTACTTGAGGTGCTAATAAATAGCCCGCACCTTTTGATCGAAGTAGGCATGGTAGATCATTAAAAAACAGAATATCACTCAGGTACTGCAGTGTAAGACCATTGCATGCTTTACATGTCAGCTGTAGTACTGTAGAATCAATGTGAAATTACTGGGAATCAATGCATTGTGGATAAAATAGGATTGATGTGTTAATATATTCTGGTCCTAGTTAAGACTCTAGCTGCTGCATTCTGGACCAACTGGAGCTTTCTCTTACACCTACTGGAATATGCGTACGTAAGTAACAGTAAGGCATTAAAATAATCCAATTAGAGATAAGAAAAGCGATATTGATATTAGTAGTGATATTATCTACATGAGCTTCAAATGAAAGACTGAAGTAATTTATCACACCAAGGAATTTTATTGCTGCAAAAGATGAAACAGAAAGGCCATCCAGAGTTAATCTGTTCAGAAAGCTTACTTCTGGCTGCATGTGGTCAGAAGTAATTAAGAAATTCTCAGAATTGTTAGTAAGCATTCACTGTCTAATGTCCTTTACACATTCTTCAACTGAACTATTCTGGTGCCTCCCATCTGGCTTTGCTGAAACATTTAACTGTGTGTCATCAACATAACAGTGGAGACTAATACCATGCTTCCAAATAAATGTACCAAGAGGTAGCATATTTTGAGGAGAAAAGCAATGGCCCTTAAACAGAACATGGTGCAACACCAAACATAACCTTAGTATGTATAAAGAAGCCACAATTTATATATGCAAACTTATAGAGGATAAAGTACTGTAGAGGGCTGTTCCCCTAACACCAACAAAATTTTTATCTCATCAAGCAGAATAGTATAATCAATGGCGTGAAAAGGTATGAGGAAGTTAGTGAAATTTATTGGGTTTAATTTTATAGTCAGAAATTTCCTGATAATTTCAATTTTGTCATTTGCTGCAGTATTAAATAACAGTTTAAGATTATTTTTGTTAGATATGTTTTGTTTAGAGTTTAGTTTAGTGATGCTCAATTTAGTAATACTACTAAAGGTCTGAGATCACTTTGAAAATTAGGATTTTTTTAATGGAAAATAAACAGGGTTTTGGAATTTTGGAATGCACTGCTCAAGGAAATTAAATTACACATTGGATCTGGCTGAATAAAACATTCAAGTTGAAAACCTTTAATCATATACAGGTGCATCTCAATAAATTAGAATGTCTTGGAAAAGTTCATTTATTTCAGTAATTCAACTCAAATTGTGAAACTCGTGTATTAAATAAATTCAATGCTCACAGACTGAAGTAGTTTAAGTCTTTGGTTCTTTTAATTGGGATGATTTTGGCTCACATTTAACAAAAACCCACCAATTCACTCTCTCAACAAATTAGAATACTTCATAAGACCAGTAAAAAAAACATTTTTAGTGAATTGTTGGCCTTCTGGAAAGTATGTTCATTTACTGTACATGTACTCAATACTTGGTAGGGGCTCCTTTTGCTTTAATTACTGCCTCAATTTGGCGTGGCATGGAGGTGACCAGTTTGTGGCACTGCTGAGGTGCTATGGAAGCCCAGGTTTCTTTAACAGTGGCCTTCAGCTCATCTGCATTTTTTGGTCTCTTGTTTCTCATTTTCCTCTTGACAATACCCCATAGATTCTCTATGGGGTTCAGGTCTGATGAGTTTGCTGGCCAGTCAAGCACACCAACACCATGGTCATTTAACCAACTTTTGGTGCTTTTGACAGTGTGGGCAGGTGGCCAAAATCCTGCTGGAAAATGAAATCAGCAGAAGGAAGCATGAAGTGCTCCAAAATGTCTTGGTAAACGGGTGCAGTAACTTTGGTTTTCAAAAAACACAATGGACCAACGCCAGCAGATGACATTGCACCCCAAATCATCACAGACTATGGAAACTTAACACTGGACTTCAAGAAACTTGGGCTATGAGCTTCTCTACTCTTCCTCCAGACTCTAGGACCTTGGTTTCCAAATGAAATACAAAACTTGCTCTCATCTGAAAAGAGGACTTTGGACCACTGGGCAACAGTCCAGTTCTTCTTCTCCTTAGCCCAGGTAAAACGCCTCTGACGTTGTCTGTGGTTCAGGAGTGGCTTAACAAGAGGAATACGACAACTGTAGCCAAATTCCTTGGCACGTATGTGTGTGGTGACTATTGATGCCTTGACCCCAGCCTCAGTCCATTCCTTGTGAAGTTCACTCAAATTCTTGAATCGATTTTGCTTGACAATCCTCATAAGGCTGCAGTTCTCTCGGCTGGTTGTGCATCTTTTTCTTCCACACTTTTGCCTTCCACTCAACTTTCTGTTAACATGCTTGGATACAGCACTCTGTGAAGAGCCAGCTTCTTTGACTGTTTCTTTGAATGTTTGTGGCTTATCCTCCTTGTGAAGGGTGTCAGTGATTGCCTTCTGGACAACTGTCAGATCAGCAGTCTTCCCCATGATTGTGTAGCCTAGTGAATCAATCTCAGAGACCATTTTGAAGGCTCAGGAAACCTTTGCAGGTATTTTGAGTTGATTAGCTGATTGGCATGTCACCATATTCTAATTTGTTGAGATAGTGAATTGGTGGGTTTTTGTTAAATGTGAGCCAAAATCATCACAATTAAAAGAACCAAAGACTTAAACTACTTCAGTCTGTGTGCATTGAATTTATTTAACACACGAGTTTCACAATTTGACTTGAATTACTGAAATAAATGAACTTTTCCACGACATTCTAATTCATTGAGATGCACCTGTATGTTGTGAAATTCATTGAGAACAAAATTATGTCAGTGCATGCACTCCTGACAACTTCTGGGATCCTGATAACATGGAGGATGCTGTCCTGGGGGATCTACTCACAGACTTGAATCAGGGCATCAGTTAGCTCCTAGAAAGCCTGCGGTGCTACTTAGTGGCTTCAGATGCTTCAATACAATATGTCCCAGAGGTCCTGGGACCCAGGGCCCACTGCGCAAGTGCTCAGTGTGAACCTGTTTTCATCTGTTAAGAGAACAGAGCACCAGTGGGGGACCTGCCCATTCTAATGTTCTCTGGCAGCTGTATAGTGCTGGGCTGTGAGTACAGGTCCCACTAGAGGATGTAGGGCCATCATGACACCTTGTTTGATCAGAAACATGCACACAAATAACCTGCTGGAGGTCATTTTAAAGGGCTCTAGCAGTGCTCCTCCTGTTCCTCCTCACAAAAAGGAGTAGATACTGGTCCTATGGCTGAGATGTTGCCCTTCTACAGCCCTGTCCATCTCTCTTCATGTAATGGCCTGTCTCCCAGTATCTCCTCCATGCTCTTGAAAACTGTGCTGGGAGACACATCAAACCTCCTTGTGATGGCACACATGAATATGCCATCCTGGAAGAGCTGGACTACCTGTGCAACCTGATTTGGTTGCAGGTACTGTCATGCTATAACTAGTGACAAGGACCCTAACAAAACACAAAGGGGCATCAGGCAATAGGGACAACTCAGCCAGGAAGGATAAGGAGAGAGAAATTTTCTGTGGCCACCACCTTAAAATCCATTCTCTTTTTGGGCGGTATCTTGCTGTTGCCATTGCAATACAACTGTTTTGCATCAAAGCTGATTCAAACTGATGATGAAACTGATTCAAAATCATTTATGCTTCCTAAGTGAATGGATTGACACCCTGAAGCTGAATTGATTGTAAGGATTAAGTGTTTCATAGTTTTTTAAGAAATGTAATTAAAACAAGGAAAGTAAATCTTCAATATCTTGAATATTTAATTTTCAAGATTTTGTACTATTTCTAGATCATTATTTAAATGTAAGCAAATCTGCAATATTTAAAATGTTATCTGCTTTGTACAAAAGTGAGTTACCTTGTAGCACCACTACACATTTATAAGTATAGGTTGTCATGTGTAGTTATATTTATTAATAGCACATGCGTTTTATGAGTTATGTTTTTGTTACCACCATCGGTATTATGTGTGGGCTCTGTGCTCGGTTTATCGCGAAACTTGAATGAGAACTGGGCATCCGGGCCATGACGTCATCACTCTATGGCGGATCATGGAAGTGGATATAAGCTGGGAAAAAGCTGATAAAAGAGAGAGCGCACTCCGGGAGATAAGACAAAATACTGCAGTGGATTATTGCCGCGAGAAGCAGCAAGATTATCTATGCCGAACGGAATACTAGCCTCCTTGCTGATTGGATTATTTTCCAGGAGGAATTCGCCAGCGAGCTAGCCACGTTCGGTCCGCAGATCCGGTTCTGCTTACCCTCGCATGGAGGAAGGGTGAGGCTGATTCAAAGACTGCTTTGCAACGGACTATATTTTAAATAAGGTCTGAGAGTATTGAGAGACTGAGGGATTATTTTATATATTTGTCTGGTTGTTTATGGTTAATACACGGTGGTTTGGGTAAAATTTATCTCTGTTGGCTACCTTATTGGTGTTTACCGCTTACCGCAGTCCCGTAGCGATTTGTAGCCAGGGCCTCTAGGAGGCGAACATTACATAGTGGTGGCCCATACGGGGAGTTGTCAGCGGTACGGTTATTCTATATTTTTTTAATATTTTATTTTTCTTGTTATTATTATTGCGACTATTTGTTATTATTGTTGTTGGTGAAATATGGATGCTAATATGGAGAATGTTAATACTGCTGATAGTGCTGCAGAGGGTCACACTCTAGCTAAGGCTGTGGATTTTACTGCAGGCCCATTTGTAACTAGGTGTAATCCTACAGCTGAAATCACATCTTTATTAAGTTCACTGTATCTTTGTGATAACGATAATGATGATGAAAATGCAGTTGTACCTGTTGCTGATGGGGGGGAATGACCAATCAATGCAAACTGAGATTGAGCAACTGAAAGGTGATGTAGTGGACCTTAAGAATCATGTTTGAGACCCTAGAGGCAGAACAGAGATGGGCTATGGGGAGCACATTAAATAGGGAGACTGTTTTAAGTGATGCAGTTGAAGCCAAACTGGACACATTGCAGGACATCTTCCAGCAGTCCTTAGAAAAGCTGGAGAAGGCGGTGGGAGATTGTTTTCTTAGGAAGGACGCTAAGTGGAAGATGCAAGTGGCCTACTAGCACACCTACCCTTCTTACACTGCAGGCCCGAACCCCCACTACACCTCATATTCCCTCCATACAGCATCTTAGCTCCCAACTTGGTGAAATTCTTGCAGAGACCATATTTAACTGTCCCATCTCATGGCTTGCCTGGTGCTTCCTCATTCTATGCGAAACCTCTGGTGCATCTTGACTTCCCATCCTTCGGTGAATCTGCAGAAACTGCTGATGTCCTCAACTTCCTGGAGCAGTGTGACAACTTCCTCGACATCTGGCCCTTACCCAATGCTGAGCTCCTGGGAACCCTGAGCACCGTATTGAGGGGACCTGCGCTGAGCTGGTGGAAGGCGGAGAGAGCCAAAACAAGAAGACCTTCAAGGAGGCCTTTATGTCAGCATTTCTCCTAGAGGACTACCTTGAGGAAGTGGAGGAGAAGCTCAGAGCTATGGTGCAACAGCTGGGGCAAAAATTACGAGACTTTGCTTATGACTACCATGCTCTCTGTCTCAAATGGAAGGTGGACATCACCGAGGCAGAGCTGGTGAGCCGCATCTTAAATAACATCAACCCCAGGCTTGCAGGATGCCTAAGAGGAACCATAACCACAGTGGAACAACTGATCAAGGTGGGCACCCGAGTGGAGAAAGACTGTCTAGGGGCCAAGGACTATTGGCAGAAAGTAGGGAAGCTGAACCCTGAAGAGAAGGGGCCCTTCAAACAACCCAGTAGCCTAGGTCCCAAAGAGCTATCAGGAGTTTCTCTTGCTCAGCCACACAACAGCAAGCTCTGGAGCCCCTCACTTCTCCAAGTGCCATTGCAGGTGGTGAAGAAGGAACTTCAAACCATGATAGACACAGGAAGTTCCTTCGCACTGATGCGGCATAGTGTCTGGCAGAGTCTAGGAGAGGTCAGTGTCTCTACTCACCCTCCAGGTCACCAACAACAATTCGTGATGGTGGAGGGCAAGGTGCACATATCCAGGGCTAAGACCCAAATAATGTACCTGTGGCACAATTCCAGTGGGACAGTAGACATTACATCATGGACGACTCTCATCTGACATTACCTCTCCTTTTGGGACTGGATTTTATCCACCAGACTGCGCAGGGCCCATGGACTGCCGGCTGGGAAAGGCTATCATTATCACTTGTTTCTCCCTCCTGAGGAGATAGCAGGACCTACATCCCACTACCACCATCTAAGGCCGACAGTGACACTTTAATATGCCTTACCCCCAAGCACGGTACTCCCGTGCCTGACAGCCCTTCACGAAAACACTTCTGTTCAGTGGGACGCTGACAACCAGGTTGAGTTGAGGAAGCTGATGGAAGAGTGGCCATTTGCCACATCGAATAGGCTGGGTTGGACCGCCATGGTGAAGCACTGGATTTCCACCCTGGATGAGATTCCAGTGAAGAGCAGGGCGTACAGAGTGTCACCTCTGAAAAAGGGTATTATAGAAGATCACATTGACAAAATGGTACAAGATGGCATCATAGAGCCCTCCTCATCTCCCTGGTCCTCACCAGTGGTCCTGATACCAAAACCAGACCAGACATACTGGTTCTGTGTGGATTACAGGAACCTAAACAGCAGGACCATACCAGATGAGTATCCAATGCCCATTCTGCATGACATCCTTGAATCCATGGAAGGCGCCTTCTGGTTCACTACATTGGATCTGCAGTCCGGATACTGGCAGGTTGAGGTGGAGGTTGACAGTAAGCAGAAGACTGCTTTCATCACCATCAAGGGCCTCTACCAGTTCACCAAGATGCCGTATGGACTATGCAATGCCGCAGCCACCTTCCAACGGCTGATGGAACGAGTGCTGGACAGTTTAAGAGGAAAAACCTGCTTTCTCTACATCAATGACATTATAATATACTCCCCAACCTGTGAACAACATGTAAAGAGCATCAGCGTGGTTATGCGGAGGCTCACCCGAGCCAATCTATCCCTTAACATGAAAAAGTGTAACTTCTTCAAACAGCAGTTAAAATTTCTGGGTCACATCATTTCAGGGAAAGGCATTGAAGTAGACAAGGAGAAGACTTGTGTAGTGGCAGAATACCCTGCACCCACCGATCTGAAATCCTTACAGCGCTTCTTAGGACTAGCTGGCTGGTACCACAAGTTCATCCCAGGGTTTGCTGACCTAGCCGCTCCCCTTAACAACCTAAAAAAGAAGGGAGTAAAGTAGGAGTGGACCAAGGAAGGGCAGGCCAGCATTGACGCCCTGAAGGCATCTCTACAAAACCCACCAGTACTCTCTCACCCCAACCTGTCCCTTCCCTTCCAAGTCCACACTGATGCTAGTGAGCTGGGATTAGGAGCCATCCTGACTCAGCAAACAGGAGAGGGAGAGAAGGTTATCTCATTTGCATCAAGGACTTTAAAAGGAGCAGAACTCAACTATTCCACATCAGAGAAAGAGTGTCTAGCCATAGTGTGGGCGGTGGAAGAGTGGAGGCACTTTGTTGAAGGAATGGAATTTGAAGTTTTTACTGATCATGGTGCGCTGGCGTGGGCCTTCAACTGCCCAAAGATCTTTTCCAGACTGACAAGGTGGACCCTGCGGCTGCAGCAGTTCAATTTTAAAGTTTGCTACAGAAAGGGTTGTCTTAATTCCGGACTAGATGCGTTGTCCAGAGCTGTTGAGGCTCCCAACAACGAAGCAGTGCCATGCCTGACAGTCCTGCATCCCCATCAGTTTGACCTTCCACATTCCTTGGCCAAAATTGCCAACACTCAAGACAAAGACCCCACCATCAAACAGTTAAGAATTACTCCACAACATCAAAGAACAACCACTCATCGGATCAGCTTCGATGTCCAGCAGGGCGCACTGTACCGGAAACTCCCACTGAAGAACCAAGGGGAGAATTAATCAGGTGGTAGTTCCTCTAACCCTGGTTCCAAGCTTCCTTCATTACTTCCATTCTAATCCACTAGGGGGTCACCTAGGAAGGCTGAAGACCTTGCTGTGGGTGCTGGAGGTAGCCTGGTGGCTGACAGTGTAGAAAGACATCCAGGAGTATGTGAAGCTATATTCCATATGCCAAAAGTCCAGACCCCTAAATACAGATGACTTAGATGAATTAGCTAACAGCATAGGCACTATTTTCACCAGCACACTAGACACTCCCATCCGATTAAAAAGGGTCAGAGATAAAACATCTGCACCATGGTACAATAGTCACACTCACACCCTCAAGAGAGCAACCCGTAACCTAGAGCGAAAATGGAGAAAAACTAAATCAGAAGTGTTTAGAATTGCGTATAAAGACAGTATGTCTAACTATAGACAGGCTCTAAAAGCTGCTAGGGCTGAGCATTTGAGTAAACTTATAGAAATAAACCAAAACAATCCCAGATTCTTATTTAGTACAGTGGCTAGATTAACAAAACATCAGATATCTGAAGATAATACTCCATCACAGTTTAGTAGTGAGGACTTTATGAACTTTTTCACCGACAAAATCGATAGTATCAGGAATAAAATAATGGATGTTCACCCTTTGACAGCATCCGGTGATCTAGTACAGCCTAAAGCTCCACATTCAAAGCTACAATGCTTTACAGGTATAGGGAAGGAAGAGCTGTATAAACTTATCACCACGGCTAATTCAACAACATGTTTGTTAGATCCAATTCCAACTAGATTACTGAAAGAAGTGATACACACAGCTGGAGAGCCTCTCCTCAACATTATTAATTCCTCGTTATGTTTAGGTCACGTCCCTAAACCTTTCAAGCTGGCAGTTATTAAGCCTCTTCTTAAGAAACCTAAACTAGACCCTAATGACTTATTAAATTACAGACCAATTTCAAACCTTCCCTTTATATCTAAAATATTAGAAAAGGTTGTGTCTACTCAATTATGCTCCTTCTTACAGGAAAACAATATCCTTGAAGAATTTCAGTCAGGTTTCAGGCCCCATCATAGCACAGAAACTGCACTAGTTAAGATCACAAATGACTTGTTTTTAGCTTTGGACCAAGGCTGCATCTCAATATTAGTCTTACTTGAACTTAGTGCTGCATTCGACACTTTAGATCATAACATTCTCGTAGACCGCTTACAAAATCACATAGGTATTCAGGGACAGGCATTAAAATGGTTCAGATCCTACCTGTCTGATCGATACCATTTTGTAGATTTAAATGGAGAAATGTCCAGTGTAATGCCAGTGGAATATGAGGTCCCACAAGGTTCAGTTTTAGGACCTCTGCTTTTCTCAATATACATGCTTCCCTTAGGTAACATTATTAGAAGGCATGGGATTAGTTTCCATTGTTACGCTGATGATACACAGTTATATATCTCATCAAAACCAGATGAAATATCTAAACTGTCTAGATTAACAGAGTGTGTTAAAGATATTAAAGACTGGATGACTGATAATTTTCTATTACTAAATCCTGATAAGACAGAGATATTACTGATTGGTCCAAAAACCAGTACACAGAAGCTCTCAAAATTCAACCTGTACTTAGAAGGATGTTCTATTACTACTAGCTCTACAGTGAAAGACCTGGGCGTAATATTAGACAGCAGTTTGTCCTTTGAAAAACATATTTCCGACATTACAAAAATAGCCTTCTTCCACCTCAGAAATATCGCCAAGCTTAGGAACATTTTATCTGTATCTGATGCAGAAAAGCTAGTTCACGCATTCATGACCTCCAGACTGGACTATTGTAATGCATTACTAGGTGGTTGTCCTGCATCTTCAATAAACAAGCTACAGTTAGTCCAGAATGCAGCTGCTAGAGTCCTTACCAGGTCAAGAAAGTATGACCATATAACCCCAATATTATCATCCCTGCACTGGCTACCTGTTAAGTTTAGAATTGATTATAAACTACCACTTCTTACATACAAGACTCTAAATGGTTTAGCTCCCACGTATCTAGCCAGTCTTCTAACACATTACAATCCATCACGCTCCTTAAGATCTCGAAACTCCGGACTTCTGGTAGTTCCCAGAATATCAAAGTCTACAAAAGGGGGTAGAGCTTTTTCGTATTTAGCTCCTAAACTTTGGAACAGTCTTCCTGACAGTGTTCGGGGCTCAGACACAGTCTCCCAGTTCAAACGTAGACTAAAGACATATCTCTTTAGCCAGGCATACACCTAATAAATCCCATAACCTTGTACTCCAATACATCCGATTAAATGCACATCATCATCTAGTGCCTCCTAATATTATGAATAGCAGCTACGCTAATCCCTTTCCATTTGTTTCCCTTCTTCTACCCACCCCCGAGTCACACAGAGATTGTGCCAGCTCCGGTGGCATCCAGAGATGGACCAGCTCCAGCCGGGTTCTGCTTTCTGAGGACTGGAGTAATCAAAGCAGCACTGCCAACCCTATGTACACATAACATTCTACACTTTTGCTGTATCTGCATCACACAACTAATGCAGAAAGGACATTGTTCATATCACACTCTCCGTGTGTCACCCAGATGAGGATGGGTTCCCTTTTGAGTCTGGTTCCTCTCAAGGTTTCTTCCTAATACCATCTGAGGGAGTTTTTCCTTGCCACAGTCGCCTGAGTCACCTCAGGCTCGCTCACTAGGGAAAATTTTGTCTAACATCTAGGACTGTTTGTTTGTATGTTTATTGTTTCTTATGTTCTGTAAAGCTGCTTTGAGACAATGCTCTTTGTTAAAAGCGCTATACAAATAAAATTGAATTGAATTGAATTGAAAAGTACAAGTACGACAACACCAAATCTTCAGGGTATATGCAGTCAACCGAGGTATCAGAAGCAGGGCACACACTAGGCATGGACTTTATGGGACCCTTCCCCACCAGCAAAAAGCAGAACACCTACCTGCTGGTTATTGTGGACTTCTTCACAAAATGGGTGGAGATGTTTCCTCTTCGCCATAGCAAAACACCAAAGATATTAAAGGTCCATCGAGAGGAAATCTTCACCCGATGGGGCATGCCCAAGTACCTGGTTTCCGAATAGGGGCCTCAGTTTACATTCTCGCTTCTGACTGAATTCTGTAAAAAGTGGGAGTAACTCAAAAACTCAGCACTAGCTACCATTCAAAGGCTAACATGACAGAGCGAGTCAATAGAACCCTAAAGGTCATGATTTCATAAATATGTAGGAGACCACCATGATACATGGGATCAGTGGATTCCAGAGTTCCGCTTTGCTGTCAACTCTGCCCAGCACGAGACCACGGGAAGAACCCTGGCAGAGCTGATGACAGGCTGACTCCTTAAGGGGCCACTGCAAAGTTTACTACATCGACCCACCATGCCAGACGAAATAGCCTATCCACTGGTGGAGAGACAAGAAGAGATGGCAGAGGAGGTAAAGCACAGGATGGGGTTGCACCAGGCGAGACAAGCTAGGTACTACAGTACCGATAGAAAAGATGCACACTTTTACCCCGGTGACCTAGTCTGGCTCCAAACACATCCTTTATCCAGTGCCACAGCGATGTTTTCTGATAAGCTAGCGCCCAAGTGGGAGGAACCAGCTGAAGTTATGAAAAAGTTAGGGCATGTAAATTACACGGTAAGACGGGGTAATCCACCTAAGACAGACAATGTCAATGTGGTGAATATATAGAAGTTTCATGGACTCTTAGCCTGTGATGCCATAGGTTGGGGCAGGGGTCTATGTAGCACCGCTACACATTTATATGTATAGGTTGTCATGTGTAGTTATATTTATTAATAGCACATGAGTTTTATGAGTTCTGTTTTTGTTACCGCCATCAGTATTATGTGTGGGCTCTGTGCTCGGTTTATTGTGAGACCTGAATGAGAACTGGGCATCCGGGCCGTGACGTCATCATGCTACGGCGGATCACGTAAGTGGATATAAGCTGGGAAAAAGCCGCTAAAAGAGAGCGCACTCCGGGAGAAAAGACAAAATACTGCAGTGGATTATTGCCACGAGAAGCAGCAAGATTATCTATGCCAAACGGAATACTAGCCTACCTGCTGACTGGATTATTTTCCAGGAGGAATTTGCCGGCAAGCTAGCCGCGTTCGGTCCGCAGATCCGGTTCTGCTCACCCTTGCATGGAGGAAGGGTGAGGTCGATCCAAAGACTGCTTTGCGATGGACTATATTGTAAATAAGGTCTGAGAGTATTGAGAGACTGGGGGATTATCTTATATATTTATCTGGTTGTTTATGGTTAATACACGGTGGTTTGGGTAAAATTTATGTGTTGGCTACCTTATTGGTGTTTTGCCACTTTTCAAAGTCCCATAGCGATTTGTAGCCAGGGCCTTTAGGTGATGAGTGTTACAACCTTTTGAGGGAACTTGACACTATGGGAATGCTTCTATGTGGAAGTTGTGTCTGAAGCTCTGTGTGAAATCACGCTGATTTAACGGCTCATGTGACAAAGCGGAGCACACCAACAAGACCGTAAAAGGGCATCTACGTCACATTACTTCAGCTTCAGTCTTCAGGAAGCACGCTGTGTACGTTTGTGTCAATTGTTTGTCCTGTCTGTCTAGACTAGGGAAAAAGAACATGGGTCTCGCAGGTTGAGTTAGTGGAGATGGAAAAAGAGACGGGTGATCCCCTTTCTCTTGCCCTCTCTCCCAACTGGGATTTCCCTGTTTCAGCTTCAGAAGCTCATTTTGCAATTTCTCCCGACCTATTGTTTTCATCTGACTCTGAGGAGCTCGATGTGGGCGATGATGAGTGGTATGCCACGGAATTGATTTTGAAGGAGAAAGCAATCAGTGGCGTTCATGCTGATAAATTTCGCACACTGTTGTTAAGCTAATTTCACATTCGCTTGCTTGTATTTCCAGCCAAGTGCTTGCACCACGTGGCTCAATTCCCGTGTCTGTCAAGGCAGCGCCCCGGATACGGCCATGGTTTCACGGCTTCGTGAATCCCTATCCTCCTTTGAGATTTTGCCCAACTTAGATGAGGATACAATGCTATCTTCATTAGACTCTGTGAAGCTCAATGTGAGCAACAAGCAGCATTCGAATTGCCACTGCATTCTGTGGTGTTCGGAAAACTCCTGGAGGTGATCAAATGTGCTGTTGCTAACCTTAGCTTAGAATGGAATGATGGAAGGTTAGTGTTGTCTGCTTTGAGCTTGACAATCTGTAACTAACTTCATGCCGCCTTCCACCTCCATGCTGAGGCAAGAAAAGAAGGCTGGCATTGCAACCTGAGCCCCCTTCATGTAAATCTCGGTGTCTGGACAGTGCTTAGAGGCAGGTCCCCTAGGTAAGAGACAACCATCTCCACCAGGTGGGCCAGAAAGGAATCCTAATGCCTGAAGGCTAGTGTTTTCAGGGATGCCCCTTTAAGACCATTTCCACTGCTGCCTAGCCCACCACCTCTGGTGCTTCAGGGTTAAGCCATGACCACCCAGGCTCCTGCTCTTTATGTGTCACCACCTCCTGGGTTAGCCTCTACCAGCTTGCTGTTTCAGGGCACTATGCGAGATGAGAACAGCAAGAGGCTAACACCTCTCTTAGACCACCTGGCAATGTGGAAGCTTCAGCCGGGTGCATCACAACGGGTTCTATAGGAAGAGGCAACAGAATCCAGTTTGCCTCTTATTCTCTTTCTGGGCATGAAGCCATACTGCTGCTCACAAATTTCCACTACCTTCCTTAACCTAGCTTCCACTACTCTTTCCGATAGCTTCATTGTATGGCTCATCAACTTTTTTCCCCTATAGTTGCTGCAACTCTGCACATCACCCTTATTCTTAAAGATCGGCACCTCTGCCTAGCTAACCTGTACAAGTCCTTCTCTCCTTCTCTAGTGTCTAACCTAGTGTACAACTGATCATATGCCTTCTGCTTGGCCTTAGACACCTCCCTCTTCACTCTGCACTGTAACTCCTTGTATTCCTGTCTATTCTCTTCAGTCCTGTCCATGTCCCACTTCTTCTTGGCTAACCTCTTCCTTTGGATACTATCCTAAACTTCCTCATTCCACCACCAAGTCTCCTTATCTTCTTTCCTCCTTCCAGATAACACACCCAGCACCTTTCTCCCTGTCTCCCTGATTACTTCTGCTGTAGTTTCCCAGTCATCTGGCAGCACTATCTGACCACCCAGAGCCTGCCTCAACTTCTGTCTAAATTCTTTACAACATTCCTCCTTTTTCAGCTCCCACCACTTGGTTCTCTTCTCTATCTCTATCTTTGACCTCTTCGTTTTACAGACCAACAAAGTCATCCTACATACCACCATCCTATGCTGTCTGGCTACACTCTCTCCCACTACCACTTGACAGTCACTAATCTCTTTCAGATTGCCTCTTCTACATAGGATGTAGTCTACCTGTGTTCTCCTACCTCCACTCTTGTAAGTCACTCTATGCTCCTCCCTCTTCTGAAAATAAGTGTTAACCACACCCATGTCCATCCTCTTAGCAAAGTCCACTACCATCTGTCCGTCAAGGCTCCTTTCCTTAACTCCAAACTTGCCCATCACCTCCTCATCACCTGTGTTCCCCTCACCAACATGTCCATTAAAATCCGCTCCTATCACCACTCTCTCACCTGTGGGAATACTTTCCATCACCTCGTCTAATTCACTCCAGAATCTCTCTTTCTCCTCTAACTCACAACCTACCTGTGGGGCATAACCACTAATAACATTCAACACCACCCCTTCAATCTCTAACTTCAGACTCATCACCCTGTCTGACACTCGCTTCACCTCCAAAACATTCCTCACAAACTCCTCCTTCAGGACCACACCTACCCCATTTCTCTTACTATCCACACCATAATAAAACAGCTTGAATCCTGCTCCTATACTATGGGCCTTGCTACCCTTCCACCTGGTCTCCTGTACACACAGTACATCCACCTTCCTTCTCTCCATCATATCAGCCAGCTCTCTACCATTCCCTGTCTTAGTACCAACATTCAGAGTTCCTATTCTCAGCCCTACACTCTTACCTTTCCTCCTCCCTCCTCTACTTCTTCGACCAACAGTAGCCCAATTTCCACCGGCGCCCTGTAAGTCAACAGCGCCGATGACGGTCGTTGTTAACCCGGGCCTCAACTGATCCGGTATGAAATTCGTACTGATGATTCGCATGGTTAAATTTGGCAATGTTTTACGCCGGATGCCCTTCCTGACGCAACCCTCTCTATCCGGGCTTGGGACCGGCGCAGAAGTCACTGGACTGTGACACCCATGGCTAGATTCCTAAGGATTAAGAATGGGATGTCATTAAAGTTTACGTGCATGTGAAGGCAGATGTCCCAAATCATTTGGCAATATAGTGTATTTACTATTTATGGCTCAATGTTCTGTAGCATGTTCTCTCATACTTCTTTTGATCTGAAGTCAGGTTTGTTCCCTGTTCCATAAATTCTAAGTTGCAAGGGTTGTGTGCTGCTCTCCTTGTGTGTTTCCATATGTGTGAACCCAATTCAGTAGCAAGCCAAACTCCATTCAAATAAAGACTGGAGTCAGGGTATAGTTTCCAAAACTCCTGATTTTTACTCCAATGTACATTGAATGAGAGTGAAACTATCAAAAACAATACAGGAATAAAGTGCTATTAGTTAAACGGAATGCAAAACATATTCACATATAAAAGATGAAAAAGCAGAATTAACCATTTAAGCAGTTACAAGAATTAGTGTATATAACAATGCTTAATTGTTACAAATACAGCATGGGAAATAAACAAAATGTTCTCGATTCACACATTTTGCAAAATGTTACTTACTGACAATGCTTTCAAAGGCATGAACATTACAGAAAACTGTAGCAGCAGCAGTCACATGGAGTGTAATACTTGAGAGAGCTGAGCAAAAAACTGAACAAAGATGGCTGCTCCCTTGATTAGTCAGGTAATTTTCAAAATAAGAGTCCCAATACTGTCCAAATTCAACATTATATATAACTCTGAGAACATTACTGTAGCTTGGTGGAAATCAAGCAGTAGAGATGCTTTTCATTTCACAGAGTGAAAAACTGATCAGGATTGAGGGCAAGATGTATGGGAGCCAATCCTAGAAGAAAACCTGGTCCCATCTGCAAGGTACATTGTTAATCTGCCAACAGGTCAGTGACCTTCACTAGTGCTTGAGCAAAATTTCCAAAAGGAAAAGGTAAAAATATAGAACTATAAAACTAGATGTAGAGACAAATCTCAAAAGACTTCCAGAAAAGCTGGAACTTTTATGGGGTAGTAAATGGCACTGTAATGGTTCTTAAATCATTTTAAAACAGCAAATAACTAGACATTACGTTTTAGCATTTGTAGCAAACCCACAGTCCTCCCATTTCAGAGGAGCAAACAAATTGGACAATTGGCTGCTAAGCTGTTTCCTGGGCAGCTGTGTCTTGTTGCTTAATTAGCTTTTGCTCAAGAGAGAAAACAAATGTTCTAGAATTGCTGTTAGATATGGCATTGCTGCTAGACAGCATCTGGAGCCTGTTGCGCTTGTCTCTCAAGACAAAAGATTAAAGAAGTGCCAACAGATCAAGCCATCATGAGCCTGAAAACTAAGAATAAATTATTCGGAGACAGGTAATGTTAGTTGGAGAGAAAGGATAAAGCCCATATTGATTCCACATTGTTCAGAGAGTATATATGCTTCATAACTATCTTTTATAACCATATCTATAGTTCTGAAGGTACCATGTAACCTGACAAATGATGTGGATAGATTAGGAGACAGAATTTTTTTCATGCTCAAAAATGTTAAATACAATTTTCTCTGTTTCTAATTCTTGGGCTAACCACACTTTCAAAATGCTATAAATTTAATTGCGATTCATATGTGTAAATATGCAAATAAGTCACCAATTTCAGTTTAGAAATGCCTGCAGTTTCCCCAAACGTCACATATGCTTAAGGGGTCAACTGCAACAAGAGTAAAATGTAAATTTACATCCCTTCAATAAAAGGGTGCACTGGGCTATGTAGATCCCCTCGTATCTCTGATTTAATTAACGAGAAAAGTCTTATGCAAATGTATGTAAATATAAGTAACCCTAAAGCATGCACTAGAGTAATTTTTTTTCATTTTCCTAGCAAGATAGAAATTACATGTAAATATATTTGAATATCAATGATTTATTATATCTACCTTCAGATGTACATAAATATGCAATCTGAAAATTGTACAAACAAATTGTGTTAAAAAGGTCTAAAATGCTATGTTTCCTTGTTAATGCATTTTGTACTAAGCCTATATGTGTCTGTTAAAACTAGATGTGAAATGTGTTTTTGATTCACATGGGTATCACTTAACCATCATAGTTCTATGTCTGTACTTTCTCTTTCTGTTCCATTTTGCATTTGGAGCTTATCTCCATTTAAATGGATGTGAGCTATTGCACTATCGAAGGCTGATGACATTTATGTGTATAGCCTATTTCATGGAACACTTGTTTCCTCTTTTACAACTGTGTGATGCCTGCAGCCTATTTATTCCCTCCACCCCACCATGGCATTTTGTTGATCGGAAAAATGTTCACTGCTGACTCTCAGAAACCAGACACATCTTATTAGGGGTGAAAGAGTTTAAAAAATCCAATGTATGATGGGTGCCTAGACAACGTCAACATCTACTCATATGTTCTTGTTTCATGCAGTGTTGAAGTATGTAGCTGCTTAAATGATTCCTGGAAGTGCCAAAAACAAAACTCATGCAACAAAGACTAAAAATTACAGATACAAGTAAACAGACAGACCAAAACAGAAAACAGACAGGAACTCAGGAGAAGATCAAAGATGTCAGAACTATAGGTTCGCATTCTTTTTTGGCTTAGGATATATTTGTACAGCAGAAGTGTCAGACTTGAAGGACCACAGCATTCCAGATTTTTCATCAATTTACTTAATACCATTCAACTCTGATTAAAAAGCTGTAAAATGTACAAAAGTTGATTCAGGCATATTAGAAATATACGCAAACAGAATTTTGGCCTGTGCATGGTCATCCTATCATAGTAACACAAGAATTTCACTGAGTGATTTTTTTTTGGTTTTTTACCATCTTTGCCAGAGTAGAACAAAAACAGGTCATTAATGGCAACCGATGCAGTGGTTCATTGAAGAGCTAGTGTTAAATAGATTTTTTTTTCTGTGATACATGTTAGAAATGTTAAAGTGTACCTAAAAATTATGTCACATCCACTATGAACAATTAACCATGCCAGTAGAGAGCACCCAACATAGTTTATTTAAGTACACCAATCAGCCATAAAATTATGACCACTTGCCTAATATTATGTTGGTTTCCGTTTTGCTGCCAAAACAGCCCTGATAAGGCATGGCCTCCACTAGATCCCTGAAGGCGTGCTGTGGTATCTGGCACCAATATGTAGCAGCACATCTTTAAATCACGAGGTGGGGCCTCCATGGATTGGACTTGTTTGTCAAGCACATCTCACATATGCTCGACTGGCTTAAGATCTGGGGAATTTGAAGGCCATGTCAACACCTCAAACTCATTTTTCTGCTCATCAAACCATTCCTGAGCCATTTTTGCTTTGTGCCATGGCACATTATCCTGATGAAAGAGGCCACAGCCATCAGGGAATATCATATCCATGAAAGGGTGTACATGGTCTGCAACAATGCTTATGTAGGTGGTATGTGTCACAGTAACATCCACATGGATGGCAGGAACCAAAGTTTCCCAGCAGAACATTGCCCAAAGCATGACACTGCCTCTGCCGGCTTGTCTTCTTCCCATAGTGCATCCTGGAGCTATGTCTTCCCCAGGTAAGTGGCACACATGCACACAGCCATCCACATGATTTAAAATAAAATGTGATTCATCAGACCAGGCCACCTTCTTCCATTGCTCCGTGGTCCAGTTCTGTTGCTCAAGTGCCCATTGTTGGCACTTTTGGTGGTTCACATGGGTCAGCATGGGCTGGTCTGCAGCTATGCAGCCCCATACACAACAAACTGCAATGCACTGTGTATTCTGACACCCTTCTATCAGAACTAGCATTAACTTCTTCAGAAATTTGAGCAACAGAAGCTCTTCTGTTGGATTGGATCACACAGGCCAGCCTTCACTCCCCACATGTATCAGAGAGCCTTGGCTGTCCATGATCCTGTCGCCGGTTCACCACTGTCACATCACTGTTCCATTCACCTGGGAGATCAGGGATGGCATCCAGAGAGGAGGTGCAACAGCGAACAGCCTGGTGTAACGCCAACAACCTGTCTCCTGCGTCTTGTATCACTGCCTGGTTTGGGAATTGCACCGTCTCAGATTGCAAAACCCTGCAGGGGATAGTGAGGACAGCTGAGAAGATCACTGGAGTCTCTCTTCCTCTACCATGGACATTTACACCACATGCTGCAGCCAACAGCATTGTAGATGACCGAAGAATTTGGGCCCTCATGATCAGACTGTGTAACAGTTTCTTTCCTTAAGCCATCAGGCTCCTCAACATCTAGAACTGAAACTGTATCAACTCTGTCTCTCATACACACACTCACCTGTGTGAACTGACCTGTGTCAACTGTGTGAGATTCAACACAGTTCATACATCTGTAACTCCACTCACATTAAAAATGTATGCATGCTTGTATTTGCACACTAATTCAATTGCTGCTACTGCTATTTTTGCACACTTCACAGTCACCAACTTTTTATATATATATATATATATATATAATAGAACCCCAGAACCCAGTGGTGGACACTGCAAGTAAGGGATGCCGTCAAGCTGAAGAAGGAGTCCTATTGAGCCTCGTTGGCTCAGGGGACTCCGGCGGCAGCTGAGGCGTACCGGCAGGCCAAGCGAGCTACAGCTCGGGGGGGTTTTGGAAGCAAAAACTCGGATTTGGGAGGAGTTTGGTGAGGCCATGGAGCAGGAGCTTGGTTTGCCAGCTGTAAGTCAGACCTGTTCCCAGTGCATGTTGGACTCTGGCAGGGCTGTCCTTTGTCACCAGTTCTGTTCATTACTTTTATGGACAGAATTTCTAGGCGCAGCCAGGGGCTGGAGGGAGTTTGGTTTGGGGACCACAGGATTTCATCGCTGCTTTTTGCAGATGATGTCCTGTTGGCTCCTTCAAGCCAGAATTTACAGCATGCACTGGGGCGTTTTGCAGCTGAGTGTGAAGCGGCTGGGATGAGGGTCAGTAACAGGACCACATGCGACATGTTTGCAAGCCCTCTCACCTCCCTTCTGAGAGGGAAACCCAAAAGACTGTCCTGGACCAGACCCGGGACTCCCCTTCATGGTGGAGGTGGAGACCTCCAGCTGTGGAATAGGGGTGGTCCTATCTCGGCACCACAGTGACCTCAGAAAATGTACCCATGCGAGTTTCTACAGGAAATTGACACCGGTGGGGGTGAATTATGATGTGGGGAATGAATATAATATATATATATATATGAAAAGCATTCCAATATAGAAAGTAAAAAGAATCACAGTAATAAATGAAATGAAATGATGCTGTAAATGGAGTGATGTTTTAGTAGCTTCTTTACTTGAAGCATCCAGGTTTCGACAACATCCCTGTTTTTTAGGTTTGCATATAAGAAGTTATATGGCAGGGATATACTGTACTTTAGTTCTGATTTCAAGATTAAAGTTTTTATTCCTGTTCTTGAAAGTTGAGAATAAATTAAGAAAGTAGGTTGACCGTATTTGGGAAGGTATTTTTGTCTTGTGTTTTGCTATTAACCAAGGTGAATGCAATATTTAATACTGGAGTATCATTTAAATACCATTTTTTTTTGGTCATATTGTAGCTTTATAACAAGCTGTGTAGCACCATTCTATACATTTGAGCTATGGCTCTTTTTTTTGTTGGTTTCATTTCCAATCGGTAATGTGTGGCTTTAATTCAATATTCTCTGCTAATCATCTCCTTGATTTTTCATAGCACATGCTAAACAGATACATAATGCTAGACTTTTGATGTATGTGACTTAGCTTAGAATTTAACGCTTAACTAAAGAGAAAGCGCATCATAAACACCCGCCTCTATTTTTATCCTGCTCTCTCTGTCTGACATTGCATGGCTGATTTGAATGAGTGATACACCAGTGCCATCTTCTGTTTGCTGATTGTGATTTTTCTTCTGTTTAGTCTTTCATTGCACCTACTATCTATCTATCTATCTATCTATCTATCTATCTATCTATCTATCTATCTATCTATCTATCTATCTATCTATCTATCTATCTATCTATCTATCTATCTATCTATCTATCTATCTATCTATCTATCTATCTCGCTCTTTAAAAACATTTGCCTTAAACAGAAGGCATGTGTTAATGCTGCAGGGTCAGCATCAAAAGAACATATGCAGGAAAACAGATCAGGTTCCCAGCATTCATTTGTGTTCCCTGTACACAGTACAGCCAGAGGTGAAAACTGCAATGACCCATATTCTGACAACTGTGTGTTTTGTGTTTGAGTGTATGCATATATTGCATATGTGCGCATAACTAACTCTAGTTCCTTGAGTTCAACACTATAATTAACTATAATACTATGTATTCTTATAACATGAGGACACTTTGTGGCATACAGCAAGTGACTGCAGTCTTCAGCTATGCACAATTTTTTCAACAACTACAGAGCATGACCGAATTGTGCTTGTTCATTGTGTAAAATGTTATATTCCCATGTACTCCAATGTCAATACCAAGCATGCTTATGTTCTTAGATGTGCATTAAATGTGCAAGATCTAAAAACATCATTCATTAATTTATCTTTACTAATCACTGTAACCTGGTCAGGGTCAATGGTCAATATGTAAAACATCTAAGAAACAACATAGAAATGAGACAAATCCACTCACCAACTTAATGGTGAAGATTTCTTTATGAATTCATCATGGGTTCAGCAATCTGCTGTTGCCATAGCAAATGTCAGACTGTAACTATTTCACTAGTCGTTATTTATAGCAACAGTGCTAATTTTGTAAATTCCCCAGGTGAAACCATATGTCCTAGAAGGCTCACTTTATGGCATGTGTCCAGTAATCATACATGAGGAATGTTGGTGAGGATCTTTTAGAACAATTTTGCACCTGAGCTATAATTCCCTTAACACACAGGCTGCCTACAAACACCCCAGTCCAATGAAAATCCTTCTCATTGCTCAATTTAAAATATCATTTATGCAAGTTGCAACTGTAAGGAGAGTAATATGAAGACAGTTTTGCATTTTAATAATGTTCTTTTTTTTGAAAGATGTTTCCAAATAGGACATGAATAAAGTCTTTTCATCAGTTCATCTTCTATGATAACTCCATCTGCAACCCCCAATTTAAAAGCTCTGACAAATGTATAATTCTATTAAACCTTTATTAGATCATCAAATCTACATTTTATCATCCCTGGTACATAATTATTTGAACAAAAGCTTAACCATCACACTGTGTTCCAATGAAACAGAGCACGAAAGAGAGAGGTGGAGAGGCATGTGCTTTGAAACTGACAGCTAAATTAACTCCCTCTTTGTGTAACAGTAGGAATTGACTCAGACACCCCAGTAATTATGTCACGGATAGTTTCATTGAAGCAAAATTGCAATACAGTTCTGGTTTATTACCAGAGATCTTTTCACGCACTGGAATGCCTTCATAACCTCATTATCATAATCTCTCTATATGCATCATATTTACTGTCCAGCTCATCAGTGCAGGATTATAATAAGCTGCAAAACATCTGGTCAAAAACAGATTTGAAAGGTCTTCTGATTCACCTATCACCAATATATACAGTACCCTCTGAAAGAATTACAACAGCAATGTCAATTTTATTATTATTTGATTTATTTGTTTATTTGTTGCCAATCTGATGGTGAGCCTCTGGACTACACACACACAAAATGTTGCATGCTGCTTGTGCTACTGCATCCCAAGTGCTGAGCGGTCAGTGCTGTTTTAGCACCACATATGTTCATGCAAAGCTACTGGTGGAAGAAGAGAACCAGCAGGGTGACCAAGCTTTACCCAATGCATACATCCTGATAAAAGGAGGCCTAATGTAATACCACAATGAGCATTAGGCACAAGCATGCAACCTCCTGGTGGTTCCCCAAAATCAACCTGTTAATATATCTAGCCCACTCACACCTACTGGTTGGCTATCTGGGAGTCCACAAATCATTTTGGGTTCCCCAAGGACTTCTTAACCCCTTCATATCTGATCTCTGTCAGTTATTGCTGGCTTCACCCTGCTTAAGCTCCACTTACATGGATAAGATGTGGCTAAGGAAGCATTGAAAGAGCAGTCATCTCCATTCTGCTCAATGAATGAAGATGTCCAGAATATACAGGAGTGAATTCACCTGGTGGCTCCCATTGTGAGGAGGGAGGAGCAGGAGGAGAAGGAGGAGACTAGCAGAATAGAAAAGGGCCTATAACTGTCCAGCCCAACTCTACAAGTTCCAGCCTGGAGACCAGGTGCTCTTAATGCTGCTCAGTGCAAACTGCAAATTCCTGACCCACTGACAAGGCCCATACATGATCCTCAAACAAGTGGGCCCAGTGAACTCCCACATGAAACAGCCAGATAAGATAACTATATTGCATCAACCTATTAAAAAATAGATTGAACCTCTCCCCGTCCCTGTCTTGAGAAGCACAAAGGTGTACCTTAGACCAAAAGGAAAAGATCTCACTGATCTCAGATCAGTGATGAAGATAGGTAATGAGTTCACAGGCCTGTTCCCTATGGAATCAGATCTGACACACTGATTGCAACACAAGATCAAGACCTCACCAGGAGTGGTAGGTAGACAGTGGTCCCACTGAGTCCCAGAGACTCGCTGCCAAAGTATTAAAGAGGAAGTCATCAAGATGCTTAAAGAGTCTGCCAGCTATTGGACTAGCCCCATTTTGGTTGCCCCAAAAGGCAATAGATGTCTTAGCATCCATTTAAAACAAAGTTATCCCCTTCCACAGATGGATGACATGGTGGAGCACCTGTTGAGAGGCCAGTTAATCTCAACTCTCAACTTCTTGTAAGGGTACTGACAGGTAGCTCTAGCCCCAGATGCAAAACCCATGACAGTAAAGGGTTCTACCCTTCAGAATCCACAGAGCAACCACAACATTCCAGAATCTCCTATGATGAGGATGCTGAGAGTTTGCAGCAGCCTGTTTGTATGACATGCATTACTTGCATGCATGGTCACCTGTACAATTCCAGAAAGGTTCTGAATGAGCTTTGAAGTGCCTTAAAAAACCTGTGATGGTCATCTAGAGCTGATCGAGGCACAGTACCTGGTTTACTTCATATGCTGGGGCCTGCTGAAAGCCCAAGAGAAAAAAGGTTGCAGCAGTCAAAGAATACACATCATCCACTTCCAAGCAATAGGTATGTGCCTTCTTAGGGGTTGTGAGGGTATTACAGAAGGTTCCTCCCTAACATCTTCTCACTAACACCCGTTCCCAAGCCTAGCAAAAAAGGGACAACTGGACCAGGTGTGATTTTCCTGGGCAGAGAAGCAGAAGTTCCCAACTCTAAAGCAATTACTCACAATTTGTGTCTGTGCATAGGACCCTAGATTTTGTCCCTTCACCATGAACATGGGTGCTTTAGAGACAGCCACCATGCTCTCCTACACATTCAACTGGGAAAAATACCCTGTCCTATACGTGAGTAGAAAGCAGCAGTATGCCATGCTGGAAGAAGTCTAAAAATTGCTACCTCTCAAGCAGATAGTTCACCCTGGTCACAAACCATGCCCCTCTTTAATGAATGGCAAAAGCTAAAGCACAAAGTAATGCACAAATAGTAATGCAAAAAAAGTGATTTTTGTTGTTGCAGGATTTCTTGATCCAGGTACAACACCAGGTGGGGGTCCACCACAGCAATAGAGATAGACTTTGCCATTCGGATGCAGGACAGCCCTCTTTCAGCATGACAGGCAGCAGATAATTATGGCAGCTCCTCACCCTTGTAGAGAAGAAGAGAGAGGATAAAAGGGCACAGCAGCTTCAGTGAAGTAAGCAGCTTTTGTCTCTAGGGTTATGCTGATCATTTCTATCCTATGACTTTCAGACAACAGGGACAGTGACAGCAACAGCACTCTCTGTGATGCACTGAGAGTCCCCACCCCTACTGCCTATGAGAGAGTCTCAGGCCTCACAGCACCACTGCTGCCTGGCCCACAGCATCCACTACCATGCTTCGCATTAGCACATCCATCGTCCTTCTGCAGTCCTATCCTCCCTCTCTCCCCTCACCTAAAGCAAAAAACACCTTCTTAATCATTAGCTCAGCCTAACTCTGTGTTTGTATTTTGCCTGTCACTACTGCAAGCTGCTACACTGAAGACATTTGGATTTTAGATCAAAAGATGAATAAGAATTCCTGATATTTATATCTAAATGTGTTAAAAATGTAAACATGGCACATTTGGTGGAGGTGGCACACTTTTATTTTTAAATGAGGAAAAATCATAGGAACAAAATTCTAAATCATTATTAGTATTTGTTTGCATATCACTTGCTTAAAATAGCTACATCAAGCTAGCATTCTACTGTTATGTTCATGTATGAATAGCACATTTTTGATGAACCGTTTTTTTCACACACACACCTGACTTTCCATCACTTTGGCAGAGGGTAATCTTGGTTCCAGAACTTTTGTGATGCATTTCTGTGTTTGCAAATTCCAATCACCACTGACAAATGTGGTCCAAGGCAGGATAACTGGTGAACCAGCATCAAGGTCTTGTGTGCCCAACACTCAGTGGTTTTCATGGGATGCAGAGGTTAGCCTGTCTGGTCCTATACCACAAAAGAACTACTGTGGCACAAACCACTGAAAAAGTTAATGCTGTCTATCAGTGGGACTTACATTACATGGAACACTTGTTTTAATGTTATGACTGGATAGTGTGTGTATATATATCACATATTTATATAGATTCCCCTATAAAAGTATTGGAACAACAAGACCCATTATTTTGTTTTACTATTGTCACATTGACCACAGCCACTCAACCACGCCCCCAATCACCGGAGTTCTAGCACTGTCACCAGTACCCAATTACCAGCGCACTAGTTAGCTCCCTCACTCCACTCAGTCGTTGGCTAGTATTATGGTTGCTTCCTCAGAGACTTCTCTTCCTGACTGTGTTCTGTGGATCTATCGTAACTGCTTCTGCCGTGCTTATTCACCTTGGGACTTTGTTAGGGTTCTAACTACAGTGATTCAATTTAGCTTGTTTTTTCAGTGTCTTTTATTTGTGTATGCCATTTCAGTTTCTTTATTTTCACCAGTGTGTTTCATTATTAAAGTCCACTCTGCACTTACCTGCTTCCTCTCGGTCCTTCTCCTTGGTAAAGTGTGACAGAATACTAGCCCTATATAAAGACTAAAAGTCACACCAAGATGGAAGCTGGAGATCCCACCACACTGGACCCAGTCACCGAACTTGTCTCTTCCCTGCGTGCCACCCTTCAATCGTCACTCACCCCATCTACTCCATCTGCCTCCACCTGTCCCATGGTCGTACCGGCAGCTTATTCGGGTGAGGTGTCAGAGTGTCAGGGTTTCCTGATGCAGTGTCAGCTGTACTTGAAGATGCATCCCCATCAATTCTCTGGAGACCGTGCGAAGATCGCATTCATCATCTCACTGCTGTCAGGAAAAGCTCGTCGCTGGGCCGAGTCAATGTGGACCACGGAAAGTCCAGCAATGCAATCACTTGAGCCTTTTTTAGTGCACTTTAAGGACGTGTTTGGCACGAGCACTTCCACCTTATCCGTACATGACGAACTGTTCGGTTTGCGGCAAGCCAATCGGGCCATTCACGACTACACCCTTCATTTCCGCATGCTGGCAGCCTCTAGCGGCTGGAAGGAGGTAGAGCTACTATCGGCTTACTGGCGTGGCCTAAATCCCAAAATCCAACAGCAGATGGCGATATATGATGACTCTGTGGGACTGGAACTCTTCATGTTGAAGGCCCTGCATATCTCACAACGTCTCTTCGCGGTCTCCATCGAGGAAGGGACACCTTCTGACACCTCATCTTCCTGCAGTTCCCCAGCACCAGAACCTATGCAGACGGACCAGTACCGCTTATTGGCCGACGAACGCCAACATCGTTTACACCAAAGGTTATGCCTGTACTGTGGAGAAAATGACCACCTCCTCCAAACCTGCCCAGCCCGTCCTCCACACCCAACGGTGAGTGCTATCCATATCAGCTCTACCATAGCTACTCCACATTACCATGATGCCTTCTTAATCCATGCCTCTCGATCCTTCTCAGTGAAAGTCCTCTTTGACTCTGGGTCATCTGGGAACTTCATCTCCTCACATCTGCTGTCCGCCTGCGTGGTACCACGCCAAAGAAACCCCACTCGTTACCGGATCACCACTATTCAGGGTAAGCCTTTTGGAAAGGGGCTGGTGCAGTGGAAAATGCCGGGATTGACTCTACGGATTGGTTGTCTTCACGAGGAGACGTTATCTCTGCTGGTGCTGGAGGAGTCAGCGGTAGATGCCGTCCTGGGATGCCCCTGGCTGGATAACCACCAACCAAACATCAGGTGGATTTCGGGAAGCATCGGTCAGTAGAGCGACTACTGTGTACAACACTGTCTGCGATCACTCCCTGTGTGCCCCCCGGAAATGGCCCTCATAGGGTCTACCACAATTGAAAGTCCAGTGTCCTCTACCCAGGCCAACCTCCCAGGGAAGTATCGAGATTACCAAGATGTCTTCATCCAGACGGCTGCTACAAAACTGCCGCCCCACCGACCATGGGACTGTGCAATCGACCTCCTGCCTGGTGCCAAGCTCCCCAAAGGAAAAGTCTACCCACTCTCAATCCCAGAGAATAAGGCCATGGAGGAGTACATCAGCGAGGCATTACAACAGGGGTTCATTCGACCATCCACCTCTCCGGCAGCTTCCAGCTTTTTCTTCGTGGCCAAGAAGGATGGAGGGCTTCGACCCTGTATTGACTACTGTGTCCTCAACTCCCAGACGGTAAAATTTGCTTACCCTGTACCTCTAGTACCTGCGGCCCTGGAGGAACTATGCAGAGCTCACATCTTCTCCAAGCTAGACCTTCGTAGCGCGTACAACCTCATCCACATCTTACAGAGAGACGAGTGGAAAATGGCCTTCATAACTCTATTGGGACACTATGAGTACCTAGTCATGCCGTATGGGCTTTCTAACGCCCCCTCAGTCTTTCAGAGATTTATGAATGAGATCTTCCAGGACATGCTCCACAAGTTTGTCGTTGTCTACATTGATGATATTCTCATCTACTCCCCCAATCTTTCTGATCATGTAGATCATGTTAAACATGTACTCAACCGACTTCGCCATTACCACCTGTACCTCAAGCTTGATTAAATGTGACTTCCACCAATCCACTACCCAGTTCCTGGGCTACGTCATATCACCTGAGGGGATTCAGATGGATTGCGCCAAAGTGGAAGCCATTAAGAGCTGGCCACAACCTGGCACCGTGAAGGATCTGCAACGTTTTCTAGGGTTTGCAAACTTTTACCGTCGATTCATCTCAGGGTACAGTGACTTCACCGCTCCTCTCACCTCCCTCCTGCATAAGAAACCCAAAAATCTCAGCTGGACATGAGGTGCAATCGAAGCCTTCCGGAAGCTGAAAGCCGCCTTCTGTATGGCCCCAACTCTCGTCCATGCTGACCCAACCCAGCCTTTTGTTGTAGAAGTGGACGCTTATGTGCTAGGAGTGGGAGCACTCTTGTCCCAACTGAGGTGAAACCCCAGTACTCCACCCATGTACCTACTTCTCCGAGAATTTATCCCGGCGGAGCAGAACTATGATATCGGGAACCGTAAACTGTTAGCCATAAAATTGGCCCTAGAAGAGTGTCGGCACTGGCTGGAGGGAGCGAATCATCCATTTGAAGTCATCACGGATCAGGGAAGCTAAACGCCTGAAGCCAAGACAAGCTCGGTGGGCGCTGTTTTTTACCCGATTCAACTTCTGTGTCACCTACCATCCTGGAAATAAAAACACCAAGGCCAACGCTCTTTCTAGAATCCATTCCCCAGACCCTTTGCCAGAAGAACCGGAACCCATACTCCCTCCAGACCTGTTTGTGTGTCCCATCACCTGGTTGCTGGACGATGATATTCGTGCCGCCACTGTAGAGGAACCTGCTACGCCGGGAGGTCCAGATGGTAAAGCATATGTGCCAACATCCCTATGTCTTTCCCTTCTGGACTCGGTACATGCTTCTCTGGGATCTAGCCACCCAGGCAGGCAGCGAACCCTCTCACTCCTCAAGGAATGGTATTGGTGGCCTAACATGGCCGAGGATGTCAGCCGCTTTGTAAGAGGATGCTCAGTCTGTGCCATGGTCTCCACCTCACGTTGTCTGCCAGAGGGTAAACTGGTACCGCTCCCAATTCCATGCCGCCCCTGGTCCCATCTGGGTATTGACTTTGCCATGGATTTACCAGTTTCTAATGGCTTCACCACAATCCTCATCACCGTAGATCGTTTCTCCAAGGCCTGTGAACTCATCCCGCTCAAAGGCCTGCCTACAGCCCTCGAAACGATGGAGGCCCTTTTCAGCAACATCTTCAGATATTTTGGCATCGTGTCTGATAGAGGGCCTCAATTCATTTCCAGAGTGTGGCGAGGATTCTTCAAGCTGCTGGGGGTGTCGGTGAGTCTATCCTCTGGGTATCACCCACAGACAAATGGCCAGACTGAACGTAAGATCCAGGAAATCGGGCGCTACCTCAGGGCCTACTGCCATGACCATTAGCACGACTGGAGCCAATACCTCCCCTGGGCCGAGTATGTGCAGAAATCTCTACACCAAGAATCAACCAAACTGACACCCTTTCAGTGCATTCTTGGGTACCAGCCCCCTCTCTTTTCATGGTCAGCAGAACTGTCCGAGAGACCCACCATAGACCACTGGTTCCGAGAGAGTGAGAGGGTATAGGAAACAGAGCACATCCATCTGCGGCAGGCAGTCCAACGTCAGAAGGTTCAGGCGGAATGTCCGCTGCCGTGATGCACCTCTCTACCATCCAGGTGATAAGGTCTGGCTCTCTACTCGAGACATCCACCTCTGGCTCCCCTGAAAGAAACTGAACCCTCGCTACCTAGGTCCCTTCACCATCCTGAGGCAGATAAATGACGTGACATATGAACTTCAGCTTCCCCGTCAATACCACATTTCACCGACCTTTCACGTGTCTTTACTTAAACCATTCACTGATTCTGTTCTTCCTCCTCCGTCCGTAGAGCCTGAGGTACCTCCTCCGCCCAAGATCGACACTGATCTCCAGGCAACGCGGCGGCCGTCTCCAATATCTGGTCGACTGGGAGGGGTATGGTCCTGAAGAGAGGTCTTGGGTGGATCTGGATGACATCCTCGACCCCTTGCTACACGTGGAATTCCATCAAGCCCCCCAGGCCGTCCCGCTCCCAGGGTCCGCGGTCGTCCTCGTCACCGTTCCCGAGCGTCTGGAGATGCCTGTGGGGGAGAGGGTACTGTCACGGATGCACCGCCCACAGCCACTCAACCACGCCCCCAATCACCGGAGTTCTAGCACTGTCACCTGCACCGAATTACCAGCGCACTATTTAGCTCCCTCATTCCACTCAGTCGTTGGCTAGTATTATGGTTGCTTCCTCAGAGACTTCTATTCCTGACTGTGCTCTGTGGATCTATCGTCTGTGCTTCTGCCGTGCTTTTTCACCTTGGGACTTTGTTAGGGTTCTAACTACAGTGATTCGGTTTAGCTTGTTTTTTCAGTGTCTTTTATTTGTGCGCCGTTTCAGTTTCTTTATTTTCACCAGTGTGTTTTGTTATTAATGTCCACTCTGCACTTACCTGCTTCCTCTCGGTCCTCCTCCTTGGTGAAGTGTGACGACTATATCATGTGATACAGCCATCTGTGATACAGATGAAAAAGGGAGGAGACTCTATATAAGTCTTTGCATTGAAAGGTATATAGTGAAATATGAACAGATCTTTTACATGAATAGAAAACGACAAAAAATTATCTAGCTGCATAACTAATAAACCAAAAATTTACTGATAGTATTATACTAGTGTCTTTTTGAGTAGGAGTCTATCACCATGGCACATCTTGTTATCACATTGTAAGGGCATCTTTTGTGACTAGACCATTCAAAAATATTATTTCCTTACTTAATTTCTCCCACAGCAAAAACTAGCAAGACATGTCAATAATATTATGTTAATTTCTGTTGAAGTGTTTCTGCTTTATTCTTATTTCTTCACTAATCTCTTCTTAGTCATCACTGCAACTGATTGTCTCTCGATATCTTTTCTACAGTGACAAATCCCTATCTATAGGGAACAAGTGGCCACTGAATATGAGCATGAATATAAGTTGTATGCTCCTGTTTTTACAGTCATCTGATTGCACACCATTTAAGCACATACGGAACATTTCTAGGACAAAGACACACAAACACACACATGTACTGTGTATATTTGCAATCACAGTATACGTAACTTTCTGATCTGAGCTAGACAACTGTCAGAGTCTTATAGAATCTACACCAAGGTACAATGAAGCTGTTCTGTTGTATACATATAGGTTAGTACACCTTTATCACATTGAAATTAGTCATTTAAAAAAATTTATGATCCAACCAAAGAATATGCAAATCGGTTTATTACATTTTGAAATATACATTATTTTATTTTCTCCCTTTTGATGTTGTATTGTCCTTATTATTTCTTTTCTGCATCAGATACAGATAAAATGTTGCTAAGCTTGGCAATATTTCTGAAGTGGAATAAGGCTATTTTTGTAATATCGGAAATATATTTTTCAAAGGACAAGTTGCTGTCTAATATTACGCCCAGGTCTTTCACTGTAGAGTAGTAATAGAACATCCTTCTAAATGCAAGTTGAATTGTGAAAGCTTCTGTGTACTAGTTTTTGGACCAATCAGTAATATCTGTCTTATCAGGATTTAGTAATAGAAAATTATCAGTCATCCAGTCTTTAATATCTTTAACACACTCTGTTAATCTAGACAGTTTAGATATTTCATCTGGTTTTGATGAGATATATAACTGTGTATCATCAACAGTGGAAACTAATCCCATGCCTTTAATGATGCTACCTAAGGGAAGCATGTATATTGAAAAAAGCAGAGGTCCTAAAACTGATCCTTTTGGGACCTCATATTTCACTGGCATTACACTGGACAGTTCTCCATTTAAATCTACAAAATGGTATCGATCAGACAGGTAGGATCTAAACCATTTTAATGTCTGTCCCTGAATACCTGAATATGTTTGCAAGTAACCTAAAATGTTTGTAAATAAAAAAAGATGTTTTTTCACTTAAAAAGAATGTAAGTATTTTGAAGCATTCAGAGTAAATCTTCATCAAAACTGAGCCTCAATCCCAGCAAAACTCTCAGATGATTCATCCCCAACCCAGGATCTTGTGATATCTCTGAACAGCTCCCTGATCTCCCTGATATCTCTGAACAGCTCCCTGATTCCCCGCCATTTCTATTTACAGAGGCTGCTCAGGTGCTTGTTCAGTGTCTTGTCATTTTGAGACTAGACTACTGCAACTGTCTACTGGTTGGTCTACCTCTTGTGGCCAGTTAGTAAAATTGAACACCATTTCTGGTGTATGTATAATTATATAAATTGTACGTGGTGCCTTTAAGAGGTTTCTGTTCTACTTGCATGACACTGTTCATGTGTGTTGCATGCATGTGAACAGCAAAGTCAATGTTTTACTATGTAGAAAGAGCTCCATGCGTAGTGCTCACAGTAACCAGGATTTAGCGAGTGGAAACGTCCTTGTTGGTAATATTTCTTTACATTCTTTAATATGTACTACTAAGTTGTATAACAGAATCTAAAAGAGTCTAAAATGAGTCTAAAAGAATACATACAAAAGGTACATAAATTTTGGCAGATGCAGTGGAATCATGTGGCAATGAGTGGGTCTAGGGGATAATGCTAAATCATCGGGCATGTAAGTTCCATGATTAAACTGTTTCTTTACTGTGTTTGAGATAATTGATGTATGTTATTGAATTTGTTAAATATATTTGTGATTTATGTATACGTGATTAAATGTACATTTTTGATAACTCGTAGTTACCATGTGTAGCTATGTGGCTTTGCTAATACGCTTTTTACTTTTCTTTGTACCTGTAGACACTGCTGTATTCCAGTAGTCATTGTTTTTTTATTTTTGTTTTGAGTACTTTCTTTGTATACTGTAGTATTGTAATACACTCCACTATATTTTAGTTAAACAAAATGTTTGGTTTCTTGATTTTGCTCCCATCAACCGCTGTCAATTTCCTAAAAACAGCAGTCAGATTAAAACCTAGCTAAAGAGAAGCATCCTTGTGTTCTGGTGTATTCTTCCCTATGTACACCCGGCTACATTTTTGGTGTCAGAAGTGGAATATCTGACTGTTGGGAGCTCTTTGGCATTTAGTGCATTTTTTTCTGCAATACAGTAGTGGTAGGTTTGTGAGCTGCAGGTATCTGGAGGCCTACCCTGTGCTGTGAGTGTCCAGTTTGAAGAGGTCAGCTAGAGAATTGTGGCCAAGGGACCGGATCACTGGAGGAGAAGGGGACATTGCTGTCTCCTGCAGAGCTCAAGAGAAATGTTAGTGAAGGCATCCACAGATTATTCTGCACATTCCCTAAACACTCTGCCAGGAATATTTTCTGGTCCAGCAGACTTCCATGGATTAACTCTATTTACAATTCTCCACCCATTAGCCATGGTTAAACACACCTGGTCATTGGGAGGAGGAATGGTCTTCTTCACTGCCACGTTGTTCTGCACCTCAAACTGACTGTAGAAGTCATTTAGTGCATCAGAAAGTGAGGTATCACTGTCACAGACAGGTGTAGTTTACCTATCGTAATGAGGCACCAGAAGCGAAGGATGTAGAATCCATTCGTGGATTTATTAATCAACACAATACAGCAAGCAAAATCATAGTCAAAAAAGTCCAAGAAACAAAAGACTACTCAGTAATCAGGATACAGGCAAGGTAATACACAAATCAGATTTGGATCCAGATCAGGCAAAAAGCAGTGGTCACAAAACAATCCAGGTCAAACACAGACACAATATCAATCATGAAACACTCAGTATAGCTGCTAGGAACGATACTTGTTAGAGTGCTAGAGTGTGCGCACTACTTAAATGTCCATATGGAAACCAGGAACTGAACCATGTAACCGTATTAAAACTCGGGGGAGGGCTCCCTCCTGCTGCTCAGATTCCCAATGTGACGTGACCGAGCCCACCCCTCTTGGAACACCTCCTGGTGTTCTATGACGTGGTCAGTGCAGAGAGCAGGAAGCTGGCCTGTTGGGATGTGCAAGGTGGAACTCTTCAGTTAAGGAGGGGTCAAGAATGTCAGCAGCATTGACCCAGAAGCATTCTTCTGGGCCGTACCCCTCCCAGTCAACCAGATACTGCAGATGGTTCCTAACCCGCTGGGAGTTCAGGAGTGCTCGCACTTGGTATGCGGGAGCCCTGTCAATGTCCAATGGAGGGGGAGGTTTGATGGATGTTGGGCGTTGTAGGAGGGAGATGTGAAATGTGGGGGAGATGCGATAAGTCAGGGGGAGCCGTAGGCAATAAGAGACAGTGTTGACTTGGCACACAATTTCAAATGGTCCAATGAACTTGGGGCTAAGCTTGCAGCATGTTAGTTGAAGTTGTAAGTTTCTGGTCGACAGCGAAACCCATCGTCCCATCTGATAGGTGGGGTGCTGGTGGTGACGTTGATCGGCCTGCAGCTTTTGCCTCCACACAGCTCTCTGCAAGCGCACATGAGCTTGTTCCCAGACCTCTGGGCTATGCCTGGACCAATCATCTACTGTGGGGACATCCGAGGGCTCCTCTGACCAAGGGAACAGTGGCGGTTGATAAACTAGGACGCAGTAGATGTCTTCACTGACATCTTCAACATCTCCCTGAGCAGCGCCGTTATCCCAATATGCCTGAAGACCACCACCATCATCCCCGTGCCGAAGAAGTCTCCAGTGTCCTGTCTCAATGACTACTATCCTGTTGTACTCATACCCATCATCCTGAAGTGCTTTGAGAGGCTTGTCATGAGGCAAATCAAGGACCTGCTGCCACCATCACTAGACCCCATGCAGTTAGCGTATCGTCCAAATTGCTCCACGGATGATGCCATCAGCACAACTCTCTATCTGTCCCTCACACACCTGGAACATAAGGACACTTATGTACGAATGCTGTTCATTGACTTCAGTTCAGCATTCAACACACCTGACTGAGAAGCTGAGTCTGCTGAGCATCAGGACCTCCCTCTGCAACTGGATCCTGGACTTCCTGACTGGGAGACCTCAGTCAGTCCGGATCGGCAACAGCACCTCCAGCACCACCACACTGAACACAAGAGCTCCTCAGCGCTGCGTGCTCAGTCCACTGCTGTTCACCCTGCTGACTCACGACTGTGCAGCAATGAACAGCTCCAACCACATCATTAAGTTTGCCGATGACATGACCGTGGTGGATCTCATCAGCAAGAACGACGAGTCAGCATACAAAGAGGAGGTGCAGAGGCTAACAGCCTGGTGTAAAGCCAACAATATGTCTCTGAACGTGGAGAAATTGAAAGAGATGGTTGTTGACTTCAGAAGAGCACAGAGTGACCACTCTTCACTGAACATCAACTGGTCCAATGTGGAGATTGTCAAGAGCACCAAATTCCTCAGTGTTCACCTGGTGGAGGACCTCACCTGGTCACTCAACACCAGCTCCATCACCAAGAAAGCCTAGCAGCATCTCTACTTCCTGTGAAGGCTGAGGAAGGCTCATCTTCCACCTCTCATCTTGACCACCTTCTACAGAGAGACCATCGAGAGCATCCTGAGCAGCTGCATCACTGCCTGGTTTGGGAATTGCACCATGTTGGATCACAAGACCCTGCAGCGGATAGTGAGGACAGCTGAGAAGATCATCAGAGTCTCTCTTCCCTCTATTGTGGACATTTTCTCTACACACTGCATCCGCAAAACCAACAGCATTGTGGATGACCCCACATACCCCTCTCACACACTCTTCACCCTCCTGCCATCTAGAAAGAGGTACCGTAGCATTCGGGCCCACACATCCAGTCTGCTGAACAGCGTCTTCCCTCAGGCAATCAGGTGTCTCAACAGAAAACTGAACTAAATCGAGGAACATGGACACACACACACACACACACACACACACCTGATACTGTTTACATGCACACGTCACTTTAATATTTGTACTATAACTTGAAATATTATATCTGTGTTAACTATCTCTGCTACTATTCTTGCACTCACAGTAGAAAACCGTTTTTTTGCACACAGTCGGCGTTATGTGTCTTGTTTGTCTGCACTGTCTCGTCATTTCCTGCACTTATGTTGTATGTTTAGTGTATGTTTAGTATGTTTAATGTTTAGCTGCACCTTAGTTTAACTTCATGTTTGTCCGCGTCACCCTGTATTTTGTTTTTGTTATGTGTAGCACCTCTGGTCCAGGAGGAACGTTGTTTCATTTCACAATGTACTGCATCAGCTATATGTGGTTGAAGTGATAATAAAGCTTCTGTGACTTTGACTTTGACTTTGACTAGAAGGGTGCGAGACCTGTGGAGCAGTGTGTTAGGGAGTTTTGAGCATATTCGGCCCACGGGAGGAACTCACTCCAACAGTGTTGTTCTCTACTACAATATGACCAAAGGAACCTCCCAATTTTCTGGTTTAATCGTTCGACTTGACCGTTGGACTGCGGGTGACACCCGAAACTGAAGCTCACATTGATCCCCAGCTGTGTACAGAAAGCCCGCCAGACCTGTGAAGTGAATTGGGGCCCCCAGTCCGATACTATGTTATCAGGTAACCCATGATTCCGGAACACCTGGTGGAACAAGGTGGTAGCTGTTTCTAAGGCTGTGGGTAATCCCTTGAGTGGAACTCTAAATGAGTTTGCAGGCTTTGGAGAAGTGATCAATGGCGACCATGCCTGTGGTGAAACCATAAGAGCTGGGCAGGTCTGTGAGAAGGTCAATGGCGATATGTGACCAGGGTCGCTGTAGGATGGGTAGTGGTTCTAGGAGCCCTTTGGGTAGTTGGCGACTGGTGCGGGACTGGGCGCATGTAGTGCAAGACTTTATGTATCTCTCGATGTTTTGAAATGCCAAGGGCCACCAGAACCTTTGTAGTACCAAGCACTGCATGACCCGGTTGTGAAGCGAGGTGGGCACATAAAGTTTAGACAGTGGGCAGGCAGCAGGTGGGGGCTCTTCAGCATGGGCTCTTTGAATCTCCACCATCAGGTTCCACTGAATGGGGCCCAGAGTAATGGAGGATGGAAGTATGGATTCAGTGTGAGGAGGTGTGTTTTTGGAATCCTGTTGTCGTGATAGCACATCGGCCTTGCAATTCTTGGACCCTGGGTGGTAGGTGACTGAAAACTGGAAATGGGTGAAGAAGAGGGCCCAGTGAGCTTGGCACGGATTCAGGTGCTTGGCCCCTCATAGATACTCTAGGTTACGATGGTCAGTGAGGACTTGGAAGAGGTAACAAGCTCCCTCCAGCCAATGACGCCATTCCTCAAGAGCTGCCTTAATAGACAACAGTTCCCAATTATCCACATCATAGTTGGCCTCAGCCGCCATGAGTTTCCTTGAATGAAAGGCAGAAGGATACAGTTTTCCAGAGCTACCTTGGCGTTGGGACGGAACGGTTCCAATACCTGAGTTGGATGCATCCACCTCCACTACAAAGGGGATCTTGGGGTCTGGGTGACAGAGGATGGGGCTGTGGTGAAGCTCTGTTTAAGTTTCGTAAACATCTCTTGGGCTGGTTTGGTCCAGGAAAGTCTCCTAGGTTTGCCCCTCAAGAGAGAGGTAAGGGGGCCTGCTATGGTGTTATAGTTCTGGATAAAACGACAGTAGAAGTTAGTAAACTCCAAGAAGCACTGAAGCTCTGTAACAGAGGTGGGCTCTGGCCAGTCGATGACAGCTTTAACCTTGGCCTGGTCCATCTCCACTCCTTCAGGGAAGAAGACATATCCCAAAAACGTGAGGCTCTTGTGATAGAACTCGCATTTCTCCAGTTTCATGTAGAGGTTATGTTGCCTGAGGTGGGTGAGCACCGTGCGGACATGGCATATCTGCTTTTCCAGGGATGAAAAGTAAATGAGGATATCATCAATATAAGCAATGACAAAGAGTAGTAAGTAATTCCATTAGTAAGTCCATAGGGCATGACCATTCATAATGGCCCGGGGTAGTGGGGAAAGCCTTTTTCCATTCATCCCCTGCCCTGATTTGAATGAGATTATATGTACTCTAGGTCCAGTTTGGTGAAAATGCTGCCCCCTGTAGCTGTTTCAAAGTGGCTGGCACCAGAGGTAAGGGGTAAGGATAGCGCACTGTGAAAGCATCAAGTCCTCTGTAATCTATGCAGGGATGTAGGCCGCCATCCTTTTTTTCCACGAAGAAAAAACAGCGAGTGCTTCCTCGATGTAAGAGTGAGATGGAGAGTGGGTAAACTCGACTCTTGGGCGGCATGGCACTGGGTAAAAGCTCAATAGCACAATCCCAGGGACAGTGAGGAGGAAGACGAGAGGTTCTTTCTTTACAAAACACCTCACGTAGGTTGTCGTATTCTCTGGGAAGAGTTATACGGGTACTGGTCCCAGGAGAACTCTGTGGTGTGTCAATATTGGCGGTAGGGGCGAGTGCTTACGTGTGGGAAACTGTGTGCTTACCGTGCTAATGTAGTGGGAAAGTGTGGTGTTGGTGTCGTGGCAGGAAATTTCTGCCTGAAGCGTGGGGTGGAGGCCCTCTCAAATTCAGCCAGCAAAGCAGTGTCATTCCACCCGGATTGAGCAGTGAGAGTATGAAACTGAATGGCATAATCAGCTGCTGAGTCTGAGCCCTGACATAATTACAGCAGCTGAACTGACACATCTTTCCCGCCAGCCAGATACTCGAAGACCTCATTAATAAGCCCCGTGAAGTAAGCGAACAAGGTCTGCACTTGTTGGTCTGTGTCCCATACCACTGACACCCAGTCTAAAGTTCTGCCCGTCAGAAGAGACAACACAAACGCACACCTGGTAGTATCTGCCACATAGAGTTTGGGCTGGTGGGCGAAGATGATGTTGCATTGATGCTCGAAGCCTTGACAGCAATCTGTGGACCCGTCGAATTTTTCCAGAAGTGCCATTTTCTGAGATTCTCTGAGGTGCGGCAGTGGGGGGGTGGAGGTCTGGGACTGTTGTTGAAGCTGGAGATTCTTGGCCTGAAGTGCTTCAATTTGGTCCTGGTAGGTGTGGATAATGGCATCTTGACAGAGGAGTGCAGCTTGTAAATCCGCTGGACTCATTGTAGGCGAAGTATTCTGTAATGAGGGACCAGAAGCGGGGATGTAGAATCCATTCGCAGATTTATTAATCAACGCAATATAGCAGGAAAAATTATAGTCAAAAAACAGAGCAGAAGGTCAGGAAGCCATGAAGAACACACGAGGCAAACAAATCCAAAAAACAGAAGGCTTATCAGTAATCGGGAAACAGGCAAGGTAATACACAATAATCCAAATCAGAGGCAGGCAAAAAGCAGTGGTCACAAAACAATCCAGGTCAAACACAGAAACAATAGCAATCATGAAACGCTCAGTATAGCTGCTAGGAACAATAGTTCACAATGTATTAGAGTGTGCGGACTGCTTAAATGTCCATACAGAAACCAGGAAGTGAACCATGTGACCATGTCAAAACTGGGGGAAGTTTTGACAGAAAACTCTGCTGCTCAGATTCCTGATATGACAGCTGTAGTTAGTGATCACCTGGATGCCATGCCACATCCACTGGGTATCACAGCTGTCATAGAAGTGGCTGTGCATTCTTTGGGCATGTGTGTGCTTTGCCTCTCTAATGCCTCAGGACAGTTTGGCCCTTGCTGTTCTTAAGTCCACCTTGTCACCTGCTCTGATAGTTGAGCCACTGGACTTCAGCAGCATATAAACCTTTGCTGTCATCCATGGTTGATGATAAACAGTCTATCAGGGTGAGTACTCCCCGGGTAAGCACCCACTGAGAAACGTGAAAGAGTTCTGGTTATATGAGACACATCTCTAATTATATGAGACATATTTTAAGGCATGTGTAATTAGACCTTTAGTAGCTGCAGTTGAAATGGTTGAGTGTATTTCGGGAGCCAAGGCCCAGACAAAGCAGTTAATAGAGTCACAAATGAGGAGAGTGTACAGAGGAAATGGAAGGAGTACTTTGAAGAGCTGATGAATGAGGAAAATGAGAGGGGGGAAAAAAGAGTAGAAGGGGTGAACTCTGTGGAACAGACAGTAGATAAGATTAGAAAGGATGAAGTCAGGAAGGCTTTGAAGAGAATGAAAAGTGGAAAGGCAGTTGGTCCTGATGACATCCCGGTGGAGGTCTGGAAGTGTCTAGTTTGTCTAGTCTAGTCAAACTAGTTTGTTTAACAGGGTTTTAGAGAGTGAGAGGATGCCTGAGGAATGGAGAAGTGTACTAGTGTCAATCTTTAAGAATAAGGGTGATGTGCAGAGTTGCAGCAACTATAGGGCGATAAAGTTGATGACCCATACAATGAAGCTATGGGAAAGAGTACTGGAAACTAGTTTAAGGAAGGTAGTGGAGATTTGCGAGCAGCAGTTTGGCTTCATGCCCAGAAAAGCACAACAGATGCAATTTTTGCTCTGAGAATTTTGATGGAGAAGTATAGGGATGGTCAGAGGGAGTTGCACTGTGTGTTTGTAGACTTGGAGAAAGCGTATGACAGGGTGCCAAGAGAAGAGCTGTGGTACTGTATGAGGAAGTATGTCAGAGTGGTGCAGGACATGTATGAGAGGAGCAGGACAGTGGTGAGGTGTGCTGTAGGGCAGACAGAGGAGGTCAAAGTGGAGGTGGGACTGCATCAGATTGGCTTTGAGCCCCTTCCTGTTTGCTATGGTGATGGACCAGTTGTCAGAGAAGGTCAGACAGGAGTCTCCTTGGACAATGATGTTTGCAGATGACATTGTGATCTGTAGTGAGAGCAAGGAGCAGGTGGAGCAAAACCTGGAGAGGTGGAGGTTTGCGCTGGAGAGAAGAGGAATGAAAGTCAGTCATAGTAAGACTGAGTACATGTGTGTGAAGGAAATGGAGGGAAGTGGAACAGTAATGTTACAGGGTGAAGAGGTGAAGAAGGTACAGGAGCTTAAGTACTTGGGGTCAACAGTCCAGACTAATGGAGAGTGTGGGAAAGAGGTGAAGAAGCGAGTGCAGGCAGGTTGGAATGGGTGGAGAAAGGTGTCAGGAGTTCTGTGTGATCGGAAATTATTAGCAAGAATCAAGGGGAAGGTGTACAAGACAGTGGTGAGACCGGCCATGCTGTATGGTTTAGAGACAGTGTCACTGAGGAAGAGACAGGAGTCAGAGCTAGAGGTAGCAGAGCTGAAGATGTTGAGGTTCTCTTTGGGAGTGACAAGGTTGGACAGGATTAGAAACGAATACATCAGAGGGACAGCCCATGTTGGACGTTTGTCGGACAAATTTAGGGATGCCAGATTAAGATGGTTTGGACATGTTCAGAGGAGGGAGAGTGACTATATTGGTAGGAGAATGTTGGACATGGAGCTGCCAGGCAGGAGGCAAAAAGAAAGGCCAAAGAGGAGGTATATGGAGGTAATAAATGAGGATATGAAGCTAGTGGGTGCAAGTGTTGAGGATGCGGAAGATAGGGATAGGTGGAGAGAGATGATTCGCTGTGGCAACCCCTGAAGGGAAAAGCCGAAAGAAGAAGTAGAAGACATAAATACCAGGAAATAAAAGTTGAAATTTTCTTAATGGTCGTCTTATATTCATCCTTTGTGCTCTCAAACCCAAATATCTTGAACTGGTCTTAGTGTCCAGTGGTTTCAGAGGTGATTATAAGTATTGTAACTGCTGAGGTAACATGTATAAAATACAAAGCCTCGTATAGTCCATGTAATGCAGTATGACCATGGGATGAATTTACATAATAGTGCAAAATCATACTGAACCATCAATTAGACATCTAGCAGCCCAGTTTATTTCTCACACCATTTCTTTCTCTACTTCTCCCCTCCACATTCAGAAAGAAATTGAACTAAAGCTCGACTCATAACAAGTACTGAGGATTCAGAGTGGGCTGCTTCTTTTATTTACATTTCTCCCTTTGGCTTTCTCCTTTCCCCTTTCTCTGGCTAACATTCTCTTCTGTTACTCCCTTTTTCTGTCACACTTTTCCCTCTCTTTTTGCTCAGTCTTTCAATCATTCCCATTGTTCTTTCCCTTGCAAGCCCACCCCCACCCCCCTTCAGTGAGAGTCTAATAATCAATTACTGAGGAACTTGGTTTCCAGAAAGTTGTAAAAAGCAAGTTTTTTCTCTTTGCCTATCTTTTCCGTTCTTTAAATTGTGTGTGTGTGTGTGTGTGTGTGTGTGTGTGTGTGTGTGTGTGTGTGTGTTGTTATGGAAAAATATGATGAATAATTAAATGTGCTTAATATTTTAATGCATAATATTATTTTATTTATATCTTGTGAAAAATTAGAAACATTTACTGATTTAAAATATTTTTAAATTCAGTTAAGATATTTAAGAGTTAAGATATTTATTCACTGAGTTAAGATATTTTAACTTCCTAAAATTTTTGGCAGGATTTTAAACTAAATTAAAATTTACATACAATACATACAATTATATAAGGACATGTATTTATTGTCCTTAATAAATGTATTTATTAATCCAGTTACAAGTGTGTGAAGTTTTGGTCTGGCAGAAGGTGGAGTCCACTCATAGTGTGATTCACCATAGATAAATCTGAAAATTACATGAAAATGGCTTTACACTTTATTTTTGGCTGGCTGAACTACAATTTGGATTTCTGTATCAATATAAATGGTCAAATGGAATGAATGGAAGAATGAAGATAGAACCTTATAATTCTAAGGTCACAACTTGAAAATCAACTTCTGTTCCTTTGTGTCAGTTATTCTAAAATAGAGTCCAAAAATGTTTACCGCATTAAAGGTTTGCATGGAGTATTTAATGTCGTTAACCTCAAATTTTGACACCTAACTTTGCCCAATGTTGTTTAGACTGATTCCTAGAGCAGTGTGACTTCCATAATCACTGTATTGTGGTTGTGGATACTGTGGACTATGGTTTTAACATACTAAGCAAGAATTTTTGTTGCCAAATTTCACCTAAAGAAAAAGATCCATTGACAGATTTGTTATCTGGCTAAATGTCCCTTAGACATTAAATAATTAACAAATTAAGTAATTGAAGAAAAAGAACATGAATTGGGTACATTCATTAAAACTCTTTTGTTGTTTATATTAAAAATCATAATTATCAGTAGATATCAAGAATGTGACATTAATTTTGTAAGATTTACTTGAGCATTTATCCATTTGATTAAAATGTTTTTGCCATTTGTAGAAGCAATAACTGCAACAAAAAGACTTCTGAATTCTGTCTGAAGAAGGTTGTCATCTGGCAGAAGACTATGTATGATTTCATTTAATTAGATTTAATTCCCACTGGATTGGAAATGAAAATCTATATGGTTTAGTGAGAGGTTTAATAGCTGATTGGCTACAGATTGATAGAGAGTCATTAAATATCCCTGGAAGTACACAGGTCTGACAATTTTCTGAACATAGAGAGAGAGAGGTGAGCTGTAGAAAGAGAGCTGTAACATCCAGCAGTAGATTTCTTACAAGAGCAAAGAAAAGCAAGAGGTCTCTAAAATGTTTTTCCTTTCTTTTTTTACTCATTTTGGATTGCTGTGTTCCCTTTTTTTGGTGGCCTACTATGTTTGCCAGAGTAAAGTCAGTGTATGTCATTGGCCAGGAGCTTAAGTGCTCCTGGTGGAGCAGAGGACAGAGAAGAAAAAAAAATATATAGACTCACGTGAAAAGAAAAAAGATGAAGTGTACTATGCATGAGGTAGGGTTTCCAGGAACAGTTTAAAATGGTGATATGGAGCCATCTTATGATTCCTTATGAGTCCTGACCCAAACAGTGGGGGTCAGGTACAATGCCATTTGAGCAGCAGTTATGTGAATGTTTTTTATTATCGATCAGGTTTTAGCTACAGAAAGTTCTATAAAAATTTTCTTGTCACTTAACTGAAAGAGTGTGATTTGTCTGGTGAGTAAAGAGCCTGGAATGTCATTTAACTGGTGAGGGGAAAAAATAAAAAGTTTGGAAATGCCTACACATTTATGTATTTTTATTTTATCTTTTATTGAATCAAATGGTTGTAAATAACTCACAAAACACAAATGAACAAATTTTTTTTTTTTAATTTTTAACTCTTCGGTCCACCAGACATGGTTACTCATCTAAAGTCCACTGTTTTTGCATCTTGGTCCACTGAAAACCGAAAAAAAGTAACAAATCCAAAAACACAACGTCAATTCAGACAAACTGGAAAAAGTAGGTATAGTTTGCAAATGGAATTCTTACCACTGATTGGAAGAGACATGTCACTCAAGATATACAGAAGTACAGCTGGCTGTGGCAGTAGAAAGTTCATTTGCGTATATATAAATACAGCTCTGCTCTTTTAATGCTTCTTATATTGTTTAATCTGGAATAGTTTGGTCTTCAAAACATACTTGCATCCTTTAGGTGTGTTTTTAGATATTGCAAACTAATGCCATGATACGTTATCATTACATCCAAATTCGTGACATATGAATGTCCATCCTCAAAGTAGTCCTGAATGAATTTCTAATAAAGATAAATATATATGTTTGTTATTTTCTTTAAAAACATTTAAAGCACTATAAAAACAATGATGTAAATGATGCAGAACTCCACACATGTACAAGAAATAAAGTTAGATACACAATTTCCTACTGCTTGTATATCTTGAGTGACAGATGTCTCGTCCAATCAGCGGTAAGAATTCCATTTGTAAACTATACCTACCTTTTTCCAGTCTATCTGAATTGTCGTTGTGTTTTTGGATTGATTAATTTGGTTTTGTATTTGTTATTTTGTTTTCTGATATGTTATTGTGTTTTTGGATTTGTTACTTTGTTTTGCACTTCTCGGCCACCGTACCTTCTACTGAGTATTCTTTCCCGATTGGATCCAGTTGTAACATGTCTTTGAAGCCGATAGTGTACAACTTTTAAAAGAATCCTTAATTTCTTGGCTAAATCTTGTATAAAATAACATTTTGTTTTCAAGACAAGTATAGACTGACGAGTTTCTAAGGAAAGCTGTTTTTGTTTGGCCATTTTTATTTCTTATTTACACTGAAAATGACAGGTCACTTTCCCTATGGAGGAAGAAACTAATGTAAACTCAGATGATTGGCTCACTGGAAATTAACTTATTTTAAGAGGTTTTAACATGTGGGAAGGTATGCATGATTAATTTAAGACCACCACACTAAAACAGATAATTGCAAAGCCTTCAAGTTTAATTAACACTAATTGAGCAGAAAATTGTATTTGTTATTTAAATCAATGTCATACATGGTACATTGTGTTATGCTGTCACTTGTTCAGCTTTCAGTCAACAAAAAATAGTTTTTGATTTGCACTACTGGGATGGATTTGAAAAAAATGTCTTCTTTAGAACTGAAGAAAAAACAACTGCTAGAGAGGTTAATTGTGTGTGTGTGTGGTCACAGGACTTCGTCATTGAACAACATGTGCCAATTATTGCACAGTGTAAAGTATAGTCACCATGCAACACATTTTCTTATCCCTATGTTTCAGAAAGCCTGTGCCTGAGTTCAAGTGTGTTGCAGTCTTATGCTATTTCTTTCTTGTTCCCCATTTAGAAATGAAAAGGAGTTAACATTTTCTGACCACATTAGTGCATATCTCTATGCATTCTGTGCATAATTCATAAAATATATTCTCTTGCAGAAATAGAAATCTTATCAAGTGAAAATCTTAAATACTGGTAATGTTAAAAACAAACATAACCTTGTTAAGTTAATTTGTCAAATTGTTCTATTTTGCACATACTCAAGAAGGATCAGATTCAGGTGTATTATTAATCAATTATACAAAGCAGGTGCTAATGATCAGCTCTTTCATATGTAGGTCAAAACACAGTCATTAACTGAAACAGAAGTTGTGTAGGAGGCTTAAAACTGGGTGAGGAACAGCCAAACACTGCTACTAAGGTGAGGTTACAGAAGACAGTTTCATGTCACAAGATAGTTATATTGCATCAGCAAGGTCTCTCCCACGCACAGATTTCAAAGTAGACAGTGGTTTCAAGATGTGCTGTTCAAGCTATTATGAAGAAGCACAAAGAAACGAGCAATATTGAGGACCGTAGATGCAGTGGTTGGCCAAGGAAACAACCTCATCATCCAGTCTGTCTGGGATTACATGAACAGAGAAGGGTTTGATGTAGCCTACATCCACAAAAGATCTGTGGTTAGTTCTCCAATATGTTTGGAACAGCCTACCTGTCAAGTTTCTTCTAGGTACACTTGTGTGCAATCAATTGCACACACTAGGTGCACTTGTGTGCAATCGATGCATTCCTGCACAGCATGGTGGTTTTGCAAGCCTACCAGGCTGACCTGCTGAGGGAGCTTGACTGCAGTGAAGGTCTGAGCCCTGAGCTCAGTCTCTGAGCTCCACCGAGCCACAGATCTTGTGCTCCGTGCCACAAAGCAGACTGCCCGCACCATAGGCTGTTCAATGGCTGTGCTGGGTGCCACGGAGAGGCACCTGTGGCTAAATCTTACGGGGATAAGATAAGTCCTTTCTCTTAGACGCCCCAATTTCGCCTCAGGGCTAATTTGGCGACACAGTCTGCGCTGTCATTGACCAGCACCAGGAGGTGAAGCGTCAATTGGCGGCATTTAAAGAGTTTATTCTTCGCAGCAGCGAGAAGCCTGGGCAATCACCCAGCCTCACCTGCCCCCCTCCTGACAGGGCAGGAAAAAAGGCTAGTGTGGCAGCCCGTGCCCCCTACCAAAATCTAGGGAGGCCGGCCAGTGGGCTCGGGCTTAGGCCCATCAGGTGAGATCTGACATGAGCTCGGTCATCTCGGCCAGGCGGGCCATGACGGAATCCTGATGCCCGAGGGCTAGGGTTCCTGGGAGCACCCTCCTTAGTGGGGCTTTCCCTACCCTCTACCCCACCACCTCTGGTGTTTTGGGGATTGGTAGGGCCCATTCTCACTCCCGTTTCCTCTATAAATCTATCCCCCTGGTCTGTACCTGCCAGTACGCTGTTTCAGGACACGGGGGGGGGGACAACATGAGTTTGACACCTCTCTCACACAACCTGGTGGTGTGGAAGCTTCTGCCAGGTGTCTCTCAGTGTGTCCTAGATACTGTAAAGAAAGGGTACAGGATCCAGTTTGCCACCCGTCCTCCTCAAATTCAGGGAGTACTGCCCTCTATCATCGGCACACACCAAAATTTTGTTCCTCCAAAAGGAACTTTTCTCCCTTCTGAGAAAAGGGGCCATAGAGCATGTTCCCCTTCCAGATCGGGATTCGGGCTTTTACAGCCAGTATTTCGTTGTGCCGAAGAGAGACGGGGGCTGTGTCCAGTTCTGGACCTGCGAGCTCTGAACTCTGCCATAATGAAGTTCAAGTTTAAGATGCTCACTACGAAACTGATTACGCCACAGATCAGATCCGAGGACTGGTTTGTGACGATATACCTCAAGGATGCCTCTTTTCACCTAGGCATCCAGCCAGAACACAGGATGTTCCTCAGGTTTGCTTTTGGGGGCGAAGCATACCAGTTTCAAGTTCTTTCTTTTGGTCTACTTCTGTCGGCATGCACCTTCACAAACTGCATGAATGCTGCCCTGGTGCCGTTGCATCTCCAGGGCATCCGTGTACTCAATTACCTGGATGACTGGCTTATCCTGGCCCACTGCAAGGCCATGGCAGCCAGTTACTGGGATGTGGTGCTTGCCCATTTCTCATATGGAACCACCTTCTTGGGGGTGATTTGGGATTCCACCACACAGAGTTCTCGGCCTCCTGGCAGCAGCAGCCAATGTGATTCCATCCCTGCAGGTATCCTCTCTGTGCCATTGGGGTTATGCACCATGGGCTTCATAACTTACTTACGTGGACAAGACCCCGGTTTCTGGCCTTGGGTCCCACTCTACGGGCAGGACTCTTTTGACGGATGCCTCGCTTTTGGGCTGGGGTGAGTTCTTGGACAGCCGCCCCACCCAGGGTCTTTCGGAAGACCCATCTGTTCGCCTTCAAGGAGTCGACACACTGCCCGCTGTGCTACTCCCTCTCTCATCCAGCCCCTCTCGGCCTGGATGCTCTGGTGCAGACCTGGCCGAGGCTGCATTTGTACACCTTTCCTTCGGTAGCTGCCCGACAGGTACAGTGCTGGGCTTCCTACAGTCTCGCCTTTCTCTGGGCCTGTTCCCCTCTACCTTAAAGGTGTACGTGGCAGCCATTGCTGCAAATTATGTCCTTGTCCCTGATGCCTTCCTGCAGACCATGCCTCCCCTCCTGGGACCTCTCGGTGGTCCCGGACAGGTTGCTGGAAGCCCCCTTTGAGCCCATGGATTCAGTCTCAGAAGTTTCTGACCCTTAAGATGGCTCTGCTTTTAGCCTTGGCCTTCCTTAGATGGGTAGGGGATCTGTAGGCTCTATCAGTCACCCCCACCTGCCTGGAGTTCGCCCCTGGCATGTCCAAGGCTATCTTGCACCCCAGGGCTGGATATGTCCCAAAGGGGCCCGGGATGCCAAATACTTTGCAAAAAAAATGCAAAAAACATTCAAAGACTTTTGTATTTGCTTCTGAATTATTTTACAGTGTAAACTTACAGGGAAGTCTTGTGCAACTGTGAATGTTGAGTGCCACTGACATTTAATACACAGGAGTAACTTATTCAAGCTCATGCAATGTAAGTGTGTACAGAATGAGCTTGAAAAGTTGTAAACACACACACTATGACAAAAAAATCTATATGCTATTGAACTTTGAGTATTTCTTACTTTCCTCTGGATTTATGGATTTGTATGAGTTAGTGATAAATTTCCACATACACAACATTGTTCTAAACAATTGAATTTATCTGAAGTGTTGGAGGTACAATACAAACCACATTCTCAGCTGCTTGTTCCAAATGTTAGGGGATAATAAATTGCCAATTTTAGGCACTTTAATGTAATTATCAGATGAAATCAAAGTTACAAAAGCAACAAACTTATAAAGCCACTTTATAGTCTAGCGGTCCTCAACTAACCCTGAGATATGTCAGAACCCACATCACTTGTTCATGTCATTGCTGCTATTGAGTTTGTAGGAAATAATACAATGAAATTAAATATATTGTACTCACCAACAGGTGATTTTATATAAAGATGACTAAAGTTGATAATTAGGGACAATACATTATGTATTTTACAATTGTAATGATACCCCTGAGGCAGAAGGAATAGAATCCATATGCAGTTTAATAATACACACAGCAAACAAATCCAACACAATCTAAACTCAAAGTCAGAAGACAGAAATCAGAAGATAATCTAAAACCAGGTTAATAAATCAGCAAATGAAATCCAAATTGCTAGGCAAAAATGAGAAAAAATGAGAGAACAAAGCTAGGTTGCAAAAATGGCAAACAATGACAATGAAAATGGCTTGGTATGTCTCAAACAGAACAGCGAATGCTACTAATCTGCTCTTTTTTTATTAATTCATTTTGCACAAATTCATTTAGAATATTTCATGTATCATTCAATTTCTGAAGACTTTGTATGCTAATTAGAATTTGCATTCAACTGAGTCTCTGTCTATCTGCCTCTTCACACATTTGTAACAGGAAACTTGTATTCATAAGATAACAATACAGGATCCACAGGAACAACTGACAATTGTGAAATCAAAAATATCTTCCCTAACCTTTGAAACTACCATAAATCAGCATTCCTGCTTAAGAGCATTGGTTATTTAGAAAGTACACTTTGATAGCTCTGTGTTTCTGCTACATGCACTCTTAAAAAAAAAACCAGAACACTCAAGAGTGCTTTTGATGTTTTAGCTTTCCAAGAAATTCAATGTGGAAACTTTTTTGTTTTGCATAGAAACATTGGGTTTCCACTATAGAGAAAAACATATAACATTTTATGGTACTTTTTTTAAGTTGGTAGAACAGGCTGCAGCTGTCAAGTGCAAAATTATGGTAATTTTTATATGGTCTAGTACAGCATACAGATATTTATAGTACACTAATTGTAACAATGATTATTTTTTTTCCCTCTACTTTCTGTTTCCCTATTTTTGTAAAGCTGCTTTGAGACAATGTCCATTGTAAAAGGCACTATACATTCATTGTCTACCGCTTATCTGAACTATTCTCGGGGAGCCTCTGCCTATCTCAGGCGTCACACACACACAAGACAATTTAGATATGCTAATCAACCTACCATGCATGTCTTTGGATTTGAACCAGAGTACCCGGAGGAAACCCCCGAGGCACGGGGAGAACATGCAAACTCCACACACACGGCGGAGGCGGGAATCGAACCCCCAACCCTGGAAGTGTGAGGCAAAGGTGCTAACCACTAAGCCACCGTGCTCCCCAGGCGCTATACAAATAAAATTAATTGAATTGAATTGACCTACTAGCACACCTTTGTGAGGGTAAAATGGGTAGGTTAGTTCAGTGTTTCCCCATAATGTTCATTTCCATTTTGTGCAGGGTGTGCTAATGAGCTGTTGGTGTAAGTCAACAGAAAACACCCAAAAACAAAAATACAAAAGAAACAAAGATGCAGAATTGGCAAAAACAGCTCTCAAATATAAGTCCTTTGGTGTTTAACTGGGAGTGCAGTTATTCCCAGGTCATATAGTGAGCATGTTTACCTAGGAAGAAAATTTGTAATCTTTTTAATAATGGACTATGTCTTAAAAACCATGTTCAGCCAGTGAAGCTTGAATACTGATCCACTCTGTCGTACTACCACAGTTATGATTACACTCAGCAATAGTTTGAAATGGGTCTTTGTCTTTTTACTTCTTGAATTGCCACATGAAATTGATCCTCTGTCCCCTCAGTTTTTCAGCATTCTTGTTTTGCAATGCACAGCTGAGAGGTTTTCACTAAACCACAGGCAACTCCATGGGAGTGTGTTATTGTACCACAATACATCATTTTATCCACATATTGCTGCACAATGCAACTTCAGTTTAATTCTTTGGTGCTTACTATAAGATTCAAAAGTCTAACAGTAACATTTAGTATTATTTGTAATTTGGTTATTGTTACTCAAGAACTTTCTAAAATTTCTAAAGTTATTTAACTGACTGACTGCATTCAGTTTCAAAGTAGTATTTCACCAGACCAAACCAAGCACTCGAAAAACTGATGTAGCAGAATTGATCAATGAGGCTGATGCAAAAACTGGACAATAGTTCAGTGACTTTGTTCATGTTTAAAAACATGTTTAATCTTGGCTATTGTAGCAGGTTCACTGTTGCACTTTATCCTGTCAAAAACATTTATGTAAATTATTTAGCTGAAGGATGCTCATCAGATCAGAAATGAGCCAGAGAGATCAGAAAGTAAAGTTTTGAAAATAAATGAGAAGAAATGTATGTATATTCCATCTTCATTTTTTAAACAAATGGATCTCATAGCAAAGGTGTGCAATGAGGCAAAAAGTTGCAGCAGCATGCTGTTTTTACTTTTAAAAGAGGAGAAACACAGAAATTCTGTGCTGTTTAAATTACCAATTTGTTTATTTATGGGATTTAAAAAAAAAACATATGCACATGAGCTCTGGGTTATGACCGAAAGGGTAGGATCCCGGATACAAGCGGCCGAAATGAGGTTCCTCCGTAGGGTGGCAGGGCGCTCCCTTAGAGATAGGGTAAGGAGCTCTGTCACCCGGGAGGAGCTCGGAGTAGAGCCGCTGCTCCTCCACATCGAAAGGGGGCAGTTGAGGTGGCTCGGGCATCTGTTTCGGATGCCTCCAGGACGTCTCCCTGGAGAGGTGTTCCGGGCATGCCCCACCGGGAAGAGGCCCCGGGGAAGACCCAGGACACGCTGGAGAGACTATGTCTTTCGGCTGGCCTGGGAACGCCTTGGGGTCCCTCCGGAAGAGCTGGAGGAAGTGGCTAGGAAGAGGGAGGTCTGGGCATCCCTACTTAGACTGCTGCCCCCGCGACCCGGCTCCGGATAAGCGGAAGACAATGAATGAACATATGCACATATGTGTACAATAATGATACATGATATATATTTATATATACACCAATAAGCCATAACATTATGACCACTGACAGGTGAAGTTAATAGCACTGATTAGCTCCTCATCATGGCATCTATTAGTGGGTGGGATATATTAGGAAGAAACAGTGGTGAACCAGTGACAGGGTCATGGGTGGCCAAGGCTCATTGATGCACGTGGGGAGCAAAGGCTGGCCTGCACGGTCCGATCCAACAAACAAGCTACTGTTGCTCATATTGCTGAAGAAGTTAATGCTGGTTCTAATAGAATGGTGTCAGAATACACAGTGCACAGAGAATACACACATCATATGGGGATGCATAGCTGCAGACCAGTCAGGGTGCCCATGCTGACCCCTGTGAACCACCAAAAGCACCAACAATGGGCACTTGAGCATCAGAACTGGACCACGGAGCAATGGAAGAAGGTGGCCTGGTCTGATGGATCACATTTTCTTTTAAATCATGTGGATGGCTGGGTGCGTGTGTGCCACGTACCTGGGGAATACATGGCTCCAGGATGCACTATGAGAAGAAGGGAAGGCAGCAGAGGCAGTTTCATGCTTTGGGCAGTGTCATGTTGTGCTGGGAAACCTTGGTTACTGTTATCCATGTGAATATTACTGTGACATCTACCACCTACCTAAGCATTGTTGCAGACCATGTACACCCTTTCATGGAAACGGTATTCCCTTATGGCTCTTTCAGCAGGATAATGCACCGTGTCCCAAAGCAAAAATGGTTCAGGAATGGTTTGATGAGCACAACAACGAGTTTGTGGTGCCTCCAAATTCCCCAGATCTCAATCCAATCGAGCATCCGTGGGATGTGCTGAACAAAAAAGTCAGATCCAAAAAAGTCCATGTCCATGCCTTGACGGGTCAGGGCTGTTTTGGCAGCAAAAGTGGAATATATATAAATAGTGAGTAAGGGAGCAATTTCAGACACAGCAATTATATTAGATAGGCAAGTGGTAAGTATGTGTGATTGTCTCTACAGCTTTCATCAGTAAAACTTTCTCAGTGGTGTGAATTATATTAGTGATTTAGATGATTTAGTTGTTGTATTAGTTTTATTATCAGTAGTATTATACTAATTCATATTTTTATTTCAGTTCAATCTAGCCATGGGGGTCACAGTCCAGTGACTTCTGTGCCAGTCCCAAGGCCGGATAAATAGAGAGGGTTGCGTCAGGAAGGGCATCCAGCGTAAAACATTGCCAAATTTAACCATGCGAATCGTCTCTGAATTTTATACCGGATCGGTCAAGGCCCGGGTTAACGACTGCCATCGGCGCCGTTGACCTACAGGGTGCCGGTGGAAATTGGGCTACTGTTGGTCGAAGAAGTAGAGGAGGGAGGAGAGTGCACAGACAGAGAGAGAAGAGGAAAGGTAAGCGTGTAGGACTGAGAATAGGAACTTTGATTGTTGGTACTATGACAGCGAAAGGTAGAGAGCTGGCTGATATGATGGAGAGAAGGAAGGTGGATATACTGTGTGTACAGGAGACCAGGTGGAAGCAAGGCTCATAGTATAGGAGCAGGATTCAAGCTGTTTTATGGTGTGGATAGTAAGAGAAATGGGGTAGGTGTGGTCCTGAAGGAGGAGTTTGTGAGGAATGTTCTGGAGGTGAAAATTGTGTCAGACAGGGTGATGAGTCTGAAGTTAGAGACTGAAAGGGTGATGTTGAATGTTGTTAGTGGTTATGCCCCACAGGTAGGTTGTGAGTTAGAGGAGAAAGAGAGATTCTGGAGTGAATTAGATGAGGTGATAGAGAGTATTCCCACGGGTGAGAGAGTGGTGATAGGAGCGGATTTTAATGGACATGTTGGTGAGGGGAACAGAGGTGATGAGGAGGTGATGGGCAAGTTTGGAGTTAAGGAAAGGAACCTAGGACAGATGGTAGTGGACTTTGCTAACAGGATGGACATGGCTGTGGTTAACACATTTTCAGAAGAGGGAGGAGCATAGAGTGACTTACAAGAGTGGAGGTAGGAGAACACAGGTAGACTACATCCTATGTAAAAGAGGTAATCTGAAAGAGATTAGTGACTGTAAAGTGGTAGTGGGAGAGAGTGTAGCCAGACAACATAGGATGGTGGTGTGTAGGATGACTTTGATGGTCTGTAAGAAGAAGAGGTCAAAGATAGAGATAGAGAAGAAAACCAAGTGGTGGAAGCTGAAAAAGAGGAATGTTGTGAGGAATTTAGAGCAGAAGTTGAGGCAGGCTCTGGGTGGTCAGGTAGTGCTGCCAGATGACTGGGAAACTACAGCAGAAGTGATCAGGGAGACAAGGAGAAAGGTGCTGGCTGTGTCATCTGGAAGGAGGAAAGAAAATAAGGAGACTTGGTGGTGGAATGAGGAAGTTCAGGATAGTATCCAGAGGAAGAGGTTAGCCAAGAAGAAGTGGGACATAGACAGGACTGAAGAGAATAGACAGGAATACAAGGAGTTACAGTGCAGAGTGAAGAGAGAGGTGTCTAAGGCCAAGCAGAAGGCATATGACGAGTTGTACACTAGGTTAGACACTAGAGAAGGAGAGAAGGACTTGTACAGGTTAGCTAGGCAGAGGGATCAAGATGGGAAGGATGTGCAGCAAGTTAGTTATTAAGGATAGAGATGGAAGGGTGCTCACAAGTGAGGAGAGTGTACAGAGGAGATGGAAGGAATACTTTGAGGAGCTGATGAATGAGGAAAATGAGAGGAAAAAAGAATAGAACGGGTGAACTCTGTGGAACAGAAAGTAGATAAGATTAGAAAGGATGAAGCCAGGAAGGCTTTGAAGAGGATGAAAAGTGTAAAGGCAGTTGGTCCTGATGACATCCTGGTGGAGGTCTGGAAGTGTCTAGGAGAGGCAGCAGTGGAATTTTTAACTAGTTTGTTCAACAGGGTTTTAGAGAGTGAGAGGATGCCTGAGGAATGGAGAAGAAGTGTGTTAGTGCCGATCTTTAAGAATAAGGGTGACGTGCAGAGTTGCAGAAATTATAGGGGCATAAACTTGATGAGCCATACAATGAAGCTATAGGAAAGAGTAGTGGAAGCTAGGTTAAGGAAAGTAGTAGAAATTTGTGAGCAGCAGTATGGCTTCATGCCCAGAATGAGCACAACAGATGCAATTTTTGCTCTGAGAATTTTGATGGAGAAGTATAGGGATGGTCAGAGGGAGTTGCACTGTCTGTTTGTAGACTTGGAGAACGCGTATGACAGGGTGCCAAGAGAAGAGCTGTGGTACTGTATGAGGAAGTCAGGAGTAGCAGAGAAGTATGTCAGAGTGGTGCAGGACATGTACGAGAGGAGCAGGACAGTGGTGAGGTGTGCTGTAGGTCAGACAGAGGAGTTCAAAGTGGAGGTGGGATTGCATCAGGGATCAGCTCTGAGCCCCTTCCTGTTTGCTATATTCATGGACCAGTTGTCAGAGGAGGTCAGACAGGAGTCTCCTTGGACAATGATGTTTGCAGATGACATTGTGATCTGTAGTGAGAGCAGGGAGCAGGTGGAGGAAAACCTGGAGAGGTGGAGGTTTGCGCTGGAGAGAAGAGGAATGAAAGTCAGTCATAGTAAGACTGAGTACATGTGTGTGAATGAAAAGGAGGGAAGTGGAACAGTAAGGTTACAGGGTGAAGAGGTGAAGAAGGTACAGGAGTTTAAGTACTTAGGGTCAACAGTCCAGACTAATGGAGAGTGTGGGAAAGAGCTAAAGAAGTGAGTGCAGGCAGGTTGGAATGGGTGGAGAAAGGTGTCGGGAGTTCTGTGTGATAGGAAAATGTCAGCGAGAATCAAGGGGAAGGTGTACAGGACAGTGGTGAGACCGGCCATGCTGTATGGTTTAGAGACAGTGTCACTGAGGAAGAGACAGGACTCAGAGCTGATGATGTTGAGGTTCTCTTTGGGAGTGACATGATTGGACAGGATTAGGAACGAGTACATCAGAGGGACAGCTCATGTTGGACGTTTGGGGGACAAAGTTAGGGAGGCCAGATTAACATGGTTTGGACATGTTCAGAGGAGGGAGAGTAAGTATATTGGTAGGAGAATGTTGGGCATGGAGCTGCCAGGCAGGAGGCAAAGAGGAAGACCAAAGAGGAGGTATATGGATGGAATTAATGAGGATATGAAGCTAGTGGGTGCAAGTGTTGAGGATGCAGAAGATAGGGATAGGTGGAGAGAGATGATTCGCTGTGGTGACCCCTGAAGGGAAAAGCCAAAAGAAGAAGATATTTTTTATTTCAGTTCATAATCAGCTCAACTGTGTGACTGTGTGGTGATAAGTTCACCACAACTATAATTAAACAGTGGGTGCCAATTAGTGTAAAAGTACAGTTGCCATAAATTTTCTCATCCTCAGACTTTATTTCTCCTCTGTCACACAAAGTCTGTGCTTGAGTTCAACTGAGGACTTCAACTCTTTCAACAAGTCTTCTACCAAGTGTCTTCTGTTTCTTTTTTTTTTTTTTCTTTATTCTCAAATCTGCAGGAGCTTACGTGTTCTCTCATCCATGCCAGAAGGTGGAATTAGAAATAAAGTGCACAGAGGGAAGCAAAAAATGAGCGGAAGACCTCTGCAAACAAAATCCACACATAGAGGAAAATGGAGATGAAGAATACACTTTATATCTACATAGCACAGCGACTGATTACAAAAATGGATTGATGTGCCAAATCCTATTGGATTAGGATGAACACTTCTACCTATATCTATATATTTATCAAGACAAAAGAATAAAGTAACATAAGAATAAGCAAAATACACTGACCAATAAATTGTTATATGCTGTGTCAAGTAGCTTCACAAAATACAAGAGAAACTTCAGTACATGACCTGCTTTCTACTTTATCCACCAAGTACATCTTTATTTTTTGTTTTCACATTTGGCTTTCTCAGTCAGCCCTACATTGTTTTATTTTGTGATTGTAACAGACATCTGCACTGCGTCAATGTTTATTATTCAGCCTTCACAGAAGGTGCAGGGAGAAAAAACTTCAAGGTCTTAAGATGGGCAGATGCACTTGTTTTCAAAACTCTCAATGAAGATCCCATTTCTATAGATAAATCTGCTTTAAAACACTACAAACCGGGTTCAATGGAGGGTGAAATAAACTGGGAACATGGAGAAAAGTGCTTTTTGGTAATGGGTTGTGTGCATGTGGTGTATTTGGTGACATTGCAGATCATTGCTTGATCCCTGTTGTTGGGCTATGCCTTAATATACTAACACACTTACTAGCCAGACTAAACTCCCATGTTGAGCCGTGTTTTTGAACTGAATAGTCAATAAAGAATCAAAAGGAATGTATAGATAAAGAATAAACAAATACTTTCTTTCATTGTTAGTTTTGTTAATTTGGCATACCCATCAAAGAATATCCTTAATGCTGTTATGAATAAGATATTGTTTAATGACTATGATCTACCCTCCTTAAGATCTCTTGTATAATTGTAATTGTGTGAACTTTTCCTGCCTATTTATTTGTCTCTGGGTTTTTTTGTTTGTTATTTAGATGTGATTTTTACTCACTTCTGCATGCCTGTCAGTGTGTAGAATTTGTGCTCAGTGAATATAAATTGCTTACTATCTCTCTGTTAGCTTGAATACCAGACAGAGTTTGGTCAAATCTATGTTCTTTCGAATATTTTAAATAGTTTAATGTGCAGTCTATGTGAAAATACATACAGGTGCACCTCTATAAATTAGAATGTCGTGGAAAAGTTCATTTATTTCAGTAATTCAACTCTTTTTCTATTGTGAAACTCGTGTATTAAATAAATTCAATGCACACAGACTGAAGTAGTTTACGTCTTTGGTTCTTTTAATTGTGATGATTTTGGCTCACATTTAACAAAAACCCACCAATTCACTCTCTCAAAAAATTTGAATATGGTGACATGCCAATCAGCTAATCAACTCAAAACAGCTGCAAAGGTTTCCTGAGCCCTCAAAATGGTCTCTCAGTTTGGTTCACTAGGCTACACAATCATGGGGAAGACTGCTGATCTGACAGTTGTCCAGAAGACAATCATTGACACCCTTCACAAGGAGGGTAAGCCACAAACATTCATTGCCAAAGAAGCTGGCTGTTCACAGAGTGCTGTATCCAAGCATGTTAACAGAAAGTTGAGTGGAAGGAAAAAGTGTGGAAGAAAAAGATGCACAACCAACTGAGAGAACCGCAGCCTTATGAGGATTGTCAAGCAAAATCGATTCAAGAATTTGAGTGAACTTCACAAGGAATGGACTGAGGCTGGGGTCAAGGCATCTGGCTACAGTTGTCGTATTCCTCTTGTTAAGCCACTCCTGAATCACAGACAACATCAGAGGCATCTTATCTGGGCTAAGGAGAAGAAGAACTGGACTGTTGCCCAGTGGTCCAAAGTCCTCTTTTCAGATGAGAGCAAGTTTTGTATTTCATTTGGAAACCAAGGTCCTAGAGTCTGGAGGAAGGGTGGAGAAGCTCATAGCTCAAGTTGCTTGAAGTCCAGTGTTAAGTTTCCACAGTCTGTGATGATTTGGGGTGCAATGTCATCTGCTGGTGTTGGTCCATTGTGTTTTTTTTGAAAACCAAAGTCACTGCACCCGTTTACCAAGAAATTTTGGAGCACTTCATGCTTCCTTCTGCTGACCAGCTTTTTGAAGATGCTGATTTCATTTTCCAGCAGGATTTGGCACCTGCCCACACTGCCAAAAGCACCAAAAGTTGGTTAAATGACCATGGTGTTGGTGTGCTTGACTGGCCAGCAAACTCACCAGACCTGAACCCCATAGAGAATCTATGGGGTATTGTCAAGAGGAAAATGAGAAACAAGAGACCAAAAAATGCAGATGAGCTGAAGGCCACTGTCAAAGAAACCTGGGCTTCCATACCACCTCAGCAGTGCCATAAACTGATCATCTGCATGCCATGCCCAATTGAGGCAGTAATTAAAGCAAAAGGAGCCCCTACCAAGTATTGAGTACATGTACAGTAAATGAACATACTTTCCAGAAAGCCAACAATTCACTAAAAATGTTTTTTATTTGTCTTATGAAGTATTCTAATTTGTTGAGAGAGTGAATTGGTGGGTTTTTGTTAAATGTGAGCCAAAATCATCACAATTAAAAGAACCAAAGACTTAAACTACTTCAGTCTGTGTGCACTGAATTTATTTAATACATGAGTTTCACAATTTGAGTTGAATTACTGAAATAAATGAACTTTTCCATGACATTCTACTTTTATTGAGATGCACCTGTGTACACACACACACTTAAATGTGTGAAAGCTTGATAGCATCCCTCGAGGCAGACGTATTTGCTCGCTCTGTTCTTGAATTCCATTTTTTTCTTCTTTTTTGTTTCTTCTGCAGTGCACAAATGCCATGCACTGTTAACATACAACAGACAGACATTACTGGACATCACCAATTCAGCAAATCATTTTGAATTTACTGAATTAATACCTCCAGAGCTACAAATCATTACCTGCTCCTGCAGCCACCGCCACCACCCCCAGGAAGGCCCCGAAGCACCAAGCTCGAGTGAGGAAGCTGACTCGAGGAGAGTGCTCCAGAAATACCAATGAAAGCAAGGCAAGGGTGGGAGGGCTCCATGCTAGGCTAAAAACCCGCACTTGCTGGCCACCGCTACCCAGCCTCTTGTTAGCTAATGTGCGATCTCTGGAAAACAAACTGGATGAGCTGAGAGCAAGGATTATATCACAACAGAAAGTAAGAGAATGCCGCGCGCTGATTTTTACTGAGACCAGGCTCTCAAAGTACTGGAATTCTCTGTTCAGCTAGATTTACTCCATACACCGAGGAGACCAGACTGCAGCCTCTGGTAAGGCTAAAGGTGGAGGTGTGTGTGTGTGTGTGTGTTTATTAATAACTCGTGGTGTGGAGACATACAGACTGTTTTTATAAGCACTGATCACCAGATGTGGAGTTTTTATTGCTGAAATGCCATCCCTACTATCTACCAAGGGAATTTGCTGCTGTGTTCATGGCCGCTGTTTATACCCCTCCGTGAGCCAATTCCACAGCCATGCTCGGCAAGCTCCACAGTGTTTTTGGCACATTAAAGATGGCTCACCCTGATGCTGTTTTTATTACCGCTGGTAACTTTAATCAGTGCAATTTTCAGACTGTACTTCCCAAATATCACCAACATGTGGACATTGATAATAACATGCTGGAAAATGTTTACAACGTGCGGTTTTTTGTAAAAAATAAATAAATAAATAAATAAATAATAAAGGAATTTTTTTGTACAGGGAAACATGTTTTCCTCAATGTGAACACGACAATAGGCAGGGAACTATTATCACATTCGTATAGACTGTTTAATCTTGCTATCAAGATTATAGGAAACATCTTCATTTGCTGAAGTCTGAAGTCAACTAAACTGAACAGAGGAACAAAAAACTTTTATAGAGAAACTGACTTTCTGTTTCTCTTTTTACTGTTTCTGGGGGAAAATCTGCACAAGAAGAAAAACCAAAACAAAGCCAAGCACATGGCATTAACTGCTATAGAAACCACCACACGAAGTGCTAAACCATACGTGTGTTTCCAGGATTTTCTAGATTAGTGAAAATTTTAGAATGTAAGGTCAGAGTTATTAAGACACAGCCCATGACAAACAGACCTCATCTTTGTGGTAATGTTGTGTATAAAATCACAAAGTCTTATTGACTTGGAAATTTGACAGACAGGGATGTTTTAGTTCAGACATATTATTTAGTAATCCATACTTTTTAACCTTCCAGATGTAAATAGTATATACAGTGTGGGTTTGAAAAATGCTTGAGTAAAGCCTTCACAGATGGCTTCAGTAAATCTCTGATCAAAATTCAAAGGGTGCAGGCAAATATTTACTCAAGAATATTATACAAAAATAGATCTAAAATCTAAAATCTAGGGCTGTTTTCTTGGTTTTTAATTGAAAGTCTCTGCTGTCAGATTATATTAGTATTACTGTAAATGTTAAGCAATAAACATACAGGAAATAAAGCCTCGAATTTAATCACTAATGTTAGTATAAAATGATTCCTCCAGCATAGCATGTGGTCTAAAAGATGGTTTATGGGTTGCTGTTTTCAAGTCTTCTTTTTATCTGCAACTCAGAGATGTTTGTGTCCCTGTGTCCAGCCAGGTTTGTACAACTGCTACATACTGCACTAGTAAGCATATTGTATGTTAGAAGCATATTAGAAGAGCTACTGATTAATGTGCAAAAGTCCCAAATTGAAATTAATTAAATTATGTTGTGTAATATACACTCACCATCCACTTTATTAGAAACAACTGCTTATTTATGTATTTATGTAATCAATCAGCTATGTGGCAATAGTGCAATGCAAAAAAATAAATAAAATAAATATAATAAAATATAAATCATGCAAATACAGACTAAGAGCTTCAGTTAATGTATACAACAAACATCAGAATAAAGAAAAAATGTGATCTCTGTGACTGTGACAAGGATGTTGGTATCAGGAGGGCTGGTTTGAGTATTTCATAAGCTCCCAATCTCCTGAGAATTTCACAAAAATCTCCTGTTCACACACCCAAAACAAACAAGAAATTGTGTGCAACACAATTCTGATTATACATTCAAGTGATTTATATTGTATTTTTCCAAAGTACAAATCAAATAAAACATGATGGATCAAGTCTGACTTGTACACATTGCCTATTCTCCATTGTCTACTGAATTCAAAGAGTTGAGAGCAACATCTCTTCAAAGGTCAGGTATTTCAATGTGACAATGTGCCAATGGATGATGGGAAATGGAGGGTTTAAACAGTTCCTAAGAGATTAATAAATGACTGGATGAAGACTTCTCTCTGTCTGTCTTTCAGCATTAGTCCACATTAAAGGTTTTAGACTTTCTTCATGTGTCACAGGGCTTCAACTGACTCTTCCGAATGTTTTAATGGCAGCTAGAATTCTTACAAATGTATCCTTTCTCAGAGACTGCCATACACTTTTGCCTTTAGCATCTTGTGTCCTTCTTTGGTTTATAAAAGTGATTTATTGCTCTTAGGTCAAAGTGACCTTTTTGCTGAGTCATGGCACATTGAATTTAGCTTCCTGGATGTTTAACTGCTTCTGAACTTCCATTAGGCATACAAACATGTAAAAGCAGTGGCTGGTATTTGAATATTTTAAGCTAGCAGCCTGTCTATGGCCAAGAGTCTCAAGGTTGTCTTAATTTTCAGTAAGCTCTCCTCAGAATTTTATTTAGGTTTATGTTGAATTAGGTCAGTGCTGATAATTGTCACATCATTGTAACTGAGTGAAATATATATATATATATATATATATATATATATATATATATATATATATATATATATATATATATATATATATATAAACTACAGACTACTACTAGCTAGGAACTCACATATGTTGACTTTGCAGCTCATTTGTTGCAGCTCATTTTGCCAAGTTGTGTGTAAATGTTTTGTAAATGCTGTTTTCATATTCACATGCATATGTTTATAAATGGTAATGATCAGGGTGTGTGCACAGTACACATTATTTTCATTTTGTGATGCCCATAAAAGAGCATAAATCATAAAATGTCTACTAAACAGACATTTTCTCAGAGACTCAAAGCAGCTAAAAAGGTTTAAAAAAAAATTAGAGAAATTAAGAGTTCTCACTAATGTCTTGGAAAAGCAGGACACTATGCTCAGTGCAGTGGAGGACATTGCAGCAACTCTAAGAGACAGAGCTCAAGTGTAAAGCAAATGTGCCAATCATTGCAAAATGTGAAAAGAAAGCACTTTGATGTATTTTAAGGTTTAAATTTGTTAGTTTTCTTGGAAATTTACCTAGGATATGGAAAATCTACCAAATTTTCAAGAATAACAGATTTCTTTTGTAAATTCTCATAAAAACAAACAAATCCATTCAAATCCAGCTTGATAAATGAGGTGCATTGAGATCGCATCACTTTAGCTAGTTAAATGTTTTATGTAACAGCCCTTATTTTCAATAGATCTAGACAATTGTAACAGGAATTGTGTGTTTTTAAAGAAATGTGCTTTTTTAGCATGGCCCAATGGGTTATAAATTAGAAAGTTTGAACTAAAATGAGCAGGCAACAGCTTACTGCATGAGCGTCTGTCCCTCAGTCATAAACCCTGATCTGCCTTCTCAGCAGGAGCAAATCCTGAGCTGAACCACAAATGAGTGCAAAAATCTTCCATGCCTCCCATTCAGCCTTTTATTTCTTTTCATCTCTTATGGCTCCTCATTAAAGAGTTTATTTTATTCCAGAGTGTGGCAGCATATGAGAAGCATTTCTAATCATAGCCAGATAGACATAACCTGCTTTCAACCTTATTAGCACAGCCTACTCACGCATCACAAAGCTGTGCAAGAAAGCCAGTCAAATTTCAACCAATCGACACAGATCAGGGGCTGGCCAATTAGGTGACTGCATGGAAAGTTAAAAAAGCTAAGGTCTCATTTGTGAGATTCACATCAGTAGTTACAATATTCATCGTTAGGCCTAATGGGGCTTGTGAATGTTCTTTCTGTGCTGTCTGCAGTGAATGTAACTGCCTGTCCAAAACATTAAATGAAGAACGCTAGAGTAAGTGAGCTAAAATTACTCTCAAACTCTTAGCATGACATCTTCTGACACAATGCAGAAATTATCTGTCATCTATGCATGTAGAAATTCTCCATCAAGAAATTCCAAAACTCTAAAAGAGTTAACTCTCAGCAAGTGATATTTATGTCCAGTATATGATCTGCTATTTATAACGCTATATAAAGTCCATATTACATCAGAAGTATAATGGCATATATGTCAAATTAGAACTGTTTACTGCTGCTTTTCAGTTTACACCTGGTGTAGTATACTGATATCATGTATTCACAGCGCTTCACTTTTTTCACATTTTGTTATGTTACAGCCTTATTCCAAAATGGATTAAATTCATTATTTTCCTCAAAATTCTACAAACAATTCCCCATAATGACATGACAGAAGTTTGTTTGAAAACTTTGCAAAGTTATTAAAAATAAAATACGAAAAAATCACATGTACACAAGTATTCACAGTCTTTGCTCAATACTTTGTTGAAGCACCTTTTGGCACCAATTACATCCTCAAGTCTTTTTGACTATGATTCCTCAAGCTTGGCACACCTATTTTTGGGCAGTTTCTTCCATTATTCTCTCCTGGACCACTTACGTTCCATCAGGTTGGATGGGGACTGTCGGTGCACAGCCATTTTCAGATCTCTCCAGAGATGTTCAATCGAGTTCAAGTCTGGGCTCTGGCTGGGCCACTCAAGGACATTCACAGAGTTCTCCTGTAGCCACTCCTTTGTTATATTGGTTGTGTGCTCAGGGTCGTTGTCATGTTGGAAGATGAACTCTGTACATTGCAGAATTCATCTTTCCCTTTGTTGAATGACGAGTGGCAAGGCAAAGATCCTTTTTTACAACAGTATCTTTACTAAGAGACATGCAGGAGTTCAACATGCAATGTACAAACTTCAACATCCTAGCACCAACCCGTGCATGCGTATAAGCAAGCTTTAGGATCTTAGTCTGCTCAGATTTAAAGCTACAGAACACTACTATGTTCTACATCCTCCTTCTTTAACTTTGACACTTATTCCTTAATGAACAATTTCTTATATTGAAGTTAACTCACTTTTTTTTTCCTAGGAAAGGCATTCAACAGATTACTTGAGCTGAGAGTAAAAAGGGCAATTAACAAAACATTTGTTAACTCACATTTTAACATCAGTTATATTACCAACATTTATAAATTGAACATTTTGTTACTGAATTACAGAACTTTTTTCTGTCCCTATTTCCTATTTTTGTTTCATTCCAGGTACTTTGGGTTTGGTTTGCAAATCTGACCTGCTCTTGTCACGTATGGAGCTGTAGAAGGAACTTTTGTTGAATGTTCATTCAGTGGTTTCTTCTCGGTTCCTTGTGGGGTGCGTTGTTCTTTGACCTCATTTGGAGTGGGGAATTTGTGCTTAGATTCAGCAGAGGGGGTCTGAACAAAGGGAAGTGACATTTCACTGTGGTCTAATTTTTGTGGTGGTGGCTCCATGACAGGAAGGATATATTTTCGGTTTCATCTGTATTCTCTTCCTTCAACTTCCACAAGATATGATCTTGGTTCATAACAGAGCTGTTTGACGAGTCCGATTCGGTCATGGCCTTTGGACGTTGCAAGTCTCACTACCTCTCCTTGTAAGAGTGGTCGGAGAGTTCTGCTGGACTTGTCATAGTATGCCTTTTGACAATGTCTCTTTTTTGAGATTTGATTCCTGACAGCAACATTATTCTTTGAGGCTGGCACCAGAATGGACTTGCTGATTGGCAGAGATGTGCGTGTCTGTCTCGACATTAATCTCTCTGCCGGTGAACCAAGTGTTTGATCACGTGGAACATTTCTGAGGTTGAGCAAGTTTTGAAACACATCAGAGCCGTCCCTCTTGGATTTCTCCATTAGATGTTTTGCACTCCACACTGCCCTCTCGGCTAGCCTGTTAGCTTGTGGATATTCAGGGCTACTAGTGGTGTGTGTAAAATCCCAAGCAGCAGCAAATTCTTTGAACTGTTGGCTTGTAAACTGGGTACCATTGTCTGAAAAGACTTTGTGCGGACTCCCATGAACAGAGAAGTGCCTTTTGAGTTTTGTGATTACTGTACTGGAGGACAAGTCACGAAACAGATCGATTTCGAACCATCCCGAATATGAGTCAACTAGTATGAGGTAGTGTTGACCATTCCACTCAAAGATATCCGTAGCCACACTTGACCATGGAAGATCTGGGATGTGGTGTAAGTGTAGAGGCTCTTTTTGTTGATGGGGTTTCATACTGTTACAGATAGAGCACGATAGTACCTCCTTTTCAATGTCTTTAGTTAAAGAAGGCCAGAATACAATCCCCCGTGCCCTGCGTTTGGTTGCATCAAGGCCTGGATGACCTCTGTGAATAATGGTGATATACTCACTGCGTAGTGATTTTGGAACAACCGTTCTCTGTCCCTTCATGAGTACATCTTCATCAACTGTGAGCTCATCCCTGAAGGGAAAATACTCACGAATTTCTGCTGGCAGCTTTGATTGGCTAGAGGGCCATCCTGACTTGATAATACTGCAGAGACGTTGAAGGACTGGATCCTGTGCAGTATGAGTTTGCAACTCTTTTAGTCTGGAAGACGAGATGTGTTGGACTGACATAACTTCGAAGTCAGCTCCATCATCTGTGTGTTCGTCTGGTGAGTCTCTGGGGGAACATGACAATGTGTCGGCAAGGAACATGTGTTCCCTTTCTTGTATGTGATTATGAAGTTGTATTTCTGCAACCTTAGCATCATGCGTTGCAGCCTTGCTGGAGCTATGTGGATAGGCTTGTTAAGGATAGTAACTAATGGCTGGTGGTCTGTTTCGATGTGAATTTGTTTACCATATATGTAGTCATTGAATTTGGTGCACGCAAATACCACAGCCAGAAGTTCTTTTTCTATCTGTGCGTAACGTACTTCTGTTTGCGTCAGAGTACGTGAAGCGTACGCGACAGGAGCACCTTCTTGAAGACACGCAGCTCCGAGTCCGAACTGGGAGGCATCACAGGTGAGTGTGACAGGTTTCAGGACGTCATAGTATTTCAAGGTAGGCGGACTAGAAATCCTGTGCTTCAGAACTTCAAAAGCGCCCTGATGCTGTTTAAACCAGCACCACTCTGTGTTTTTACAGGTCAGCTTGCGCAGAGGGGCAGACAGCTCACTAAGGTTCGGTATGAATTTTCCTAAGTAATTGATCATACCCAGGAAGCGCTGCAGCGCAGTTTCCATTGTTATGTTTGTTTGTGGACTGCAAAGTTTGCGAAACTTGTGTTTTAGACATTCCGGGTCCTCGCGTGATTCAGCCAGAGTAATTATTCGTCGGTTTTCTATCTCGCCTGTATACGCAGCGGGTGCATAGACGAATGTTCGCGCGCACTCAATAGCTTCCGAGCCGGCCAGATTAAGCAGTATGAATGCTTTCGTGTGAGACTCTTTCTCAGAGTGTGCAGCAGCAATGAATATGTCGAATTCCTGCTCAAACACACGCCAGTTTTCGGCGATATTGCCATCAAATACAAGAGGATCAGGTCTGCGAAACCCTTCAGCCATGATTTATTGTGCGATGAATAACGATGGCTTACTGTGTGGATGCTCGTTGGAAAAGTTCATTTTTCCTCGCTGCTTTCATGAGTCTGTGCAGACCACTTCTGACACCATGTTGAATGATGAGTGGCAAGGCAAAGATCCTTTTTTACAACAGTATCTTTACTAAGAGACATGCAGGAGTTCAACATGCAATGTACAAACTTCAACACCCTAGCACCAACCTGCGCATGCGTATAAGCAAGCTTTAGGATCTTAGTCTGCTCAGATTTAAAGCTACAGAACACTACTATGTTCTACACCCTTGATCTTGACTAGTCTCACAGTTCTTCCCTGCTGAGAAAATCAGCACAGCATGATGGTGCCACCACCATGCTTCACTGTAGGGATGGTATTGGCCAGGTGATGCGCAGTGCCTGGGTTCCTCCAGACATGACACTTGCCATTCAGGCCAAAGAGTTCAATCTTTGTTTCATCAATTTTGTTTTTCATAGCCTGAGAGTCCTTCAGGTGCCTTTTGGCAAACTCCAAGCAGGCTGTCATGTGCCTTTTACTGAGGAGTGGCTTGTGTGTGGCCACTCTACAATACAGGCCTGATTGGTGGAGTGCTGTAGAGATAGTTGTTCTTCTGTAAGGTTCTCCTCTCTCCACAGAGAAATGCTGGGGCTTTTTCAGAGAGACCATTGGGTTCTTATTCACCTCCCTGACTAAGGCCCTTCTCCCCTGAACGCTCAGTTTGGCCGGGTAGCCCATTCTAGGAAGAGTGGTTGCAAACTTCTTCCATTTACGTATGATGAAGGCCACTGTGCTCACTGGGACCTACAATGCTGCAGAAATTTTTCTGTACCCTTCCCCAGATCTGTGCCTTGATACAATCCTGTCTCTGAGGTCTGCAGACAATTCATTTGACTTCATTGCTTGGTTTGTGCTCTGACATGCACTGTTAAGTGTGGGACCTTACATAGACATGTGTGTGCCTTTCCAAATCATGTCCAATCAACTGAATTTACCACAGCTGGACTACAATCAAGTTGTAGAAACATCTCAAGGATGATCAGTGGAAATAGGATGCAATTTTGAGTGTCATGGCAAAGGTTGTGAAAACTTACGTACATGTGATTTTTTCATTTTTTTATTTTTAATAAATTTGCAAAGATTTTAAACAAACTACTTTCACGTTGTCATTATGACGTATTGTTTGTAGAATTTTGAGGAAAATAATGAATTTAATCCATTTTGGAATAAGGCTGTAACAATAAAATCTAGAAAAAGTGAAGCACTGTGAATACTTTCTGGATGCACTGTAGATTATTTTCTCTCATCACAGGTAATTGTACAGAAATGTTTCTCTAACTCATTCGCTAATTTCCCAGAACCACACACTGAAAAGATAAAGTGTTTGTTACTGGCTGAAAATCCAGTTCTATTTTGTTTTCACAATGTATGCATGTTGTTTTGCACTCTATGTTTTCTTATAATAATTATATGGGAAAGGTAAAAGTATAAGCTATATTAAAGTATAATTGTAAAGTAAACTATGGATGGATTATGGATAAATCCTGGAAACTGGACTACTCTAACATTAATAAAAGATTAGCCTCAAAATCAATGTGAGGCCTTGAACATAATGAGGCCAAGCGGAGTTTGTAAATATGCACAAATCTGTATAAATATCAGCTTAACATTTTATATTTTAGTAATTGAACGAGTCATCAATTTTTGCTAAAGACTTTTGCTGCAGGATTCTATATTAAATCACCAAGCACCATGTCTTTACATAAGTATGTAATGTAGTTAATATATTTTGGCCCAAACTTCATCTTAGGTCAAAAGGTTTATTAGACTCATAGATAAAATATATGCTGTGTCATGGCTGATGCTATGGGAACGCTTCTATGTTGAAGTTGTGTCTGAAGCTCTACGAAATCACGCTGATTTATCGGCTCATGTAGATCATGTGAAGAAGCGGAGTGCGCCAGCAAGACCATAAAAGGGTATCTACGACACATTACTCCATCTTCTACTTGTCTGAAGGAAGCACAAATGGATGCCTATGGTGTGGCTAGCAATGCAGCATCTTGCAGTGTAACTTGGTATAGGTGCCTTTCGAGTGAACTCGATGCTGCGTCATGGCTGATGCTACGGAAACAGCAATACCAACGCCGCCACACAATGGGAGATCTGTCACAGATGTCAAGAAAGGGCACAAATCAGCAGGGAGCAGAGCACCATTAGCCCCGTGAGACCCAGGACCAGGAGTGGGGTTCAGGTCCAGATTATAGAACCTGATAAGGGTGTGAAGAGAGGACCAACCAGCTGCAGCAGAAATTTAGTGGAGGGGAATGCCCCTAGCCAGAGTGTTGCACAAGGCGATACACCTAGTGGAGTGAGCTGTAATCCCTAGAGGCAAAGCCACACAGTACCCCCTAAATTGGGCATAGCAGGTGCACTCTCTCCTGCACCGCCAACCCATGGGGTGTAGGGCAGAAGGTCTGCAGAAAGGCCGGACTTTATAGCAGAGCCGTTTTCAGGGTCAGAAACTCCTCAGAGGCTGACACTATTGGCTCAAAGGGGGCTTAGAGAAGTCCCTCCAGGACCACTGAGTATGCACTGTGCAGATTGTAAGAGACCAGAGAACAGGCACATGACTGAGAATATGGTGACATGCCAATCAGCTAATCAACTCAAAACACCTGCAAAGGTTTCCTGAGCCTTCAAAATGATCTCTCAGTTTGGTTCACTAGGCTACACAATCATGGGGAAGACTGCTGATCTGACAGTTGTCCAGAAGACAATCATTGACACCCTTCACAAGGAGGGTAAGCCACAAACATTTATTGCCAAAGAAGCTGGCTGTTCACAGAGTGCTGTATCCAAGCATGTTAACAGAAAGTTAAGTGGAAGAAAAAGATGCACAACCAACTGAGAGAACCGCAGCCTTATGAGGATTGTCAAGCAAAATCGATTCAAGAATTTGAGTGAACTTCACAAGTAATGGACTGAGGCTGGGGTCAAGGCATCAAGAGCCACCACACACAGACATGTCAAGGAATTTGGCTACAGTTGTCGTATTCCTCTTGTTAAGCCACTCCTGAACCACAGACAACGTCAGAGGTGTCTTACCTGGGCTAAAGAGAAGAAGAATTGGACTGTTGCCCAGTGGTCCAAAGTCTCTTTTCAGATGAGAGCAAGTTTTGTATTTCATTTGGAAACCAAGGTCCTAGAGTCTGGAGGAAGGGTGGAGAAGATCATAGCCCAAGTTGCTTGAAGTCCAGTGTTAAGTTTCCACAGTCTGTGATGATTTGGGGTGCAATGTCATCTGCTGGTGTTGGTCCATTGTGTTTTTTGAAAACCAAAGTCACTGCACCTGTTTACCAAGAAATTTTGGAGCACTTCATGCTTCCTTCTGCTGACCAGATTTTTGAAGATGCTGATTTCATTCTCCAGCAGGATTTGGCACCTGCCCACACTGCCAAAAGAACCAAAAGTTGGTTAAATGACCATGATGTTGGTGTGCTTGAATGGCCAGCAAACTCACCGGACCTGAACCCCATAGAGAATTTATCGGGTATTGTCAAGAGGAAAATGAGAAACAAGAGACCAAAAAATGCAGATGAGCTGATGGCCACTGTAAAAGAGACCTGGGCTTCCATAGCACCTCAGCAGTGCCACAATCTGATCACCTCCGTGCCACGCTGAATTGAGGCAGTAATTAAAGCAAAAGCAGCCCCTACCAAGTATTGAGTACATGTACAGTAAATGGACATACTTTCCAGAAGGCCAACAGTTCACTAAAAAAAATTTTTTATTTGTCTTATGAAGTATTCTAATTTGTTGAGATTTGGTGAATTGGTGGGTTTTTGTTAAATGTGAGCCAAAATCATCACAATTAAAAGAACCAAAGACTTTATTTAAAGAATTTGTTTAATACACATGTTTAATCTAGCCATGGGGGTCACAGTCCAGTGACTTCTGTGCTGGTCCCAAGCCCGGATAAATAGAGAGGGTTGCATCAGGAAGGGCATCCAGCGTAAAACACTGCCAAATTTAACCATGCGAATCGGAGCATAGAGTGACTTACAAGAGTGGAGGTAGGAGAACACAGGTAAACTACATCCTATGTAGAAGAGTCAATCTGAAAGAGATTAGTGACTGTAAAGTGTTAGTGGGAGAGAGTGTAGCCAGACAGCATAGGATGGTGGTGTGTAGGATGACTCTGATGGTCTGTAAGAAGAAGAGGTCAAAGATAGAGATAGAGAAGAAAACCAAGTGGTGGAAGCTGAAAAAGGAGGAATGTTGTGAGGAATTTAGACAGAAGTTGAGGCAGGCTCTGGGTGGTCAGATAGTGCTGCCAGATGACTGGGAAACTACAGCAGAAGTGATCAGGAAGACAGGGACAAAGTTGCTGGCTGTGTCATCTGGAAGGAGGAAAGAAGATAAGGAGACTTGCTGGTGGAATGAGGAAGTTCAGGATAGTGTCCAGAGGAAGAGGTTAGCCTAGAAGAAGTGGGACATGGACAGGACTGAAGAGAATAGACAGGAATACAAGGAGTTACAGAGCAGAGTGAAGAGGGAGATGTCTAAGGCCAAGCAGAAGGCATATGACGAGTTGTACACTAGGTTAGACACTAGCGAAAGAGAGAAGGACTTGTACAGGTTAGCTAGGCAGAGGTATCGAGGTGGGAAGGATGTGCAGCAAGTTAGAGTTATTAAGGATAGAGATGGAAGGGTGCTCACAAGTGAGGAGAGTGTACAGAGGAGATGGAAGGAGTACTTTTGAGGAGCTGATGGATGAGGAAAATGAGAGGGAAAAAAGAGTAGAAGGGGTGAACTCTGTGGAACAGAAAGTAGATAAGATTAGAAAGGATGAAGTCAGGAAGGTTTTGAAGAGGATGAAAAGTGGAAAGGCAGTTGGTCCTGACGACATCCCGGTGGAGGTCTGGAAGTGTCTAGTGGAGGCAGCAGTGGAATTTTTAACTAGTTTGTTCAACAGGGTTTTAGAGAGTGAGAGGGTGCCTGAGGAATGGAGAAGAAATTTGTTAGTACCGATCTTTAAGAATAAGGGTGACGTGCAGAGTTGCAGCAACTATAGGGGGATAAAGTTGATGAGCCATACAATGAAGCTATGGGAAAGAGTAGTGAAAGCTAGGTTAAGGAAGGTAGTGGAAATTTGTGAGCAGCAGTATGGATTCATGCCAAGAAAGAGCACAACAGATGCAATTTTTGCTCTGAGAATTTTGATGGAGAAGTATAGGGATGGTCAGAGGGAGTTGCACTGTGTGTTTGTAGACTTGGAGAAAGTGTATGACAGGGTGCCAAGAGAAGAGCTGTGGTACTGTATGAGGAAGTCAGGAGTAGCAGAGAAGTATGTCAGATTGGTGCAGGACATGTATGAGAGGAGCAGGACAGTGGTGAGGTGTGCTGTAGGTCAGACAGAGGAGTTCAAAGTGGAGGTGGGACTGCATCAGGGATCGGCTCTGAGCCCCTTCCTGTTTGCTATAGTGATGGACCAGTTGTCAGAGGAGGTCAGACAGGAGTCTTCTTGGACAATGATGTTTTCAGATGACATTGTGATCTGTAGTGAGAGCAGGGAGCAGGTGGAGGAAAACCTGGAGAGGTGGAGGTTTGCGCTGGAGAGAAGAGGAATGAAAGTCGGTTGTAGTAAGACTGAGTACATGTGTGTGAATGAAAGGGAGGGAAGTGGAACAGTAAGGTTACAGGGTGAAGAGTTGAAGACGGCACAGGAGTTTAAGTACTTGCGGTCAACAGTCCAGAGTAATGGAGAGTGTGGGAAAGAGGTAAGGAAGCGTGTGCAGGCAGGTTGGAATGGGTGGAGAAAGTTGTCGGGAGTTCTGTGTGATAGGAAAATATCAACGAGAATCAAGGGGAAGGTGTACAGGACAGTGGTGAGACCGGCCATGCTGTATGGTTTAGAGACAGTGTCACTGAGGAAGAGACAGGAGTCAGAGCTAAAGGTAGCAGAGCTGAAGATATTGAGGTTCTCTTTGGGAGTGACAAGATTGGACAGGATTAGGAACGAGTACATCAGAGGGACAGCTCATGTTGGACGTTTGGTGGACAAAGTTAAAGATGGTTTGGACATGTTCAGAGGAGGGAGAGTGAGTATATTGGTAGGAGAATGTTGGACATGGAGCTGCCAGGCAGGAGGCAAAGAGGAAGGCCAAAGAGGAGGTATATGGATGGAATTAATGAATAGAATATGAATCTAGTGGCTGCAAGTGTTGAGGATGCAGAAGATAGGGATAGGTGGAGAGAAATGATTCGCTGTGGCAACCCCTGAAGGGAAAAGCCAAAAGAAGAAGAAGAAGATTTAATACAAAAGTTTCACAATTTGAGTTGAATTACTGAAATAAATGAACTTTTCCACGACATTCTAATTTATTGAGATGCACCTGTGTGTATATATACAGCTCTGGAAACTATTAAGAGACCACTGCAAAATAATCAGTTTCTTATGTTTTTTTCTTACAGGTGCATGTATTGGTGAGATGAACAGTTTTGTTTCATTTTCTGTGTACTGCTGACAATATTTCTCCTAAATTCAAAATGTAACTATTGTTATTTAGAGTGTATATTTAAATGAAATGACAACACATCAAAATAACCCAAGATCATGCAGTATTTGCAGAGCTTTAATAACTCAAATAAAACAGAATTCAAATAATTTGTAAACAAATTGTTTTAATAGTTTTGCTAAATAACATTAAGAAATCAGTATTTGGTGGAATAACCTTGATTTGCAATTACAGCTTTCATGCGTTTTGGCATGATCTCCACCAGTTTTTCACATTGCTGTTGGGTAACTTTATAGCACTTTTTTTGCAAAAAAGCAAACAACTCAGCTTTGCTTGATGGTTTGTGACCATCCATCTTCTTCTTGATGACATTCCAGAGGTTTTCAATAGGGTTCAAATCTGGAGATTGGGCTGGCTATGACAGGGTCTTGATCTGGTGATCCTCCATCCAGATTGCTCTGGCTGTATGGCATGGTGCATTGTCCTGTTGGAAAAGCCAATAATCTGATTTGGGGAACATTGTCTTAGCAGAAGGAAGCAAATGTTCTTCTAGAACAACCCTGTACATGGCTTGATTCATGGGCCAAATCTGTCCAATTCTAGCCTTGCTGAAACACCCCCAGATCATCACCGACCCTCCTCCATATTTTACAGTTGGTGCAAGACACTGTAGGCCTCTTCAGGTCTCCATCTAACCATAACATGACCAGGTGTCAGGCAAAGCTGAAAATTGGACTCATCAGAAAAGATTACCTTACTCCAGTCCATTACAGTCCAATTTCTGTGGTCTTTTGCAAACTTCAGCCTGGCTCTTCTTTGCTTTTCACTGATTTAAGGGCTTTTTTTCTGGCTTTGTATGACTTCAGCCCTGTGTATAGAAGCCTTTTTCAAACCGTTCTTGCCGTGCACTTCACTCAAATTTCAGTTTGCCACTGTTGTTGAAGGTCACTTGAGGTCAGCCTACGGTTCTTGATGGACATTCGAATAAGTCTGCGGTCATCTCACTTGTTACTGACCCATTTTCGGCCTATTCCAGGCTGTAGCTTTGTTGTTCCTATTGTCTGTTGCTTAATATTGTTTTTGTGAACTGCCATCTTTGAAATATTAATGATAGAAGCAACTTGAACTTCACTGAATCCTGTTTCCAGTAAAGCTAGGATCGAGCCTTTTTTTCCTCACTCAAAACCTTTCTTTTCACTGTTTTTGGCATGTTCAATGGTTATTTTTAAATTTCAAATTACCTTTGAAAGTCTTCTATCACTTTTTCACCATCCAACTGGTCACATTGCAAGAGGAGAGTGTTGATTACAGCAGTGCTTTTTTATACTTTTCCCCATTAGGATTGGCTTGAGGTGAACAGCAAATCAGTACCTCATTAGCAGAATGAGGTGTGCTTGTGTAGAAATTTAACAAAGACTGGCATGGAATGCTAGTCAAAAAATATATATATATATATATATATATATATATATATATATATATATATATATATATATATATATATATATATATATATATATATCTATCCTCCTGACTGCCAGGAAAAAATAAATGTCCCAATACTTGTTTTTTAAACTTGAAGAGGAAGAGAAAATTCTCAAAACCCCACCCCTACATATTTGGTCTCATTTGAAAGTGCTAAACGTCCTCTTTAGAGCACACAAGGAGTTGCCTCAGTAGTATGCAGGGTGTAGAAGATATTAAGGTTGACAAATGTCCTCTACAGAGGACAAATTTGAACTGTGGGTAGTCAGGAGGATATATATATATGTATATGTGTATATATATATATATATATATATATATATATATATATATATATATATATATATATATATATATATATATATATATATATATATATATATATATATATATATATATATATTATATGTGTGTGTTGTGTATGTATATATATATATATATATATATATATGTGTATATTTTTATATATATATATATATATATATATATATATATATATATATATATATATATATATATGTATGTATGTATGTATGTATGTATGTATGTATGTATATGTGTGTGTGTGTGTATATATATTTTATATATATATATATATATATATATATATATATATATATATATGTGTGTGTATGTATATATATATATGTATGTTTATATCTTATCTTCCCCTAGTCTAGACAGAAAGGACAAACAACTGACCCAAACATACACAGAGTGCTTCCTGAAGACAAAGTAGGTGGCATTTTACAGTACATCTTTCCTATCTTCCATGGCCAGCTGAATTCTAAGACTTTGCAACTTTCCTTTTGACATAACAGCACCTGCTGAATAAAATAAAGTGTCTGTTTTAGGTACCTCGGATAATTTAAGTGCAGGGCATAGGTCAGTCCATACAGAAGATACACACAGCCTGGGGCTTGTTATCAAGTTTTTCCATCACAATGTTTCTCATCAAGAAAATCTCACTGAGCATGGGCTGACTGCTAGATGCTGTGCTAAATCTTCCTTTGATGCCATTTATGGTCGCAGTGGTATTATAATAATTATAATTATATTAGTGATATACATTTAAAGTAGAAAACAGAGATATAGAGAAAAAACTTTTAATGTTTAGTGATTCTATCATACCGTAGACACAACTATGAAAGAAAGAAAGAAATTAGCTAACAACAAAAAATGTTATGTTAAAAGACAATTCCACAAAGTCACAGAATTTGTTAAAAAGTAGCAAGCGGAGATGAACAAAAATTGAGTGGAATTGCTGCAGGAAAGCTGATCAGAGCGAATACACTTTCAAGAAGTGGATCATACCTACGACTACTTCTAGCTTTTTGGCAACTCAGGAGATAGTAAGGTGTGGAAAGCCACTCACAGATGGAGAATCCGTGAAAGAATCATTTATTAAACTATCAGAGCATCTATTCTTGGAATTCAAAAGCAAACCGGAAATTGTTCAGAAAATTAGAGAAATACCTCTGTCTGCCGTCAGGGGCATAACTATCAGCATACATCACAAATCAAGGACATTTAATTCATCTCTAGTGAGTCATAATTAATTACAAACTACCCTATTTATTGTTTACTCTTTTTTAAGCTATTAAGCTACTTTTTATTTGATTTTTTTTTTTTTTGCCAAATAAGGGAAGGACTGTGTGATTCTGTGTGTGTGTGTTTTTTTCCAAAGTAAGACTACATATGCCAGTGTTTATTTTTTTCTCTTCTTCATAAGAGTTTGGTATTTTCTTCTGTGATAATAGATAAAAACAGCAAGAAAATGTCAATAATCTTCTTTTTGTCATTCTATAATTTAATGTGACAAACTATAGTACATGTTGAATATATAGTGTAAAGCTGTTCTAATGAAGGAAGCAGTTTCCCTATAATTTGATATGACCTTATAAAGCAGGATAATTGTGTTTTAATTGATAAAAATATTTCCCAATGTAGACTTTTGAACAACGTTTTGTGGATGGACCAGAAAAGCATTTGTATCAAAATAAATCTGGTATACAACAACTTCTGCATGAAAAACAACAATGTATCATTCACATTGCTCACTGAAATGAAGCTAAGATATACAGTATTGGGTATTTTAAAATCACTATATCATTGTTAATCTTAAGAAACAGTCTATTGGAAGAGGAAGGGGCAGAACACTAGGAAATGGATAAAATAATATCAAAGTAGCTTCTTTAAATAAGAAGTGAGTGGGTGTGAAGTGGGTTGGAGACTTCTGAAGCAAACTTCTTTCACTTTCCACAGGTTTAAAAGCTATAAAAAAGTATCAGGTAACAGGAATCTTTTCTGACAATATGGTCTTTAGGTAGGGTAGAACAGAGATGGAGCCAGAAAGCACATATTGCTTTCTGAAGTAGAGTTTTCATCTTGAGACTGTACTCACATCTTGTTATATTCTTTAATTCTCTGTTTCCAACTCATTGAGAAGTACAGTACAGTCTGTCTGAAGAAGTTCCTCATTTTACACACCAATATCTTTATATCAGACTCTGAACACAAAGTGATTAATACAGAACAATTGTTTTGGCTAGCGTTTGACTGCTGTCTCTTTCTATCTTCAAGGCTAATCCACTCATTCATCAATACAACACATCTTTTGACATTCTGCCAACTTTCAGTCCAAGCCAGGATCAAGTCGAGTGTTGAACAGATTTTTTTTTAGTAAAGCAAGTATCAAGGCCTTCTTTAATTAAACTATAATAATATAAAAATATTCCATTCCATTGTCTGTACTGCTTATCTGATCTATCATCAGGTCACGGGGAGCCTGTGCCTATCTCAGGCATCATTGGGCATCAAGGCAGGATACACCCTGGACGGAGTGCCAACCCATCACAGGTCACACACACACTCATTCACTTACACAATCATACACTATAGACTCCAATCAGCATAGAAGCATGTCTTTGGACCGTGGGAGGAAACCGGAGGACATGCAAACTCCACACACATAGTGAGCGGGAGCGAGACTCAAACCCAGGACGCATGAAGCGAACGTGCTAACCACTAAGCCACCATGCCGCAGAAAATATAAAATATATTATATTTTATATTTGTATTATATCTTTAAAATGTAAAATATATTTATAATTACATAAAATGAAAATGTATGACAGACTAGAAAATCTTAACTGAACAATTATACACTGTGCTCATTCAGCATTATTTAAAACTAACTTCTAACACACCAAAGTGATATTATTCTGCAAATAGAAAGCATATATTTATTTTTGTCGGGGAATACCCTGCAATGTTCAGTCACCCTAACCAGGGTGTATTTTTGCTTCATGCTCAGTGTACCTTCACTATTCACTCTCAGTCCATGGAAATCCATTACAAACCTCTTGATATAGGACAGATGAAAGGCTAAAGACAAGGCCCCTCACGCAAAAATCTGATAATCTAAGACCAAGAGGCAGGGGTAACCAACCCAGGGAGGCCTTTGTTCTGACCACCAGGCACACAGAGCTTTGCTCATTTAACAAGGCTTAATGAATCTGATATAACAGCAAGTTTGGTATATGTCTGATTGTCATTTCATTTCCAAAGAGTTGGAAAAAGTAAAATTGAATATGATGTTATTACGTACATGTGACAAAATCTATGCTGAAGTTATAACTTTATCTGGTGGGAAAGTTGAAAGGCATGTTAATTAATGTGCTAGGCAGGGAAGATGGCTTACAACAAACCCTAAATAAAGTTTATGGGTTAAAAACTCTTTTTGATGCTGTCTATTATTATGGCTATTAAACTGGATGATTTAAAAACCGGAAAGTGTGCTGTCTGCAGTTTTAAGGTATTTCCCTCACCACCACCACACCAACCTTAAATGTCTTTTTTAAGGAGTATTTCTCTCCACTTCTTAAAAAAAAGATCAGAATTCCTGCTTTGCATCACTTTCTGTACACCCCTGCCTCCACAATAACATTAAAACTGCAAATGTAGTTTAACACTTACATATGTTATATTTATTTTGTAAGTTTCAGCAGCTTTTGAGCTGTCATATACATTGCAAAGGGTTGTATTTTAAAGATAATGTTTAGATGTTATTACTACACAGTGTCAAAAGTCTTCATACATAAGGGAAATGAACTTTTTTTTAAAAATCTCTTTCAAAATGTTTCATACTTTTCTATTTAGTAGATCATGGAAGTTGTTCTCATGGCTAGGTCAGGAAGCTATCGCAAGGTTATGATGGACATGCAATTACATGCATGTCTATCACAATTACATTTGAATTTTAAAATTTCAAACTGTATGACAATACAAATAATAATACAAATACTTTCTATTCAAATAAATTTTATTATACAAGTAAACACCCACAAAAACATCTATTTTCTTAAACTGTCAGTTTTGTCCTTTTTATGACTTGTAAAACTGCAATAGACACATTTGCAACAATTACAATTACAATGGCTTGATAAACTGTAAGAAGTGTGGGATAGATAAACAGGACACTTTTGTCTAAAGTTTATGTTCTTCTTCTTCTTTCGGCTTTTCCCTTCAGGGGTCGCCACAGCGAATCATCTCTCTCCACCTATCCCTATCTTCTGCATCCTCAACACTCGCACCCACTAGGCTTCATATCCTCATTAATTCCATCCATATACCTCCTCTTTGGCCTTCCTCTTTGCCTCCTAGCTGGCAGCCCCATGTCCAACATTCTCCTACCAATATACTCACTCTCCCTCCTCTGAACATGTCCAAACCATCTTAATCTGGCCTCCCTAACTTTGTCCCCCAAACGTCCAACATGAGCTGTCCCTCTGATGTACTCGTTCCTAATCCTGTCCAATCTTGTCACTCCCAAAGAGAACCTCAACATCTTCAGCTCTGCTACCTTTAGCTCTGACTCCTGTCTCTTCTTCAGTGACACTGTCTCTAAACCATACAGCATGGCCGGTCTCACCACTGTCCTGTACACCTTCCCCTTGATTCTCGCTGACATTTTCCTATCACACAGAACTCCCGACACCTTTCTCCACCCATTCCAACCTGCCTGCACTCGCTTCTTTACCTCTTTCCCACACTCTCCATTACTCTGGACTGTTGACCCCAAGTACTTAAAATCCTGTACCTTCTTCAACTCTTCACCCTGTAACCTTACTGTTCCACTTCCCTCCCTTTCATTCACACAGATGTACTCAGTCTTACTACGACTGACTTTCATTCCTCCTCTCTCCAGCACAAACCTCCACCTCTCCAGGTTTTCCTCCATCTGCTCCCTGCTCTCACTACAGATCACAATGTCCTCTGCAAACATCATTGTCCAAGGAGACTCCTGTCTGACGTCCTCTGACAACTGGTCCATCACTATAGCAAACAGGAAGGGGCTCAGAGCCGATCCCTGATGCAGTCCCACCTCCACTTTGAACTCCTCTGTCTGACCTACAGCACACCTCACCACTGTCCTGCTCCTCTCATACATGTCCTGCACCAATCTGACATACTTCTCTGCTACTCCTGACTTCCTCATACAGTACCACAGCTCTTCTCTTGGCACCCTGTCATACGCTTTCTCCAAGTCTACAAACAGACAGTGCAACTCCCTCTGACCATCTCTATACTTCTCCATCAAAATTCTCAGAGCAAAAATTGCATCTGTTGTGCTCTTTCTGTGCATGAAGCCATACTGCTGCTCACAAATTTCCACTACTCTTTCCCATAGCTTCATTGTATGGCTCATTAACATTATCCCCCTATAGTTGCTGCAACTCTGCACGTCACCCTTATTCTTAAAGATCGGCACTAACACACTTCTTCTCCATTCCTCAGGCATCCTCTCACTCTCTAAAACCCTGTTGAACAAACTAGTTAAAAATTCCACTGCTGCCTCTCCAGACCTCCACCGGGATGTCGTCAGGTCCAACTGCCTTTCCACTTTTCATCCTCTTCAAAACCTTCCTGACTTCATCCTTTCTAATCTTATCTACTTTCTGTTCCACAGAGTTCACCCCTTCTACTCTTTTTTCCCTCTCATTTTCCTCATTCATGAGCTCCTCAAAGTACTCCTTCCATCTCCTCTGTACACTCTCCTCACTTGTGAGCATCTCTATCCTTAATAACTCTATCTTGCTGCATGTCCTTCCCACCTCGATACCTCTGCCTAGCTAACCTGTACACGTCCTTCTCTCCTTCGCTAGTGTCTAACCTAGTGTACAACTCGTCATATGCCTTCTGCTTGGCCTTAGACACCTCCCTCTTCACTCTGCTCTGTAACTCCTTGTATTCCTGTCTATTCTCTTCAGTCCTGTCCATGTCCCACTTCTTCTAGGCTAACCTCTTCCTCTGGACACTATCCTGAACTTCCTCATTCCACCACGAAGTCTCCTTATCTTCTTTCCTTTTTCCAGATGACACAGCCAGCAACTTTCTCCCTGTCTCCCTGATCACTTCTGCTGTAGTTTCCCAGTCATCTGGCAGCACTACCTGACCACCCAGAGCCTGCCTCAACTTCTGTCTAAATTCCTCACAACATTCCTCCTTTTTCAGCTTCCACCACTTGGTTTTCTTCTCTATCTCTATCTTTGACCTCTTCTTCTTACAGACCATCAAAGTTATTCTACACACCACCATCCTATGCTGTCTGGCTACACTCTCTCCCACTACCACTCTACAGTCACTAATCTCTTTCAGATTGCCTCTTCTACATAAGATGTAGTCTACCTGTGTTCTCCTACCTCCACTCTTGTAAGTCACTCTATGCTCCTCCCTTTTCTGAAAATGTGTTAACCACAGCCATGTCCATCCTGTTAGCAATGTCCACTACCATCTGTCCTTCTTGGTTCCTTTCCTTAACTCCAAACTTGCCCATCACCTCCTCATCACCTCTGTTCCCCTCACCAACATGTCCATTAAAATCCGCTCCTATCACCACTCTCTCACCCGTGGGAATACTCTCCATCATTTCATCTAATTCACTCCAGAATCTCTCTTTCTCCTCTAACTCACAACCTACCTGTGGGGCATAACCACTAACGACATTCAACATCACCCTTTCAATCTCTAACTTCAGACTCATCACCCTGTCTGACACTCTCTTCACCTCCAGAACATTCCTCACAAACTCCTCCTTCAGGACCACACCTACCCCATTTCTCTTACTATCCACACCATAATAAAACAGCTTGAATCCTGCTCCTATACTACGAGCCTTGCTTCCCTTCCACCTGGTCTCCTGTACACACAGTATATCCACCTTCCTTCTCTCCATCATATCAGCCAGCTCTCTACCTTTCCCTGTCTTAGTACCAACATTCAGAGTTCCTATTCTCAGTCCTACACTCTTACCTTTCCTCTTCTCTCTCTGTCTCACTCTCCTCCCTCCTCTACTTCTTCAACCAACAGTAGCCGATGCGCCGATGGCGGTCATTGTTAATCCGGGCCTCGACCAATCCGGTATGAAATTAAGAGTACTGATGATTCACATGGTTAAATTTGGCAGTGTTTACGCCGGATGCCCTATCGGAGAAATTTTAAGGTCAATTTTATGCTTACTTTTAACATAATAATATTCTGCTTAAAATAGTATATTCTTACAGTATTCAAGTATATTAATCTTACAGTATTCAACTATATCCTTACAGTATTCAATTATAGCTCAAGAGCAGGCTTTGCTTGAGGCAAAAATATGATAATCAAGCATAACTATAGAAGTATTGGCATGCTAGTGTAATAACCACACTGAGGTTGGAAAGAGGGAAAAGAGAAGCATTGGAGATTGCAGGTTGGTCAGTCGGCCTACCCAGTGGGATCATTGGGTTGGCTGACCGGCGATTGAACTAATGGGAAATTGGATGAGCAAGGTGCATATCCTGTGACTATTTAATCTTAAAACGCAGGCTAATTAATCTTAAAACACAGACTATTTAATCTTAAAATGCAGGTTATGAAATGCTTAAAGGCTTAGAGCCCAAGATGTGCACCAAGATTGAAGAAAAACAGAAATAACAAAACTAGACAAAGGAGGAAATAGACGAGACAGTGTGGTCACAGGGACATTTGAACAGATAGTGAATAAGAAACATAAATAGCTGAGGTGTGAGAACATGTAACCGCAACGCGTGCTTTGCACTGAGCTAGGTGTCATAATGCTGACTTTGCAAACTTGCAAACGTCTAGAACATCGTGTTCAAGGTCAATACTATGTCAGAAGTCATAAGGAGGTAAAGAGAACATCGTGTTCGAAGAATCAAAATTCTAGGAAAGAGGCTGAGACGTTCTGAAGAGTTAGCAAAAATAAAGAAAGAAAAAAATAAAAAGAAGGCCACCGATAAGTCTGTATGCAAATTAGGTAAGGAGGGGCTCGAATGAAGGGGATGAAATGTTAAAACTGAATTGGATGTATAAATAGTAGGGAATTTTTCAAAGGTCTTCAGACCAGCTGCTCTCTTCAGTAATGTACATCTGACAGGTATGTCTTACTGAATAAAGAATTTGCTTGTTCCCATCGGCTGATTGACCGCTCGTTATTTTGGCTAAGTTTGGTAGTTTACTGAATTTCATTTTGATAAGTTTACTGAGTTACTTGATAATGGAAAATTAAGGGGAAATTGATACAACTCTATATCCATCCTGTGATATGTCCACTCGGAGGGGGATCTGAGTTCCGACAGCTCTTCCTAACGCAACCCTCTCAATTTATCCGGGCTTGGGACCGGCACAGAAGTCACTAGACTGTGACCCCCATAGCTAGATTTTTGTCTAAAGTTTATAAAGTTGCTTATTTTGTTTAAAGTGTGTTGTACTTGTATCATTGCCTGTAGCTTTAAATAGCCTGTGTTTTTATTAGTTTTCTTTTTGCTGATTAGTTGTCATGCATAGGCACATGCCAGGGAATCAGGAGTGTTAAAAATAACATACAACCTAAAAACAGGCACAGAACATAGATTTTCATTATTAAAGTATTAAATTACAAATATAAAACATGCATGTAACATGTCCAGATGCTAGACTATTAATATTTTACAACTGTTGAATATGCTACTTTATCGATATGTTATTGTATCCATTATCCATATTTTTGGCATGGCAGAGAGGTATGTAATAGAAATCAGAGACATCAGAGAGGTGTGTAATAGAAATATAGAAACATTCAGAAAAACACATTTTAATTTCCAATTGTCTAAACCACCTGAAACTCTCAGAATTTCCTCTGCCATCTTTTTTCATAGCTTTTCTATTTATGTGGCAGAAAGGCTTATGTTCAGTTGAGAAAGTATCCCAGAGAATTTATATTACCTACTACATAATCCACAGAATTATTGTAATAATTTTAATATAAATTATATTAAGTTAATTAACAAATTGAATACACAACTAAAAAGACAAATGCTCCACAAATAACATGGGTTCTGCAGGGTGGTGTGGTTAAATTTGCTTTCCATTTCATATCTACTCAGTGAGGTCTGCCATGGTGCACACTAGTCATCTTAAAGTTCTTCCACTGTAAAAACATAAAGAAAATGTATGTCATACAATTACTATATTTTATAATTATCTTATGTTGTCCCTTGCTTCCTTAGATTTATACCCATGAAGTTACTTGCTATTAATTTACTATTAATAAAACATGGTTACAGTATATAATTTATGGTCATCGCTTACTCATCATTTCCTGCAAGGTCAATTCAAATAATGTGCAAAATATATAGAAACACATTCAAATCAATTTAGTTAACTTATAGTACAATTACAGTAGTGAAGTTTCTCTTGTTCCTGTCCTTTTTGGTGGCTCTGGCAACTTTTCTACTTTAGAGGACTTGAATTTGTGTTTCAAGTTTCATTTTCTATGGCAAAATGCTTCATGATTTTTTAAAATTGCAGATGGCATATGTCCTGAATTAAGAATATTATTTCTATTTCTGTTGATAAATAGATAGAACACAAGATTGATTTATCTTTGAACACATCTGTCCATGACTTTTGGAACTTCATTGAAAATGTAATTTTATTTTTTTCCCAGCTTTCTATTGTACAGTAATTGACAAGTAGGTCTTTGAATCTGATGTTACCAGCCTCCACTCTTTTTCACGGTCATAATCACCTTTATAATCATGGCTTTGTTCCCTTTTTTATTTTTTAATGACCTTGTGTCTCAAATTATGTAGTTTCCTGGCTGGACTATCTCCATGTCCAAAATCCAGAGTTTGAGCAATTATATTGCCATTCAGTTTTACAGTTGGTGTTAGCATTATATGTCAAACCTATTAAAATTATTTCTTCGAAAAATGTAACATATATATTTAACTTTCAGAGGATACACATCATTACTGCCATCTAGGTCTATCACCTTGCTTTATTAATGTGACGGGGCTCCGCCAGAGGCGGAAGTGTCCAGATCCATATGCCGAGCCGGCAGTAGGGAAAACACAGTATCGGAAGTCGGGGACAGGCAATGAATCGGCAACAGGTAATCCACAGTCCAAGCAATATAATCCAACAGGAGTAATCCAAAAGGGGAAATCCGTAAACAGTCCAAAGTCCAAAAACCAAACACACCAATATCACAGAGAGAGTAAAAGAATAACCAATAAACAATCCACGTCAAAGCCAGTAATCCGTCAGGGTAAACGCTCGGTATTGTCTTGAAGAACATTACTTCGCGTCATGCAGGTAGTGCGCACCGTATTTAAATCCCCAGGTAATCCGGAAGTGAACTCAAAATACGGGTGAGGGCTCCCTCTCGCGGTCACCTCTATTGCGAGTCGTGACAATTAAACATCCAATATTGAATTAACTGTTTTTCAGTAATTCCAAAACAGTTGACTGTATGCTTATTTTGGTCAGGCCTGCAGTGTGCCATCCCTGTGTCTCTTTGCCACCTAAAGCATTGGTTTAAATGTTGTCTTCTCTACAGAATTTATCTGACAAAGCTATGGGACAATGCTAGTGTGCACAGATAACACTAAAAGTTAACAGTTAACACTAACAACTGTCAACCTTGAATGGTAAAATGGTAAAATGTACTGTTTGTAGTGTGACCTATAAAATATATTTGATACATTTTCACTGTCCACATTATTAGAAACACATGTAGACACATGCAATTAACTAATCATTAGTTAATTAATAATGTAGCAGCAGTGAAATACAAAAAGTTATACATATACAGGTAATCATATGCATATACAGAATGTCAGTTAATGTTCACATCAGACATCAGAATGAGGAAAATATCAGTGACCATTTCATGAATGAAACTGCTGGGCTCTTCAAGTCAAGTCAAGTCAAGTCAAGTCAAGTCAAGAAGCTTTTATTGTCATTTCAACCATATATAGCTGATGCAGTACTGTCACGACCCACCCAGGAGTGGACCGCGAGAGGGAAATCTCGCCCGTTTTTTGAGACTACTTCCAGGTTGCGCCCCGGGCATAAATACGGTGCGCACTTCATGCACGCCACGAAGTATCTTTTCATGGGAAGTACCGAGCGTTTGTTTATTGGATTACCTTTTGTTACCGACCTGGACTGTTTACCATTTTCTCTATTGGATTATCTCTGTTGTATATATTTGGCTTATTGAACTCGGACTGTTTATGGACTTTCATTTCTGTCTTTCGCTACTGGATTATATGCTTTGGATTATTGTTACTACGTTGCCAAACTCTGTGCCTGTCCCCGACTTCGTCTTTGCTTGTCCCCTATCGCCAGCTCGGCGAATGGATCCGAACACTTCTGCTTCCGGGGGAGCCCCGTCACAGAATACTTCGCCTATCAAGGATCCAGCGGATCTTCGCGACATCATCGTGCGGCAAGGAGCGATAATACGCTCCTATCAAGACCAGGTGGAAGCGCTGCAAGATCAGCTACGCGGCGCGAGCATTGCCACACCACGGGATCCGCCCACAGCTCACGGTGAGTCGCCACATTTAGCTCTGCCTGATAAATTTGATGGCTCTGCCGACTGCTGTCGGGGCTTTTTGCGGCAATGTGAGGTGTTTTTCGCACACCAGCCAGGAATGTACAGTAATGAAGAGACTCAGTGTGCATTTGTTATGTCACTATTAACGAGCAGGGCCTTGGAATGGGCTTCCGCGGTATGGGATGCCGACCCTCAGATTAGGTCTTCGTTTACATACTTCACTGGCTTGATTCGGGAGGTGTTTGAATACCCTGCGGGGGGCAAGGACATCTCCATTCAGCTCATGGAGCTACGCCAGGGATTGGATACCACGGTGGACTACGCCATTACGTTTCGTACCTTGGCGGCCCAGTCGGGATGGAACGATGCGTCACTATGGGCAGTGTTTCGTGCTGGCCTGAACCCCGAGCTCCAGACGGAGCTGGCGTGTCGCGCTGAGGCAACCACTCTGTCTCAGTTTGTCGCCACAGCCATTCGCTTAGACAATCTCAGGCGCCAACGCCAGGCAGGGGCTTTATGTGCTACCACCGTCCATCCTCTGGCCCGGCCGGATTACCCTAGTTTCAGGGAGGAGGTGCCCGAACCCATGCAGCTGGGGAGATCCAGACTGGTGGCACCAGTGCATCAACAGTGAGGCCAGATGAGGCTATGTTATCACTGCGGGGCCTCGGGACATCAGAGTTCTCGCTGCCTGGAGAGGGATGCACCGGCAAAGGTGGGTGGCAGTTCTCTGTTCTTCAGTCTGTTGGTGCCGGTGTCCTTGAGTGTATCTGACTGCTGTATCTCTGTCCCAGCATTAATCGACTCCGGGGCAGCCGTGAATCTTATCGACGGGGCATTGGTGGAGAAGCTCGTGATCCCCACCTTCCTCTGCGTACCATCTCTAAGGATTACGGCCATCGACAGTCAGCCAATTGGGGAGGGCTATCTCAAACATCAGACAGAACTGCTGGAGTTCCGAGTGGGTCTGTTTCATCAGGAACGTCTAGCGTTCTATGTCACCTCCTCACCGGCCAACCCCATGATCCTGGGATTCCCTTGGCTCCGGCGTCATGACCCCCAAATCTCCTGGCATTCGGGGGAGCTGGTACGCTGGTCACCCGCCTGCCTCGACGGGTGTCTTCGGAACCAGGTGCCCAGGCCCTGCAGGACCTCTCGTGTGAGGGAAATGTCTCCCCCTCCTCCAGGTCACCTTTCGCAGGCTTATGCGGAGTTCCGGGAGGTCTTCAGCAAGGAGAGGGCGGCCCAACTGCCGGCGCACCAACCCTGGGATTGTGCCATTGACCTGCTACCAAACGCATCTCCTCCTAGGGGCAGGTCTACCCCCTTTCGCTACCAGAGTCTAAGGCTATGGAGGAGTATATAGAAACCGCCCTAGCAGCGGGGCACATTCGGTCCTCCACGTCCCCAGCGGCGGCAGAGTTCTTCTTCGTGGGTAAGAAGGATGGAGGCTTACGCCCATATATAGATTATCGGGGTCTGAACGCCATCACCGTTCCGTGCCCCTATCCTCTGCCCTTGGTGCCTGCAGTGCTAAAACAGCTGAGGGGGGCGAGGATGTTCACCAAGCTTGACCTCAGGAGCGCTTACAACCTAGTCCGGATTCGCAAGGGCGACAAATGGAAGACCACATTCCACACCACTCATGGTCACTATGAGTACCGAGTTATGCCGTTTGGCCTTACCAACGCCCCCACAGTCTTCCAAGCCCTGATTAATGGAGTATTTCAAGACCTGCTAGGGAAATGGGTCATTGTATACATCGATGACATCCTCGTGTACTCCAAGTCCCTGGAGGAGCAAGTGCTACACGTCCGGGAGGTGCTATCCCATCTGCAGCAACATCACCTTTACGTGAAGCTGGAAAAATGCAAGGTCCACCGGACTACGGTAACTTTCTTGGGCTACGTGATCTCACGACAGGGCGTGGAGATGGACATGGCCAAGGTTCGGGTGGTCACAGACTGGCCCGCTCCCACTACAGTGCGGGAATTGCAGTGGTTCCTTGGGTTTGCGAACTTCTACAGGCAGTTCACACGGAACTACAGCTCTGTGGCAGGCCCGCTGATGTCTCTTCTAAGAGGTAAGCCCAAGAGATTGGTCTGGACAGACCAGGCCTGGGCGGCCTTCCAGCAGTTAAAGGAGTGCTTCACCTCGGCCCCCATTCTACGATATCCGGACCCTGACTTACCTTTCGTGGTGGAGGTTGACACCTCCAGTAGCAGCCTCGGGGCCGTACTTTCCCAGCGTCATGGCGAACCTGGGAAGCTTCACCCATGTGCGTCCTACTCGCGGAAGCTGACGGCCACAGAGGCCAATTACGACGTGGGCAATAGGGAGCTAATGGCTATTAAAGTGGCACTGGAGGAGTGGCGTCACTGGCTGGAGGGAGCACGCCACCCATTCCAGGTGCTCACTGATCACCGCAACCTGGATTACCTCTGTGGTGCTAAGCGCTTGAATCCTGTGGCAGGCCAGATGGGCCTTGTTCTTTACTTGCTTCCAATTCATGGTGACGTACTGCCCTGGGTCCAAGAACGGGAAGGCCGACGCTCTTTCCAGGGGATTTGAGACCACCAGTGAGCCCACACTAGTCGAGCCCATCCTGCCTGCCACTGCTATTCTGGCCCCGGTCCGGTGGAACCTCGTGGAGGAGATTCAGCGTTCTCACGCTGACAAACCACCTCCTGCTGGTTGTCTGCCAAACTGAATCTTCGTGCCGTCGCAGTTTCGTCTTCAGGTGATGCAGTGGATACATGAAGCCCCCAGCTCAGGTCATCCAGGGATTCAGTGATCCACACAGCTCGTCCGCCATCGATTCTGGTGGCCCTCCCTGGCCTCCAATGTGGAGGGACATGTGCGGGCATGCTCTACCTGCGCTCAGGCACGGACCAGTCGCCAACTACCAGAGGGGCTGCTGGAGCCCTTTCCGATTCCTCGACACCCCTGGTCCCATCTGTCGGTGGATTTTTTAACAGACTTGCCAGACTCGGGAGGTCATACCGCAGTTCTGGTGATGGTGGACCACTTCTCCAAGGGGTGTAAGCTGATTCCCCTCAAGGGGTTGCCTTCAGCCATGCAGACTGCTGAGGCTTTGTTCCTGCACTTGTTCCGGAACTTTGGCCTCCCCGAGGACATCGTGTCGGACCGGGGGTCACAGTTCACTTCCCGGGTGTGGGGATCACTGTGTGCTCGACTGGGTATCGGAGTTAGCCTGAGTTCCGGTTACCACCCCCAGTCCAATGGCCAGGAGGAGCGCCTCAACCAAGAGATCGGCCGGTTCCTCAGGTCTTACTGCAGCAGGGAGCAGCATCGATGGAGTGAGTTTCTGCCTTGGGCTGAGTACACCCAGAACTCCCTCATCCACTCCTTGACGGGCCTGACCCCGTTCCAATGCATAGTGGGATACCAGCCGCCTCTATTTCCCTGGTCGGGGGAACCTTCCGACGTCCCTGCTGTAGAGGAGTGGTATCAGCAGCGTCAGGAGGTCTGGGAGAGGGCCCATGTACGTCTTCAGTGGGCAGTGCGTAGGCAGAGGATACAGGCCGACCGGCATCGCCGCCCGCACCCTTCCTACCGGGTGGGACAAAAGGTGTGGCTGTCCACACGGAACCTCCACTTCAAACTGCCATGTCGCAAACTTAGCCCCAGGTTCATCATGTCACAAAACCGCTGAGCTTACGGAGCATGCTGGTTGTGCCGGTGTAGCTGAATCAGACCCAACGCGGAGATAGACGGCAGACAGGGGTTTATTAAAGAAAAGAACATAGATCCACACAGACAGTACATAAAGACCCTACATAGAGACAAGGACTAGCAAACTAACGCAGACAGACAGCCACTATAAATAAGGAACATAATCAGAGACACATCGGGAACAGGTGAACAAAGGCGGAAACACATTAGGAAGAGGCGTGGCTAAAATGAACACATGACTAAATAAGCACAACCCCTGCTGAAGGCCCCCTAGTGGTCCATCGGGGGATCTTGCACCCCGTAACACATCGGTCCGTTCGAGATAATACGTCAAGTCAACCCGGTGGCGTATCGGCTGCGGCTCCCGGCGACGTATCGTATCTGCCCCACATTCCATGTGTCTCTTCTGAAACCAGCTCACCCTTCAACGGAGGGGGCGCCGGCCGGCGGGGAGCCGCCACCACTGCTGGACTTTGAGCGGTTTCCGGCTTACCGGGTACGGGCCCTCCTGGACTCCAGGCGGGTTCGATCACGAGTTCAGTACCTCGTGGACTGGGAGGGGTACGGCGCCGAGGAGCGGTCATGGGTGGACGCCCTTGACATCTTAGACCCTTCCCTCATGGAGGACTTTCACCGTGACCACCCGAATAAGCCTGCACCACGTCCGAGGGGGCGTCCGCGACGTAGAACCCCAGGAGGTGTTCCTAGAGGGGGGGCTCTGTCACGACCCGCCCGGGAGTGGACCACGAGAGGGAGCTCTCGCCCGTTTTTTAAGACTACTTCCGGGTTGCGCCCCGGGCATAAATACGGTGCGCACTTCATGCACGCCGCGAGTATCTTTTCATGGGAAGTACCGAGCATTTACTGGATTACCTTTTGTTACCGACCTGGACTGTTTACCGTTTTCTCTATTGGATTATCTCTGTTGTATCTGTATTTGGCTTATTGAACTCGAACTGTTTATGGACTTTCGTTTCTGTCTTTCGCTACTGGATTATACACTTTGGATTATTGTTACTACGTTGCCGAACTCTGTGCCTGTCCCCGACTTCGTCTTTGCTCGTCCCCTATCGCCAGCTCGGCAAATGGATCCGAACACTTCCGCCTCTGGCGGAGCCCCGTCACAAGTACACAGTGAAATGAACCAACATTCCTCCAGGACTCTGGTGCTGCATAAAACAACATAGAACTTCAAAACAACACTAAGCTAAGGACTGAAATTAAGTTGTATCTTCAGTCTTCTTTAAGTGCTAAAGAGGGTTGTCAATAGCTCATAAACTTACCAGGCAGGTGTAACTACACATTAATACATTTCAATACTAATAATGAATAATAATGAATAATAATAAATACTGAATAATTTTCAGTAAATGCAATACATTTTCATTTGTTTGTTCCTGTCTACTATTGTTTGTAGCATTTTATAAATGTAAACATGTAGTAATGATAAATAGGTTTTGAACTTATTGTCCGCAGTTTAATTCTGTTTCACTTAGTCTTTCTCTGTTTGTGATGCTTTGTGAAAATTAAAACATGACACAAAAAAAGTAACATGTTGAGAAACTGTTTGCTTGCATGGTCCACTGCAAGGTATTTTTAAATCCAAATCATTTTGATGACACCACATGATGTTTGTTACTCTTTTTTATAATTAAGCTCTGATGTTGTGAACATTTTGAAATTATGAGGTTGGTACCTGTGGACAAAAACTCCAACACGATCAATCACTTTGTAGGGAACATCATTTTCTTCACATATGCCACATCAAAGTAACTGAGAAACATTACAGAGCTCATGTCCATATATTCAAGGTATTATTTCAAGGCAGGGCTTCAAATAACAGGAATAAAGGGGGAAAAACGGTTCTTTCACAAAACCACAACAGGTGGGGAGCCATCATCCTGTGAAACAATCTAGATGCTCATGCTTATGCTCATGTGACAAAGCAGAGCAGAGTGGTTTTTTTATAGCAGAGAATATTTTGATCGAGGGTTAGTAGGTGTGGGAGCCTTACCTCTATCCTGTAGTTTCCAGTACTTACCAGCAATGTGGGAGGAATACCTTGCATTTTAGGTCATTGTTACGTACAGAAGGGGACAGAGACACAGGTACGATTTCGGTGGAGTTTATTGGAACAATCAGGAGAGCATGCAGCGTGCAGAGTGCACATGAGTAAGAGCTGATAACTGTTCGTAGAGACGGAGGATGCCGGAGGAGATCTGTGGCTTGGGTTGTAGTAGTTGGAGCGTGAAGGCGAGCAGACGTGGCGTGAGCGAAACCCCGGGGTAAGCACTGGAAGTGAGGTGCTGCCTGAAAGAGCTGAGATCTCTAGAGACACAGAAGCAGTGGTTAGCAAGAGAGTCCTAGCAGTTACCATCATACGTAGGTTTGTGTTAACGAGACCGGACGAAGACTGAGTGATCTGAGGTAGTATTTATAGTGCTGTGAGGGAGGGTGTTGATGATTATCAGGTGTTGCTTATCAGAACTCAGGAGAGGGAGTGCACTGTGATTGTGTGCGTGTAGAGCCTGGCGTGTCTGTAATAGTCATATAAAGTATGTTGGTCTCAGTATTGATATCATGGAAATGTTATTTACAAGATTTTTTAATTTGTCTTTGAATAACTACAGTTGGGTTCATTTTCCCTTGCTTTGTCAGTTTTGCCATAAAAATAACTTTAAAAATAGGCAACAAATTAGATGTTGTGACCCTATATGATTCTTGATTCATAAATTAAATTGTGAATGGAGTTGTTATATAATTTTTTTTCCAAATTAATATTAAGAATATTGTTCCCCTTATAAACTATTACTATTTTACATTGTACATGCTGTTTTATACATTACTGATATATTTTTGCACTATCAATAAAAATGGACACATTTCTCTATCCTACCTCCAGTTCCTTGACAACACTGAGTGACTGATTCAGTGAAACAAAATCAAGACAATATATGTCTTTTTTATTATTAATTTATAAGCATGATGCTAAATCATAAGTAAGAAACCAAATGGCGTGTCTTGAGGTCACAGAAAATTTCCTGAAAATTTAAGCAGTACAGAATAGCCTAGGTCTACCTACAGGCTTGTTTATGGAAATTGGGAAGAAATCCACCTGGAGACAGGAAGAACATGCGGATTTCAACACAGAAAGTAACCCAAGGTCAGGATCAACCAGGAACCTTTGAGCTATGACATGGCAATACTAACCCCTGCACCAATGTGCTGCCCCTTGTTGAAACTAGTTTATTTTGTATGTTTTCATACATTTTGCAGTATTTGTCTAAATATTAAATTACAGAAAGAAAATTAAATTTTTCAGTTTTTTTTTTGTATTTTGTATAATGTTTTTATGACTTTTATTATTTTACACTACTAACCTCTCATCACTGAGATCTGGTCTTTCATTGTTGTGTACTTGCTTTAGTGGAGATTTAGTATGAACCAGAAGTGCCACGGTATCGACCCGTCAACACAGCTACCTCAGACGGATCATTTTCAATTACCTAGCTGACAAGGTCATTACAGGGACTAGAGGCTGGCTGTCACTCTGCACGCATATGTGTGCATTTAGTTTCCACTACAGTTGAAGGAACCAAAATTGATTTCTGCATAGCTCCAGGTGGACTAGGATGTATTAAAGTGTGAGTGTGTTAGGGATTTGGGGGGATGGGGGGATTGGTGTCCAAGTGAGGCACAAAACAAGGGGTACACCCAGATCCTGAGGTGTTATTCAATGAAGTGAGCTAACTCAATGAGTCAGGCTTATTTTAACAAGCTGGCATAGTTTCTGGCAATTTCAGTTACACTGCAAAAGATTGGTTGGTTAATCATTAATGTGAATTCACTAAGTTAAGTATGAAATAAATATAATAATTGTTGATGGTATGTATATTAAATGATTACATACAACATACCAGTCTCACAAACCCCAAAAACATCTGCAAAGTTCTTGTTTATTAGTAAGGGGTTCTTTCTTTACAGGTTTACTATAATGTTCTATTACGATGCATGTGATGCTCTAGCATTACAATGTAGATGTGTCTAAGTTAGGTTATCCTATGTCACAAAATTAAGAAGAATTGTATTTCATTTAAGCGCCCTCTTAATAAATTAATTAACAATTTCTAGCCACTATGGCATTGTTACCAAGAGGCATTATATGGGTTGCTGGTATGTATACTAGTATGTCAATTTATGAGGAATTTGGAGAACTTACATAATTCATTTCAGCAACAGCAACAAATGTCAGTGGAGCCATAGATTTCATAAATAGCTGTACAAAAGCCCCATCAGAGCCTGTGGGGAATATGTAACTCATTTCACAGCATCAATATATTGGTATATCTTGTTATCTGCTGGGCCCTCATGCCACCATCACGGAGTCTGTTTCTGACAGTTTGGTAAGAAACATGAACACTAGTAGCTTGCTGGAGATAATTTTGTATGGCTCTGGCAGTGCATCTCCTGTTCCTTTTTGCACAAAGGAGCAGAGGGTTGTTCTGGGTTGTTGCCCTTCTTCTTTCTCACATAACGACCCTTTTCCCAGTATCTCCTCCATGCTTTTGAAGCCATTCTGGGAGACACACCTAACTTGCATTGACATTTACATTTATGGCATTTGGCAGATGCTCTTATCCAGAGTGACTTACATTTTATCAATTTTTTTATAAATCTAAGCAATTGAAGGTTAAGGGTCTTGCTCAGGGGGCCAGCAGTGCCAGCTTGGTGAATCTGGATTCAATCTCACAATCTTCCAATCAGTAGTGCAACACCTTAACCAATAAGCTGATTAAATGACATGTATGGATGTGCCACACTGGAGAAGCTGAACTACCTGTGCAACCTGTTTGGGTTGTAGGTACTGCCTTGAGCTACAAGTAACCCTAACAAAACACAAAACTAGAGACATATAAGTCAGAAAGGATAAGGAGAGAGCAATTGTCTGTGGCCACCACCTGCAAAACCATTCACTTTTTGGGGTCTTGTTGCTGTCTCTCCAGTGCACCTGTTTTCACTTTCTTTTGCACCAAAGCAAAGCCTATTCTTATTAAACGAACATGATGATATGCTTGAGTTTTAATTGACTTGGTGATATACTGTGGTTATTTAGTGTTTCCTCCATTTGTTAGTAGTGTACATACACTATATAACCAAAAGTAAGACAATTCCCTTGTGTACCAAATAAGGTCCATGAATATATGGTTTGTGAATGTTAGTGTGGAAGAGCTTGTCTGACCCACACAGAGCTTGGACCTCAATTCCATAGAACATGTTTGGGATGAACTAGAACACAAAATTCAAGCCAAGCCATCTTGTCTATCATCAGAGCCTGACCTCACTAATGCTCTTTTGTCTGAATGGGCAAATCTCCATAGCTACACTCCAAAATCTATTAGAAAGTCTTCACAGAAGAGTGGAGAAATAGGGATAGAACTATTTCCTTTTTATATATTTATCTAAATATGTCTGTGAAAAGGGGATTGAGGGATTTTCATGCCATTCCAAATGTAATTTTGGCAATTGTTTGCATACACATACATCCAAAAATCTGTCTTTTAAAAGACTGCTGTTTTTCATATATGGAAATTTGGGATTTAGGATTTGTCACAGCTCTGTGTACTGTATGCACATCTTGTGTATACTTTCAGTTATGCTAGGCTTAGAACATGTTTTATGTACACTTTGATAAATAAGACTCCTGGTCCAGTGGTCAAAGCAATGCTAGCAGGCCTTTGTGTGAGTGTTAAGAGTGCTCTTTCACGCTCTGTTTGGACCATGCTGCCCTGCAGTCTCTTAAAGGATGCCAAGAAGTCAACATGCCAACATCATTCATTGGTATTTGGCATTACAGCCTTTAAGTGCACAGTGGTCCTCGGGCCAGGGAGCAGATGGCAGTGGCTGATGTCCTTTCCTGTTGGGGGAGAAGTCAGTCACAGGCTGGGTATCATCCAGAGCTCCTTGTCATTTGGAATATGGAAATCAAACCTTTACATGGGTACATAATTATGGAGTGTCTCAACACAACACCTTACTGTCCTTACCTTGCTAGTTCTTTTTATCTGCATTGTCTGGGAATATGGTTATACTATGTCCAACACTGTCACCCCTCAAGCAAGCATGCACACACAAGTCTACGACCCAATATTCACACATCCATTTATATTTTAGTAAAACATTAACTTAATGCAAAAAATTGTTTTCTGAACAAAATTGCTGTTATTTTATAAAGCATTAACAGAACCAGCCACTGACCCAACTTAAAGTTGTAGGTTGACCATAATGCTGTATATATGCATATATATTTGCATTAGCTATGACAAATAACTGAGCAGCCAATAAGGACAGGGGTAGAACACAGAACTAGGAAAACATGAGTGTTCTCCTGAACACTAATTAATTAGAAGGTTGAGAATCCAGGTCCAAGCATTGCCAAGCTGCTACTATTGGGCTCCTGTTCTAGACCCTTTACCTTTAACTGTTTCATGGTCCCCTTCAGAGCAATTATATGGAAATTAAAGAATTGCACTGTAAAAAATATAATGTACTATGTTAGTAAACAATCTTTCCTTTCTGGTGAAAGAAGACAAGAGAGGTAGGTTGAGGGATACTCAAACCTTTAAAAACACAAATTAAACATAAAATTGTTTTTCCGCAACATGTCAGTTTCTTGTCGTTTCATCAACAGTTTCCATACTGTTCAAGCACCAAACACAACTATTTCTCTGGAGTCTAACATATACTGTGGGGAAATGAGGGATAAATATTTGTGGAAATAAGGAACAGCTGTGTACAATCTGTTAAGGCCACACATCTGGGTGCTAAAACAACACAACCAATCAAGCACATAGCTATGTCCAGCTGTTTTCATGGTTTTCGTGAATCCGTGCATAGCGAAACAACAGAAACACCCAAGATTCAGCAAAAATATACAGAAGATAAGGTTTGATGTCTATGGATAAACATTTGGTTTACAGTTAAATAGAAGATACAATAAAAGGTGATGGAAATGCTTTTAAAAAGCTCCACCCCAAAAACTTCTTTGGTTTGTCTCCCTAGGTGAACCCTTTTCTGTTTCTCTTTCAGAAAAGTTTCCAAGTAAAATCTCTTTAGCAAACTAGAACTATTAACTATCCAAAGAACTTTTGAAAAACTCCCAAAGAGCGTATTTAGTATTCTTGGTACTGTAAAGTCAAGTAAATCACAAACAAAAAATTCTAACAACATGGTTTTTATCTTCATCATAAGACTGGCAGTAGTGTTGGTTTAAAAAATGTAGCTTTTCAGGGTATGCATTAAAAAATTAAAAAAATAATAAATGAAAAGTCTGAATCTGTAAACCTTATCTGACTTATCTGTAACATTAAGATAGGGAAAATATTTATTTAATGTCCTGAATTGTTCACTATGGGTTAGTTTGCAAATGTTTACTAAATTGAATAGAATAGCTCAAGATTAGAATGAATATCTTAGATGTTCTACAAAAATAATAAAAGTTCAAAAGTTCATTTGCATAATAATGTACAATTAATAATAGAATATAAGGCACACACACTAGCTAGCACACTCCAGCAATAAAAAATGTATTCTAATTTGGCAGTAAGACTGATGTCACAAACTAGCTCTCTGAAACAGACAGTTGGCCATGAACATTTCAGCAGTTCACAGTAGTTCCCCAAATTGCTGAAACATTTCAGCAATTCACAGTAGTTCCTCAGACTTCAGACAGTTTCATGCACCCTGATTGTCTGGTGTTTTATTCAATGTTCACAGTTAGACATGGAAAGTCATAGATAAATATCTACATGGTAGAAAGAATATATATTGTGGGCAATACTGTGTTAAGAAGCAAGGGAGTAAGATATTACCAAATTCAGCTGGAACAGAAATGACTTTCAGGTACAAAATGCTGTGTCTCAAATTAGTTAAATAATTATACAAGATTTTTTATAACAATTTAATTGTTTAATATTTCAGCACTGCTTGTGTTTTTAGCTTAGTTTTATGTTTATTTCAAGTCATTTTGACTTACTACATTCACATTTTACTTTTATCGTTGATGGACCTGACAGCATGCTAAAGGGTAAACATTGAAACTATATCCAAGTTAAACCTGTTTGCACTGATTGAGCTGAAATGTTACACAACAGGAGGAAAGGGCCTGAAGTGTATGTGCTGAATTTTAAGAAATAATATTCATATGATAAATGAAATATCAAGCCAAGTTCGATTGCTGTCCAGGGAAGGCCAAACCTCCCTCCCTCTGTTCCTCTGTCTCTTTTTCACCTCTGTGTGGGTCTCTGACATTTAATCTGATTTCTTTGGGGCAACATGCAGGGGTTTGACACTTCCACCTTGACGGTGCAAGCATGATGTGTTTTACTGCTGTGCTTTTGCCAATTTATACAAAACTTTCCACAATACTTTTCATTTTTCAGTCCAAGAAGTTATCCAAGTAGTTCTAAAATAGTATAAAAGGCTTGCCAAAAATGCACAAAATACAATACAACAGTGATTTGATAATAATGTAGGTATGTTACTAAAAACTAATCTATTATTTTATATGGATATATAATGTGTTCTACACAGATACAGAAAGGTCCTGCTTGTGAATAAAAAAACAAATGGGCTTAGCTCTCATAGACTGTAACTATAAATTTGTGCAAGCAGGAGGGTTTTAAATTTCATGCAGGCACAAGCAAAGTTAGATATGAAGCTCACAGGACAAACAAAGTCCACATTCATTAACATGTAAAGCATTCACAGTATCCATTCATTCCCAGTAACTGCCTGGTCAGGGCCACAAATTTTTGGAATTTTGGCAAATTAAACAAGGTAAGTAGTTAGAAACAAAAAATAATAAATGCTTAAATGGTATTAGAAAGAAAATGCCCTTTGCACATAAGTAGTTATGACCAGTTATGAACTCAAATGATGTAGCTGAGGCTGAGGATCTGTAGGGCTGTAGGCATACTAGTAGGGTTAATATTTCATTTAAATAATACATAAACATCTGTTTAAGTCCATACACATTTTAGGTCTCACTCTAAAAACAGATACATATATATACTCTGAATACATATATTTCGAACACTAAGATACAGATACAGATAGTGGCATTGCATTATACCTCTATATGTGTTTAATTTACATATATAGCTCATTTTTCACAACAAGGACTTATACTTATTTATTACTCATTTCTGTCCTTGGTGCATATCGAATCTTCTTCTTCTTCTTCTTTCGGCTTTTCCCTTCAGGGGTCGCCACAGCGAATCATCTCTCTCCACCTATCCCTATCTTCTGCATCCTCAACACTTGCACCCACTAGCTTCATATTCTCATTAATTACATCCATATACCTCCTCTTTGGCCTTCCTCTTTGCCTCCTACCTGGCAGCTCCATGTCCAACATTCTCCTACCAATATACTCACTCTCCCTCCTCTGAACATGTCCAAACCATGTTAATCTGGCCTCCCTAACTTTGTCCCCCAAACGTCCAACATGAGCTGTCCCTCTGATGTACTCGTTCCTAATCCTGTCCAATCTTGTCACTCCCAAAGAGAACCTCAACATCTTCAGCTCTGCTACCTCTAGCTCTGACTCCTGTCTCTTCCTCAGTGACACTGTCTCTAAACCATACAGCATGGCCGGTCTCACCACTGTCCTGTACACCTTCCCCTTGATTCTCGCTGACATTTTCCTATCACACAGAACTCCCGACACCTTTCTCCACCCATTCCAACCTGCCTGCACTCGCTTCTTTACCTCTTTCCCACTCTCTCCATTACTCTGGACTGTTGACCCCAAGTACTTAAACTCCTGTACCTTCTTCACCTCTTCACCCTGTAACTTTACTGTTCCACTTCCCTCCCTTTCATTCACACACATGTATTCAGTCTTACTACGACTGACCTTCATTCCTCTTCTCTCCAGCGCAAACCTCCACTTCTCCAGGTTTTCCTCCATCTGCTCCCTGCTCTCACTACAGATCACAATGTCATCTGCAAACATCATCATCCAAGGAGACTCCTGTCTGACCTCCTCTGACAACTGGTCCATCAATATAGCAAACAGGAAGGGGCTCAGAGCCGATCCCTGATGCAGTCCCACCTCCACTTTGAACTCCTCTGTCTGACCTACAGCACACCTCACCACTATCCTGCTCCTCTCGTACATGTCCTGCACCACTCTGACATACTTCTCTGCTACTCCTGACTTCCTCATACAGTACCACAGCTCTTCTCTTGGCACCCTGTAATACGCTTTCTCCAAGTCTACAAACACACAGTGCAACTCCCTCTGACCATCCCTATACTTCTCCATCAAAATTCTCAGAGCAAAAATTGCATCTGTTGTGCTCTTTCTGGGCATGAAGCCATACTGCTGCTCACAAATTTCCACTACCTTCCTTAACCTAGCTTCCACTACTCTTTCCCACAGCTTCATTGTATGGCTCATCAACTTTATCCCTCTATAGTTACTGCAACTCTGCACGTCACCTTTATTCTTAAAGATCGGCACTAACACACTTCTTCTCCATTCCTCAGGCATCCTCTCACTCTCTAAAACCCTGTTGAACAAACTAGTTAAAAATTCCACTGCTGCCTCTCCTAGACACTTCCAGACCTCCACCGGGATGTCGTCAGGACCAACTGCCTTTCCACTTTTCATCCTCTTCAAAGCCTTCCTGACTTCATCCTTTCTAATCTTATCTACTTTCTGTTTCACAGAGTTCACCCCTTCTACTCTTTTTTCCCTCTCATTTTCCTCATTCATCAGCTCCTCAAAGTATTCCTTCCATCTCCTCTGTACACTCTCCTCACTTGTGAGCACCCTTCCATCTCTATCCTTAATAACTCTAACTTGCTGCACATCCTTCCCATCTCGATCCCTCTGCCTAGCTAACCTGTACAAGTCCTTCTCTCCTTCTCTAGTGTCTAACCTAGTGTACAACTCGTCATATGCCTTCTGCTTGGCCTTAGACACCTCCCTCTTCACTCTGCGCTGTAACTCCTTGTATTCCTGTCTATTCTCTTCAGTCCTGTCCATGTCCCACTTATTCTTGGCTAACCTCTTCCTCTGGATACTATCCTGAACTTCCTCATTCCACCACCAAGTCTCCTTATCTTCTTTCCTCCTTCCAGATGACACACCCAGCACCTTTCTCCCTGTCTCCCTGATCACTTCTGCTGTAGTTTCCCAGTCATCTGGCAGCACTACCTGACCACCCAGAGTCTGCCTCAACTTCTGTCTAAATTCCTCACAACATTCCTCCTTTTTCAGCTTCCACCACTTGGTTTTCTTCTCTATCTTTGACGTCTTCGTCTTACAGACCATCAGAGTCATCCTACACACCACCATCCTATGCTGTCTGGCTACACTCTCTCCCACTACCACTTTACAGTCACTAATCTCTTTCAGATTGCCTCTTCTACATAGGATGTAGTCTACCTGTGTTCTCCTACCTCCACTCTTGTAAGTCACTCTATGCTCCTCCCTCTTCTGAAAATAAGTGTTAACCACAGCCATGTCCATCCTCTTAGCAAAATCCACTACCATCTGTCCTTTAAGGTTCCTTTCCTTAACTCCAAACTTGCCCATCACCTCCTCATCACCTCTGTTCCCCTCACCAACATGTCCATTAAAATCCGCTCCTATCACCACTCTCTCACCCGTGGGAATACTCTCCATCACCTCATCTAATTCACTCCAGAATCTCTCTTTCTCCTCTAACTCACAACCTACCTGTGGGGCATAACCACTAACAACATTCAACATCACCCCTTCAATCTCAGACTCAGACTTCAGACTCATCACCCTGTCTGACACTCTCTTCACCTCCAGAACACAGCCAGCTCTCTACCTTTCCCTGTCATAGTACCAACATTCAGAGTTCCTATTCTCAGTCCTACACTCTTACCTTTCCTCTTCTCTCTCTGTCTGTGCACTCTCCTCCCTCCTCTACTTCTTCGACCAACAGTAGCCCAATTTCCACCGGCGCCCTGTAGGTCAACGGCGCCGATGGCGGTCGTTGTTAACCCGGGCCTCGACCGATCCGGTATGAAATTCGTACTGACGATTCGCATGGTTAAATTTGGCAATGTTTTACGCCGGATGCCCTTCCTGACGCAACCCTCTCTATTTATCCGGGCTTGGGACCGGCACAGAAGTCACTGGACTGTGACCCCCATGGCTAGATTCTTGGTGCATATTGAATGAATTTGTTTATATACAAAATTTTTTTTTTTTAATTGTACTCTTTTTAGAGTTTAACATTTACTCTGTTTGTATATATTCACTTCTTTGGATTATAATGCCCCTAATGTCATTCCAAGTTAGGTAGCGCAATGACTAACTTCACAACTGTAATCTTTCTTCCTTTGTGGATTGATGTGTGTCAAAAATACATTCAGTTGCAATCAATAAGGCAAATTTTGCTTTTGGAGTGGTGCAATAAAAAATTGTTCACTCTATTATCGAAAGATCACTAGTTCGAATCCCAACAACATCAGAGCCATGTCTGGGAGCCAAAGGAGCAAAACTGACCATGTTCTCTGACTGGGAGGAATGACATACTCTCTATCCCCTGTCAATCATGGACATGTGTGAGCTCATTTATGTAGACAAGGGCAGATTACACTTTCCCCCAAGTGTGTTACGATGCTCTAAGAGGCTGCATGTGCAGCAGCTTGAAAAGATACTGGTTTCACTTGTCTCAGAGGAAGCATGTGTTAGCCTTCACCTTCCCTAGTTGGTAACTGTCATATGATGGGGAGAGCTGGCTGGTAAAAGGGAAATGGCTGAGATGAAATTGGAGAGAAAAAGGGGATGGGGAGTAAAAACCTTTAGACATAGGAGAATAAAACAAGCAGATGGCACAGTAGTACAAAGTATTTCTTTATTATTATTATTATTATTATGATTATTATTATTATTATTATTTCAAATTAGATATACTAGTATGTGTAGTGTATAATAAATGTGATCAATATATGAATATATTGCAAAGAGACAGGACTTCAGTGGTAGCAGAGTGTTAACAGTGCCTTTAGAAATATTGCAGCATGCTCAAAAGTGACAGAAGCATGTAAAGATTGTTCATGAGTGTCATTGTACAGTCAGTGAGATGTGACCAGTGACCAATGTGTTTTATTTTACTTTGGTATTTGTTTCTATTCATTATTATATTGGGGTGTGTGTGTGTGTGTGTGTGTGTGTGTGTGTGTGTGTGTGTGTGTGTTGTGTGTGTGTGTGTGTTGTGTGTGTGTGTGTGTGTGTGTGTGTGTGTGTGTGTGTGTGTGTGTGCGTGAATGCTTATGTGTATTGTATATTGAGAATAAAATTGCATTTAATGTATTGCCTTTAATTTGCATTTAAACTACTTTGTAAGCTTTTAAACTTGTACTTACTACAACCATGAAACTAGTAACAGTCATGCCAGAGAATCAGTGTTGAATCAAATTGAACTGAAAATAAAGAAGACAGGATGATGAGAAATGTTGGTAGATGCTGAAACAAAAATAAGAGGGTAAATAAAACGGTGGTGAAACAAGTGGGTCAAACAAGGGAAAAATGATTTGTTAAAAATTACATGATATCCACATGATAACCACATGCAAAATTAAATAAATTCTTTGTAATTCCTAGGCTACTAGGAACAACATGTACAGGGGTTCACAATGATATCTACGTGAATTAGTTTGCTCACCTTTACAATTTGTTACAGACTGTTACCAGACTGTTACCAAACCTACCCGACCTACCTTAAAATCTTTTAACTCCCACCATTCCTCACTCCTATTTGTAGTCATTATATTGCTTTGCTTCTTACTGCATAAAATTAAATATACTCCACTTTATTGCATCACATGTCCCCTCCCACCTTCTTTCATTATAGATATTACCAGCCCTCACTGAAAATTAACTAGCTAGTTAGAGCTAACCTCATTAGTCCATATTTAAACATTCCAACAGTTAAACAAGCTAACCTATTGAACCCTTAAATTGTAGCAATTATATAGGCTGTCCTGTTTAAGATTGTAAAATAATTTGTTATTACACAGTTATTACATCATATTAGTACCAATTCCAGTAATATATGTATGCTAACAGAATTATATTTTTGTACAAACTTGTGCACTAGAAGAACTAAACTTTTATTTTGCTGAGTGGGGCGGATCATATTCAATGGGGATGTCATATGCACCTACCACCATAGGACAGGGAGTGACCACCTACATATATACACAAATAAGCATGCACACAGACACTTGTGCATGAGCAAGTGCACACACACTCCCACATGTGAGCCAACACATACATGCAAGTACATACATGCAAAACCACATATAAGCACACACATACACACACATGTACAAACACACACACACACACAACTTTTTTACCTGGTATGCTGCTATTTTTATTCTTAGAGTTCTATTAGTTTTATCACTAGTGTTTCTTTTTGACTGTATTGTTGAATGTATGTTTTTTTGTTTCTATCTAATTCTAAGGTTAATACAGCAACCTTTTACTTGAATTGGCATGAGATAGTTGGGGTGGCTGAAAAGAGAAGAAAGGGAATAATACAAAAGGGAAGAAAGAAAAGAGAAAAGGAGACAGAAGAATAAAAGGAAAGCCAAATGAAAAGCAGGGGGAAACCCTAAGACCATAAGGGTGAAAAGAGAGAAAGTGTATACATATGCAGAATGGTGCACAGTGGCTAGCATCATTACCTCACAGCTCCAGGGTTGCTGGTTCAATTCTAAGATTGGGTTACTGCCTGTGCAGTGTTGCATGTCCTATCCTTTTTCTCCAAATATGATGAGCTGAAATATTCCCCTAGAATTCTATTTGTTATGTCTAATTGTTCCAAAATGAACATACTTCTAGATATTGTCTAAATGCTTCTAGAAGCACATCACTATACTTCTTTTTTATCAAAGGTGTTTTGTGTGGGGTGTAGGAACAGATATTGCTCATGGTTTTCTTTGTAGCTGCTGTTCTTGCTGCTTTCAGGTCATTCTACAAGTTCCTTATCACTGTGAAATCTTGTATGGCACCCATGGCTGGGGAATGGTTAGTTGGGATGACATGTTATTTTTTTCACAAGCAAATACTGTAACTGAATTTATTGTAGATGTATGCTTTGGCTCTGTATTTTTTGACATTTGAGTTTTATTTAAATATTGTAAATATTGTCACTGAGAACTCTTTCACCTTCACAGTGATTGTTTCTTGGTGTGTCAAATCTTTCCAACAAATGACATCACTTGTGATGACCCCAGGTAAAGCATCATTTACATAGCTTAAAATAGACTGGCATTGGTTAGGGTAGACTGGGGTTGGTTCTAGAGGTTTTATTACACTGTGCCCAGATAAACCTGCTGCTTATGATGAATGCATGAATGAGAGAAATAGAAAAAAAGGTCATACAACCAATGTGTAAAGGAAAGGGGAAGGAAAGTAGGATAAAAGGAGTTAAGAAGAAAGTTGAGAGAAAACATAAGCTGTAAGTAGCAGAAATATGCTTTGAGAAAGTGATCTGAGAGACAATGTTACACTATGGAGGTATACCACCACCAACAGGACACCAACAGAACTGCAGTACACACACACACACACACACACACACACACACACACACACACACACACACACACACACACAGAGAGAGAGAGATTGCATTGTGCACTATGATAAATTATTTAAAATGTCACACTTGCTTGTGATACCCTGTGCCTCTGTCTGGTCCTGTTGAGTCCCCTTTACGTCTCTGCATGACTGAAACTTTAGCACAATTAGAACAGAGATGGACAAATCAACCACACACTGCCAAATACTTTACACACTCCAGGGCACAATGACAGAATCATAATTCATATGATGTCTCACACTTTTGTGACCAGTCCAAAACTGTGTCCTACCTGCACTCCCCTATTGCTACACTAGCATTCATCTTTTACATCATGAAGATTAGAATCCTACATGGCTGATGTGACATTAGTGGGAATACATTGCAAGACAACATGCACACACACACACACACAAATTCACACTTCATAGATAATTTAGCTTATATTATAATTTTGAAAGCATATTTGCAGAAGTGCAAATTTGATTATGGGTACAGATACAAATACAAATTTGATTATGGGTTTACAATTCATACAATTATAATTTCATCCTTGCATTTATATATAATTACTTTTGGAAAGAGAATAGCTTCAATAGATATAGCAACTCACTCCACGTGAAGCAAAATTGTTTCTGGATCCCAAAATCTAAAACCAACTGAAAAGTGAAGCACAAGCCAAGAAAATAAAGTATCCATCATGGCAGCTTACAACAGGGCAAGGCTATATCTGACTTGTAAAGAAAGTCTCCACCTGCTAAACTGAGAAACTTTGGCACACAGAATATGTCAGTTTAAAAAAATCCAGTCCAAACCAGCCAGAGTTCAACAACAAATAGTCTAAAAGCAAAAATCTAAAAATAGATGAAAGCATTAAAATAAACTATAATACAAAAGAAGGTTAGTATCGTGTCAGTGCAAAATCTAAAAGTGTGTTGACTGGATGGTAAAACTGGATCCAACACAGTAACAACTTTATATGTGTTGTCTGTCTTTCTTACATGTTTCAAAGGACCTCAGGTCAACTGAAGTTACAAAGAATGAATACATTCAAACAAAACATATGTTATATATATACGAAATATCTGACAATGTCTTTGACAAAAGAAGGCCATGATGTACCATGAACAGGTACAGCACAAAGCCAATATAGCAAAGAACTTTATTGGGAAAAATGTGGAAAGTTACTGGCCAATCACCAGACCTTAACCCAATTGAGCATATATTTCACCAGAAGGGAGACTGTAGGGAGACACCACCCAAAACAAATAACTACTAAAAGAAGCTGCACTAGAAGCTTAGAAAGGCAAAATTATAATAGGAATTCAATGATTTGGTGATGTCAGTGGGTCACCAGCTTGACGTGATCACAATCAAGGTGTTACAGCCGGTAGTGTCCAGCAAGATGGAACAGACTCAACGCGAGGGTAGACGTCGACAGGGGGGTTTAAAAAATTGGGAAAATGGAACATGGAACATGGAACATGGAACATGGAACATGCGCACGACACTACTCACACCACTTCAAACGAGGACTAGCAAACAGAAAGAGACAGACACCACTATAAATAGGATAAGTAATCACAGGGAACATTGGAATCAGGTGAACAGAGGCAGAAACACATTAGGATAAGGCGGGGCTAGAATGAACACATGGCAGACATAAACAAAAACAAACATGACAGGACAACCCCTCCAGAAAGCCCCCTAGTGGTCCTACAAGGGAACTTGCCCACCGTAACACAAGGGATATGCCACCAAATATTGTGTTATTAATTTACTTTAAGAATATATGTTTATATACTAAAGATATATTACACTTAAGGTTGGTTGGTCTTCCACCATAGCTAGCAAGTTGTTGTAAATAGATGCAAGTCAGATGTAAATATAAGGAAATAAAAGCTGAAATGCTGATCTATCTTCTACATCAGATAAATTTTGTCAATACAATGAAGAAAAGAAAAAGGACAGCAAAAAAGGAAGAGTTTGGTGGAAACAAAGTATATTCCAAGCAAATTAACAGAGATGCATCTGTACTGGGGAAAACACACAATTGAAAATTTAAAGGCAAAAAAGTGCCCATGCATGTTGGAAACCATCTTCACAAGCACAGTATGTAGAACAGGCAGAGTGATGATACAGAGCTGTTTGGAGTGTACATTATTTAGACCATATATAATGTGGAAAATGGCATAACACTGAATGTCACTTTGGCTGGAAAGAATATCAACACGCATGTGAACACTGGGGCTGCAGTTTCATTGATGTCAGAAGTGAGTTACCAGAAGTTTTTATCACCTTGCAATATAAATGTCAGAAGGCATCTTTGCCACTAGTCATTGTAAAGGGGCACAGGCCTGTGTTAATGGGTCACAATTTGCTGACCAAAATACAACAGACGTAGCTGAGCATTTTTACAGTATAGAGAGGAAAAAGTTTAGATCCAGCAGTCAAAGCAGTTCTGCAGCACAATAAATGGGTGTTTGAAGAAAACCGGGGTGCCATACATGATTGCAAAGCGGTTATTAAATTGTGTCAAGGGGCAAAACCTATTTTTCACAAAGTTATATGTTCTAAAAGAAAAAATAGATAAGTAGTTGGATAGATTAGTGGAAGCGGGGAACATGTCCAAAGTAGAGCAGAATGAGTGGATACGAGAGATTTATTCGCTACCTTAGCTGGAAGGTCATTGTTCAGCAAATTGGACTTGTCCCGGGTCTATCAGCAGCTATAGATGATGCCAAGTTAGAAAAGTTTCTAACTATAAACCATTGCCTGAGCTAAGGTGTCTCTAGTTCTCCATCCATATTTCAGTCAGCCATGGACAAAATCTTACAGTGATTAGATCAAATTACCTGAGCATACACAGGGTATTAAGTTGGATTAAGGATTAAGAACCATTTAAAGAATTACAATGTACTGGTCAAAAACTCCAAATGCATCTTTCTTCAGTTCACCCCACAGAAGAGAAAGTGGCAGCCATTCTCCAAGGAACCAAAGCCGTATAACATAATGACACTGAGGTCATTTTTAGCATTTATAGCCAATTCCTGAAAAATCTGTCAAGCATTCTGCAGCCATTACATACTCTAATTATACCAAAGCCATACTTCATATGCAGACATGAGCTACATACAGTCAAAGGGTGGGTTTTGTGGGGCCTATGATTTATGAATATTTCGAATAAAGGTACTGGCTCAAAGTCACATGTGGTGGTCAAATACGAATAGAGATATTGAGGAAAAGGTGAGAAACTGCAAGTTACCTGGTGTTGCACAGCTAATACTCATGGGCATGGCTGGGGATGCCATGGCATATAGATTTCACAGAGAAGGTTTTACAGTATTTCTTATTTCTGCACATTGACAGTCATTCAAAGTGGTAAGAAGTATTCCTCATGGCAAGTATACCTTTTACCATGCTCTTTAAAATTCAATGCAACTTTTGGGCTCTCAAATGACATCAGACCACATATGACATTAACTGAGTTTGTCCAGCTGTTGTGAAGAAAAATTTGAATATTAACTCTGCATTATTATTGAGTGTGTTATTTCTTCCAAATATACTACAATGTTTAATCAGGCTAATTACACCTGTGATAAACATCTCTCTGTATGAGTAAAAAAAAACAATGTACCTTACTTATGAGTCAAAGCTAACAGTAACATTAATTGTGATTTTTTTTTTTTGCCATCAACAGCAAATCCAATAGTAAATCTTTACATTGCCAGTGCCACATATATTTATCCTTGATAACATTCATACCAATCCACTTACTATAGTGTTTTTGACAGTAATGGGAAACTAGAGTATCCATAGGACATCCAGGCAAAGAATGCGTAAAACTTCACACAAGCAGTAATATGACCTGAAGTTTGAAACCCGGAGGTCTGACACAATGCCTCTCATCAGTGATATACTTTGATTCATTTGTTTTCAACTGCAATACATGCTAGCATGGCTATTTGTATTTGCTGTGCTGATTTGTAATGTAACTGCTGATGCTTTCAGCACATACATACTGAATGAGAGTAACATTTTTTTAAATGAAAATCTAAAGTATAACAATTGACCATTTATTTCCATTGTCACTTTATAATTATGTTTGTGGTTATGTGTCTTCCCTCAAGTCCCTAATGTCATAACATTGGGTGAACTAGCCTGGCTGTATTGGTTGCTGTAAACAAGTTCTAAATTTGTGTATAAAAACTGCCTAGTACACACAAGGAAATTGGTATTTATCACACACACATACACAGCTGTAAGTGTGCATATACCAATATTGATGTGCTTACATAAGAAAGCACTCAAACCAGAATATGTTATTTTAAAAAATTGAAGTATTGCATTTTGAAGACAAGAGTAGTCTAAGAAGATTAACTCAATCAACAATTGTAGATTCCCCTTTGGCCACTGCTTGCAACTTTGGGGTAACCATCAACTCTCCTTTTCCTCCCATGTTGCTAATGTGACATGCTCATGTCAGTTTCTTACATTCTTATCCTCACTACTCAGCTGCTTGTTCAGTCTCTTGTCTTTTTGAGACTGGACTACTGCAACTCCCAACTGGCAGGTTTACATCTGAATGCAATTCATCCTCTGCAAATGATCCAAAATGCAGCTGCATGATTTGTTTTCAACATGCCTAAGTTCTCATTCACCACCCCACTGTTGCACTCCCTCCACTGACCTCTGTTCACTGCCTGCATCAGATTCTAAACACTGATGCTTGCCTACAAACCCAAAAATGGACCAGCCCCCTCTTACCTCAAAGCTCTTATTACTCCTCACACTGCATCTTTCTCCCTCTGATCTACCAGAACTGCTAGACTGGTCCCTAAACTGGAAGCTAGAAAGTGCAATGTGTGGTGGAAAGCAAGTTTAATTCAGACTCGATTAAAGCAATTTTAAAGACTGAGTTTTCGTGGTTATTTGCAGTTTTTGTTATAATCACAAAGTTTCCAGTTGTACAATTTGTGCTATACAGTGCACTGAATTCCAGAACTGAGTATCATTATATAATTGCCACTGGTGGGCAATCCAAACTAATATTTTTTTTTTTTTTGGTAGGTTAAGCCATTCATTAATTTCACATGTGCATGGCACATACTAACACAGTGGCATGGTTATGTGCAAGCATGCTAAAAGGGTTGTTGCTATAGCACTACAGGCCTTTTCTATTTTGGATATTGCATGGCTTAAACTGGGTGTGAGCGTCCAAAAGGTTTAGTGTTATTCATATTTCATTGTTTCCTGCTTGAGTTTTATTTGTGCATGACTAGTTTCCTGAATGTTGTCTACAACTGCTTTGGCAAGTCATTTAATAAAAATAAATGCAACAAAAAGTTTTATTTTGCCAGCCTCAATCGGTTCTTGTGTGCCTTTGTCTGAGTTAGCATTTCTGTTAAGGAGATAGGCATAGTCACTGAGTTAGGCCATAGCAGGGTCTAACTACCTGCTATTGGCCACACAGTGAAGCAGAGCTACTGGTACACTTAGTAAAGTTATACAAAAAATGTCTGAAACTTTTATAAGTGCTTTATCTAAAAAATAAATACAAAATAAAATGTCAGCTATCTACAGTATAGTCTCTGACTATGGTGTTCTGCACAATCAAAGAATTGTTTTTTCTATCTGGACACTTTCCCAGAACCTTCAGTAACCTCTACTGTGTAACAAAAATGACAAGAGTAGCCTTTTCTGTTTACATACATGAATTTCTCAAAACTTGGTTATTTTATTGTTATGTGTTTGCAAACTATTCACCAAATTACACTAACAACCTGTAATGGCCTGAAAATTATTCATTATTGTTGTCTTTTCAACTTTCATATTTGAAAATGTGAGGTATTGGGTTGTTAGCGATATGAATGCATTTTGTTGTGTGGTGATTTGCTGGCAGAGATCGACTAAAATGATCGAATAAAATTGCAGTGGGTGCACAAAATCAACAAATGAGGCATTCATCACTCTCAGCAATGAGAGATCTATGTACAAAGCTGTGTGAGCAAAATCTTTAGGCAAGGTCTGCCATTGTCTGCACCATCCCAGTCAGTCTCTAGCTGTTCCTTTTATATTATTTTACTTTAAGTTTCATCTGTCAGCTCTTTGCAACTTCTTGTAAGTACCATAATCAGCAATTAATGTCAATTATGCTGACATTATGAAGTGGTATTATGGGAGATGAAAGCTTCTATTCAGCTGTTATTACACTCTCTTTTTCTATTCATGCACAAGAAAAACTAGATCACATATATCACATTCTGTGCATGGAAATGTGCATAGTTTATGCACAGTTTATTTACAAAAGAGTATTAAAAAAACAAAGCTTAAGTTTTGTGGAGCTTCAAGATAAACAAGTAAAAGATAACCAACCAGACACATAATAATAGATAAGAGGGAAAAACAGCAGAGGTGATGGATGTGGTAATTCTAAGTTGCAGTATCTTCCAGAGGATGAATACTGGAGCTGAAGAAACACTAAGGACTGGAGGAACTGGAAAAATTGCTAAAGGTTAAAACTGAAAATATCCCATTTGTGACAGAAGCAGTAGAAGAGCAGCTCTGAGAGATTCCAACTTAGATTCAAACTGACGAATATTAGTCTCCAGAGAAGGCATTAGTTTGAGAGAATTTGGGGGGTTTTTTCCACAAAAAAAAAGGATCTATGTACAACCACAGAACCAGGAAATGTACTATTTATTGGCCCCATCTAAATTGAACATTGGTTTGAGCATCTGGTTGGTCGATCCACAGGAAATCAACCTTCCATCCCCATTCCCCAGGGACAGGTCCTGATGTCCCAATTTTTTCCCAGCTAATTTTTTGGGCCCTCTACTAGGAATATTGTCAATATCACTTGCTCAGCTGTAGGGACAGTCATGTTGACTTCCTGTTCTGGAAACAAGGATGGGGGACAGCCAAACTGTAGATATGCTGAGGGATGTGTGCCAATAGGTTGTTATAGCTGTACACTGGCCATATCAAGTGATCCACCCAAGTTGAGGTGCTGTTGGAGACCAAACACAGGGTCTGTGTTTGTCTTGATCTGTTCCAGTCCAAAGTTCACTCTCTCAATCTGGCCATTAGTCTGAAGTTGGAAACTGAGGACAGACTGACAGAAGCTATCAGAAGTCAACAGAGGACCCGCCAGAACTGGCTAGTAAACTGAAGTCCTATGTCAGAAAGCAGCCGAGGGGAGATTCTGTAGAACAATAAATTTACATGCTTTGAGAAGCAGTCCACAATGATTATCACAATGTTGGCTCACAATATACGAAATCCTTTGATTAAGTACCAAAGAGGAGATTATTGACAAAGAATGGAGCAAACCTACTGGTCATGTCCTGGGTTCTTTATTATGTACACAAACTTGGTAGGATGCCAAATACACTCACAAATGACCATAAAGAGCCTCCAAAGCATCTCCACAAAAACTCTGCAAAAGGGATATCAAGGGTCTCCTACAGAGTCTGGTTCCTATTGGAGAGCTTTCAGAATAGTTGCTCCTATTCACAATCAGGTCACAGAATGAATGGGCTCAGCATTAGGTAGTGATGTGGGATTGCCTGGAGAGGGAATCAGGTTTAATGTTCTTAAAGCTAGGCGGATCTATCTAGGATAAAGGACAAACCTGCCAAAGAACAATGCCCATCTGGCTTGGCATTAAATTTGCATGGTCCATCTAGACCAGGAACTGTCTAGAAAGTGTCTCTATATTCCTTCAAGTCCAGCTTGACTACTAGAAGCTCTCCAAAACCCACATCATGACTTCATTCACTGGGAGTGACATGATGGTAAAAGTTGGCTTAGGAGTGGTGCTTCTGGTTATTATCAGAATTCTGGGACAAGACCACCCCTATGTACATGTCTGAGGCATCTACTTACAAAAAATTTAGATGCTGGAATGTTGGGTATTTTCTTCTTCTTTTTTTCAAAAGCTTCCTGGGCTCTGAGAAGTCCTCCACAAAAATCCCAACTATGCTGACAAGTAGAACAATATCAAGGCAGATGGGAGTCAATTAATTCTTAGAGTTGGTATTCAAGTTTATGTGATAGAAAAATATCAGTAAGAATCAAGGGGAAGGTGTACAAGACAGTGGTGAGACCGGTCATGCTGTATGGTTTAGAGACAGTGTCACTGAGGAAGAGACAGGAGTCAGAGCTACAGGTAGCAGAGCTGAAGATGTTGAAGTTCTCTTTGGGAGTGACAAAGTTGGACAGGATTAGGAATGAGTACATCAGAGGGACATCTTATGTTGGATGTTTTGAGGACAAAGTTAGGGAGGCCAGATTAAGATGGTTTGGACATGTTCAGAGGAGGGAGAGTGAGTATACTGGTAGGAGAATGTTGGACATGGGGCTGCCAGGCAGGAGGCAAAGAAGAAGGCCGAAGAGGAGTTATATGGATGGAATAAATGAGGATATGAAGCTAGTGGGTGCAGGTTTTGAGGATGCAGAAGATAGGGATAATTATTCAAAGGGATAATATTCATCAGTAACACACTACACCGCCAGGGACTCAAATCCTGCAGTGCCAGATGTGTCCCCCTGCTTAAGCCAGTACATGTCCGGGCCCGTCTGAAGTTTGCTAGAGAGCATTTGGATGATCCAGAAGAGGATTGGGAGAATGTCATATGGTCAGATGAAACCAAAATAGAACTTTTTGGTAAAAACTCAACTTGTCATGTTTGGAGGAGAAAGAATGCTGAGTTGCATCCAAAGAACACCATACCTACTGTGAAGCATGGGGGTGGAAACATCATGCTTTGGGGCTGTTTTTCTGCAAAGGGACCAGGACGACTGATCCATGTCAAGGAAAGAATGAATGGGGCCATGTATCGTGAGATTTTGAGTAAAAACCTCCTTCCATCAGCAAGGGCATTGAAGATGAAACGTGGCTGGGTCTTTCAGCATGACAATGATCCCAAACACACCGCCCGGGCAATGAAGGAGTGGCTTCGTAAGAAGCATTTCAAGGTCCTGGAGTGGCCTAGCCAGTCTCCAGATCTCAACCCCATAGAAAATCTTTGGAGGGAGTTGAAAATCTGTGTTGCCCAGCGACAGCCCCAAAACATCACTGCTCTAGAGGAGATCTGCATGGAGGAATGAGCCAAACTACCAGCAACAGTGTGTAAAAACCTTGTGGCGACTTACAGGAAACGTTTGACCTCTGTCATTGCCAACAAAGGGTATATAACAAAGTATTGAGATGAACTTTTGTTATTGACCAAATACTTATTTTCCACCATAACTTGCAAATAAATTCTTTAAAAATCAGACAATGTGATTTTCTGGATTTTTTTTTCTCATTCTGTCTCTCATAGTTGAAGTGTACCTATGATGAAAATTACAGGCCTCTCTCATCTTTTTAAGTGGGAGAACTTGCACAATTGGTGGCTGACTAAATACTTTTTTGCCCCACTGTATGTGAGCTGGTGCACCTCATGGGCCAGACCCCAAGTTTTCAAATCACCAGCCGCAGGTGTAAAATCAACCCCTGCACTTGAGACAGAAGGTATCTCTGGATGAGAATCTCCCATGGAATACCATACAGGAGAGATGTTAGGCTCAAAAACCAGACTCAGGCTGGCCAGCATACAGTATACAGGTTTTTTTATTAATGGAGTTGTAAAAATTTTGGGCCTTAAAACTGGGGTCAGCTCTGTCCTAGAATTGAATGAGTGTATGAATGCATGTGAGTACAGTGTCTTTCAATGGCTTGGTGCCCCATCTAGAGGGTCATTGTGCCTTGTTTCCAGTGTTTCTGAGATAGGATTTAGGTCCACCATGACCCAGACTGGATAAAGATATTTTGGCATAATCATAAAACAGCAAACTAGTAAAGACTTTTGAAGTTTTAAAAAATAATCTCAGAATGCATCAACACATTCAATAAAAGTTAAAAAAACAAAAGAAATAAATAACGCAACTGTCAGAAAGAACAGCAGAAGATTTTTTGCACTGCAGTTATGATGTGTATAAGAAAGTAAGTGTGTGTTTAGTGTCTCGGTGGTTTACCCTTTATGGGCTGTGCATTCATCTGTTTCAGTGCTGAGAGCTTTCCCATGAGCTTCTCTGGATCAATTATTTAAAATGATAGAGTCCCATCACATCAAAATGCCACTGCTCCTTGTGTCACTTCACGCCTGTCTATCTTCTTATCTCTCAGTTCCTTCTTCCTGTCTTCCTCAAGAGAGATACCTTACTTGAGATCATCAGCATTCTCACTGCACAGCTTCGTTCTTATTTAAATATAAATACCAAATAATTTTGGTAAACATTAAATGTACACCACAGCTAAAAATTAGCTGAAAGTATAAAGGTATCTAACATTTATGAGATTACATAACATATAAAACAATTACACCTATTTGTATTCTTATTCATTTCAAGCTTTAATTTTTATTTTATCATCTTTTCTTTGAATTTTCCTATATTTTAGGAAAAGATATTTTAACTTGCAAAGACACCATTTTTTGTAGTCCTTACCCCCTTTAATCTGATATGTTGGTGTATGACATTTGCAGCTTTTCTCAAATACAAAATTAAAGCTGACAAGCAGCATTTGGCACCAAGCTTCTGTCTATGTAGTATATAGATATAAAATGATAAAGAATAGCAAATATCACTGGGGATGACTAACACTTTGATTAATGTGTGTGTGTGTGTGTGTGTGTGTGTGTGTGTGTGTGTGTGTGGCACTCCTGGGTCATACCTGGGTAGCCAAGCATAAATATTTCAATTGGAAGGTGAACTCTCTGGTGACGATGGAAAGCTGAACTGGAATTTCCACTCTTTATCAAACATTCATTCCACAGTGAGGCTTCAGCATTCAGCAGGAGAAAGAGAGAGAGAGTTGTGCATGACTCAGCATGTTCCTTGCTCCTATCAAACTTTGTGTTTAACAATAAATATTTAGCACAGCCTCGTGAGTTGTGCTCATGATATATTGATTACATTTCATTACAAAGTGAGATCAAACCCTTGGACATAAACCCTTTTTTCCCTGACAGTTTTGCAGCTTAAAGAATCTTCTAAAAGGTGAGAAGAACCAGTGAGTTTAAGTTAGAAAAAAAAGTAAGATTGACTGAAGTGTAAACTTACTGCAGTTATGTGCCAGAATATTCAAGTAAATATGTGCAGGTTTATGCTGTGTAATGTTATTCATACACCAGCAAAATATTCACCCAAATGTTGCCCACGCTCCTGAATTTACTGCTGGTTGCCATGGTCTACCTTGTGCAATTGCAATCATTATATGCATAATCTGTCTTTCTGTGAAGAATGATTGGACTTTCCAGTAGTCCATAAACCCATTTTGACCCATATACAAACAAAACTACTAATAATCACAAACATTTTGTTGCAGTTAAAAATGTGCCAACAATCCATGCATTTTTCAATCTCTACTCATACATATTGTGTAATTGGATGAAAACAAAATTATATGACAATGAAAACAAATTCGTTAACCCATGAGAGCTAGATTCAAAATCACACTAAAATCAAAGTAAAAGATTTAAATTACAGGCTAATCCAACAATTTGGTGAATGATGAATTTCATCATTGCAACTCATAATGTAAGTCAGGAGTGTGTATGCCCTCCATATGTCTGTATGCACTCCTAACAATGTCTACACATGCCTCTGATGAGCCTGTATCAGGGCATTAGTGAGCTCCTGGACAGTCTGTGGTGCTACTTGGTGGCTTGAGGGCCAGTCAATGGCATCAAAGCCTTCCTCATACAGAAACTGCCTATGCACTCTGGCCACATGAGGCTGGGCATTGTCATGCACCAGGAGGAACCCAGGCCCACTGCACCAGTGTAAGATATGACAATGGCTCTGAGGATTTCGTTTGGTACAAAACAGCAGTAAGATTACCATTGGCTAGCATGTGGAGGACTATGCGACTCTCAAAGGATATTCCTTTACAGATCTTCACTGACCCACCACCAAATCAGTCATGCTGGATGTTTTTATAATCATCATAATGGGATCACCAGATTCTTTTACATCTGTCACATGTACTCAGTGTGAATATTCTCTCATCTATGAAGAGAACAGGACACCAATGGCAGATGTGTCAGTTCTGGCATTCTTTGGCAAATGTCTGTCTGCTCCTGACAGTGTGGTCAGAAACGTGCACACCAGTAGCTTACTGGATGTAATTTTGTAGGGCTCCAGCAGTGCTTCTCCTGCACAAAGGAGCAGATATCGGTCCTGCTGCTGGACTGTGGACCTTCTATGGCTCTGTCTAGCTCTCCCCTTATGTAAAGGCCCATCTCCCAGTATCTCCTCCATGCTCTTGAAACTGTGCTGCCTGTGCAACCTGATTCGTTTTCAGGTACTGCCCTGTATAACAAGGACCCTAACAATACAGACAAATCATTAAGTAGGGATAAGCAGAGAGCAATTCTGTCTGTGGCAACGATCTGCAGAACTATTCCCTTTTTGAGGGTTGTCTTTCTGTTGCCTTTCCAGTGAACCTGTTGTCACTTTTATTTATACCAATGCAGGTGAAATTGATTCACAATCACTTGTGCTTTCTAACTGGACAGATGGATATTTATGAAGTTTAATTGACTTGGAGTTGTACTGTTAATGAGTAAGTGGTCCTTTAATTTTTTAAAGTAGTGTAGTGTAGTTTATTTTTAAAGCATTGACTAATGCATTGATTATTATACTTTGTTAAATGTAGACAATTACAGTTAATGTTTTTATTAAAATTAGTAAATAACAAACAAATCTGAGAAACTCTTTGCTTAAACTATGTTAGATCAAAACCAGTAGATCAGGATATTCACGAACAGGCAACAGTGGTGAACCGGCAACAGGGTCATGGGCGGCCAAGGCTAACTGATGCACACGGGGAGCGAAGGGGATGCTCAAATTGCTGAAGAAGTTAATAGTGGTTCTGATAGAAAGGTTTCAGAATACACAGTGCATCGTAGTTTGTTGCTGTTTGTTATGTGGCCAGCCCATGCTGACCCTGGTGCACTGCCGAAAGTGCCAACAATGGGCATGAATACAATTTATGTAAGAAAGCATGAAATTCCAAAAGGTTCACATACATTTTTATATATATGTACATATATATATATATATATATATATATATATATATATATATATATATATATATATATATATATATATATATATATATATATATATAAAAGTGGCAAGAAAATGTCTGTAAATATATGTACATACATGTATGTATGTACATGTATGTATCTGTTAGCTGAGAGTGATAGGTGGCATATACAGTAAGTTGATTCTGTGTTCATTTTTGATTGCTGTCTGCCAGCATCTTGCAATATAATAGTAATAGTGACTGCAAGCATTTCTGCTCTAAGGATTTTAGCCTTTTTCTAATGTATGCATCTATTTCTTGTACATCACAAACTTGGAACTACAGATGGGCTGCAGTTTACAGTTGGTTTACCTACAAATTGACCTATTCTGTATGTGGTAGATGATCCTCATGAAATGGCCAGTGAGCACAGCTACAGGAAAATGTGCCTTATAAACTCAGCATACCCTATATGCAACTCAAACATTTGCACAATTTGCAGTAAAATGAACCATGACTTGTTTTCTTTCTATAGAGACATCAGCACAGTCTCACTACAACTCTTCCCACATGTTCCAAGATGCTGTAACAGGAATAATTCAGTAATAATTCACAGGCTTTACCAGTGAAGGTGACTTAAGCCTGTCAGAAAACAGCAGCAAACTCTCACTCAAAGTGGATTACCATGAGTCAGTACTGGATGCTAAACTCCAGTATAAGTGCACTGTTTATATTCCAGGCCTATTTTCTCTAAACCCAATAATCTCTAAGAGAGATTTACATCTAGCATGGGGGCAATGTGTTTAGATGGAAAGCATGGGATAGCATATTGTTCAGTAAAATGAGAAAGGTGAAGAAGTGATTACAGAAATGCAGCATTCACCTGCTGACCCCTTTATAAAAAAAAATATTGACGAGTATGTGTGGGAGGAATAAAATGCCATCATGTTGCAAATCCCTTTAGTGATCATTTGTAAATGAAAAGATAAAACTGCATACATAATAAACATCTACTTTTTTATTTTATGCAATTCTGAGAAAACTGGATCAATAAATGCCAATAATAATAATAATAATAATAATAATAATAATAATATAACAATAATGACAACAATAATAATAATAATAATTATTATTATTACTATTATTACTATTATTGTTGTTGCAAATAATTATAAAAAAAGCATAATAATTTGTTTAATGTTTTATTTTTTCATTTTATTTAAACTTTATTTTATATAGTCCCTTTTATAAATTTAAAATGCAGCTCATAGTGCAATCTTCTTGATAGACTTTAAGATATTCTCAGGTCTGTCTCAGGTCTTATTTGACTGATCATTTTCAGTTTGTAAATGGTGACTTCTTTATGAATGTTAGGGTAAAGTTTGGTGTTTTACAAGGTTCTGTTTTAGGCCCACTGTTTTTTTACTCAATATATGATACTTTACATATAATTATTTGTAAACATGAAGACACACAGTTATATATTTCAGGAAAGCAAGATGAGAGCTTATACCAGCTTAATAAAGTTGAGGAATGAGATAAAGGACTTTAGACCTTGAATGCTGAGCAACTCCTACTTAATTCTGACAGAAGAAATTCTTCTGGGATCAGAGACAGCTAGAAGTAAGCTATCTGATTACATAGTAACTCTGGATGGCATGGGCACAGATTTGTTTTGAACATTAGAGGGGCTGAAGTGTTTGTGGGTTCGCTTCCTCATTTTTCTATTATTAATTTTATTATATAAATAATTGAAAAAAAAATTTCATTTTATTTTTAGCATGCAGAATATTAAAATACTCTCACTACTCTCCACAACAAATAAACCTGGTTTCCTGAAATTACTGTTCTCCTCAATTTCTGACTTCTGTACCATGCAGACTAATCACTCAGACGTAAATATTGTGGATGTGTGTCTATGAATGGTTTGGAGTGATCTATAGACCCTGAATCTTTTGAAACATCTGTAAACTGTGCAACCTTTAAAGATAAAAAGCAAATCAAATCATTTAGTCTGAGCAGCTGGTCTGTTATTACCATATTTTCTGTAGCAAATCTGTGACACAGCAAAAAATATATGTACCTCTCTTTTTTTTGCATTAGCCTAATTTGTTACCACTTATAAATTGTAGTATGCCTATATTTTAGTGTTTTAATGGTTGGTGTGCTATCCTAGCATTTGGCTACATACACAGGACATTAAATCAAGATGTTAAATTTGTATGGTAAAACATGTGCTTCCATAATTCTATTTATTAAAAACCTTTTGTCGTATCAATAAAAAATAAGAAAATTGTACATTCAAGTCAAAACAGCTTTGGAGACAGGCAGATATAAATTGTGCAAATTTTGCTAACAGAGTGAGCTGTGTTTTGTAAACATTATGAAACTAATAATTCTGGTAGTAACTGTTACGGGTAGCAGGGCTGGGGTTGAACCACTAGGGGGATCTCAGCAGGGGTTTGTTATGTCATGTCTGTTTTTGTTTACATCGGCCATGTGTCAGTTAAGCCCTGCCCTAACCTAATGTGTCTTGATTGATGTTCACCTGTTCCTAATGTTTCATGATTACGTTTCCTATTTATAGTCCTGTCTTTGTCTGCTTTAGTTGCTAGTCCTCGTTTGTGTGTAGGCCGATGTAGTGTCGCGGTTTTCTGTTTCATGGTCATGTCTCGTGCTTTATGTTAATAAAACCCCGATCTTCACGTTAAGCTTCGCGTTGGGTCCGTTATATCCTGCCGGACACTACCGGCTGTAACAGTAACAGAGAGGAAGGATTGATTTTTGCATATTTTTCGTTTACAAAATTTAGCATCTATTTATTCACAGATTTTAGGGTCTTTTTATCCACAGGTTTTCTGGAAATTATAGTGATCCAAAGGATGAGTCAGAACACAAACTAATGTTGCTTTTTCTAGGTGCTTTTCTACAATTTCTCTTTGGTTGTTATATTCTTTGATCAACACCATGGATTTTTTGTGTCTTTCTTTGATAAATACATCATGTGTGTGATTCCCTGCAATCACTGGAGACATACAGCTTTTACATGTATGGAAGGTTTGGCTGTATTGAAAGGTCATCATACTCATCTGCACTGTTGAAAACTTCAAAAAGCATTGATCTGTTAACAAGATAATATTGCACCGAAGAACAAATAAATCTGCTATTAAAATTTAAAAATTCTAGCTGCTTGTTAATTTACTGCCCTTGATTTATTACCCTGAAAAGAACTCAGCTTACTATAGTATTGTTATATTGGTTAATACTGATGGGGTAATAATTAATATTATAAACCAGGCATTTTTGGATATCATGCTGACAGCAATTTATCAGATGCTCCTTTTAACAGGAGTGTGTAGACTAGCTCATTAGTAATAGCAATAAGTTATCAAATGTTTCACATTACAGTAGTGTTCCAGGTCATTATAAACTCCAACCAGTCGTTCAAAATTCCTAATAGTTTCAGTTACTATCTAACATGTAAAAATTATTTACTTATGGAAGCTCTTGTAAGATTATGCAAGTAATACACATGCACGGAGTGATGTATTTGTGATTTGGATTGGTGAGCTTTCAGAAAGAACACTGCTGACAGAAAAGAAGAGAGGACAATGGTAAATAAAAGCTGTGGTTCAAGGTCCTAAAGGAGCTCTGCCTCCTCTGAGAATGCCTTTTATGATCACAATAATTAAAGAACAAAAAATTTATATTGTAGATACTGAATTATTGCAGTATAGGCTACTTTGCATCAGATAATAGGTCTTCAAAATACAGCATGTGAGGATCTGATGTGATTAATAAATAAGGTCCTGACCATGTTGTTTAGTTTGCAATAAATTACCAAGCATTTAGTTTATTATTACTTATTGAGTAATCCAAACATATAGCTTATTACCAAGTATTCTTTAGTAGTTTTAAACAGATTTAAACTGTTTATTTCATACTTATCATTCTTTCTGTTCATGCAATGTTGTTGCATTGCAGCTGAAAAGTATAGTAAATTACCAGTCATGCAAACAGTTTAAGCTGATGTAAATTGCAATGAAGACATCAAAGAACGCATTAGATGAGGGTGCATATAGATTTGATCAGTCTTAGGATTTGAACTGATAATCTTCCAATCTCTTAGATCCTTAAACCCTGGACTACCACTCAAACCCACTAAGGGATTCAGACACCATAATGATCAAGGCATTGCTGGGATCATGTGCTGAAAAGTGTATCACACAATCAATAAAAAGATTCTGATCATGGTTACGAATGATAATAACAGAGATTTAATCTTGTATTTGCTTTTCCCTAGGGAAAGGTTGTGCTGAAAAACAACACTCATAAGGGTTGAAGCAGACTTTTGAATATTTTTTGAAAATATTTAAGAATTGTCCTCATTAGCATAGACCAAGTTGGTTTGTTCTATAACTATATCTGTTATCATTAAAAGGAAGTAAACCTCACTTAAGCTCACATTATACATGTAAAGAATATGACGTGGAGAAGTTGGTAGGATCTCTGTGCTGGAGATTTAATAATGTTCACATTCCAAAACTTGGAAATTGCAAACAGTTCCACAGGGCAAATGTAAAGAATAATCAGCTCTAGGCAGAGCTTAAAGTTAATGTTTTAAAGATATGGAGGTTAAGCCTAGATGGAAGGCAAGGGTGACACTCAGGCAGCAAAAACAGCATACATCATCTCAAATAAATAAAAAGGTAAAATTCAAGTAGTGAGTAAGTCTAGCCATCACAATTTGGCCCTTGTCAAACTCACTCTGCCCATTTTTCTTGCTTCTGACACATCAAGATTGAGGACAAAATGTTCACTTGCTGCCTAATATATCCCACCCACTAACAGGTGCCATGATGAGGAGATAATCAGTGTTATTCACTTCACCTAAAGTAAATAGATATGAAGAAGTTTGACAAGGGCCAAATTGTGATGGCTAGACGACTGGGATCAGAGCATCTGCAAAACTGCAGCTCTTGTGGAGTGTTCCCAGTCTGCAGTGGTTAGTATCTATCAAAAGTGATCCAAGGAAGGAACAGTGATGAACCGGTGACAGGGTCATGGGTGGCCAAGGCTCATTGATCCACATGAGGAACGAAGGCTGGTCCGTGTGGTCTGAAACAACAGATGAGCTACTGTTGCTCAAATTGCTGAAGAAGTTAATGCTGGTTCTGATAGAAAGGTGTCAAAATACACAGTGCATCACAGTTTGTTACGTATGGGGCTGCATAGTCGCAGACCCGTCAGGGTGCCCATGCTGACCCCTGTGCACCACCGAAAGCACCAACAATGGGGACGTGAGCATCAGAACTGGACCACGGAGCAATGGAAGAAGGTGGCCTGGTCTGATGAATCACATTTTCTTTTAAATCACATGGATGGCTGGGTGCATGCACATCACTTACAGGGGAACACACAGGGCACCAGGATGCACTATGGGAAGAAGGCAAGCCGGTGGAAGCAGTGTCATGCTTTGGGCAATTTTCTGCTGGGAAACCTTGGTTCTTGCCATCCTTTACTCCTGTTTAGATCATTACAAATAGGAATGAACAGTGACCTTGAAATTTAGGAAATTGTAGGTTGTTCTCTAATTTTGATAATAATGTATTAAATACATTGCAGAAAGCACAGACTAGCTTTATAAGGAAAATAAAAGCTCTCAGCCCTATTGCTGGATGCACTACATTTGAGCAACTAGTTTTAAGGTTTAAAACAAATCAGTCACCTTTGTATAAATCTTATAATTATCAAATTTATAATCTATATAACATGATTGCCTCTTTATCTAAAGCATCTCATAAATATCAAATTGAAAGTTTTAAAGAAAAAGAGATAATATAAATAATATTCAATATTATCTCATTTTAAAAATATATTCTACATTATATTATATTTTTTACCATCCAATAAATGGACTATGTTCAAACATTCAGTCTGACTTTTTCAAGCAGCTAAACAAATTATTGTTTTAAATGACATAGAATTGAAAAAACCTTGATTAAACAAAACCACTGAGAACTACTTCTTGTGTATCTGTCCTCCCATGCACTTTCTCTGCCTCACTCTCCTTTTTGTCTTTCACTCAGTGGCCATCACTAATCAATGTTTTAATGTTTTCAAATTTAATCACAAAATCAGCAGGCAAAATGTCCTAATTATTCCTAGTTTTCAGTTAGGTATATGTGCAATATGTGCAAACGTATGATTGGAGTATGTCTGAATGCTTTATTTGCAAATAATTAATCAAAAAAAGGTATTATAAATAATTATAGCAAATACAGTGAGAGGTATAAAAGTAATAACATGTAAAATTGTCCCATTTCCTAATTGATGGTTCATGTAAAACTGTACAACTGTCTAAAACATCAGTCATTGTAAAAGCTTGAAAATCTTGAATCCTGAAACTCAATCTCAAATTTAATGTTGAATTTGCTTTTGTCAGGTCTAATAAAAGATATTACAATTATCAAACTCCACCCAAACTCAATATACATGTTCACTGTGAACTTTAAAAATCCCCATCAGTTAAATAACTCTCAGCAGAAAACATGGGTAATTAATTTTTCAGCTGTGGAAAAAGAGGTTTTCTTACAAAATGTACATATAGCTTTTTCTATAAACAAATACAATAGATAGATAGATAGATAGATAGATAGATAGATAGATAGATAGATAGATAGATAGATAGATAGATAGATAGATAGATAGATAGATAGATAGATAGATAGATAGATAGATAGATAGATAGATAGATAGATAGATAGATAGATAGATAGATAGATAAAAACATATTAAAAAAGGTTGCCTTTGTGTGATAGTTTGTGTTTTCTGATGATAAATAAAAAAAACTAGTATAGTGAGATACTTTATTGTTCAAATATAATAAAACTAGTATAGTGAGATACTTTATTGCTCAAAAAGCAACAGAGTGAACAAATATAAATCATGCTGAGTTTGTACCTATGGGAGAACATGTTAAGTAACACAGGACATAAGACCATAGGACCACAATTTGGTTACCTTCCAATTCCCACTCACTAGCTAGCTCTCTCCTATTATATGACAACTACCAAGTACATTTACATTTACATTTCTGGCATTTGGCAGATGCCAGATCTTATCCAGAGTGGCATACAAGAGTGATTTGAAGTCTCTACCAATGAATACATTAACACTGGTTCAATAGGTCACAGACTTAGGATACCATTAAACCAAAAGTAAGAAGTAGAAAGGGCGAAGGCTAATACGTGTTTCCTTCTATACATGTGAAACCAGCCAGCTCCTATTTTCAAGCTTGTCACAGGGCAATGTAACACACTCAGAGGAAAGTGCTATCTGTCCTCTTCTGCGTTCATGAGCTTACAAATAATCACAATTGGCTGGTGCCAGGATAAGAGAATATACCATACCTCCCACCCAGAGTGCACAGGCAATTTTGCTCCCTTACTCTCTTTGCTCTATGGCATTATAAGGATTTTAACTTGCTTTTATGTTGAGCCACTTGGGAACATGTATGTTATGGAGATCTATATAAAAATTAATTGATTATTTTTTACATTCACTTTATGTTTTTAAATTATGTAGGTCTGGAAATTGGAAGCACACAATTGTATAGTCTTTGTATGCATTAACATTTTAGTTTCCTTTCAATGGAACTAAATGGCCAAGCCCAAAAATTTTCCAGCATAACATACCCCCAGTGCATAAATTGAGGTCCATGAAGACATTGTTTGCCATGGAAGGTGTTGAAGAATCAAGTGGCCTGCACAGAGCCCTGACCTCAACCCCACTAAATCCCCACTGTTGGGATGGTTTGGAATGCTGACTGCCCCCAGATTTTCTCATATAACATCACCGCTGGATCTCACTAATGCTACAAAATATAGTGGAAAGCCTTCCCAAAATTTATATGTGGAAATTTATGCAGAAAAAGTAATTCAGATTGAAAAAACAGTCAGAATAGAAATCACCAAGCAAATCAATACTTAATGGAGTGAAATGCTTGACGCTACTTGGCATTGAATCAATAAGTAATACAGTGGCATGGCCCATCCACACCAAATAAACCAATGTTAGTGTGAGAGGATGTACTAGAAACTTCCCAAAAATTACATGCTTGTTAAACAAAGCAACAAAAGTTTGTATGCTTTTGTGTGACACAGAGTAGTTGCTTATTCTGTAGTATAGATCGTCCTTAAGATTAGATACAAACTAACTTTTATTCACATGACTGTTCTTCTGTGATCTTTGGAGAAGGTAATCTTGTGTTCAGTGACACCTAGACACAGTGGGACACTCCAACTGTCCACTGAAGCACAAAGGCATGCACACGCAAGTACACACACACACACACACACACACACACACACACACATTCAAACAAATCTCTTTTCGTGGTACCAGTGGTCTAGTGAGCAGAGGCAGAGAAAGGCCTACACTTTTTATTGTATGTCAGTGAGAGCTGCCACGGGTGTTATTTGAGCGTGAGATTGCACCAGTGTTTCAGCCTGTTGCATCAGCTTCTTGTGAGACATTTAGATAAAGTCACCCAAGCTGCCATTGTGCTCATCAGTAGATCATGTTCGGATGCCTTTTGCCTTGATATGAGATGGCTGTCATGTTTCTGCAGCCATAAGTCATAGAGAGTGAGTGACCTCTCACACTGTCTCACTGCTGTCAGGACAGCATCAGTCTTCAGGCCTGACTGGTCAGCACTTCGTATCTGCAAATTTCTCCTGCTTCTTATGCCAATGTGAAATATTGCACCATCTTTGATCTTCTTCACTTTTTGTTCTTTTGTCTTAACTTACTGTGCTTATAACGCACAATATGAATGGATTCATGACATGTTGGTATCACCCAATTTATTTGTTCCAGTGTCCAAGTTGTGATGACTGTTACTGTAATGGAATAACAGTCTAAAGTTGACTTATAGAAAGTTTTATTTCGAGTACTGGCAGTGACAGATAGACAGAGACAAAAAGAAGGCATGGGAGGGGTGAATATACTGCAAATATGTATGCATGTGACCTTTTCCAATATGTACTGCAGTGGCAGTTTATTCTCAGCACAGCAATGACACTGACATGGTAGTGGGACTGTAGCATTTGGCACTGTATATGGTAAATTTTTCTTTCTGCACTGCAGGTGTTTTGGTATGCGGAATTTATGTTCCAGAAACTAAAAAAAGCTGCCATTAAGCAAAAGCACATAACATAGTTCCAAAACTGCATACCGGGGAATACTCTGCTACCTATACTGATTGGATATCACATTAAATGCTAATTTGGTGCATGCCAGTGCTCACGTTCTTAATTAATCCAATGTTTTGGTGAGCAGGAGTGGAAAACATTCTGAATTACTTCAGAAAAAGTACAAATTATGTGACAAAATTCCATACAATTGAATGTGGAAGTAGGGGGGCACGGTGGCTTGGTGGTTAGCATGTTTACCTCACCCCTCCAGGGTTGGGGGTTCAATTCCCACCTCCGCCATGTGTGTGGAGTTTCCTCGGGTATTCTGGTTTCCTCCCCGGTCCAAAGACATGCATTGTAGGTTGATTGGCATCTCTAAATTGTCCGTAGTGTGTGATTGCGTGAGTGAATGAGAGTGTGTGTGTGTGCCCTGCGATGGCTTGGCACTCCATCCAGGGTGTATCCTGCCTTGATGCCCAATGACGCCTGAGATAGTCACAGGCTCCCCATGACCCGAGAATAGATCGGATAAGCGGTAGACAATGAATGAAAGTTTATTATCTGAATGAATGAATGTATGTGGAAGTATCTGGCTAAATTGTACTTAAAGGAAAGTAATTCATCAGAAGTAGAATAACCAATATTCACTATTAGATAGAATTTGACTTTGTAAGTAATGTAAACCACTGGAAATAATGCTCTTCTAGCAAAGAATAACTATACATTTTCACCACACTTTCAGTTATCCAATCATGTGGCAGCAGTGCCCAAAAATCCTCCAAATAAAACTCAAGACCTTCAGTTAATGTTCACTTCAGACATTAAAATGAGAAAAAGTGTGATCTCTGTGACTTTAACTGGCTGTGGAGCCTGTCTTGAGTATTTCAGAATCTGCTGGACAAATGGATAGCTATAGTATTAATTACATACTTTATTTGACCCTTAACTGTGTTCATTTGATTGATGTACAGTGCATCTGGAAAGTATTCACAACGCTTCACTTTTTCCACATTTTGTTATGTTACAGCCTTATTCCAAAATAGATTAAATTCATTATTTTCCTCAAAATTCTACAAACAATACCCCATAATGACAACATGAAAGAAGTTTGTTTGAAATATTTTCAAATTTATTAAAAATAAAAAAAATAAAATCATCACATTTACATAAATATTCACAGCCTTTGCTCAATACCTTGTTTAAAAGCCCCTTTGGCACCAATTACAGCCTCAAGTCTTTTTGAGTATGATGCTACAAGCTTGGCACACCTATTTTTCATTCTTCTTTGCAGGACCTCTCAAGCTCCATCAGATTAGATGGGGAGCGTCGGTGCACAGACATTTTCAGATCTCTCCAGAGATGTTCAATCAGGTTCAAGTCTGGGCTCCGGCTGGGCCACTCGAGGACATTCACAAAGTTGTCCCATAGCCACTCCTTTGTTATCTTGGCTGTGTGCTTAGGGTCATTGTCCTGTTGAAAGATGAACTGTCGCCCCAGTCTGAGGTCCAGAGCGCTCTGGAGCAAGTTTTTGTCAAGGATGTCTCTGTACATTGCTGCATTCATCTTTCCCTCATTCCTGACTAGTCTCCCAGTCCCTACCACTGAAAAACATGACACTTGCCATTCAGGTCAAAGAGTTCAATCTTTGTTTCATCAGACCAGAGAATTTTGTTGGTGGACTCCAATCAATTTGTAGAAACATAATGCACTTGAGCTCAATTTTGTGTGTCATGAGCAAGGCTGTGAATACTTATGTACATGTAATTTTTTTGTTTTTTATTTCTAATAAATTTGCAAAGATTTCAAACAAACTTGTCATTATAGGATATTGTTTGTAGAATTTTTAAGGAAAATAATGAATGTAATCCATTTTGGAATAAGGCTGTAACATAAAAAAAATGTGGAAAAAGTGAAGCGCTGTGAATACTTTCCAGATGCACTGTACAGCACACAGTATTTGGTTGAGAGAAGAAACCTACAAGATTCATAACAATTAATGTATGAATAGAGTAGTGTAATAAATGTAATGTAATGAAGGTCTTAAAAAAATGTAAAACGTAAAAAGTATGTTCTTCATGTAAATGAAATTAAGTAAGAGAACATGAATACAATTTTCGATACTGTCAATATTTATGAGGAGCATGCATTTAAATAAAATATATGCCATCACATAATTTGGATCCTATTTGCAAAACCAGCACCAGACCAGAGCAGAACAAGATGAGAATAAGACCAAAACAATGCTGAGCCAAGACCAGCACCAGGGACACCAAATGCAAAAATAGTCTGGACAGCTCTCTCAGTGGAAACAAATGTATGTGCACATGAAGCCAGATCCAAATACCCTGCACTGGGAAGGCAATAATTACACGAAGCAGCCAAGTCACTAAACATCAAAAATAAGAGCTGCACACTGGGGAAACAAACAAAGGAGACAAATGCAAGGCCCTTCAGTAAACTCTGCAATAACATATTTCCCTTTTTCTCTCTCACTCTTTCTATCTCTCAGAGTTTGAGGAAGTTGACCCTCCAGCCCAGTATGAAAAACATGGACCATATTTACTCATGACCATGTACAAGTACTACACTTCATGTTTCCCCCAAACCCTTTCCATAACCTTCTAAATAAAATCCATTCCAGTGCTAAAACATACTTTTGGATCTGTAGATGGGCTCATAACATTACAGTGTGCACAGAGACAAAAGAGAACTTTTTAGGTAATTTAGGTATATTTATTTTAGACTTTAACATGAGCCCACAAAAAGCCTCTAATTAACCATCCTGTCATCCTTGGAATCTGACCCATTTTCAAATATTCTTATATATGTTGTATTTCATATATGAGAGCTATTGACCATAAATGACAGAATTGTACATTTTGTACAGAATATTGTACAGAATTGTACATAATTAATAGGGGTAACACAAAAAGGGGTTAGTTGGTTGGTTGGAAGTTTTGTAGGGAAATATAACAACATATAATAATAATTGACAAACATATGGCATATTATTATAATATAAAATAGGATATACACACACAATAATATATATATATATATTTATATATATAATAATATTTTTTATATTTTCATTTATTAGGCAATCGACATTTAGGTCAAACTTTTTTTCCCTTTTGGGGGAAAGTTTTTTGGGGCCCCAAGGTTTTTACACACTGTTGCTGGTAGTTTGGCTCATTCCTCCATGCAGATCTCCTCTAGAGCAGTGATGTTTTGGGGCTGTCGCTGGGCAACATGGATTTTCAACTCCCTCCAAAGATTTTCTATAGGGTTGAGATCTGGAGACTGGCTAGGCCACTCCAGGACCTTGAAATGCTTCTTACGAAGCCACTCCTTCATTGCCCGGGCGGTGTGTTTGGGATCATTGTCATGCTGAAAGACCCAGCCACGTTTCATCTTCAATGCCCTTGCTGATGGAAGGAGGTTTTTACTCAAAATCTCACGATACATGGCCCCATTCATTCTTTCCTTGACACGGATCAGTCGTCCTGGTCCCTTTGCAGAAAAACAGCCCCAAAGCATAATGTTTCCACCCCCATGCTTCACAGTAGGTATAGTGTTCTTTGGATGCAACTCAGCATTCTTTCTCCTCCAAACACGACAAGTTGAGTTTTTACCAAAAAGTTCTATTTTGGTTTCATCTGACCATATGACATTCTCCCAATCCTCTTCTGGATCATCCAAATGCTCTCTAGCAAACTTCAGACGGGCCCGAACATGTACTGGCTTAAGCAGGGGGACATGTCTGGCACTGCAGGATTTGAGTCCCTGGCGGCGTAGTGTGTTACTGATGGTAGCCTTTGTTACTTTGGTCCCAGCTCTCTGCAGGTCATTCACTAGGTCCCCCCATGTGGTTCTGGGATTTTTGTTCACCGTTCTTGTGATCATTTTGACCCCACGGGGTGAGATCTTGCATGGAGCCCCAGATTGAGGGAGATTATCAGTGGTCTTGTATGTCTTCCATTTTCTAATAATTGCTCCCACGGTTGATTTCTTCACACCAAGCTGCTTACCTATTGCAGATTCAGTCTTCCCAGCCTGGTGCAGGTCTACAATTTTGTTTCTGGTGTCCTTTGACAGCTCTTTGGTCTTGGCCATAGTGGAGTTTGGAGTCTGACTGTTTGAGGTTGTGGACAGGTGTCTTTTATACTGATAACGAGTTCAAACAGGTGCCATTAATACAGGTAACGAGTGGAGGACAGAGGAGCCTTTTAAAAGAAGAAGTTACAGGTCTGTGAGAGCCAGAAATCTTGCTTTTTTTGTAGGTGACCAAATACTTATTTTCCACCATAATTTGCAAATAAATTCTTTAAAAATCAGACAATGTGATTTTCTGGATTTTTTTTTCTCATTCTGTCTCTCATAGTTGAAGTGTACCTATGATGAAAATTACAGGCCTCTCTCATCTTTTTAAGTGGGAGAACTTGCACAATTGGTGGCTGACTAAATACTTTTTTTCCCCACTGTATATATAATATAAAATAGTATAAACACAAGGTGGACAAGCTGACAGACAGACATGGTTAATAGATGGCTGGCTTCTACAAATGCCCTCTAAAAAGACTGGATAGACATAATACTCTTATATATATTCTCAAAACATTCTATCTGGAATACAAATGAATGAGAGATATAACCTTATTATCCTTGAGTCACAATATTAAAAGCTATGAAGATTTGATGCCATATCAGGAGTTATGTGTAACAGAATTGCACAGAAAACCATCAGTTGCTTGGATTGCATTTGTTATCAACTGAAGCTTGATTTGGATGAAATCATCTGCCTGGTAACTCCAACATTATAATTTCAAAACAGGCTACCTCTACAGACTCGGGTGATACAATTACTTTTCCACTAGGACCAAGGGGCACAAATGGTCACATAGGCTATGCATCCTTCATTAAGTACAACAAGAGCAGAATAGTATATTGGAAGCTAATGAAAAATATGCCATGCCCAAGGAAACATTTAAAAATATTCATGAATATGTCTATATTGATTCAGTCACCATTTCATCCATAATATTTGAGTATTGTTTTTTTTTTATCCATCCTCTCTACCAACGGCAGTTAGGAACACTTCTATCATATGGGCCATTTTTCTTTTCTTGTTTTAGCCTTGTACATACAGTATGTCAGACAACATGTATACACTACAGAGCTAGCTACTTAATAGCTTGTACCTACAAGAATCATGTCCTTCTTCTCTCTTATTTCAGTAATTCAACTCAAATTCTGAAACTCGTGTATTAAATAAATTCAATGCACACAGACTGAAGTAGTTTAAGTCTTTGGTTCTTTTAATTGTGATGATTTTGGCTCACATTTAACAAAAAACCACCAATTCACTATCTCAACAAATTAGAATATGGTGACATGCCAATCAGCTAATCAAATCAAAATACCTGCAAAGGTTTCCAGAGCCTTCAAATTGGTCTCTCAGTTTGGTTCACTAGGCTACACAATCATGGGGAAGACTGCTGATCTGACAGTTGACCGGAAGACAATCACTGACACCCTTCACAAGGAGGGTAAGCTACAAACATTCATTCCAAAGAAGCTGGCTGTTCACAGAGCGCTGTATCCAAGCATGTTAACAGAAAGTTGAGTGGAAGGAAAAAGTGTGGAAGAAAAAGATGCACAACCAACCGAGAGAACCACAGCCTTATGAGGATTGTCGAGCAAAATCGATTCAAGAATTTTAGACAACTTCACAAGTAATGGACTGAGGCTGGGGTCAAGGCATCAAGAGCCACCACACACAGACGTGTCAAGGAATTTGGCTACAGTTGTCGTATTCCTCTTGTTAAGCCACTCCTGAACCATAGACAACATCAGAGGCATCTTACCTGGGCTAAGGAGAAGAAGAACTGGACTGTTGCCCAGTGGTCCAAAGTCCTCTTTTCAGATGAGAGCAAGTTTTGTATTTCATTTGGAAACCAAGGTCCTGGAGTCTGGAGGAAGGGTGGAGAAGCTCATAGCCCAAGTTGCTTGAAGTTCACTGTTAAGTTTCCACAGTCTGTGATGATTTGGGGTGCAATGTCATCTGCTGGTATTGGTCCATTGTGTTTTTTGAAAACCAAAGTCACTGCACCCATTTACCAAGAAATTTTGGAGCACTTCATGCTTCCTTCTGCTGACTAGCTTTTTGAAGATGCTGATTTCATTTTCCAGCAGGATTTGGAATCTGCCCACACTGCCAAAAGCATCAAAAGTTGGTTAAATGACCATGGTGTTGGTGTGCTTGACTGGCCAGCAAACTCACCAGACCTGAACCCCATAGAGAATCTATGGGGTATTGTCAAGAGGAAGATGAGAAACAAGAGACCAAAAAATGCAGATGAGCTGAAGGCCACTGTCAAAGAACCCTGGGCTTCCATACCACCTCAGCAGTGCCACAAACTGATCACCTCCATGCCACACCGAATTGAGGCAGTAATTAAAGCAAAAGGAGCCCCTACCAAGTATTGAGTACATGCACAGTAAATGAACATACTTTCCAGAAGGCCAACAGTTCACAAAAATGTTTTTTTATTGGTCTGATGAAGTATTCTAATTTGTTGAGAGAGTGAATTGGTGGGTTTTTGTTAAATGTGAGCCAAAATCATCACGATTAAAAGAACCAAAGACTTAAACTACTTCAATCTGTGTGCATTGAATTTATTTAATACACGAGTTTCACAATTTGAGTTGAATTACTGAAATAAATGAACTTTTCCACAACATTCTAATTTATTGAGATTCACCTGTATATACATTTTAATTTAAATCGGTGTTTTATTAACAGTATGTTGCTTGTTTTAACTGATTTGTTTCATTCTGATTTGCAACATCTTTTCATAATTATTTTATCATTTTCAATTTCAGTCAATGAACTGATGAAGCTGCATTATAGATAATGTACTTTAGCTACTGTATGTGTCTACAGCTACTTTAATATCTAAAACCTTAAATAATGCTAAAACTTTTATTCCAAAAGTGATACATTTTAATTAGCAATAATATTTAGCTAGATAAGCTATTTTTGGCTTAACTGACTACATTTTAATAGTTTGTCTAATGATGAAAAATGGAAACTATAAAAAAGATCCATTCATCATTGTTTGCTATCCTGATTTGTATTCTGCTAATATGTATTGATTGTTAATCACTGGATACATTATTGCTTTAACTTATGTTTTTTTGTCATTACAGTGCAATTGCCCTAGGGACAACTGAGCAAAAGCAAGTTTGAATCCTGACAATGCTGCAGCCATCTGTAGCCAGGAGTTGAAACAGCTAAATTGGCTCGGTACTCTGGGTGGGAGGGTGTTATATTCTCTCCCTGTTAATCACAATGACACTAATTATGGGCATCTGTGAGCTCATGTATGTAAATCATTGCAGATAGTTCTTTCCTCTGAGTATATTATGCTGCTCTGTGACACACCACATGTGTCAGAGAAAGTATGTGTTCGCCTTCATTCTTACTGTTCGGTTGTGATTAGGGAGAGTTAGTTACACTGGAAAAAAAGCTCAATGAATTTCTTTAATTAAAACATGTACATCAGTTGCACAAGATTGAATTAAGTTACACTAACAAGGTTTGTTTTCATACATCAAACATGATTTGGCCATTGTTACGTGCCAGAGTTGCTACCGGTTTGGTTCTCCCCCTTTGTTCTTCTCTCTGTTCCTCTGCTGTTTCTGGTTCCTACTCCTGTCCTGCTATAGGTGGAGGTCCTGCCAATCACAATTGCCTGGGGTGGCTCACTTGGACAAATCAGGAGCAGGAACTGGACCAGGTGAGGCCGAGTCTGATGTATATAAGCAATATATATATATATATATATATATATAAGTATATAAGCACTCTCCATGAAACCTTGTGCTCTTTTTTTTTTATTCTATTTTCCTTTTTGTTTTCTGAGGGGGCTTCTTTTGTTCTCCTTTGATGATACTGGTTATTGTTATCTTTGCTACTTACGTTATTGTTGTGGTATGGTCCTGGTATATAAATGTGTTCGTCCTGCTAGTGTTACAATACAGAAGGCGCGGAGACAGAGGATCACAATCAGTGAGTTTATTAAGCACAAGCAGGAGTATGATAACACAGGAGAAGCAGTAGGCAGAGATATATAACAAATGGAGAACGGAGAAAGATACTGTCCTTAATAACTTGCCGGTGAGGAATGGTTTGAGATCGCTGGAATGGATGCGGAGCTGGAGACAGTACACACATAAAGGTGAGACATGAGGCAACGGGGGAACACTAGAGAAAGCCGGGTAGCGAAGCGAGTCCTTTAGCTAAGCTTTCGGGGGGAGTCCTATGTCATGAACGAGACCGGACGGTGAGTGGTGTGTGTGAGTGTCTTTTATGTGAGAGGTGATAGTAGCGGAGATTGAGTGCAGGTGTGCGTGATTAGTATTCGGGAGAGGGAGTGCGCTGTGATTGGTTTGTGTTGGAGCCTGGCGTGTCTGTGACAGCTAATTTGTTAACTCTGTTAATTATCCCTGTTAACACTTTGTCTGGCTAGCCTTGCTTACTCTGTTAACTCTGTTAGCATATTGTTCGTTAGCTTTGCTAACTCTGGAAGTTGTGCTAGCCTGTGGGGAAACCTTGCTAGTCCTTGTGTGTTCTATTATGTGGTTTTGAGAATACCTACATTTCACCACATAGGTATGCCAGCTGTTTAGATACCCTAGGTTATAGGCCAGGTGCCACCCCCTATATTTTTGGATTAGCTTAGACCAGTGCTGTTGCTGTTAGATAGGTTAACTGCTAAAAATACAGCCTAGGATAGTCTTCAGTTTTCTTATGTTCTTTTCTTTGGCACTACCCATGTTCTCTTACCTCACTGAGTCATTTTTTGTTCAATTGCTCAGTTGTATAATAAAATGTAAGTTGCTCTGAATAAGGATGTCTGCCAAATGCCAGAAATGTAAATCTTTCAAAATTAAGTTTACAGTGGCCTGAAAGTGCAAAACACAACAGCAAAATTAAAAAAAAAGATTAACAGAAATGAAAAGACCAACAAAGGTAGGTGTTTTTAATATTGTTTTGCACTAGAGCCTCTGCACAAAATATAAGTAATATATTCTCTTAAATCTAACTGCCCATGTATTCCCTTTTTTCAAAGTAGTGGTGGAACTGGGCAAGAACAAATTTCACAGAAATATTTGGGGGGGAAAGACTGAACTTGTATCATTACTAGACTTCAAAATAATGACTAGATAATTAGATAATAGCTGATAATTATTACATAACTACTTATCCACTGTTGCAATTTATTACAAAACTAAATATGAAGATGGTGTGGTGTCCCTAGGACACAGGGTCTGTATTGTTGTATCCTAGCATAATGTAGTTGCTTAGTCTTCTCACCTTCAGCTGCAACTGCCATCTCCTTGGAGCGAAAAGAAGGACGAAGTGTGTAAGTCCCTTGCTGGTGGTTTTACTGCACTGTCAGTCAAGATTCCCACAGTGCTTCCCCATGGCACACCATGGTAACTGAGTACCTTGCGGCCCCAGGCTAATGCTGTGAGGGGCTCTCAGAGCAGGTTGGAGTCCTAGAGGTACAGTGTGCATGGCCCAACAGCATGTGGATACACTTTGGCACTTACCATTCCAGAAACCTACTGCCTTGCAGGTCAGGCCCTTTTAGGAAAAGGCTAAGGGAGTAAACCCTGACAGAAAATCTGAAAAACTCTATATGACTCAGAGACCTGGGTCATTTACCACAAACACCTCCTGCCTCCGCTTCATCCTCAATATGCACTGGACAGACTTTCTCACAAATGTTGAGATTCTAAAATGGGCTGAGCTCACCAGCATCGAGGCTCTGCTGCTGAAATCCCAACTACACTGGGCTGGCCATGTTTGCTGGATGGAAGATCACAGACTGCCTAAGATCATTCTCTTCAGAGAACTGCCATCTGGCCGACAGGATAGAGGGATAGAGGGATGTCTAAAGACAGCCCTCAACATATGCAACATAAACCATAATGAATGGACAAACTCTGCATTCAACCGTAACCTGTGGCTAGACCGGCCTTTCACGTATTGGCTTTACTAGTCACGTGCGTGCCTGCAGCAGATGTGGGCTGCAGCCTTCATAGATCTTCAATCGCAAAGCCAAGCCAAACAAACAAATATGAAGATAACTGAGTGATGCTCACTTGTTGATAATTAGTGTTAGATAGATACAGTCACAATCATTTCATACTTACTGTTTTGGAAATTTACAAAGAGCTGGCTATGATGAGGCTATGATGAGAGCTTCAGTGTGCACATGAAGTTTCTGCAACAACCAGTGATGGCTGGTACTAAAAAAATTTGTGGGGCCACAAACAGACTTAAAATCAAACTGTTGGTAATGCAGGACTGTAAATAGCCATTGAAAATGTTACTGTTAAATTCAACTGTTAAAGCATGCAATAAATGTACTATGAATCAGTGAATTTGAGTTCAATATGGGTTTATTATCAGTAATGAAGGTAATCATTAAAACACACACACACACACACACACACAAACACACACACACACACACACACACACGCACACACTGGAAAGTTTCCTAATCACAGGCCTCCTTTCTTTCTGGCTTGCCAATTTCTCAATTACCTTCTGGTTAAAGTCAGTCATCTCAGTCACCGAGTGTAAGCTTGACCACCATCACCTGACTGCTGCTGAATTTGCCAATTTGGTCGATCTGGTCCAAGCTCCTTGATTCTTTTCTTTTCTTCATCCAAACGCCTTGTGAAAGGGTATTTTTGTAAAGATAGAACCAAATTTTCTTTTATCTCGAGATAAGTTGCTTGTTTCCACATTAATAAGTACCTGCTTTAACTGACATTCTGCTGACCCATAATGAGACTTGTTGAGAATGGTCCAATCACATGAGGCCAAATGTATAAAAACAATATTAATTCGCTAACAACAAAAGTGGGAGCGTTCGGGGTGCAGAGTGCTGTGCCCAAAGGAAAATTAGAGCCAATTGAAGCAAGCCAATTAGAGCTCGGCCTCAAGTCACATGCTTTTCAAAACTTTAAGGACCTACATACACACTCATTTGTCTGATGCCCCATGCACACACACACACACACAAATGAATGAAATACAGTTTTGATTTTTTTTTTTTAATAAAGGATATGACTAACAGTGGAATAGTATGACTAAGTTATTTTCTTATTAAAATATATAATTATTGTTAACGTGATAAAGTAGCATTATTCTCTGTCTAAATTTAAGGGGGCGGCACCCCAGCACCCCCAATTGAACGGCCACCACTGACAACAACACTGTTCAAATGTTAAAGGTGAAAAAGAACCCTTCTACTTCTTCTACTTCTACTCTCATGAGTATGCATAAATATTACAGTAATTTATGTGTAAAAATTCATCTTGAAATGCACTGTAGGATTTTTATAGTCTTTAATGCATCTATGGAGTGGGGGGATTACTATGGACTGTTCTGTACATCTTACTGCTGATACCACAAACTACATTTTCCATAATCCTCTGGAACTTAAAAATAAATTAAGCTGTACATTATATACAGTGTCTCCAGAATGTATTCAGCCACCAAGAATGGGATTTTTCTGCTCCTTTTAAAAGTGATGGGAATGCAATTAAAATAAAGTATTTAAGTATTTATAAATTAATAATAATAATAATAATAATAATAATAATAATAATAATAATAATAATAATAATAATAATAAATAATAATTGTAATGTATATGTCTCTGTGAACTGTGCTCATTTTGATATTTGCATTTTCTTCCATTCCTTAATTGAAATGTTCCCTAATTCTGCCAAATTACATGGGGAATGTTGGTGGACAACAGATTTCTACAACAGATTTTCAATTAGATCAAAGAGAATTGTGTCCAAAACATACACCTTCTTTTTACTAGACATTCCTTTGTATTTTCCCTGTGCAGTGGCACACTGTCCTGTTGGAACATTTCTCTAAATTCAGATGTCTGGCTGACTTTACCTCAACAGTTTGCCTCTAGCCGCTGAGGTCAAAACGCTTTCCAGGTCGTCCAGTTGAAAAGGAATCCTGGAGCATAATGTTATCACAAGCATGCTTGATTGTAAAAATAGTGTTACCTGTGTGATTGTCACGTTTCCGGTATCCAGAGCATGATAAATCAGACCCAGCGCGAGGATAGACTGCAGACAGGGGTTTTATTCAAATAATAAACACGCAGAGACAACATGACAACGCCACACAAACACGGAACATTAAGACGAAGACCAGCCCTGAACCCTGGCAAAAGGCCGCTATAAATGCTTTCGGCTGCTCCCTGTTCGGGGTCGCCACAGCGGACCAACTGGTCCGCATATCAACTTGGCAAATGTTTTACACCGGATGCCCTTCCTGACGCAACCCTCCTATTTTTCCGGGCTTGGGACCGGCACTGCATCCAGTGGCTGGGGTTGAGGCATTGGCTGGGAATCGAACCCAGGCCTTTCGCATGATAGGCGAGAAACCTACCACTGAGCCACCAATGCCTCTATAAATACTAAACATAATTACAAACAACATTAGGAACAGGTGAACATGAACAGGAACACATTAGGGATAAGGCGGGGCTAAACCAAACACATGACATAACAACAACACAACATAACATAACCCCTGCTGGAAACCCCCCCTAGTGGTCCAACATAGGACCTGCCACCCGTAACATCTCCCCCCTCTCTACGGCGCGGCTCCCGACGCGCCAAACCATAACCCTCCCCGAAAGTCTGGGCAAACTGTGGGTCCCGAAAAGGAGCGAGGAGCATAGAGAGGCGGGGGGGGCAAAGGCGAGGCAAGTGGGGGGAGCGAGAAGCAGAAGCGAGACAAGTGGGGGGAGCGAGAAGCAGAAGCGAGACAAGTGGGGGGAGCACGGGACCCGACGGCAAGGCCAAAGGGTCCCACATGACGTCCACAACCGAGCGGAGGTGCCGAGCAACGTCCACAGCAGAGCCGAGCGACGTCCACTGCCAAACCGCAGGGCCGAGCGACATCCCCCGCCGAGCACTCGCGCCGAGCGACGTCCACCGATGAACGTTAGCTCCGAGTGACGACTTTAGTCCCGCTGGGGCTGGAAACTCCCCAAGGGGTGGGAGGGCAGGAGACAGCTACATCCGATAACCTCCCCCGCCAACCAGGAGTGAGGCGGCGTCCCTCACGGAAGCAGGAGCGGAGCGCGGACCAGGACAAAAACCCAAAAAACAGAAATCCAGGCCGGAAACCTCCTCCGTTAACGAGAAGTGAGGCGACATCCCCCACGGAAAACCAGATGGTGGAGCGACGTCCCCCACGGGAACATGAGCAGAGCGAGGGCCAGAACAAAAAAAAAAAAAAAACTCTAGAAATCCAGGCCGGAAAACCTCCTCCATTAGCGAGAAGTGAGGCGGCGTCCCCCACGGAAAACCAGACGGTGGAGCGACATCCCCCATGGGAACATGAGCGGAGCGAGGGCCGGAACAAAAACCAAAATCCAGCAAAAAAATATAACCAGGCCAGGAAAAAATAAAATCCTCGCATGAGCTATCCCGCTGGGTCTGTACGGTTTTGGCTGGTCTTTCTGTCCCGTTTCCGGTATCCAGAGCATGATAAATCAAACCCAGCGCGAGGATAGACAGCAGACAGGGGTTTTATTCAAATAATAAACACGCAGAGACAACATGACGACGCCACACAAACACGGAACATTAAGACGAAGACCAGCCCCGAACCCTGGCAAAAGGCCGCTATAAATACTAAACATAATTACAAACAACATTAGGAACAGGTGAACATGAACAGGAACACATTGGGGATAAGGCGGGGCTAAACCAAGCACATGGCATACAACAACAACACAACATAACATAACCCCTGCTGGAAACCCCCCCTAGTGGTCCAACATAGGACCTGCCACCCGTAACAGTGATGGACTGTATATTATTAACATTATACTTTGGCTCATTGTCTCATCAGACCATGAAATCTTTTTCCTTTCTCAGATGTGGCTTTCTTGTAGCTAATCTTTATCGATTATACATTATTGTTGAGATATCTTGGACACATATTTGACAATCACCCTTCTTGCCATATATATATATATATATATATATATATATATATATATATATATATATATATATATATATATATATAAAAAAAAAAACAATAACATTTTGTAATAGAATCAGAATCAGAATCAGAAAGAGCTTTATTGCCAAGTATGTTTGCACATAAAATGGAATTTGTTTTAGTGTAACAGGCTCCAGTGCACAGAGATAACAATAACAGTACAAATAACAACAGAAAATAGAATGAGAAATAAAAAATAAAAAATACACATATTTAAATAAGAAAAATAAAGTATTTGTATATACAGAATAGAATACAATGAGTTGAGATGTAGGGATGTGGGGGTGGTAATAAATATGAGGTTATTGCACTTTTAATTTTTATTTTTATTATTGCCCAATGCTGGGAACATTCAACTGTTCAAAAGATAGATTGCTTGGGGGAAGAAACTGTTCTTGTGCCTGGCTGTCCTGGTATTTGCTGCTCTGTAGCGTCGGCCAGATGGCAAAAGGTCAAAAAGGATATGGCCTGGATGTGAGGGGTCCAGAGTGATTTTCAGAGCCCTTTTCCTCACTCTGGATGTATACAGTTCCTGAAGGGTGGGCAGGGGAGCACCAATAATCCTTTCAGCACTCCGAACCGTTCTCTGTAGTCTTCTCATGTCTGATTTTGTAGCTGAGCCAAACCAAACAGTTATAGACGTGCACAGAACAGACTCAATGACGGCTGAGTAGAAATGTATTAGCAGCTCCTGTGGCAGGTTGAACTTCCTCAGCTGCCGAAGGAAGTACAGTCTTTGTTGGGCCTTTTTGATAGTGGCGTCTATGTGAGTGTCCCACTTCAGGTCCTGAGAGATGGTGGTGCCCAGGAACCTGAATGACGCCACTGTTGGTACAGTGCTGTTCATGATGGTGAGTGGGGGGAATGCAGGGGTATTCCTCCTGAAGTCCACTATCATCTCCACTGTTTTGAGCGTGTTGAGCTCCAGATTGTTACGACTACACCAGGCAGCCAGCTGCTCAATCTCCTGTCTGTAAGCAGACTCATCACCGTCCTGGATGAGGCCGATGACTGTAGTGTCGTCCGCGAACTTCAGGAGCTTGACAGATGGATCAGTGGAGGTGCAGTCATTGGTGTAAAGGGAGAAGAGCAGTGGGGAGAGGACGCAACCCTGGGGGGCGCCAGTGCTGGTGGTGCAGCTGTTTGACTTGAATTTCCCCAGTTTCACTAGCTGATGCCTATCTGTCAGAAAGCTGGTGATCCACTGACAGATAGAGCTAGAGACAGAGAGCTGGGTTAGTTTGGTCTGGAGGAGTGTTGGGATGATGGTGTTAAAGGCCGAACTAAAGTCCACAAACAGGAGCCTCACATAAGTCCCTGATTTGTCCAGATGCTGTAGGATGAAGTGCAGTCCCATGTTGACTGCATCATCCACGGACCTGTTTGCTCGGTAAGCAAACTGCAGGGGGTCCAGTAAGGGTCCAGTGATGTTCTTCAGATAAGCCAACACCAGTCTTTCAAACGACTTCATGACCACAGACGTTAAAGCAACAGGTCTGTAGTCATTAAGTCCTGTTATCTTGGGTTTCTGTGGGATGGGGATGATGGTGGAACATTTGAAGCAGGCAGGGACTTCACACAGCTCCAGTGATCTATTTAAGATCTGTGAAAAGATGAAGGCCAGCTGGTCAGCACAGGTTTTCAGACAGGCTGGTGTGACACCGTCTGGGCCTGGTGCTTTTCTTTTCTTCTGCTTCAGGAAGATCTGACACACATCATCTTCACTGATCCGAAGTGCAGAAGGGGGGGAGAGGGGGGTTGCTGGAGGTGTTAATGGCTGTATAGAGAGATGTTCAGATGGGGCATGGGGTGTTAGACTGGCAGTTTCAAATCTGCAGTAAAACTCATTCAGGTCTTCAGCAAGTTGTTGATTGGTCTCAGTGCTGGGGGATGGTGTCTTGTAGTTTGTGATGTATTTCAAGGGCCCTTTTCCCCACTGAAGCAGGGTCGTTGGAAGAGAATTGGTTTTCCAGCTTTTTAGCATAGCTCCTCTTAGCCACCCTAATCTCCTTATTCAATGTGTTTCTGGCCTGATTGTACAAGACACTGTCCCCATTCCTGAAGGCATCCTCTTTGGCCTGACGAAGATGTCTGAGTTTTGATGTGAACCATGGCTTATCATTGTTGAATGATAAATAAGTCCTGGTAGGGATGCACATGTCTTCACAGAAACTGATGTATGATGTTACAGTCTCTGTGAGCTCATCCAGATCAGTGGCATCAGCTTCAAAAATACTCTAATCAGTGCATTCAGAACAGGCCTATATCCTGTTCTGTTTCGCTGGTCCATCTCTTTACAGTCCTTACTACAGGTTTAGCAGATTTAAGTTTTGGCCTGTATGTTGGGAGAAGATGAACCAGGCAGTGGTCAGAGAGTCCTAAAGCTGCTCTGGGGACAGAGCGATATGCATCCTTTATTGTGGTGTAGCAGTGGTCCAAAATATTTTTACATAAAACATATTAAACATATTAATATTTAACATATTTAGTCACGTGTTTAATAACTGAGTTAATGAGTAGTAATTATGAATAGTAATTATTATTACTAAAATAATAGGATTTATGTTATTTTTCTGCGGAAAAGACCTACATGTTAAAAATATGCATATTACACTAGATATAGTACAATGTACTCTGTCACTCAAATTAAGTGAAAAGTATATCAGCTCCTTATCCCCTGTGTTTTCTGATGCTTTATAAGTTCTCAGGGCTTCACCATCTGTTGTGCCAGAAAGGTTTACAACAGCAAAGAAACAGTACAGTTTACATGCTGCATCAACAAAAAGTTGACATACCGCATTTGGTATATAAATGAGTTAAATCACAAAAAATTATTTTTTTATAAGTCTGTTTCTATTAGTGTGCTCTATTAAGTTTCTTAATTTTATGTCTCAGACCTACAGAATATTGGGAAAATTTTCTATAACTATGACAATATTACTATATTTAACATGCCAGAAGAGCATGCGAAATGGTTCATACACATGTTCATGTCTACACTAATATTTTCTGTTTAAATGGTAAAATCATATACCATCACAGTCCAGAAAAAGAATATGACCATCTATGAAAAAGTAAAGTCAGACTGCATGCTGACAGCAAACAGAGGAAATATATCCCCTTACCTAACTGCCAAATGGTGCATGGTTAGCTCACTCTTCTGGCTCTGTGTTGACTTATGATTGCATAGAACCAGCACAGTTACATAGCATCACTGGTTATCTTGGCAGCAATACAAAAAGGCATTGCTGATATGTAGTCTGAAGAGATACACTTGTTGAAAGCAAGATGCCTTGGTACGGTAACTGTCACAATGATGAGTCCAATAAAAGCATTTTTGATATTGAGAAGAAGGCAAAGATAGCAACAAATCATTATATCCTTAAAGTGAAATACTTGTCCCAAACCACATTACCACAATAAAGAGTATAAGATATTATTATTTAGTTGTAGTACTTTGTCTTTAGTATGGAGAGTGTCACAGCAATTATGTAGTATGTACAAACTGACAAACAATGATGAACATAATATTCATAGTGATTTCTCTACCATTACATTACAGGTATCTAGTTATAGATGATTATGGGTGGATATATAGGGTGGTAATAGATGGCAAATTTTCTCATTACACTTATCATAATTGCTACCTCATTTTCACATCCCCAAAAATATGATGCAAATTTAATTAAGTACAATGTATGTATAGTGTCAAAGCTGAATGGATACAAGAGTTGTAAAAAAAAAAAAAAAAAATACATTATTCATGTGTGGATTCAGACAACCAAGAAATCTGCAAGAAATCGAGACATGCCTCTGCATTTGCAAGAGTCTCTTAGAAAAGAAATCACAATGTCTGACTTGCAGAGAATTCACTGGAGGTGATTGAGTATGGATGAAAATAGCAGCCTTTCTGTGGAAAATGCAATGGAAAAAAAGCATGACCATAATACTTGCATGTATAAGTCCTAAATTAGTTAAGTGATAGTAAGCTTGAACACTAGTATGGTAGAATGCAATTTAAATATTAACAAGGTCCAGCTTACTATCCAGTTATTTATCTTAAAACATGTTAGCCTTTAATCATTTATTCATTTCACATGCTACAAAAAGAGCATAAATGAAAGAGGTGACCAATCAGTGTGGTCTCAAACCAGTGGAAGCGGTGTGTGTCAAATGTGCTGCACATTGAGAGAAACTACTGTGATAAATAGATTTTTTTTTTCCAGAGAGAAATATGCCTAGGAGTTTAAGCCCTAGATGCTCTATTTATGATCAGCACTAGTTTCTACAGCAGCCAGCAAATTTATAGTTAACTAACAACAATATGAATAAGATAATATGAATGCTGCCTTGATTAATCAAGTATATGTAGCAAAATATAAATTACAGGTCTTCTTATCATCACATCTGTTAACGGCTCGATTTTAACATCAATAAGTTGAAGCTTCCCGATGCTAAAAGGTCATCCTATGACTTTACAAATGATTATGGTGAAATGCAGCAGTTTAGTGAGAAGAAAGTAGAAGAAAAATAAAAGTAGAAAGTAAAAGAAAGTATAAGGTGAAAGTAAAACTGAAATACAATATATAGAATTGGTACTTTAAAAACAGACACATTAAGTACTGTTATTGCCACCTCTGGTAGTTTATGATTCTTATGACTTATCATATGATTCAGCAAATGATTGTTGTTTGGCTAAGAGGAATTGTGAATGGGCAAGGATGCTGTAATACAATACTAATCATAAGTAACATTTACAGTGGTGTGAAAAAGTGTTCCTGATTTCTTATTTTTTTGCATGTTTGTCACACTTTAATGTTTCAGATAATCAAACACATTTAAATATTAGTCAAAGATAACACAAGTAAACACATCATGCAGTTTTTAAATGAAGGTTTTTATTATTAAGGGAAAACAAAATCCAAAACTACATGGCCCTGTGTGAAAAAGTGTTTGCCCCCTAAGCCTAATAACTGTTTGGGCCACCCTTAGCAGCAACAACTGCAATCAAGCGTTTTCCATAACTTGCAATGAGTCTGTTACAGCACTGTGGAGGAATTTTGGCCCACTCATCTTTGCAGAATTGTTGTAATTCAGCCACATTGGAGGGTTTTCGAGCATGAACCACCTTTTTAAGGTCATGCCACAGCATCTCAATCGGATTGAGGTCAGGACTTTGACTAGGCCACTCCAAAGTCTTCATTTTGTTTTTCTTCAGCCATTCAGAGGTGGACTTGCTGGTGTGTTTTGGATCATTGTCCTGCTGCAGAACCCAAGTTCGCTTCAGCTTGAGGTCACAAACAGATGGCCAATGAATAATGAAGACAATGAATGAATGAATGAATGAATTGATCTCAGCATGATGTCTAGCTTTTGAGGATCTTTTGTTCTAGTTCACTTTGTCAGGCAGGTCCTATTTAAGTGAGTTCTTGATTGTGAACAGGTCTGGCAGTAATCAGGCCTGGGTGTGGCTAGAGAAATTGATCTCAGGTGTGATGAACCACAGTTAAGTTGTTTTAACAGGGGGGCAAACACTTCTTCACACAGGGCCATGTAGTTTTGGATTTTGTTTTCCCTTAATAATAAAAACCTTCATTTAAAAACTGCATGATGTGTTTACTTGTGTTATCTTTGACTAATATTTAAATGTGTTTGATTATCTGAAACATTAAAAGTGACAAACATGCAAAAAAAATAAGAAATCAGGAAGGGGGCCAACACTTTTTCACACCACTGTATATAAAGCAGTCAGCTGGTAGATGATTTATTATTTCAGAAATATTACATTTAACATTAGCCTAAAATGAACTTTTTCATTCTCTGAGCAGTAGTTATCTTCTCAACATCGAGCATATTTGGTTACCCCTTATACAAGGCAGAAATAAAAAATAAATAAATAAATAAATAAATAAATAGGGAGTGGCTATGTCTGTCTGTATAATAAATGCTGTCTGAGATTTTAATGTCAACTGTCAACACCTTTTCATCATATTGATCAAACAATTTTTTCCTTCTTTATGTTCATCAGATGTATCTGACATGGAAGTCACCCAAAAGCTTTCATCAAAACTGTATAATACAAAAGGTCATAGGAACATTTTAGAAGTTTTTTTTTTCTGATTCATTATATCTGATTTGTAAGTACAGTGGGTTTGCTCTTCTGTAACCTGTAATAACAAGCTGTTTTTAATTGCTCAGTGCTTGTGTACATTGCTTTGACAGCACAAATAATTGGTGCTATGATGTTATAATTAGCTTAGGAAGAAAAAGCTTTGTTTGTTAAAAGTTAATTGTATGTATGTGTCGCGTTTCCGGTATCCAGAGCATGATAAATCAGACCCAATGCGGGAATAGACGGCAGACAGGGGTTTATTGAAAATAATAAACATACATCCACACAGACGTTACATTCAGACGAGGACTAGAACCGAACACAAACAGAAAGCCACTATAAATAAGGAACATAATCATTACCACATTAGGAACAGGTGAACGAAGGCGGGAACACATTAGGAAGAGGCGTGGCTAAAACAAACACATGGCATAACAAACACAACCCCTGCTGAAGGCCCCCTAGTGGTCCTACGGCGAACCTTGCCCCCCGTAACAGTATGTAGGCTATACACTGATACACCCAGTCCCAGACAGCATATCAGATAAAGCTGTATGGAAATTGGATGGATGGATAGATGGATGGATGGATGGATGGATGGATGGAAATAAATCGAACCCTGGCACTGATTGCATTTATCATTCCACAATAAAGCTATTATTTATTATGTTTTATGTCGTTAAGTAGTATTTTACCACATCATTAGGTCTCAGCCTAAGAGAATTCACTCTTTTGGGTTGATGTTTTTTTTTTCTATCTATACTCTCACTTTATAATATCCAGCATGTATTATGCAACTCGAGCATTAAAGAGGAATCAGTATTTTTGGGGGTGATATTTTTCTGCAGCTCATTTCTTTAAGGTTGCCAGTTTTTTATGCATAGGTCATTTGAGACAGAAGCTTTTCAGTTTTTTTCATGACAGATACTGTTTTTTAAATAAATGCTTTACCTAAAGCCCCAAAAAAACTTGTGGAATAGAACATATACGGTGATAATGCAGAGTGTCTTTTCCCTTTGAGGTCAATTTCAATACAATATAGATTAAAATCCAGTTATAAAACACATTTCTATTTCCATTAGGTTTGGCCTGCCAGGGCAGTTTCCTTCTGAATTAATAGTTTTCTCATTTGATCAATCCTTTGCCAAGTATGAGTTATAAAGTCATAGTATATAAAAGTCAATGTTAGGTAACGCTTACTTAAATTATTTCTTAAATTCTCATATTGTTGAGGATATGAGAAGGTGGGCACAAGGTACATTCTATAACACTATCAGGTAGACTGTGTTCAGAGTAACTGATCTTATAAACCTATTAATTTTTAACTTTTGTGAATTGTTTACAATTTTGTCAATTTTCAACTCTGTTTGAGATAACAGAGTGGTCTTAATTACAAAAAGGCAGTGAGAAATTTACAAGTGGTCACAAACATACAGATAGACTGCTGATATACAATATATATACAGCAAACCTTTACTTGGTGACTGACGAAAAAGTGTTCAGCTCATTTGAAACTCTTACTGCTGGCAAGACCAGTTTGCAAACAGACAGCCTGCTGTACTGTGGCTCAAAGGTACTCAAATGATGAAATCATGCCTTCTTATCACTGTCACTGTTATGGATGTTGTTTGGTGGTAGAGTAGCAGTGTGAACCCTGTGGCATCCTAGTATTGGCCATCACCTGGTGTGTAGCTGCATTCGTTGCATTGCCTCATTTAAGCTGAAGGTCAGAATCTTGCATATTTAAAACATAAACAAGAGCTGTTTTTGTTCAGAATTTTCAGTCTTCACTTTCCCAAACATCTCTTCCCCCAAGTGCCTATTTGCCCCAGAGCAGTTGTAGATCTTCATAGTTTATTTCACCACAAAGATGTATCATGAGTAGTCCCTCCTAGGATGGATCCATCCAGTAATTATTTTGTGGATTTACACCATTAAACTTTAACCTTTAGCTTCTTTACATTTGTGTATGTGCACAAACATAACCAGATACAAAAGGGCAAATATTTGAAAAACTGAATACCGAAGAATTAACATAGAACTATGAGCCACAAAATGATTACAAAAACATTTCCTTTCCAAGTCTTGAAGAAATAGTTACCAATACTCCATTGAATCTTTTCATTAATAAAACACCATTCATTAGAAATGATTTGCAGATGAGTGGAAGTCTTTGCAAATGAGTGGAAAAACATATTTAACTGTGAAACACAAATCTAGTCCTATTGATTCACATTCATAAATGCTGGCATATATAATAACTGCCATTATAAAAGCAATAATGCTTTCCCCAGGGTATGGTCTCTTTACTTTGTTGTCTTTATAAACAGGTTTAATTAAGTTAATGTTCACATCACACCATCAGAATGATAAAAAAGTATTTTTTCTTAAAAATAAAAAAATGAAAAATCACATGTACATAAATATTCACAGCCTTTGCCATGACACTCAATATTGAGCTCAGGTGCATCCTGTTTCCACTGATCATCTTTGAGATGTTTCTACAACTTGACTGGAGTCCACCTGTGGTAAATTCAGTTGATTGGACATGATTTGGAAAGGCACACACGTGTCTATATAAGGTCCCACAGTTAACAGTGCATTTCAGAGCACAAACCAAGCCATGAAGTCCAAGGAATTGTGTGTAGACCTCCAAGACAGGATTGTATCGAGGCACAGATCTGGGGAATGGTAGAGAAAAATTTCTGTAGCATTGAAGGTCCCAATAAGCACAGTGGCCTCCATCATCCGTAAATGGAAGATGTTTGGAACCACCAGGACTCATCCTAGAGCGGGCCACCCGGCCAAACTGAGTGACCGGGGAAGAAGGGCCTTAGTCAGGGAGATGACAAAGAAGCAGATGGTCACTCTGAAAGAGCTCCAGCATTTCTCTGTGTTCCAGAAGACCAACCATCTCTGCAGCACTCCACCAATCAGGCCTGTATGGTAGAGTGGCCAGACGGAAGCCACTCCTCAGTAAAAAGCACATGACAGCCCTCTTCAAGTTTGCCAAAAGGCACCTGAAGGACTCTCAGACCATGAGAGCAAAAAAATCTGGTCTGATGAAACAAAGATTGAACTCTTTGGCCTGAATGGCAAGAGTCATGTCTGGAGGAAACCAGGCACCGCTCATCAATGGCCAATACCATCACTACACTGAAGCATGGTGGTGTCAGCATCATGCTGTTGGGATGTAAGGAAAAAAAAGTATTTGCATTTACATTTACAAGGCCACATTGTCCAGAGTGACATAAAAGTTCTTTGTAGTCCCCATCAAAATAGATCCTTGTGCCAAAAGTGACATCTATACACTGAGGGAAGAAAAGAAAGCAGTCATTCACAGAGAAATGGATGCTGGAATTTAGGTGAAGTTTATCTCATTTTAATTTAATTCCATACACAGCATTTTTTTTCTTCAAACATACAGCCCAAACAAATTTGCTTCTTTGATATAGAAGATGGTGCTATTATGTTGTATTTTCACTAGATTCCTGGCCTACACCATGGAAAAAACTAACACTATTCTGCCTTGGGCTTTGAGAAATATCAGCACTGTTCTGATAATCTAGTATTGTGCATTTTCTTTGTTATAGAGTCAAGAAACTGGGTATGTGTACACCAGAGTTCTTTGAATAAATCTGTGTCTTCTGAGTTATTGCAGCATATATTAGCCAGTATGTATGCTACAATTCTCTATGATAATATTCATTTGCATGCACACCATAGTCCATGAACACGTATTCCTGTGTGATGTCGGGACGTTTCTTTGATTAATCTCTGAGAATTCAAAGACTTAAAGATTTCTTAGAAGTTGGGGGAAAAATCACCTTGAAGTTACAGAATACTCCCAAGTTAGGCTCATTGAATCTAATAAGATTATACATCAATTTTACTGGTTAACCAGCCAAAAAAAACACTTTTTTTCTTCATGAAAAACTGCCACTGTGCCTGACTTACCCCTTAGATCCAATTTTTCAAAGCATCAGAGGCTGAAAAGGAAGATTTCTGCTCAACATGTTAAGGTAAATTGGGAGAAAATGGAGTGCTGTGTGAAAACCTGTGACATTTGTAAGGTGACAAATAGTATAAAAGTGTATTTTATGTATGTATTTTATGTGTATATTTGCAATATGACAGGGGATATTTAATAAAATAAGGCACCCATAAAGACTTTTAAGGATAATTAATAAAAAAAAAAAAAAAAAGCAATGCTTGTGAATTTATAAAAGGCTTATCAAAAACTGTGTGAGTTTTATGAAGTGAATGGCCTTGAATTTATGTAAAAGGAGGACAGATCCCCCAAACAGTGTTTCAGTTACAAGGGATCTCTGTACCCTGAGACCTAATAGTTTCAACCAGATCCTGGCCATTTTTAACAGTTTATGTCAGTATTCCCAGAATTACATGACTTGATTAATAAAGTAAAATACATTTTGTTGATGTAAAAGAAAATTAAGCAAGAAGAGAACCCTTTCAATGTTCAATTTACATAAGCTCTGGGTGCAACTTACTGCCAAATCTCAAATTACCACTGTCAGCATGGTCTGTGAATTCTGGCTCTGACTGTTCCACAGCCTCAGCTATATTACTTAAGTTCATAAGTGACTTCAAGTAAAGAAGTTATTACTTATGTTTGTATCTGCAAAAATCAGTTGGTTCTTAAAATAGATACAAATTAGTAGCATAATTTAAACCAATGCAATTCTGACCAGGCAGTCACTAAGGATGCATAGATGAACTCTGTATTTTTACATTAGTGAACACTTCTTATCTTAACAGAATGCCCTGTTTATAGTGAAGCCTAGTAAATAATCAGCATTCTAATTCATCCAAAAATGATAAGTAGGGTTAAGGCCAGGGATCTGAGCAAGTCAATCATATTCTTCTACATGGCAAACTATGTCTATATGTCTACTTTGTGCACAGGGCCATTGTCATGCTGGAAAAAAATTGGGACAGACATCTTATTTTCAGTTAAGGGAAATCATAAATTCTCTGCTTTCAACTGTCACATTTCCCGGTGTCCATGGCATGAAAGTAACAGACCCAGCGCGCAGATAGACAAAGAACAGGGGTTTCATTAAACTTAAGCAAACATAAACACACGAGACTGACACCACATGAAGACGCTACATAAAGACGTTACAGCGACGACGACCAGCCCCGAACCCTGGCAAAAGGCCTCTATATATACAAAACATAATCAGGATAAACATTAGGGACAGGTGAACAACAATTAGGAAACAATAGGAAAGGCGGGGCTGAAACAAAACAAATGACATGACATAATACAACCCCTGCCAGAAACTCCCCCTAGTGGCCCAACACAGGGCCTACACCCGTAACATCTCCCCCCTCTCAAAGGCGCGGCTCCCGACACACCAAAACATAACCCTCCCCGTCAGTCTGGGCAGTCCGCAAGTCCTGGACAGGAATGAGGAGCATAGCGAGGCAGATAGGGGGGAGCGAGAAGCATGGCGAGGCAAATGGGGGGGAGCGAGGAGCAAAGATGAGGCAGATGGGGGGAAGCGAGGAACAAAGGCAAGGCAAGTGGGGGGAGCGAAGATCATGGCGAGGCAAGTGGGGGGAGCGAGAAGCAAGAGCGAGACAGGTGGGGGGAGCACGGGGCCCGACGACAAGGCCAAAGGGCCCCACGTGACGTCCACCATCGAGCGGAGGCGCCGAGCGATGACCACAGCCGAGCCGCAGAGCCAAGCGATGTCCACTGCAGAGCCGCAGGGCCAAGCGACGTCCACTGTTGAGTCGCAGCACTGAGCAACGTCCACCGACGAGCCACGACGCCGAGCGACGTCCGATGCCGAACGACGGCGACGAGTGACGAGCTTTGTCCCGCTGAAGCCAGAAACTCCCCCAAGGGGTGGGCGGGTGGGAGACAGCTACGTCCACATGGTCCCCCTCGTCACCCCAGAATGAAACAAAGTCCCTCGCCGCAACCAGAACCAGAAAAAAAACCCAACCCAAAAAATTCCCAGCAAAAAACAAATTAAAAAGCCCCCTCCGTTAACTAGGAGTGGGGAAACGCCTCTCACGGAAATCCACATTGTGAGACCTGTGCCTGGTGAATCCAGTGCTTGGGACCGTCAGTGACCTGATGGAACTGGGACGTGCCTGAGTAAACAAGGCAGAGAAAGAAAGACAGCACAATGAGGGGCAATGCATGATGGAACTACTGCAGAGGGGCCAATCACTTCACCAGGCAGTGCCCCCTCTGTGCGTACATTGAAGTACCCCTACTTAGTGGAAGACAGTATTGAGTACCACCAACGGCCAATATGAATACCATGTTATTCTAAATTGTCTCTTTAGCATCCCCTTGGTGATCCAGTGCCTGGTGAATGACATGCTGAGGGAAAGGATGGTGAGGTTCATGGTGGCATACATTGACAATATCCTGATCTACTCTCCCAATGTCACATGTCAAAGGAGAAAAGTGTGAATTCCACTGGCTTTTCTAGGTGGTTCAGCTTCATCTCCCTCCCACTAATGACTCCCCAAACACCTAGCCTGGAATCCAGAAGCTGACCATACAATGATACATTTAAAGAGGGCATTTAATACAGCTCCCATCCAAAAGCATCCAGACCTGAATGAGTCCTTCATCATGGGGGTGAATATAGAATACATACATACTGCCAAGCTCTGTAACCCCAGGCTAGACTGCTTTACCATTTCCTTCCATCTTTGGTCCCAAAACACCAAAGCCGATGCCCTATCCTGCATGCACTCTCCCAATACAAACGCTCAAGCCCTACCACCCATTCTTCCCCCCACATGCATTGTAGGTGTCATTCACTGGCAGATAGATCAGGCCACTGTACACACACCAGTATGTTTAGTACCAGCTTCCTGTCCTCCAAACCATCTTTTTGTTCTCCCTGCACTCATGATTCATCACATACACACTTCTTCTACATGTTCTATAGCTCTAACCCTGAGGACTCAGCCCAATTCCTGCTAAGGGCTGTAATTCCCACAAAGTTGATGCATGGTTTAAACACAGTGAGCAAGTATGGGAGGCCACACACTAAAGGCTCCTGCAGGCTACCCAGAACCACAAAACTAAGGCCAGCCAGCAATGAGTCCTGACTCCATAGTATCAGCCAGGCTGACAACAAGAGACCTGAAAAACCCCATCGCTTGCAAGAAGCCATCAGCCCAAACTTGCTTTAATGATGATTTTAATTAATGAATCAGGAATGGCATCTGGCATAAAACCTATGCTAAATCAAATATGCGGATCAGATCCACTGTGGCATCCCCGAACAGGGAGATTATTGTTCGATTATTATTGCTTTTTTGTTGTTGTTATTAATATATATACTTATTATTACAAGTTAATGAAAGTTTATGAATGTTTTACATACATCACCTTAAAAGTGTTGCCAAAAAAGAGGGAATACAGAAACAGACTAAGAAGAAAAATAGAATAAGAAAGCATTGCAGTTAGCTAGAATGAAAAGGTGATGAGGTGAAGAGATGGAAGTTTAAGAAAAGGAGATCTGAATGCAGACAAATTTATTGCAAATAAACTGTGACAGACTGAAATAAGTACAATAACAGATAATCACTACAATATCAATACTGCACAAGGAGCAGTTAAAAGAAGCAAATGAAGTTCACAGATGTGTGTGTGTCTGTGTGTGTGTGTGTGTGTTAGTGTGTGTGTGTGTGTGATGTGCTGCACCTGCTAAAGAACTGCTGTGAATTCAAATTAAATCAGTGTGAAAACACAAGAGACTCTGATCTACTGATCTTAGCTTTAAAGTCACACCAAACTGTGTTCAAACAGCTTCACCATGTGCGTATGCTTGAGAAAGACAAAGTAGATGGAGGCAGGGAGTGTTAAAGAAAAACTGGAAATGTTTTATGTGTTGTTTTTCATTTTCTGTCTTCATGCAGTCACATTGTGCAATGTACAGTATATGCATATTTTTGGTCAACATATTTAGCTCACACATCCAGTGTCCTGGGTTCGAGTCTCACTCCCGCTCACTGTGTGTGTGGAGTTTGCATGTTCTCCATGTGCTTTGGGTGCCCCGGTTTCCTTTCACAGTCCAAAGACATGCTTCAAGGCTAACTGGAATCTCTAAATTGCCCATAATTTGTGATTGCGTGAGTGAATGAGTTTGTGAGTGTGCACTGCGATCGGTTGGCACCCCGTCTAGGGTGTATCGTGCCTTGAATTATATATATATATATATATATATATATATATATATATATATAATATATATATATATATATATATATATATATATATATATATATATATATATATATATATATGTTTAGCTCTGTGTAAAATAAAATAAAATATGTGCATACTTATGCATAATTGCATAATGCATACTAACAGTAATGCATAATTATAACAGATATAAAAGGTGTTACGGTGGGCAAGGTCCCCAGTAGGACCACTAGGGGGCCTTCAGCAGGGGTTGTGTTTGTTATGTCATGTGTTAGTTTTAGCCACGCCTCTTCCTAATGTGTTCCCGCCTTCGTTCACCTGTTCCTAATGTGTCAATGATTATGTTCCTTATTTATAGTGGCTTTTTGTCTGTGTTCGGGGCTAGTCCTCGTCCGTATGTAACGTCCGTATGTAGCGTCTTGATGTACCGTCTGAGTGTAACGTCTGTGTGGATGTATGTTCTTCTTTTGAATAAATCCCTGTCTGTCGTCTATCTCCGCGTTGGGTCTGATTCATCGTGCTCCATAACCCGGAACTGTGACAGAAGGACTAGCCAAAACAGTACAGACCCCGCGGGATGATGTATGCGAGGATTTCTTCCGCTCCTGGGATGTTTCCTGTTTGATTTTCTTTTTTCTCCGGTACATCGCTCCGCGTCTGTTCACGTGGGGGACGCCGCTCCACTTCCGGGTTTCCGTGGAGGACGCCGCCCCATTCCTCGTCAGCGGGGGATGTTTTTAGCCAGATTTTTTTCCTTTTTCGCCGGTACTCGCTCCGCTTCTGTTCCTGTGGGGGACGTCGCTCCACTTCCGTTTCTCCGTGGAGGATGCCGCCTCACTTCCATCGGCGGAGGATGTTCCCAGTCTGATTTTTTTTGTCTTCGTCTTCGCTGGACATCGCTCCACTTCTGTTTCCTGTGGGGGACGTCGCTCCACTTCCGTTTCTCCGTGGAGGACGTCGCCTCACTTCCATCGGCAGAGGATGCTCATAGCCTGACTTTTTTTCACTCCTCGTCTTCGCCGGGACTCGCTCCACCTCTGTTCCCATGGGGGATGCCACTCCACTTCCATCGGGAGCCGCGCCGTGGGGGGGGGAGTACTGTTACGGTGGGCAAGGTCCCCCATAGGACCACTAGGGGGCCTTCAGCAGGGGTTGTGTTTGTTATGTCATGTGTTAGTTTTAGCCACGCCTCTTCCTAATGTGTTCCTGCCTTCGTTCACCTGTTCCTAATGTGTCAATGAATATGTTCCTTATTTATAGTGACTTTTTGTCTGTGTTCGGGGCTAGTCCTCGTCCATATGTAATGTCCGTATGTAGCATCTTGATGTACCATCTGAGTGTAACGTCTGTGTGGATGTATGTTCTTCTTTTGAATAAACCCCTGTCTGTCGTCTATCTCCGCGTTGGGTCTGATGCATCTAAACCGGCACGACCGGCATTTGTGACAAAAGGACCATCATACTGATTTGGTGCCAGCTTTGTACACTTAATGCCCACTTTATTACACAGTTTGTTTTTCAATTTGGTAGGGGACATATAGCCTATATTTCTTCATGAATAATTTGTGCTAATCGTCCTATAAGTCTTCATTTACTGCCCTGCTAAAAAATCCCATGCAAAGCAGGGGAACTGCTTTACAGGAACATAAACAGAGAGAACAGCATCAAATGCTAACATTTTTTTAACTACAATACATACATGCTGTATATTAAACAAACCTGTCTAGAGAGTATGGCCAATGTTCTTATTCAAAGCTGCTTTCAGCAAATCCTCATAATGCTCCCCCGCAGTACCAGTAACATTGGTTTAGGAAAGAAACTTGAATTATTTGTTGCCAATGAATACATGACTTCAGCACAATAGGAAAAAAAAACAACACAGTCAAACAAAAAGACAAAAATCCCAACATGCTCTTAGGTCTTTCACCCGGAGCTACCAACTTTGTTTACCCCATGGTTAGCAGAGGAGAGTGCAGGAGTCTCATTCCACAAGCCCTTTTTAAAAGTGCACTCCAGTGTCTTTTCAAGTAAGAAACCTGTGATACAACAGTCTCTGGGCAGTTTGTACCAGGCCTACTTCTACTGAGATATATATAAAATTCCTGTCTCCTGAGCGCTAATCAAAAACTCTTGTCATGAGTCCACGTCAAGAACAATGAACATGACCCATAGTGATAACACAACCACTTTCAGCTGACCGAAAAGCTGTTGTTCTTTCCGGCCAATAACACTTTATTTGTTGTAATTAAACTGACCGGACCAACCTGCTCTTCAACCACTAGAATAATGCCCTCAGAAATTTACCAAATTAATAGCTATAATAAAGAAGAGGTCACCAAGATATTTTCTTTACAGGGATGGAGAAAAATGGCCCTAATGTGAAGTAGTTTTGGCAAGCAAGCCTCACAGACAAACTGGTCCTATGCAATTTATTTACAGCACATGTTCAATATGTTACATATTCTGTCACAAGCACATAGTGTATAGAGATTTCCAATCAAATTGTTACGGGTAGCAGGGCTGAGGGTGAACCACTAGGGGGCTCTCAGTAGGGGTTGTCATGTGGTGTCTGTTTTTGTTTACCTCGGCCATGTGTGTGTTTAAGCCCCGCCCTAGCCTAATGTGTGTTCCTGCCCCTGATCACCTGTTCCCAATGTTTTCCTGATTATGTTTCCTATATATAGTCCTGTCTTTGTCTTCTTTGGTTGCTAGTCCTCGTGTGTAGATAGGCCGATGTGGTGTCGCGGTTTCTGTTTTCTGTTTCATGTTTTGTCTCACGTGTTCTATGTTTAATAAACCCCGTTTGTTTCACGGAAGCTTCGCGTTGGGTCTGTTACTATCCAGCCGGACACCGCCGGCCGTAACAGAAGGACTAGCCCCAACCGAACAGATCCAGCGCGAAGCTTCAGCGCGAAGGTTAGTTTTTTTGTTTCCGGGGTTTTAATTTTTTGCTTGGTTTTTCGTTTTGCGCTCCGGGTCGGAGTGGTGTTTTTCGGGGGGGTTTTTCGTTGATTCCGCCCCTCTCTCCGCCCGTGGTTAGGGAAAGGAGGAGGGTTACGGCAGAAAAATTAGTTTTTGGAGGAATTTTGATTTCGCTCGCTCCGTTCCTGTTTCCGTGGGGGGCGTCGCCTCACGATGTAGCTTCCGTGAGGGGCGTGCCCCCATTTTTATCCCGCGGAGGAGTTCCGGCCAAGGGCCGGAGTTTCAAGTTTTTGTTACCGGCTCTCGCTCCGCCTAGGTTCCGGTGGGGGACGTCGCCCCACAATGTAGCTTCCGTGGGGGGCGTTGCCCCAATTCTCGCCGGCGGAGGAGAGTTCCGGCCAGGGCCCCGGACCCGAGAATTTTTTTTTTTTTTTTTTTGGTTTGCTCAGACTCTCGCTCCGCCCATGTTTCTGTGGGGGGCGTCGCCCCACAATGTAGCTTCCGTGGGGGGCGCTGCCTCACCCGTCGTCAGCGGAGGAGAGTCTGGCAGCACCCTGCTCCCGCCCTCCCGCCCCTCGGGGAGTTCCAGTTTCCAGCGAGACAGACATCGTCGCCCCGGAGCCGTCGTTCGTCGGTGGACGTCGCTCGGTGCAAGTGCTCGGCGGTGGACGTCGCTCGAAGCTGCTGCTCGGCGGTGGACGTCGCTTGGTCCTGCTGCTCGGCTGTGGACGTCATTCGGCTCTGCGGCTCGGCTGTGGACGTCATTCAGCTCTGCGGCTCGGCTGTGGACCTCGTTCGGCGCCTCCGCTCGGCTGTGGACGTCGCGTCGGACCCTTTGGCCTTGCCGTCGGGTCCTTTGCTCCCCCCACTTGTCTCGCTCCTGCTTCTCACTCCCCCCACTTGCCTCGCCTTGATCCTCGTTCCCCCCACTTGCCTCGCCTTGATCCTCGTTCCCCCCACTTGCCTCGCCTTGATCCTCGTTCCCCCCACTTGCCTCGCCTTGGTCCTCGCTTCCCCCCACTCGCCTTGCTTTTGCTTCTCGCTCCCCCCCCAGTGCCTCGCCCTGCTTCTCGCTCCTCCCACCGGCCTCTCTACGTTCCTAGCTCCTCCCCAGGACCCATCGCTGGACCGGACTTTTTGGGAGGGGCTAGGGTTTGGCGCGTCGGGAGCCGCGCCTTTGAGAGGGGGGAGATGTTACGGGTAGCAGGGCTGAGGGTGAACCACTAGGGGGCTCTCAGTAGGGGTTGTCATGTGGTGTCTGTTTTTGTTTACCTCGGCCATGTGTGTGTTTAAGCCCCGCCCTAGCCTAATGTGTGTTCCTGCCCCTGATCACCTGTTCCCAATGTTTTCCTGATTATGTTTCCTATATATAGTCCTGTCTTTGTCTTCTTTGGTTGCTAGTCCTCGTGTGTAGATAGGCCGATGTGGTGTCGCGGTTTCTGTTTTCTGTTTCATGTTTTGTCTCACGTGTTCTATGTTTAATAAACCCCGTTTGTTTCACGGAAGCTTCGCGTTGGGTCTGTTACTATCCAGCCGGACACCGCCAGCCGTAACACAAATGCTCTATATGAGACATTCTGCAGCAATTTTAGCCAGCTTACCTCTACCACTATGCTTTAACAGGCTAATGAAAGTATTCCTCTTTCCAGCCAACACAATCAGCTTTGCAAGCCACATGGTAACATGGTACACTTACCATGTGTTAAATGCAGTTTGCTGCAGAACATCTAATACAGAGCATTCAATTGAAAGTTTGATACATTATTATACAACATGTGTTGTGATAGAAGATTGATATTTAACAAATACATAGTGCTGCAAGTAAGTTAAATGCAAATGTTTTTTTTCTGTGAGACTGGGTTAAATTTGGGAAGAAATTAGCAAGGAAAGTTAGCTAGAAGTTGGTTGGCTGTCTGCAATTCCATCTATATACACTTCTATGCATCATTTTCCTGTTGGAAACCAGCCCATGAAAGTGTCCACATTTAATGGGCCTTTCTGAGCAAAAACAGTTACTGGACTTTTTCTGCTTTGGTGTGACCTTAGTATTATAATGTTCAATGTGCCATTCACTGTTAACTATGACTAAGGTCAAGAAATCAATGATTCCTGAGAAAGTAGTTTATTGAGTATATGTACCAGACTCTCTAACAAATGATAGAAGTCTAGATTGGGTGACTAGCTCTCCTTTTGTTTTTCTTTTTTCCAGGTTCAAAAATGTTGCCTAGAAAAAACTTGCTGTGAAATGAAATAAACTGTTAGTGGAAGCAAATTAATTTCCTTTCTCATTCAATTGAGTCAACGTTTTAGCAAGACAATCTGATTTGTGCAGAGAAAAAGTGTCTGGCACATTTTAAACCATGGCTAAGAGATCTCTCCCCTCAATCCCAGCCAAACAGCAAACCCTACACATGTAGAAAAAACCTAACAACGTCTCACAAGCAAAGTCTCAAAGCACACCACCCAGCATGCAACAGTGACACAGAGAGAGAGAGAGAGAAGCATTTTTTTGTTGTTGTTGTTTTTTCCTAGTACTGGCAGAAAGTTTATGGCTAGAGATAAGCCCCTAATGGTCAGGGGGTCACACCTTCAGAAGTCCTAATCAGAGCCTGTTTCACACAACACCCACACATAATACACACGAAGTGAGAGCAAGTCTAAGTGTATTTTTATGCTTGCTGCTTTTGCTGTAATGAGGTCAGATGCAACTCCTTTGGTGGTTTCATCTACTGCTCTGGATCATCTTAAATCAGCCGAATGTGTATCAGCAATTACTGAGAAACTATTGCCAGTAAGGGTAGATTATCATTTGCTGTTAATGCCTGAAATACTGCTAATATGGATCACTAGAACTATGGTAAAGGATGACAGCAAAAAAGGATGACATTACTGTAAATAAATCATCAGGATTTTAAAGATGCTGCAAATTAACACATTTTAATTAACTAAAAATAATTTCTACAAATGTCAATCCCAGGCTTCAGAGTACATATCTTATCCGGAGACTTGCCTGTAGAATAGCCTGCTTGTAATTCCAGCTCGATTTGGTTCACAGTTTAATGTACTGAAATGGATATTTTTTAGTATTAGATTCATGAATCTAGGCACATGGTGAAAAAAGAAAACAATTAAAATGTGTCAATGTTTTGTTCTGATACGTTTAGGGGCCTTTATAACATATTTATAAGCATAGTTCAAATTATTTATAAAGCAATGCTGGAGAATCTATGAAACCTGAAAACTTCTGTTGTTTTAATAATGTCTAAACTTCCACCTAACAAACAACAAAAAAACAAAGAATTGTAATATTATGAGTGTAGTAAGTTGCCAATATATATATTGCTGTAGGTATCCTGTTCTCTGTATACGTGCTGTGTATACTTCAACAGTAAGTTAAACTCTCTCTCATTAACTTCGCAGACACGGAATGTCCTTTTTCATACTTTAATAAGGGCGGAGTAAAACTATGAAATAAGATGAAAACAAAACATAAACTGACATTCACAATATGTATATCACAAAAGTACTTTTTACAAATATCTTGTAATCTAGATATAACTTCCTGCTTATCAAATAACATGAAAATAAAATATCAGGCAAATAAAGTGATCAATATACAGTATCAATGGTTCTCATATGAAAATTGCATCTAAGATGCACTCAAATAATACAAATTACAAAATAATCCAATGCAATTGAATATAGCATAAACAATAACAATAAAACATACCGACGAAGCTACCAAAGGCCAAGGACGAATGCAGATGTATATCGATTCACTGCTTTCTGGCTCAGGAGTAGCAGAGCATCATGGAAGGGACTTAATTTCCTCATTAGTCATCTGATCAGTCACATGATCATGACTGCGTTATTCTCTGAGCAGCCAGCAGGGGGATACAACTACAGTTTAAACATTCATTACTTAATCATTGTTAACTTAAACAATTACTGTAACAGAACACTCCTCGTCTGGCACGATTAAGTGCCACCACTAAAGAACTCCATTTAGAACATATTACTTTAACTTGGATTCAGGAGGAAGGAATACCACAATCTCGGTTACTGGCCTTAGAAAGAGCTTGGTACCATCTCGTTTAGGAATCCTTATTTCCACTTTGCGCGCTTTTCTGTCCTTGCTTGGGAAGATCTGCGTAATAATTCCTAATGGCCATTCATTTCTTTTGGTTTGACTGTCTTTAAGGAGCACAATGCTACCTTGTTCAACATTGGGTTGTTCAGATTGCCATTTCCTACATGTCTGTAATAAGCACAGATACTGTTTCTTCCATTTATCCCAGAACGTGTTTGCTAGATGTTGGACTTGTCTCCACTGACGTTGGAAAAGATCTTTGGTTCCAACGTCACCAGCAGGAGCAACAGGGATGCCCACTTTCTGTGTGAGGAGAATGGGAGGTGTAAGAAGAAACGAGTCACTCGGATCAGTGGACACCAGTACCAGTGGTCTAGCATTGATGATGGCGGTTACTTCAGCTATGAGAGTAGTGAGTACTTCATGAGTTAATTTCATGTGTCCTAACTGAAGGAACATGGAGTCTAGTATCTTCCTTGCCATCCCTAGCATTCTTTCCCAAAAGCCACCCATATGGGAGGCATGAGGAGGATTGAATATCCAAGAGCAACCCTGCTCTGCCAGGTATTTTTGAACACTCTTATCATCAATGTTCGATGGGATCTGAAGCTCCTTGCATGCACCGATGAAATTTGTGCCACAATCTGAAGGAATTTCCTTTACTGGACCACGAAGGGCAAAGAAGCGCCTAAGGGCATTGATAAAACTGGAGGTGTCCAGTGACTTATTTCAATGTGGACTGCACTGACACTAAGACAAGTGAAGATCACTGCCCATTGTTTGTCATGTGCTAGACCTCCTCTTGTCCAACGTGCATGGATGGATCATGGGCCGAACACATCCAGGCCTATGTTGGTGAATGGAGGATCTGTACACACCCAGTCTGCTGGAAGAGAAGCCATCTTCTGAGTTTGGAGGTGGCCACAAAGTTTTCGACAAAGGACACAATGATATAGGACATTATTCACAAGTCTCTTGCCCCCAATGATCCAGATGCTGGCTGCACAGATAGCTCCTTCAGTGAGTAAGCATCCCTGATGCTGGGTTTGATGCTGATAATGCCTTACCAATAAGGCTCCAACATGGTGCTTGCCAGGAATGATTAAAGGATTCTTTTCATCCTGATCCAGTTTTGCTGCTGAAATGCAACCTCCAACTCTCAAAAGGCCTTGACTGTCAATGAATGGATTCAGTGAAATTAATTGACTAGTTTTCGGAAGATTCTTTCCACTCTTAATGCATGCAATTTCTGTTGCATAGGTTTCTTCCTGGATGGCTTGAAGGATGACTGTTTTAGCTTTTGAGAAGTTTTCTGCTGAGCAAGCTGTTAGACAATAATGCCAACCTCTAAGGCATGAGAATTCATCAGTTGCCAGTTTATGGAAAACATTAGCAATGTGAATGAGGCATCTGATAGACCAGATAAGTGATCGCCAATTAGAGAACCTGGAAAAACATTGTGATCCCAGATTCTTACTCACAATTGTAGTGCTCATATTGGTCACTTCGGGTCATACCTCCACATCAAGTGCAGGATTTATGAGCTTGAAAGTTTCCTTCTCTGGAGGGCTAGGAGAACCCGCAAGGAACCTGGGGCCCATAAGCCATGGGCTGTTCGCAAGGTGCTCTGCGGAAATGGACCTTGTGGCTATGTCTGCTGTATTTTGGTCAGAGCATACATAATACCACTGTTCAGGTTGACTGGATCTTCTTATCCTTAAGACTCGGTTGTTGGCATAGACATAAAAGCGTCTAGTCTGATTATGTATATATCCTAACACCACCTTGCTCTCAGTGTAGAGAGTGATCATGTCAAGATCCATGTCCATCTCAGATGAAATGAGATCAGCTACTTGTACTTCCAAAAGTGCAGCACACAGCTCCAACCTAGGGATGGTATCTTCAGGAAGTGAAGCAAGTTTCGCTTTACCCATCACAAGCTCACATGATCGTCCCGCTCAGGATAGGAGAGCTTGAGATAAGCAATTGCCGCGATAGCTTTGGTGGATGCATCTGAAAACACACACAGCTCTTTGCATACAGCTTGTGAGGGCGACTGTTTGGCATAGGTCTTAGGTATCTGAAGGTGTCTTAGTTCTTGCAGGGAATTGCACCAGGCGTCCCATGCCTCTGTCATGTTCTGGGGCAGTGGAGAGTCCTAATCAATGCTCCCCAATGTTAAATCTCGCAAAATAAATTCGCCTTGGATGGTTACTGGGGCCGCAAATCCTAAAGGGTCGAACAGACTATTGATGGTCGACAAGACTCCTCTGCGTGTAAAAGGCTTCCCTGCATCAGGTACTTCAAAAAATCCAGTTTAGTCCCAGACTGTGTTGTATGGGAAGGTTATCTTTTTCAAGATCAAGGTCTTTTAGATTGCTTGCATAGTCTTGTGATGGAAACACCTCCATGACCTCTCTCCTGTTCAAGGCAATCTTGTGTAACCTCACCTTTGATATTGCGAGAATGTTCTGTGTCCGCTTCAGTACACTCACTGCTGCTTCTACTGTGGGAAGGGACTTTAACCCATTGTCTACGTAGAAATCATATTCTATGAACTGTTGCACTTCAGAGTCCTGCTCTTTTCCTTGCAGGTGGGCAGCTTTTCTGAGACCATAGATGGCTACGGTGGGCGATGGGCTATTTCCAAAGACATGTACCTTCATACGGTACTCCACAATGTCTTTGCTGAGGTCATTGTCTCCGAACCATAAAAATCTCAGAAAGTTCCTGTCTTGCTCTTTAACAAGAAAACAATAAAACATCTGTTGGATGTCTGCAGGTATGGCGACTGACTCTTTGCGGAATCTAAGAAGTACACCCAAGAGAGAATTATTAAGATCAGGACATGTTAACAACACGTTGTTGAGAGAGACACCATTGTATTGGGCACTACAATTGAACACTACCCAGATTTGTCCAGGTTTCTTCGGATGATATACACCAAAGATGGGGAGATACCACCTTTCCTCTTCTTATTTAAGAGGTGGAGCCACCTCTGCATGCCCATTCTCAAAGACTTTCTCCATAAAGTAAACAAAGTGTTCTCTTATCTCTGGTTTCCTCTCAAAGTTGCACAAGAGTGATAAGAGTCGTTTCATTGCTTGCATCCTATTGTCAAGAAGACGCTGTCGGGGATTTTTAAATGGCAGTGGTGCTACCCTACCATTGTTTTCATCTTTCTGAAACTCTTTTTCCATAATGTCCAGAAAGTGGTGATCCTCAATAGACAGAGCTACTTTATCATTATCTCTTGTACATTGAAACACCCAAGTGGTCTGATTGATGTGTGAGTTTTCTGCTGCAGCATGGAAGGTGAGAACCACTGTATCTGTCTTTCACCTGCAGAACATTAGGGCATGGTCCAAACAGTGAAGATCGTCCATTATCCAGACTCTTGGTGTAAAGTGTGCTAACGGCGGTTGGCTTATTGACATTTCCTAGGCAGATGTTGCCTACAATGACCTATCCCAGATCAAGGTTTTGTGCAAATGGTAAGTTATGTGAGCCATTGATTGTTTTACACACCTTATGTACTCTGAGGATATCCCATCCAAGGAGAAGTAAGATGTGAGCATCTGGATCGATATCCGGGATGAGATGTGCCACTGATTTGAGGTGGGGGTAATGGAGAGCAGCAGAAGGTGAAGGAATCTCTGAGCAGTCATTGGGAATCTCATTACACTCTATTAGACCTGGAAGTGGAAGACTAGTCTGTCCATCCATGGATTCAATTTGGATGCCATTTGCTCATCTTCTTGTTGTCTCCATAATCCCAGCACAGGTTTTTAACAAATATGGTAAGCTAGGTCTTTGGATGCCAAGCATATCAAAGAACTCAGTCCGAGCCATAGATCTGTTACTTTGGTCATCAATTATAGCATAAAGCTTCACTGCTTTACTGCGGCAACTACTAGTGTCGTGATTCTCGCTACCACAATCTGCACATTTAATATGGGCCTCACCATTTTCGCGATGTGCAGTGAAGACATGCAGCATCTAAAACAGATTCCATTTTCTTTCAAGAATGCTTTACGCTCTTTCAAAGACTTTTCCATAAAGATACGGCACTTGCGAAGAGGATGTGCCTTTTTGTGTATAGGACACAACTTGTCACAGTCACTGCTAGAGAGTCTGTCTTTGTTACAGAAGACAGTAGGTGACATATATTTTGTGGACTGAAATCTCCTTCTGTTTAAGCTGTTTCCATGAAGTTTGTTTGGTAAGAGTATCTACACGAGATGTAAAACTGAAACTTGGGTCATTTCTGATCCTTGCCTGTTGCCTAATAAACTCAACAAACACATCAAAGGGAGAAAATGTGACGTTGTTTTTCAGTTTATAATCAGAGCCCACAGATAACCACCTATCATGAAGTCCGAAAGGAAGTTTTTCAATTACAGGATTTACTTCATGAGCAGTGTCAAGTACTGCAAGTCCAGGCAAGTCTCCATCAGCCTTTGCTGATTGCAGCTCCATGAGTAAATCACTCAACTCTCTTAGTTTCACATAATCTTTATTCGCTAGTTTGGGAAAACTCTCAAGCTGTCTGAACAGTGAATTTTCTATCACCTCCGGTGAGCCATAACATTCCTCTAACCTTGCCCAAATCATTTTCAACCCTCTCTCTGGGTTATTCACATTCACTGCTCGGATCCGACTGACATGTTCAGCAGACTCCTTTCCAAGCCACTTGACAAGGAGGTCAATTTCTTCGATAAATGTCGAGTCTAAACCTCTGATGGCATTCTTAAATGAACATCGCCAGGCTCTGTAACTTTCTGGTTTATCATTGAATTTCAGCAGCCCCATAGAGATCAGTTCACAGCAAGCCAAGTAACGCATAAAGTCATTCATATTGGATTATGAACGGATGCAACGGTGGATGCAAACCCTACAGAAGTGTGGCCATCTGGATGAAGTACGGGCTTATTGAGTGGTTGATCAGGAACTTGCCCTATTCCATCTTCAGAAAATGGCTCTACCCCTGGCATTGGTAGATATGAGCTATTTGTCTTTGCTTGCTGCATGACAGTCTTTAGTGCACTGTGCTGTATCTACTAGTGCACCTTCTTGCAAAAGTTTAAAACTTAATCTTTCACTGTGGTGATAAACGGCAGTTTCAAGTGCATCAGCCTTTGCCACCACTACGGCGGTTTCTTTCTCTTGCTTTAACATGTCCAGAGAAGCTTCTAGATGTGCTTTTTCTATTTTCATTTTCATTTCCTTTTCAGCAAATGATAAGACGTGCCTTTGCGGCTTCCGCTTCTGCACGTGCTAATGCAGCTGCAGAACTTGCTGAAAAATGGCCTGAGTGCTGTGTAGAGACACGAGACCTGGTCTTCCATGTTGATGAGCTTTTCTTCGACATAGTTTGAAGAGCAGACGATTACTTGCTTGATGCAGCGTCGAATCAGCTTAAACTGCGATGTCCTGCCCAACAGAGCCGTCGTTTTACTATCCTGTTCTCCGTATACATTCTGTGTATACTTCAACAGTAAGTTAAACTCTCCCTCATTAACTTTGAAGACAGGGTAAAACTATGAAATAAGAAGAAAACAAACAACATAAACTGACATTCACAATATGTATATCACAAAAGTACTTCTTACAAATATCTTGTAATCTAGATATAACTTCCTGCTTATCAAATAACATGAAAATAAAATATCA